>QVTF01021682.1:0-598540 GCA_003573665.1 Oxygymnocypris stewartii | reverse complement strand
TGTAATTTTGTATATTGTCTGAGGGGTTGGCATCATCTCTTCTCAGGTGTTTGGTCATCTCAGATCATATAAGGGTTGGATCCAGACTGAAGCTTGTGTAATTACCACGGGATGTTAACCCCTTGGCAGTATCAGAGAAACAAATATAGACATAGTTAGCATAGCTGTTGTTCTGTCCAAACAAAAAATATTTGTTCAACCCAAGCATAAGCATAATAATGTGCTTTTGATCAGATATAACTGCAGTACAAGATTATGAGATGCACCTTGATGAGATTTATGAGATTATCTTGACCTGGTAAGGACTCTAGACACTGCATTTTGTACTATCTGTAGCTTGTTTATTGAAGATGCAGGACAACCACCTAGCAGTGCATTACAATAGTCCAGTCTAGAGGTCATGAATGCATGAACTAGCTATTTTGCATCAGAAACACTTAACATGTTCCGTATCTTGGCATCGTTTCTAAGATGGAAGAATGCTGTTTTTGTAACATGGGAAATATGATTTTCCAAAAGATAAGTTGCTGTCTAATATAACACCGATATTTTTGACTGTAGAGGAAGGAACAGGACATCCGTATTGTTGCAAATTGTGATCCAAGAGATTATGTGTACTGTGCAGCTGTGTCTGAAAAACTTGGAGCACTGCCATTGTGTGAAGCACCGAGATCGCTTCCCCTGAGGCGGCGTACGCTTTGTCCGCGACATGTGTGGACATGTCACCCCCGGTCGACACAGTTTTGCGTAGGGCCCCCAGAAGTCTAGGATTGGCTCTGTATCGATCCCATCAAGAAGAATCGACTCCTAATTCAGAGCCTTTTTTAGTTCAACAAAGCTTATCTATTGGTGCCTCTCAAACAGAAAGCTGCACCCTACGAACGCTGCACACATTTAAATTCATGAAAATAAACTGAAATAAAACGATTCAGTACTGAGATCATCAGAATTTGAGGATGCAGCCTTCCATTTGAGAAGCACCATTCGCCTCCCTCATGATCGATAAAAGCCATAATTATGAGAGGTGGTAGATAAAAGATAATTATTTATATATATACACTGAACAAAATTATAAACGCAACACTTTTATTTTTTCCCCCATTTTTCATGGTGTGAACTCAAAGATCTAAGACTTTATCTATGTACACAAAATGCCTATTTCTCTCAAATATTGTTCACAAATCTGTCTAAATCTGTGTTAGTGAGCACTTCTCCTTTGCCGAAACAATCCATCCACCTCACAGGTGTGGCATATCAAGATGCTGATTAGACAGCATGATTATTGCACAGGTGTGCCTTAGGCTGGCCACAATAATATTACCCCCCCCCCCCACATTACAATGAAACAAAATATTATATCAAACAGCATTTCCTCTTTTCATTTTCATTAACATATTAATAGATTAATAGAATAAAGACCAAAGATTTACCTGTAAGATTTACCCAAAGTGAATTATATCACTATACCAGAGAATTATACCACTACAGGGACATTAGAGCCAGCAACAAATGTCAGAAGGACTAGCCGAGGTTATGCTCCTCTCAGTGGGATACACGAGCATTTAGTGCCCAGTGAATCCCATGGAGCTCACGTCTCCGAAATCGGTCAAGCCCCATTTTCAAATAAGCGCTATCTTCATAAATAAACCGTAGATTTTCAGTTTTAAACAACTACATTCTTGCATGAAATACTTTTAAAACTACATTTCATGACACTAGTAACAGTAATATTTAAAACAAATTGTGCGAATATGGTGGTTGAAATTACAGTGCTGTGTGAACTCAACCAATCAGTATGCTTAGCGCCCAAGAAAAATCCCCAAAATTCTATATCATTGTTATCAGTATTTGTTTTCCTAGAGTAAATGTCTTTTTAGAGGGTGATAGAGCTGAAAGCTGATTGAAACCATTCATATTTTTGGATGAGGCAGGCCAAGAGATGGAGGAGAGTGACCCAGAATGTTCTCTGGGGGGCCTGACCACCCCCCACTAAATGTGATTTTGAGGGGGCCCCATAGGCAAAATCAGTGCAATGGGCGCAGAATTCCTAGCAAAACAGCACTGAGAACAATCACAGTTTCACGTCCATCAGTTTATCACCTTGTATTTTACCCCCATACTTCCCCTTTCCTTACTGTAACCTGACTGAAGAGTTTTTTTCTCCACATGGAGGTGGAAGGTTCACAGAATATCCCTCTTCTCCAGGCCATAGATGATGCCTGCAATGTCCAATGTCAGGCCTGTATTTCCCATACCAGAAGAATGTTTCCAAGATCTTTAGCTAATGAAATCCATTATCAATTATGATGTGGATGAGAACCTGTGGCCAAATCCTCAAGACATGGTTAATAAAAACGAAGGAAAGCAGTGAGGGACACTCTAGGTTACATTTTACTGTAGGCTTACTGTAGTTTTAATCTTTTTATCTTTTCTTATATAAAGTTTTTTTTTTATTAAACCTGTTACAAGTTGATTATTTCATCAATCATTTTCTAATTTTGTTTAATGATTACAGTGTCTGTACTTTTTTCTCTAGTCTATTACAATAATGTATGAATGTGTAGAACTGCAATGAAAGCTGCATCATATGTGTTGAACAACTATATTTAATGATTGTACTAACAACTAAACAGTGAAACTATGGGTATATTGTGGTGTGGGTGATCTAAAGTAATGTTCCTATGATATTTCATAATAAATTAGTATTTTGAACCAATGCTTCTGCAGATGCAAGGCTTCTTTAAAGATATGAAAGCAATATGCAAAGTTTAGAACATTGGACAGCCTGTGTTACAAATAATAACTGTTTTGAGTTTTGTGTCTAACATGAAGGTTCTGTATTAGTGCAAAAGTGATTGTAAAAAACTATAAATACAAGGTGATTGACTGTGGATGGGCTTGAAACCGTGGTTGCTCTCATTGCTGTCGCTAGGAATTCTGGGCCATTTGCAATGATTTTTCTATGGGCTCCCCTCAAAATCACATTCAGTGGGGTGTGGTCAGGCCCCCAGCAAACATCGTTCTGGACCCCCTCAATCACTGGGCTCTCAACCACTCATTCATATCTTGACCAGGGTAAAACCTGCCTTATCCAAAAATATAAATGGTTTTCATCAGCTTCCAGCTCTGTCACACTCTAAAAAGGCATTTAACAGTACTGTGGGAAAAACAAATACTGATAACAATGATATAGAACTTTTTGGATTTTTTTCCCAACAACAGGCATCTTGAAAGTGATCATACCTGAACATACTCAGTCCTCAGTTGCTTCACTTTCATAATGTTGTTCGCAATAATTTTCCATAAAACTATGCTTCAAGAGTAATGCAACACTTGCGTAGCATTTTGAGCAGTCATATCAGTTGATGGTTAGATCATTGTAATGAAATTAATAAACACTCAATTCAGATGTAATGAGGGAGTTACATTTTTAAATAGTAATACTTTGATGTTGAGTTGTGTCATTTTGAACCTGTGATGATTTTAGTTCAATGAACAAAATATATTTGGCTCATGTGTATTGTATACAGAGACAGAATCATTACTTTCCTCATGATGCCCATCCCTACATCAGTATCTTCTGTGTTTTCTCTGATCTCAGGCTGGATATCTGCTATAAAAAGCTCTCCTCCTGGGGCTGCCTTTTTTACTGCAGCAGTAGCAACAGCCACTGGGTTTCTCTGGTGGCCACTGGGGCAGAGCGGAGTGCACCTGCCCTCACACAGCCCTGCATCTGCACCCACCCCTCCAGACTGGGGCTCTGACTCCCAGAGACACATGCACAAGTGTGCTGAGAGCAAAAAAACTCCCATTTTTTCCACCCTTCAGCCAAAGATTGAGACTCAAGGAGAACATACACATATCACGAGGTCTGGGTGTGCATGTCCTGACTGTTTCTTTTTGCCAGAAGCTTTGTTTGAGAAAAAGCACAGTGTTCCTCTTAAGGAAGAAAATGGAAATGCCCTGCAGGATGATGTTCTCAGTCTCCCACCATCTCTCAGAGTCATTCAGTCTTTCTCTTTCTCTTTCGTATTCGGTTCTCCTTTTTGACCTCCTTTTTGTACACTTCCACAGTCTCTAAGAGCAATGGTCTAAATGAAGGAATAGTCAAACCGAATGTACTACATTGTGAAAGTCAGACAGGAAACAATTTGTCTTTGCATGCTCAAAAAAAGGTAAACAGATGACCCAGAATAATTTGTGTCAGGAGGTCATTACTTCATGACACATCTTTTCTTTTGATTTAAATATTTTCTACTAACCTAGTGTAATATATTGGGGGAAAATGCAGATTCCAGCTGAAATGGCAAAATATCAATAAGAAATTATATTCATGAATTTTTTTTCTTGTTTCTTGTACAATACTATGTTTTGACCTCAAAACACTTTTACCATAGTTCATAATTTATAAACACATTAATACATGTAATACATTTTTACATTTGTATCATATAAACAACTCCATATGTATGGTTTTCTGAGGTAGTAAACTTGCTTGGTAGCTCACCTGGAACAGCACTGACTTGCTATGCAGCGCTCAGGTACGAGTCATGATAAAATAGATAAAAGACTTGTTGAAGGAAGCTAAAAGGACATGAATGTTTCAGCAAATGTGTATTTATCTCATGTTTGGTTTTTTTGTCTTATGTTCAGGGTATGGTTTAGTTTATTATTTTCAAACACAACAGAGAATTGTCCTTTTAGCGTTACTTATGCTCAAATGCTCAATTCGCGCCGTGTAATTTGTGCCATTCGCGCCGCCTCATTCACTCGAATAGCGCCGCAGGATTGTCTATCGTCTTTGCATTGACTTAACATGTAAATCATTTGTGCGTAAAGCTTAATTCGCGTCTGGTGTGAACGCACCTTAAGGGGTCGTAAAAGGTTAATACATGAGCCATCCGCATTTAACTGGCTGGCCGAGTTCCTTATCTCAGGAGACCCCTAAAAACTAGGAGAGATTTAAGGGAAACATCTGGATGTTTTCCAAAACAGGACAAAATTACTCTTTATCTGGACATAGATAATTTAACCATTAACTATAGGACCATTTAACTATAACTCAATGATGCTATCAATAATGAAGACGGATTTATGATGAATATCACATCAAATAGTGCACTGTAGATCCCCTGAGGAACAATTCCACTTATTCTCTACTGTAGGAGAGGAAGAATTGCATAAACTTGTTAAATCAGCTAAACCAACAGTATGTTAGACCCTATTCCATCTAAATTACTAAAAGAGGTGCTTCCAGAAGTCATAGATCCTCTTTTGGATATTAATAATTCGTCATTGTCATTAGGATATGTCCCCAAAACCTTTAAATTGGCTGTTATTAAGCCTCCCATAAAAAAAAAACAACTTGACACAAAGATCTAGTTAACTACAGACCGATCTTGAATCTCCCTTTTCTGTCAAATATACTAGAAAAGTTAGTATCCTCACAATTATATTCCTTCTTAGAGAAAAATGATGTCTGTGAGGATTTCCAGTCAGGATTTAGACCATTTCATTGTACTGAGACTGCTTTCATTAGAGTCAAGTCAAGTCAAATCAAAGTTTATTTCTATAGCACGTTTAAAAACGACAGAGCTGCACCAAAGTGCTGTACAACAAATACAATACAGCAAAGACAGTAAAAAAAAAAATATATATAGAATCTAAGCCAAGTTGGCAACAGAGCCTTAAGCTGGCATTATTCAAAAGCCAGGTAGAACAAATACGATTTAAGAGCAGACTTAAAACTAGCTAGTGAAGGAGCGAGTCTCACATTTACAGGCAGACTATTCCAAAGTTTCGGGGCTGCAGCTGAAAAAGCCCGGCCACCCTTGGTTTTGCAGCGACAACGTGGGACCGTTAAAAGAAACTGATTACTGGACCTAAGAGCTCTTTGAGGAGAGTAAGCAATCAGAAGGTCACTGATATATTTTGGTGCAAGGCCGGCTAACGCCTTGTACACATAAACAGCTATTTTAAAATCGATTCTAAACTTTACAGGAAGCCAATGTAAAGATGCTAGGATTGGAGAAATGTGATCCTTCTTTCTTGTTCCAGTGAGAAGCCTCGCTGCAGCATTCTGGACAATTTGTAAGCGAGAAATCGCCGATTGAGGCAGTCCCCAATAAAGGGAATTACAGTAGTCCAAGCGAGATGTTATGAAAGCATGTATTACAGTCTCCAAGTCTTTATGAGGCAACAACTGTTTCAACTTAGCAATGGATCTAAGATGGAAAAAGCTGCCCTTTACCACTGTACTAATTTGTTTATCGAATTTGAGAGACGAATCAAATGTAACCCCAAGATTCCTTACATAGGGTTGAGCACTAGCAGAAAGGGACCCTAAATTAAAATCGGATGAATTTCTAGAGTGACCTAAAATCAAAATTTCACTTTTGTTTTCGTATAATTGTAGAAAATTATCAGCCATCCAACCTTTTATCTCCTCAAAACAGTTGTCAAGCACATTGTCAGAGTGACAAATTACCTGCTCTTATCATCCGATCATGGTTGTATCTCACTATTAGTGCTACTGGATCTTAGCGCTGCGTTTGACACTATCGATCGCAACATTATTTTGAACACTTTTTTGGCATTAGTGGAAGTGCACTAGCATGGTTCAAATCATACTTATCTGACCGCCATCAATCTATAGCAGTGAATGAAAAGGTATCATATCGATCACAAGTGCCATATGGAGTACCTCAAAGCTCAATATCAGGGTCATTACTTTTCACACTTTACATGTTACCCTTGGGAAATATAATCAGGAAACACGGGGTTAGCTTTCAGGGTTATGCTTATGATACTCAGCTCTATATTTCTTTGTGGCCCTGTGAAACACACCATGCATAGTGTGCATAGTAGATATAAAAATTGGATGACGAGTAATTTCTTACTGCTAAATTCTGAAAAAACAGAGATGTTAATTATCAGACCTAAAACCCCCACAAGTAATAACCTAGAACACTGTCTAACACTTGATGGCTGCTCTGTCGATTCTTTGTCATCAGTCAGGAACCTAGGTGTGCTATTTGATAGCAATCTCTCCTTTGACATCCACATTTATAGCATTTGTAAAACCGCATCTTTTCATCTTAAAAATATATCTAAACTGAGACCCATGCTCTCAATGTCAAATGCAGAAATGTTAATTAATGCATTTATGACCTTAAGGTTAGGTTATTGTAATTCTTTATTGGGTGAATGGTCTGCACGCTTATTAAACAAACTACAGATGGTTAAAAATGTCCTTACTAGAACAAGGAAGTATGACCACATTAGCCCGGTTCTGTCAACACTGCACTGGCTCCCTGTTAAACATCGTATAGATTTTAAAATCTTGTTAATTACTTATAAAGCCCTGAATGGTTTAGCTCCTCAGTAATGATCGAGCTCTTATCGCATTATAGTCCTCCACATCCACTGCGTTCTCAAAACTCTGGCCATTTGATAATACCTAGAATATCAAAATCAACTGCCTGCTTACCTGGACATTCTACTCATCTCATTCCCCTCTGCTGCTACTCAATTAACCTATTGTTTGTATTGCACTTACCTCTATGTTCTGTGTCTATCAGCTGACAACAACAACCAATAAAATATTGCCAGATATTGTCACTGTTGTGGCAATTTCTTTCAAACAAACATCATCACTGAGTAAGAGACAACTCTGAGTCCAAATTATAGTAATAAAGGTATTTAATCTCCTGCAAGAGAGATCTTCGTCACCAATACACATCAGCGAGTCAGTGAGGACAGATAAAGGGGGGGCCGTGCCAGGCCGTCTTATAGTCAAGGCCTTCAAGGCCTCCCCTTCCTCCCTCCTCTACAGGGAGAGATACCAGGTTGTTTATCTATTCATGGTTATACTAGAAAAGCCAGGCAAATGCCCCCTTGACCCCCAGGCTATAAGTTGCAAATGCCCCCATGATGACCCTTTAACCATCTGCTTTTCGTAAATCACACAAGAATGCTTTTCTAACTACAAGTGAGAAAACATATGAGGAATACATCTTGAATCTATGTTTCACTAGAGATTAATACACCAAAGGAAAAATTCCTTTACATCACGTTTTTCTGTTACAGATAAAACTGAACACACTTTTATTGCCATTCACTAAATTTCAAAACGAAAATGTCTCCACAGAGTGGTCACCTTTATATTTCCAGTGAGCCTGGGTTGCTTAAAATGCAAAGATATCTTGTGCTGTCTATATAAGTGAGATGCTCTAAGCTCTTCTTAGAAATACTATAAAACGTAGTAGTATAAGCAGTTTCTTTTTGAGCAACGTAGCTTGAAGTGCATGTCCACACCCCTGCCCCATGCTTCAATGCCTTTTCTGTGGTGCTTCAGAGCGAAGCCTGCTAAAGCAAAATAAAAGAAGAAAGAAAAACTACTGACAGATCCTGCAGATAATCCGCACTCAGACGCACATAAACAGTTCAAAAATGTAAGCCATTAAAAAATGAAACATTCATTCACTCGTCCGGATCTTGCTGCGGGAGGTATTTTTCCTCCATTCTATAGAACTCACTCATGTGGCTTCTAAAGAGCATAATATTTAATTTGCCATTGCCTTCAGAGAGCGTGTATGGGTGGGGGGAGAGGGGGGTACTCAGCATGTGCAGTCACATACACATGACCATAAAACAATCTCTGATGTGGCATATCAGACCTCTTAGAAAAACCTTTATAGTTTTAACTGGATGTCATGCATGCAGAGTACATTATTGTGGACACAGACCAAGCTAGCTATTTTAAAAAATGTAGAACATTTAAAAAATGTAGAATTTGAAAAGATTGTATCTCTTCAAATGCTGATTTTATTAGTGGTGATCAGTACTTACAGTCATCAACCACCAAATAATATATATATAGAGAGAGACCAGAATATATTCAACTTTTATATAGGAGGTCACTTATAACTTAGCCAGGAATGCTCTGTGTCCTGTGTATATTTATTATGTATATATAAATGCAAACATGCATATATTTAAGAAAAATATATGTTTAAAAATTAAATATATTTTTTTATAATATAAATATATAAATGTATATACATGTAGATATTTTTAAAATACATACTGAATGTGTGTGTATTTATATATACATAATAAATAAACACAGTACACATACATATATTATGTAAACAAAAACAATTATTTTGGATACGATTGATCACAAATAATCATGTGACAGCACTAATATATATATAAAATATATTTATATTGGTGTCAAATTTAGCCCTTTTTAATGCAGGCGATTAATTATTCAGATTATTGCGTTAAAAATATTAAAAATATTAATGCTGGGGTGGGGTTAGGGTTGGCCACCCCATTCGCAACTGCTGCTTCTGTCACTTTTTCTTGAAAAGGGTTTGTTTATTTAGATGCATAATGTCTTTATGACCACATCAAATGGGAGACGTTTCAGACGTGCACTCGGTACATTCACACCGTGTCGGCGTCCACGCTTAATGGAGGGCGTGTCTGAAGCTTGGTGCTGACGCGACCATTAAAGTGACAACAGCCAATCACATTCGTTTTCTAGTGTTGCATGAACACATTGGCTAGCATCTGTGCAAGGGTATTTGCATAAGGCTATCTGATTGGCTGACAACCTGATTTAGGGCAGTCGTGGCCTAATGGATAGAGCGTTGGATTTGAAACATGAGGTAACCCAAGGTTGTCGGTTCGAATCCCGGCTCTGGCAGGAAGTGTCCACGACTGAGGTGAGACCCTTGGGCAAGGCACCGAACCCCAACTGCTCCCCGGGCGCTGCAATGTCGGCTGCCCACTGCTCCACTTGGATGGGTTAAATGCAGAGAACACATTTCACTCCTCATTATACTCTGTATAATTGTGTATGTGACAAATAAAGCTCATCTGACCTGCGTTGGTGCTTAAAAAGTTTTCAAATTCTGCCATGAGCAAAGGACCCAACGAGACGTGATGGACCCACAATTCAGTTCAGCAATGTTTGATGTCACTCCATTCAAGTAAATAACAAGCATTAACGCTAATGCCCCGTGACGTTAAGGCATAATGTTACCAAAAAAGGTGAAAAAAGCTGCCTTAAAACTGTGTGCATAATGCATGCAATATGTTATATATGCGTCACATTTAAGAACGCTCCAGTTACTAACGTAACCTCAGTTCCCTGAAGGCGGGAACGAGACACCACGGAGAAATTCTCCGTTATGGGAACTCCTTCCATTCCAACCTTTCTGAAGTTCTATTGGCTCACGCCAGTCCAATGACTGGCCAATTGTCGCAAAGTATGCAAATTGCAAGCAAATACAGACAAGCTGAGAGGCAGTATAAATGTGGTGTATGCGACAATAATGTCAGAATCTGATACTGAATGCCGCTTAGCTGGTGGAGCACGACGACCTCCGTGATGTCTTGTTCCAACTCTCAGGGAACTGAGGTTACGATAGTAAACGGAGCATTCCATCTCAAGCTTTCTCGAGACATCACAGAGAAATTCTCCATTATGGGAATGATATTCAATGCCCTGTACAATACACACTAGCGAAGATAGAACACACACACCATTCCCTCCAATAGCGATGCTTGAAGGCGGGCTCGCAGCTGATAGGTGGAGATAAGCCAATGAGCGTCTAAGCCTAGGTATACAGAATTTGAATATCTTGTCAATAATAAGTATGCTGCGCTGAGAAAAAGGGCAGAAGCAAAATCAACACAGCATTGAGAGGAGCTGCACAGAGATAACTGTGTTAAGCAGCAGTAGCACATAACATGATGATGGTACACCAATCAATTAGACATTGAATAACTGGAGCTGCAATGAGTTCAGGGCAGACAACAACACGATAGTCATAAAGGGCTGCGCAAAGTAATTACTGTGTGAGGCAGTAAACACATGAATAGAGGTAGCATAAACATGAATAGTCACTTACCCACAGCACTTAAGAGGCCAAGGACTGAATGTCCAGCCTGTAAAATTTGGTGAAGTTATTCTGAGAAGACCAGCCGCCTGTAAAGCATATATGCTGAATAGACATACCTCTCGACCATGCTCAGGAGGAGGTGATAGCCCTTGTTGAGTGATGTGAAAGGGCATTCCTAACCTTGGCTCGTATAAGCAGCCGTGATAACGTCCACAATCCAGTGGGAAAACCTCTGTTTTGATATGGCCCGGTCTTTCGCACAGCCACCGTAGCAAACGAAAAGCTGGTAGATTGTCGAAAGCTGGCCGATCGGTCGATGTAAATCCTCAAAGCCCTGATGGGGCACACCGAGATCAGAACGTGATGTAGAGGAGTCAGAAAATAGGGCAGACAGCGAAACAGTCTGCATTCTAAAGGGGGTAGATAGTGATTAGGTACGCAGCCCGGTATCGGTCGGAGAGGGAGGCTGCAGCCACTGGGTCAGAGGCAATACAGTTGCTATCCACAAAAAATACGTTTAATTCCCTTACTCGCGTAGCCGAAGCTAGGGCAAAAAGAAGTACACTTTTGAGAGATAACTCCTTCATATCAACGGATGCTAAATGTTCGAGTGATAGCTGTGAAAGAGATCTTAATACCACTCAAAGAGCCCAGGGCGGGACTGCAAGCGGGCGTGGGGAATGCAAGCTCTTTGCTCCCTTAAGAAAACTTACCACCAGTGCGTGCCTATCGATCGATTGCCTGTCCAGCGGGGAACGAAACGAGGCAATAGCAGCCATGTACACTTTCAGTGTTGATGGTAGAGATCCAGTATCCAGCATGTAGCCGGGTCGATATGACCATATGGCATCATTTCACAAACACTCCCCATTTCAGAGCATACAAACGCCTCGTAGAGGGTGTCCGCGCCTCCGAAAGCGTGTCGAGCATATGATAATGCAGGGCACTCAGCTCCTCTGATATCCCCAAAGCAGCCAGACATGAAGACTTCACAACTCTGGGTTCGGGTGCCACACCAAACAGCTCACTTAAGATAGCAGATCCTTCCTGATTGGTATTGGGCAGGGCGGCGCCACCAGCAGCTCTGTCCAAGGCTGGTTCGGCCAGTTCGGGGCAGTGAGTATCACCGAAGCACCCTCTTCCCTGATCCTGCATAACACCAGTGGCAATATATTGATTGGAGGAAACGCATACAGCCTGGTTGCTGGCCAGTGCGATGTCTGCACGTCCCCTTTCAGCGGGCAATGCGCATTCTCGCTCGTGGCGAACAGATCCACCTCCGCTGTCCCGTACCAGGTCCAAATCATCCGAACTGACCCGAGGTGAAACTTCCCCTCTCCTTGAGGAATCCCTCTTCCTCGAAAGAGTATCTGCCCTGTGGTTCAGGAGACTGGGGATGTGCACTGCTCTGATGGAGAGAAAGTGACGGCTCCATGATTGTACAGAGCTTTTTATCGTACAAGCTCGTTCAAGGAGGCCTTAGTGATTTATGTAAGAAACCACAGACATGTTGTCGGTGCGAATCAGTACATGTCGCTGTCCCAGCTGCGGCCATAAATACTTTAGCGCTAAGAACACTGCTTCCAGCTCCAAGCGGTTTATGTGCCACTGGCTCTGAGGTTCTGACCACAGCCACGAAGCCAGTATCTGACCACAGCCACGGGAGACCGTGATGCAGAAAACGGCCCGAAGTCCACGCAGTCCAAGGGACTTGAAAGTTCAGCCAAAACTTCAGCGGGTCAAAATTTTAACTGCCAGATCTGAAATGGAGCATTGAAGACAAAATGCGGCCGAGCGCATCCGACAGAGGTGAGCGCTTATCCCTACCGCTTTTAGTCAAAGCACACTCCCAGATACGCTATAGACTGACTCCGGGCGAGAATGCTCTTACGCAAATTCATTTCCACATAGCCTCTAGAACTCCATTAGTGATGAAGCAGTTTGCATATATGGCTGGCTGGTGTGTCCCGTGACTGAGCTAAGACCCGCCATTCATCCAAATAATTGAGAATGCGCAGCCCACTCGCTCTGAGGGGGGAAAAAGAGCCGCATCCATGCACTTCGAGGGTGCTGGTACGCTGTGTACTCGAGAGCAAACCTGAGAAAACACATGTGATGCGGTGCTATCTGAATGTGAAGTACGCATTCCTTTAAATCCACGGACGCAACCAGTCCCCGGGGCAAATCTGCGCAAGGATCTTTTCCAGCAAAATCGTCCCAAACGGACGCTTGCAGAGCGCTCTATTGATGGGCCTGAGATGTAGTATCGGGCGGAGTCCTCCATCTCTCTTGGGCACCACAAAATAGCAGCAGGAAAAGCTGCACTCCAGCTTGCTTGCTGGGAGTCATTTTATCGCTCCTTTCTCGAGCAATTTGCATAGATCTTGTCTTAGGATCAATGCATTTCGAGGCAATGTTAGAGACTACACCACGCCGTTGAAACAGGGTGGTTGAAGGGGCGTACCCACGCTCTTATGCAGAGTAACCAGCGTGAGATTATTGGAATAGTTTTTCACGCACTCAGGAACTGATATAGCGGCTTTAGCGGTTTAGTAGTTGGAATCACCGGTGAATGCTGCACGGCTACAACCCGTGTGGGGGCGAGCTGCGTTGTTTTGACTGAGTGAGGAAAATGAGCTCTTTTGCGCAAATGTATGCATTTTAATGAACATACACTATCACACAAATTTGAACAATTTGAGACAGCTTGCAGGCTCCCCCCCCCCCCCTGGCCATGGTGCCTTTTCCCAGGTCTCTTTACACTTTTCCCCCCACATATGCCTCCTAACAGCAGCGGCCGTGGTCCCTGCACTGTGATGCAACGTGCGCCAAAGAAGACCTCAATCTCAAGTGATTGTTTAGTTTAAGCCATAATCTAGGTTGTTCAGCAAAGTGAAGGAAAATAATTTATCTGTGATGTCTCGTGAAGGCTAGAGAGGGAACAAGTCTCTTAAATGGTTTTAAAAACTGTCCTGAGGCACCCCAGCACTGTCCCTCATCTAAAACATGTCACTTTCAGCAGCAGCAGCTTTTAAAGCAATAGCAGGCAAATAAGCTAATAACCAGCTGCTGTGATGTCTATTATTCCAAGAACATAAGAAAAAAGAGGAAATCAATAACTTTTATAGCTTTAAGGGGTTCATCTTCAGGAGCATGATGGCAAAAACTCAGAGACATAGGAGGAGCTTCTTCCCTCAGGCCATCAGACTCCTAAACTCAAACTCAGTCAAATAACTTTTACAGGACTCAATTTAATAAACTGTAAAACATTCATTATTCTCCATCATCCGCATTGCTGCCATGTATATATACCCGGTACAACCTATTTGCACATTCCTCTTGCACATCTCTGTTTATATTATTATTTATTAAGTCCACAGTATACTGTATTGCACATTTTATTTTATTGCACATTTTTCTCTTTATTTTATTTATGTATTTATTTTACCTATATTTATGTACAGTGCTCAGCGTAAATGAGTACACCCCCTTTGAAAAGTAACATTTTAAACAATATCTCAATGAACACAAAAACATTTTCCAAAATGTTGACAGGACTAAGTTTTGTATAACATCTGTTTAAATTATAACATGAAAGTAAGGTTAATAATATAACTTAGAGAACAAAATTTTCAGTTTTACTCAAATTAGGGTGATGCAAAAATGAGTACACCCCACTGAAAGTCTCTGGAGCAAAGCAAAATTTTAGACTACAAATGTCTAATTTAACAAGAATTCAACCACAGGTGAGTCTAATTATTCATTACACAGGTGACAGTTGACTAAAAAGGGTGTTACTTAAAGAAAACCCCTTCCCATTTCATGCTGTCAACAATGGCAACACATGGAAGAGAAATGTCACAAGACCTGAGAAAGAAAATGATTTATTTACACAAGAAAGGTGAAGGCTACAAGAAGATCAGCAAAGCTTTACTTATCAGTCAGAATACTATAGCAAAAGTGGTACAAACATTTAAAAAAGATGGAACTGCAACCATCTCACAGAGACGTCCAGGTCGTCCACGGAAGTTAACACCTCGTCAGGAGCGTCTTCTGATGAGAAGGGTTGAAGAAAATCAACCCTGCATGAGTGCTGCTGGTGTCGGGGAGCTGCATTTCATTGATGGCATCATGAATTCACAAATGTACTGCTCTATACTGAAAGAGAAGATGCTACCATCACTCCGTGCCCTTGGTCGTCGTGCACTTTTCCAACATGACAATGATCCTAAACACACATCTAAGGCCTCTGTTGGATTTCTGAAGGAGAACAGGGTGAAAGTGATTCAGTGGCAAAGTATGTCTCCTGATCTGAACCCAATCGAACACCTCTGGGGAATTCTGAAGAGACAAGTTGAGCATCACTCTCCATCCAGCATCCAATCTCTAAAAGAGGTCATTCTTGAAGAATGGAAAAAGATAGATCTGGCAAAATGTCGCCAACTTGTTCATTCCATGCCTAGAAGACTTGGTGCTGTCATTAAAAATCATGGAGGCCATACAAAGTACCAGATTTAGCAGTTTTTGTTGTGGGGTGTACTCATTTTTGCATAATTTTTCAGTAAAACTGAAAAATGTGTAATCTAAGTTATATTATTAACCTTACTTTCATGTTATAAGTTAAACAGATGTTATACTAAACTTACTCTTGTCAACATTTTGGAAATGGTTTTTGTGTTCATTGAGATATTGTTTAAAATTGTACTTTTCAAGGGGGGTGTACTCATTTACGCTGTGTGTTGTGTTACATATTTTGCACTGTCCATTGAACGGACCTGACCTGATTTACATTTCACCACTGATTATATTCTGTATAATTGAGTATGTAACAAATAAATTAACCTTGAATTTAGAATTTAGTGTTTGGTAAATATTAGTTTTCTGTATATTTCTGCTAAAGGGCACAGGTAGCTAATTATGTCATTTATTATAATGGGTTCGTGTGAAGATTGTTTTAAGTTCACTTAAATTAGAAGTTAAGTATAATATATGTTCAAATTGATAGCTCTCAATTAACTGTAATGCTGAATGGCTACAGTCAATGGTTAGATATTAAGGGTAAAAAAAATTTTTTTTGAGACATCAGCAGTATTGCTATCAGTGATGCTGGCCTTGATGTCATTAAAGAAATATTGAATATATACTGTCTTTATGTTGTGTGAACATTGTACATTTGAAGATTGAATGTGAAATTATTGCAATAAAAAAATATATATTTAAAAACTGTAATGTTTGGTGGGACTAATCACGATTCATTTTAGAAAAAATTATTATTAATTATTATTATTTTTTTATTAATTGACAGCTCTAATTTATATATAATATAAATTATATGAATATAAATATATACATGTAAATACATAAATATTTTCAAAATATATGTATGTGTGTATATTGATATATACATAATAAATATACACAGTACACACACATATTGTCACAGTTTGCCTTCCTCTGCATTTATCTCCTCACCCATATTTGATCCGTCCTGTTCCCCATTATTAGTTAATTAGTCTCCGTCTGTGTCTTGATTATGTCCCAGGTGTTTCCAGTTATGTCTCCCTATATCTAGTCTGTTCTGCTCCATGTTAGGTGTGGATTATTGTTAATGTCATGTGTCAACTGTGTACCTGTACCTCAACCCTCATCTGTGTCTGTCTACCTCCGTGTAAAAGTGAAGTCTACTGTTTATGTCAATCCTCGTCTCCTCGTTCCTGGCTTCCCCGTGCAGCACCGTGACAGAATAATCCACCAGTAACAGGAAAGTAGCGGCACCCCTCCTCCCTCGTTTTGTTTTTTCCGTTTTGTGAAAAGTTTTTTGTTTACCTTTTTTCTCTCCTTCGCGACGATGGAATTCACCGCCGTTCGCAGCTCACCGAGCCCGGCGTTCGCGGGAAGTCTGTCGCTGTTAGCGGAGGAGTTCGCCGCCGGCGTTCTCGCCCTTATCCGGCGGGATCTCACATTCGTGGAGTTCGCCGGGGAATTCTGCGGGCTTGCCGCGGTGACGGAGCTCCACGACGCGGCAATCCTCCATCTGTTTCGGCTCGGGGCAAATTACCAGCGCTCTATGGATCTCCCAGACACCACAGGATTGTGTTGGAGAGAGGGGATCTACCGGTGTTTGGGAAGTTACCGTTCCCGAGTCGAAACGAGCCCACGAATGTCTCCGCTGGCCCCGCCCAGCTCATCTTCTTCTCCGCTGGTCCAGTACAGCTCATCTTCGTCTCCGCTGGTCCCGCCCAGCTCGTCTTCGTCGCCGCTGGTTCCGTCCAGTTCCGCGCTACCCGAGCGCACCCAGGTACCCCTGGACTTGTTAAAGAATTATGAGGGGATGGTTTGGAGCCCAGCCCCAGAGCCTACTCCTCGCCAGCGCCCTCCGGAGCCTGCTCCGAGACTGCGCCCTCCTGTGCCTGCCCCTCACCAGCGCCCTCCGGTGCCTGCTCCTCGCAAGTGCTCATCTTCATCTCCGCTGGTCCTGTCCAGCTCATCTTCGTGTCCGCTGGTCCTGCCCAGCTCATCTTCGCTGGTCCCGCCCAGCTCGTCTTCGTCTCCGCTGGTTCCGTCCAGTTCCACGCTACCCGAGCGCCCCCGGGTACCCCTGGGCTTGTTAGTGGACTATGAGGGGATGGTTTGGAGCCCAGCCCCAGAGCCTGCTCCTCGCCAGCGCCCCCCGGTGCCTGCTCCTCGCCAGCGCCCCCCGGTGCCTGCTCCTCGCCAGCGCCCTCCCGTGCCGACTCCTCGCAAGTGCTCTCAAGTTCCTCCGCTGGTCCTGCCCAGCTCATCTTCGTCGCCGCTGGTTCCGTCCAGCTCTCCAGAGCACCCAAGAGAGTCAGAGCCGCCCGAGCACCCCAGAGACTCAGCGCTTCCAGAGCGCCCCCAAGAGTTGGTCCCGTCCAGCTCACCTGGGCCTCCGCTGGTCCCATCCAGCTCACCTTGGCCTACACTGGTCCCGTCCAGCTCACCTGTGCCTCCGCTGGTCCCGTCCAGCTCACCTGTGCCTCCGCTGGTCCCGTCCAGCTCACCTGTGCCTCCGCTGGTCCCGTCCAGCTCACTTGTGCCTCCGCTGGTCCCATCCAGCTCACCTTTCCCTCTGCTGGCCCTGTCCAGCTCGCCTTCCACGGCTCCTGAACGCCCCCTTGAGATGGGGAGCTTCCCCAAGGAAATTTTGGGGGGGGGGGCTACCCGCCGTGGCCGCATGAGTCCCCGGATCCGCCGTGGCCGCCTGATCCGCCGGAGTCCCCGGATCCGCCATGGGTCCCGGAACGGGCACCGCCCTGGAGGCCACCTGTCCGGTCTCCTAGAACCTTGAGGCCTCCAGAGCGCCCACCCCCCCTCCCCTTTCGATGTCATATGGCGCGGGACGCGCCTATTGGAAGGGGGGGGGGGTAATGTCACAGTTTGTCTTCCTCTGCATTTATCTCCTCACCCATATTTGATCCGTCCTGTTCCCCATTATTAGTTAATTAGTCTCCGTCTGTGTCTTGATTATGTCCCAGGTGTTTCCAGTTATGTCTCCCTATATCTAGTCTGTTCTGCCCCATGTTAGGTGTGGATTATTGTTAATGTCAGCGTGTGTCAATGTTCTTAACTGTGTTCCTGTGTCTCCTCCGTCTGTTCGACATTAAATACCCTGTTTGTTTCTATCCGCGTCTCCTCGTTCCTGGATCCCCGTGTAAACCGTGACACATATATTATATATATATAAAAAAATACTTTTGTTTTGTATGCAATTAATCGTTGACCAGATATTTTTTTAGTTTAGTTTTTATTTTATTTTTTTGTTTAGTTTAGTTATTTTTTTCATTATTATAATTGTATTTATTCTGAAATGTTTCCAAAGTTAATTATGTCTGTGTCATCTCAGACCTTTGAACCCTACTGCATCTTGGTTCTAAAATATAGTTCATTATAAATATATACATATATGTGTGTGATATCTGTACAATTTGGACAATTCTTGTATTTTAGATCAATTCATAAATAGCATGCTCTCCATGTTGATTCACTGCACAAATGTGTGATATCTAAATGTACATATGTATCTTTTTGTTTTTGTGTGAAGTATACAGTCACGGATAGGAAATATTGAAGGGTGTTATTTTTCAGCCCAGTGTGATTATTCTTACTTTCTCCATGTGTCCTGTTGTGCCTAACCTGAGATGTGACTGTTTTTGGAGCTGTCTGGCAGACATTGGACTGAGACAGTGTCTGGGACTCATGCAGGGCCGGGTGCTGGTAGGGAATCTGCATTCACTCACCCCACAGCGGAGAGAGACAAACAGCCCAGCGCAAGCAACTCATCATTCACATATCCCATAATCCATCACTGAGCTGTGTTTAAGAGGACTGTGTTTTAGTCCTCTAATACCTGGGTATGCACACACACACATGCCCAAAGAAACGCACACATAAACACACACCCACTCGCTCACAAAGCGGAGTCAGCAGCAATAGAAAGCAGTAAGCTGAAAAGATATTCAAACTCCACAGTAATTACAGTGAATATACCTGACTGTGGGCTTTTCAAGTAACCATGGGTTTATTTCTTTTTTTTTATAGCTTTTATAATATTTCCAAAAAGTGATTATCTTTACTTTTAAGCAGTTTTCTTTTCTCGTATGTGCAGACTTGTGTGCAAACTGAATATAAACTTGGGTGGAAAGTATGAAATATTTCTGAGAAATATTTCCTGTCTGTGATGGCATCCATCGGTTTTGGATATAATAAATATTCTGATACAATGGGACACTTAAAATGTTAATCAAACACTAATCTATTTTGTATTATGTTCTACAACAATTAATGCAAATTAGTTCATGTTCAATAACTTCAGATCTTGAGTTATTTGAACTCATGTAAATATCAACAGTCTGTTTTCTTTGTCAAAACAAACCTGTTGTCTTTGTCACAACAAAACAGTGTCTCTCAAGAACATTATGACTGTTTCAAAACCATTATGACAGGAACATGTAAAAAAAGAGACCTTTTAATTATTAAAAACCTCGGCACAGATTGCACATGGTGAGAGAATCTGCGGGGAGTCGAGAAGATGAAAAACAATTAAAAGTCAGATGAAGATAAATACTGAACAGAATAGTCAAAACCTCACAGGTATTGAAATATTTGTTTAGTGAGATTCATTATAAGAGGAATTTACACTACTTTTTTGACAAAGCAATTTGATCCAGTTTGTCAATTAAACATAATAAATTGGTTGAGTGAAGCACAGCAAAGGTCGCTTGAAGGAAACTGGAGGGAAATTAAGAAAAGTAATCTGACATTGTATTATAACAAAAAGGGACCTGAGAGACAGGCCCGGATAAAAAATTCAAAGGCCCCTGGGCACAATGTCTTGTCGGGCCCCCCCCACACACACGTGCACAATCAAAGTTTTAAAATATAGTATATATATATTTGACAGGTAGTGGCTGGGATGGGCAGCTTTGATAGTGACGAGGGTGATAAAATATAATTTTTCCCTTTATATTTCATTATTGAGGATTTTAAAAAAAAAGTCAAAAAATCTTGTCTCGTTCTCGTGAACTCAGTCTCGTCTTGTCTTGTGGGATAAGTGTCTCATCACACCCCTAGTAGATCATATATGTAGATCATGTTTTGACCATTTTGAA
This sequence comes from Oxygymnocypris stewartii, assembly GCA_003573665.1. Lineage (NCBI taxonomy): Eukaryota > Metazoa > Chordata > Actinopteri > Cypriniformes > Cyprinidae > Oxygymnocypris > Oxygymnocypris stewartii. The sequence goes on along the minus strand of QVTF01021682.1, from coordinate 577,995 downwards.
TCTGATCGGGACGAAGTAGTCAGTGAGGGAGATGCCTTTACAGACACAGAAACATCTCTGTGTCATGGATAAGTGCTGTCCGGAATCCACACTGTCTGAGCTTCATGAGCGCCGGCTCGTCTGCTTGTCCTGAAGCATCTAAACAGCACCGCTGCTCCACCAACTACAATGTCCAGCAAAAACATCAGAATAGATGAAAACCAGTGAAATATCGGTTGGTGTGTACTTCCTAATGTCCAGTAATTCGTCTCTGGTGAAACTGCTTGCAGGGATAGAACTAAAGACAGTACAAACCAACTAAGAGTGCCATCAGTGGCACATCTTGACTTTGTATCTTTGTACATGTAACATAGCAGCAGTACATTCTTCAAAATGTCTTATTGTCCATATAGAAGGATGACAGAATGCCTGAATTATCCTTTTAACTTATGTTTTCCCCTGAAACAAAGCAACATTTTAAAGAACATCCTCATCCCTCTTTTTCATCCAAATACAATGAATGGAGACTGAACATGCATCTGAAGGGACACAAAAGTATCATAAAACTGTCCATATGCTGATATGCAACTTGTTCACTATATTACAAATCTTCCACAGCCATACTTCTACAGTCGTCTGTTTACCTGAATAATGTTTTATTCGTTATTATTTTTTTATTTAATTTGTTATTCAATTAACTGCTGCAACCAAATAATTGAATCAGACAGCTGAACTCACTGGATCATTTATGAATTATTCTGATTAATGACTGGTTTTATTGACTGAATCAAATTTAAATGACTCATGCCATGATTAAAAATCTTAAATTTAAGTCTGATCACCAGACATCCAATTCTATGATTTCAGAAGACTTGAAAGCGCATGAGTATGAATTACTTTTATTAATTTTGGGTCATTTTTAAAGCTTGAAAAAGCTTTTAAAGCTGCTATGTTACATGTCTTTCATTCACCGTAAGTACATATAATAAAGCAACCAGCACATACTGGTTCAAAATGTGTCCTTTTATTTTCTGTAAAAGAAAGAAGCCATACAGTTTAGAATGACATGAGGGAGAGTAAATAATGACGCAATCTTCATTTCTGTCCAAATGATTCCTTTAACTATAAATAACATCCATACTAGGGCTCTCAGGATATTTGTTTATGGTATCAGAAGACCTTTTACTTTGACAGTATTAGTATTTATAGTCACGTTGATCCTCAGTCTCACAGTCTCAGATTTGACGATTTATAATGTTGAAAAAGCCCTGCAACTTGTGACAAAGGATTCCCAGTATGGATTTATGAGGACTGGCCCATCTCTAAGGGTCTAGTGATCAGGCAAATAGAAAGAGAGATGTGTGTAATGACACACATCTGAGGTTTGGTCCAGGGCGAGACTGATTTAGTAAGGGAGAAGGAGATGTTGGCCCCAGGCCTCCTGGTCTCTCATGTCCACTGATCCAGGATAAATATGAGGATTTATGTGCACAGCCCACAGACTAGTGCAGCTTAGTGTAATAACGAGATCACTTTCAGGGGCCGCTGCTAGCACTCTTCTCATTACACACATCTCTCTTTCTATGTGCACTGTTCGACATTTCAAAGGGTTTTTACAGTAACTTACAACACTATTGCCAGTAAGTTACTGTAATTAAGATTTACAGTAACAAACTGTATTTTATTTGCAAATCAAACTTTTACTGTAAATAAATCAAATTCATCAGTATACTACTGTAATTCATTCATTTTAATATAGATTTCATTAGATTTGATCATTTTATATAGAATCCATTTTATTTTTACTCTACATAGGTACAACTGGCATTCAATTAAAACAGACACAATAATTACAAAATATTAAATTCTTTATTTAAAACATTGCATGTACAATGCTTAAAAATACAGACTTCCAATGCTGGAACAGTGCATCTTCACCATTCCTGTCTTAGGATGTTTTGCAGTGCATTATGTTGTGTCCTCTGGATTTATCCTCACAAAGAATATCTAGGCAACAGAAACATAATGGAGGAAAAGTCAAGGACCCAAAGAATACATAGCCATCTGCAAAACCCAGGTGCTGCTCCAAAACGTGGCCACCACCTTTGCTCATCATCCACTTTGCAAGTGACATAAATGTCTTCTCAGAAAAACAAGAAGTAGAAATGGCACACTTTTAAAAGGCAAACCTCATATAGAACACACAAACTTCCCAAAACCATAGTTTATCTCTTACCATTAATTATCAGTCTCAGGGTGGCTGGCATGCTCGTGTCTTTCTTGATGCTTCATTGCAGTTGCCTTTAAAACACAAATATAAAAAAATGCCGAAAATCTTAAATTACATTAAAAACTATAACAAACTAATTCTAAAACTAGAAAGGCATCTAGCCATAAAACTAATTTAACCTAGCTAACATATATTATACAATGTAAATTTACTCCATCACATTAATGCAAAGGAGAGCAAGTAGAAAATCTATTAACATCTGAACTAAATTTCACATTAGTTAACCTAAAGTTAATATAAGATGTGCGTTGCTCTTTAAAAGCAATTTTAATTCAGTAACTTAATTCAATAAGCTGACAAAAGTAATTTGAAACGACAGCGCAGTTTACCATGGTAAAGTTCTGTAACTGCCATGTTGACGAGTAAATGTTACTATGGGTTAAACTCGTGTACAAAAATCTGACTCAAACACACAGACAAATGTACTTTATGTTTACCTTGCTTGCTGGCCTTATTCTCTCATAAGGTGCATCGGCTCACAGCGCAGATGTTCTCCAACTCTCCCACTCTCGTAGGTTCATCCCCGGGCAAAACCCACGGCGCTGGTTCCGTGTCTTCCTCGGACACGAGTGGAGCGGCGCAACGCGACTCGACAACAGACAACAATATAGAACCCACCATATATACTATCTACAATGGATGCGGACAGTAAAGTGATGCCCTGGTATATTTCTGATGTGCAGATGTACTCCGCGCTCGTGCTGTTTCTGACAGGAATGACAAACTGATTTTCCAATCATTACAAGCGATGCAACATGTCCAGTGTAGTCAGTCCCAAGCTGTTGGGGTGCTATAGATACGTGAGGCAAATCGTGTCAATCCAAATGTAAGAAATTAGGAAAATAAAACAACCTCAAGAATGGTGCCAACGAGACAGCAAATACAGTAGTATACAGCAATTTAAAAAAAAATACTGTAAGTATCTGTATGTGGGGTCTGACGTCACAGAAAATTCCCATGATGCAAAGGGTATTACAGTTACTTACTGTAAAGTGAATTTACAGTACTATACTGGGTGATATACTGTAAACGACTGTGGAAATTACAGAAATGTCTAAAAAATGTTAGTGTGGCTTGAGTGGACATCCAAATAGATTCTCGTTTACCAACTCTTGACAAATTAGCATGTTTATTGCCTAAAGCCAATCCTCTGATACGCACTCGCTTTATTCTTTCAGTCAGTGCTCTCCGAGTTTATGCATCTCTGTGTTTATTTCTCATTTTATCAGTAAAGTATTTCATATTGGCTGAGTTTCTTTCAACTGAATACATACGCTCAGTTTATTATGAGAGGAAATGTAAACTGTAATTTGATAAATTGTGATTTATTGAATTTGCCTGGTCCTTGTATAATAATGTTGTAGATGCCTGCAAAGTGGTGACACTTCCTTAAGTATCTTTATCAATTTTCATTTGTGTACAATAATTGGGCTGCATTAATCCGAGACAGTTAACATAGCTAAGTGTTTTCCAATGTAAACCCCTGACTTTGTCACATCCTGCTGCATAAAGTGCTATTTACAGCTGTGAGCTTTGACAATGTAGCCTGAAGAGAAAGTTCTTTCACTGTGCATTTTAATCATGGCAATAAAACCTGTTAAAGTGAAAATCAATGCTTCTATTTCTTGGTAAAATAAATAATATGCATTATATATTTATATATAGCAGATTTTCTTTGTAATCCTTAAATTTTTCAATATTGTACCAACATCTTTGCACTTTTCAAGTCCCTGCACAGTCTCTCTGAAAAAAGTCCATAAGAAAAAACTATTTTAAAAAGGACAGATAAGCTCTTTAAACAAAACGTTTTTTTTTTTTTTTTACTATATTTCAGTTCTTATCAATCAATACGTGTGACTTAATTCAAGCTGTTTATCACTGAAAATCTGAAATGATGCATTGATGCATAATTTTCTGATCAAAACAGGGAAGATTATCATTTAATAATGACTTAAGTTTCTGTCAGTTCCTCGCATGAATTTCTCATAAGACTATTAAAGATGTGAGATATAACACAGAAGTTGCAATGTTTATGTTTTAAATTGTATAGCCCTTGTAAAAAATAAGCACAATTAATAGTATCGAAAGTGCATTGTGTACTTTAAATCTTAAAAGTATGAAGATAATATAATATTGATGAATCAGAATCAGCTATATTGCCAGGTATGTTTATACATACAAGGAATTTGTTTTCGTGACAGAAGCTACTGCAGTGCATAATCAACAGAATGACAGTGACAGAACAAAAAAAACACAGATAATAAAAAGAAGAAGAAGAAATAATGACTATATGTTTCTTAACATACTTTTAAAAAGTGTACTTTGTAGCTATTCATGTGACATTAAAAGATTTACTTAAAAATAATCTTCTGTTGTGTTTTAAAGAAGTTATTAATTATTTGATTAACACATTAAAGCACATGTTTATTACTTTATTAAAATGTGTAATTACAAATACATTTAAATACATGACAGGCAAGTTTCAATACATTGTAAAAAAATTTTATAAATGAAATAACTAGGTTTTTACAAGAAAATGCTATAGTTCAGTTTTATACTACAGACATGTGCAATTAATTTAGTGTGCTACTTTGGTGCTTCTTTGTGAATTGTATTTATACACCAAGTTTTTTAGTGTAGAAATAAAAAAAGCTTGTCAGTATATAAATATTCATAACATAATTAGGAAATTACATATAAAGTCCTACATTGGTCTGGCAAAAAAGCACTCTAAAGTTCAGACAATTGCATTTAATGTAAATGTAACCGATAATATGTTTCCATTTATTTGCAGTTAACATGCATTACGTTTCTGAAAACATTCCATTCAGTTTATATTGTTTTAAAGTAGCCTATAATTTCAGTAGTAGCCTAAGTACTCTTTTTAGTATGCTTTTCACAAGAGAATGCTGAAAAACATGGTGTCTATATGAACTGTCCTTGAATGCAAACCTAAATTTTAGATTCTTCAACAATTCACCTTTTGTGTTCCACAGAAACAAAACAACAGCATGGCAAAACAGTCATTTTTTGGTGAACTATCCCTTTAAATCTAAGCCCTGGAAGTTCCTCTAAAAACACCCAATTATAGAATCAAAGTCTGTCACTCAAAATGACGGCTCATGTTGTCATATCTGGGTGCCTGGCGGTTGCGAGTGACTCTCATAATAACTAGTAAAACAAGTACCATGCTTTTGTGAAATCTGGCACAGCTGGACCATCTCTCGCTGTCATATTTCTCAACTATACGCTTACAGTGTTCTATCTCTTGTGCCACATTGCTGGCTCCTCATGAAGAGAGACAGATAAAGAGGAAAGTGGGAAGATGAACGGTGTGAATTAAATTTTATGGTTTATTAATAAAGACATATCACTTTCTCTGTGCCCACACACACCTCTGCTGAGTATAGCTGCACCTCCCTCTTCTGCTATCTGGATCTCTCTTTATTAGGAAGACACAAAGCCCTGCTTGCAAGCGATCCAAAGATAGACGTCTGTATGACAAGCAGTCAACTCTAATTCTGGAGTACGTTAGAGGCTGTTCGTTAGCATATGCCTTATAATTGAATCAGCAAATTAGAAACCACATTCACTGACGTGCCTTCCAAAGTGCTTTCAATCTTGTTATTTCGCAAATGATACATTGAAGGCTTGATAAGCCAAAATTAACAAGCAAACCGGTCTGCAAGGTTGCTTTTCATCAACAAACATGCATATACAATATAAAATGAGAAACAGCCGACATGGTATAATTAAATGAAGTCTAAAGGGAACTTAATCTGTATTTCATCTTAATGACTAGTTGGCTCTCTAATACTAGACGCCACAGTGGTAATGTCTTTTGTAAATGTGTGCGTGTATAATTGTAGATTGGGCAGTCGTGGCCTAATGGATAGAGCATTGTGGGTTCGAATCCCGGCTCTGGCAGGAATTGTCCACGACTGAGGTGAAACCTTGAGCAAGGCACCGAACCCCCAACTGCTCCCTGGGCGCCGCAATGTTGGCTGCCCACTGCTCCACTTGGATGGGTTAAATGCAGAGAACACATTTCACTCCTCATTATACTCTGTATAATTGTGTATGTGACAAATAAAGCTCATCTGAGCTTAATGTAGGCCTACTAGAGTGCTGGCAGGCTTAAATAAATATGCAGGAGAACAATTCATATTTTTATAAATAGTCCTAAAGTTTTCATTCCTTCCATGACTTTATGGCTCTAAAAATTCACTATTAGGACATAAAGGCAAATTTGGTCAGAACACAATATTTAAATCTTTCTATAGAAACAGTAACTACAGGGTCCGATGAATAGGCCTAGAGAAAAACTATTTCTTTTGAGTAAACAACAAGAGCTGTGTGGCCGCATTGTTACCGAAAGCTTATGCCGGATATAGGCATTTCTTCAGGTCACGGCTTACCTTTTGAAACTTGGCACTGATAAATGAACCTGTATTACATTCCCATTATTTTAAACTAGCTACACGTGATGGTCCTTAAATTAGGAATTGGTGGAAAACTGTATACCACTGCAGGAAAGCTGACATCAGTAGCGACGGAAGGGTTGTAAAAAATGTATACATTTCATTATTTTACATCACGCTAAACCAAGCTTAGTTGCTATTTTTCTATGCATGTAAATGTAAACCCACAGTGTCTCAGGAACACGATGAAAATCTCTCGGTGTGGCGCATCTCCTTTGGGGCCCTCACCGAGTTAATCCAACATTGCCCCCAAGTGTTCATTAAAAGAAATGCCACCAGGGGCCCAAACACTGCAGCTGTATGATAATTTATCGCTCTCTGCTCGAAGAGAATTGAGTACAGGTGCTGCTCACCCTGTTATTGCGTCACATTCAATTTGTGCCGAGCCGAGCCCGTTAATGGAGTCACAATGGCTGCAAATACAATCCACTGTGAGCTCCATATTGCCACATTCAGAGCAGAGTAAATTTATAGGGTCTGATGCAGACAAGCAATGAAAAAAATAATAGAAAGAAAGAAAGAAATAAAGAAAGAAAGACTAAATTCTAATATATAGACAAAATGTATTGTATTATCCACAAATTGTGTAATTGACCTCATTATAAAGCAAATTAATAAATTAATTATAGATTACACATATTTTATTATAGTTTTTTTCTGCAGTTTGGAAGAGGTGATAGGCCTATAATTATATTTAAATGGCCATAATAATTATATGAAGTAATTTGTAATATTACTGGGGGAATTCCATATAGCCTACATATGAGACGTTTAATATAACTTTAAACATATATATTAGGCAATTAAAGATCACACTGATTAACAGTAGGCCTAATTGACACTTTTTTCCCTTTTAATTATTATTATTGTTATTATAAGCTGTACTTTTTATGCACCTTTTTGTGTTTACGTTTTCTTACTAGGCTAATAAACATTTCTATTGTTATTGTTTGTGTTAATATGCACAATATGTTTCAGCCAGTTTTTGTTGACAGTAGCTATTTGTATATTATGTACTGACAAGCGTAATTAGCAAAATAGTCCATAGAATAGTTTAATGAGAAGTATTATCCTATCATAGCCTATTATACCTTCCTAATTTGTAATTGGTTTATGAGGTAAATCACTCAGAAATCGTTAGAGAATAAGCATATTATAACGATATAACAGTGATATTATATTGTGTCCATTTAACTTCTGACACACAGCCTACAGATGACGATAAGCTCGCATTTTGCTCGTTTGCTCAGCGTTTCGTAGACCACAAATTGGAAACGCTGTCATTACGTTTGTCTCCTCCGGCCCTCCGTAGATCACCGACATATTGTTTGTGAGGAGCAAATTCTGGAAGGAGAGTGTTAAGATTACAGCGTTGATATAACCAGTCATCAAATCGTATATCAGTAAAGAAAGCACGATGGGTAAGTATTCAACCTATACTGTTTTTTGACGCGTTAGTTCTGTTATTTGCGGTCTTTAGGGACGAAATCTGTAGCTGAAAAGCCGAGAGAAGCTACATCATGTCAGTTGAAGCATGAGTGTAAAGGGCCAGTTAGCTTAGCACATTGCTGTACTCGACAAACGCGTTTACCAGTGAGCCTCAGAACTGATATTTGAACCAAAAACGCCTTAATAACAGGCGCTTTTCAGATTTATTTGGTGTTGACTGAAGTGGAAGGAGGTTTTGCCGGTGTAAACGCTTTGTTATGTTCAGTTAGAGGTTGTGAAATCGTCTCATGTTTGAGTCTATACAGTGGATGAAGAGGAAATGCTCTGACATTTCACATTGGAGAACCTAGTGAACTAACATTGTCTGCTTATACGATGACCATAAATGCTGTTTAGGTAACATTAGACGCCTGACTGGATTTAGACACCGTAAACAATTAAGTTACTCGGCTCTAGTGTCAGTGAGTTCACCAGTCAGCTGTAAAATGTGCCCAACCCTCAGAGCTGGTAGTTTCTGTTTTAAAACAGCACTCAAAGTTTACTACATCGAATGTAGTAGTTGGGCTGTTTTCTTTTTGCAACACCTTAGTTATGTTTTCAGGAGTATTAAAACCTCACTCGTGGTACATGTCTGTTAAATAGGTCTATTACTTGGACCCTCAGCTTTAGAGAGAGTACTGTTGGATGGCCTGTTTGAACGGGAGGGAGAGGTTGGGACAGGAACGAGACAGACAGGACGGTCAGATAGGGTGTCAGAATCTGACTGCTGCTGACTTGGGTTTTCCTGACTAATGGGCTACTATTTCATTGAATCATCACAGTGGAAATGAATGTGATACCTGAAAGCTTTTCCATGACAATGTAGAGGTTTAAACACTGGCATTTCAGTTTGCAATTTGATTGAGTCAGTTTAGGCTGCAAGTTTGGCTTTACATCGCTTTCCATGGTGCAAATTTGATACTGAGAAGATTCGTTTCTTTTACACTCAATGCTATGGATTTTTGTTTAGGATTTTATTTTTGTATTTATTTTTTGTTCCCAGACAGGCCAATGTTTTTAGATTTTTATTTGATGTTCTTAAACAATCCCTGGCCCTGCCACACACAAAAAACGTTACTTTTGTTTGTTTTATTGGGTTGTTACAACACCTGAAATTTCAGATACTAGTGAATTTCTTGAATCTGAATTTCACTACCACAGCAAAAACCACTAGCTTTTTTATAATGTTTGAACTTTTTATATTAGACAAGACAAGTCAACAGTCAGCAATAAAATAAGAACAAATTACAAGTACAGATACATACAATGGTACATATAACAATAGTATTCAGGTGAGAAATATTACAGAAATTGAATATAAAAACACTGCATAGTGTGTAAGTTATATAGATATATCCTTATTAAAGCTACAAAAGTTGTTTAGTTAAAGAGCGGTTGGTGATTTTGCAGGTTGAACTTTGGCTAGTCTACACCCTTAAGCCATAGCAAACACACTTCTTTAAAATAGTTCTGTGACGGACCCAGCCCACACTGCTATTTGTGAGGCCCATGTGATGGACAACTATGTAATGGAGCGCTTGAGTCGGGTAGAGCCACAGCTTGCTTGTCATCCCATCTACATTTATAGAACAGAGTCATTATGTTGTTCTTTCTCTTCTTAAAGCAATAGTTTATCCGTAAATAAACATCCTACTCATACTTATGCTGTTCCATATCTTTATGACTGTCTTTCCTTCATGGAGAACTTAACCTAATGTAATGGAAGTGAACTGTGGCTGTCAAACTCATCTCGAATAACTAAAAATAAGTTGTTAACTGAAAATCTTGAATTTTTTTCATTGCTTAGCATGCCCGATTTATGAACGGGTGATTTGGTCTGAATTTATTGAATTTATGAATCTGATCGACGAGCTCTTAAGTTTAGCTTATGACACAAAAATATGGTCTTGATTTTGTGTCCGCTTGAAAGCTCCAATTCCCGTTCCCTATTTATTTTAGTTGCATGGAGAACAGCAACCAGTTACTCTACAATTCATAAATTGAGGGTTTTAGTTTTAGTTTTTTCCTGAATAAATTAATGAAATATTTGTATTCGGTAAGGATTAAAGTAATCAAAAGTTACAGTAAAGATTTTAGAATGTGACAATTTTATTTCAGATAAATGATCACTGAAAAAGGAAACGTATCACAGTCACCACAAAAATATAAAACAGCACAACTGTTTTCAACATTGATGATAATAAATGTTTCTTAAATCAGCACAGTAGAATGATTTCTGGAGGATCGTATGACACTGAAAACGAGTAACTATGGTAATAATTCAACTTTGCATCACATGACTACATTTAAAAATTTATAAAATAGAAAGCAGTTATTTAAAAAAATTAATAACTTCACAATATTAATAAGTGTACTTATTTTTTGATCAAATGAATGCAACCTTGGTGATCATAAGACTTATTTTTCAAAACATTAGTAAATCTTACCGACTTCAATATTTTGAGTGTAGATTATTCAAAGTTATTCCCATACAGATGCATCTCAATAAATTAGAAAGTTGTGGAAAAGTTAATTTATTTTAGTAATTCAACTAAAATTGTGAAACTCGTGTATTAAATAAATTCAATGCACACAGACTGAAGTAGTTTAAGTCTTTGGTTCTTTTAATTGTGATTATTTTGGCTCACATTTAACAAAAACCCACCAATTCACTCAACAAATTAGAATACTTCATAAGACCGACAAAAAAAAACATTTTTAATGAATTGGTGGCCTTCTGGAAAGTATGTTAATTTACTGTATATGTACTCAATACATGGTAGGGGCTCCTTTTTCTTTAATTACTTCCTCAATTCAGCGTGGCATGGAGGTGATCAGTTTGTGGAACTGCTGAGGTGGTATGGAAGCCCAGGTTTCTTTGATAGTGACCTTCAGCTCATCTGCATTTTTCTGGTCTCTTGTTTCTCATTTTCCTCTTGACAATACCCCATATATTCTCTATAGGGTTCAGGTCTGGTGAGTTTGCTGGCCAGTCAAGCACACCAACACCACGGTCATTTAACAACGTTTGGTGCTTTTGACAGTGTGGGCAGGTGCCAAATCCTGCTGGAAAATGAAATCATCATCTTTAAAAAGCTGGTCAGCAGAAGGAAGCATGATGTGCTCCAAAATTTCTTGATAAAAAGGTGCAGTGACGATGGACCAACACCAGCAGATGACATTGCACCCCAAATCATCACAGACTGTGGAAACTTAACACTGGACTTCAAGTAACTTGGGCTATGAGCTTCTCCACCCTTCCTCCAGACTCTAGGACCTTGGTTTCCAAATTAAATTCAAAACTTGCTTTCATGTGAAAAGAGTACTTTGGACCACTGGGCAACAGTCCAGTTCTTCTTCTCCTTAGCCCAGGTAAGACGCCTCTGATGACAACTGTAGCCAAATTCCTTGATACGTCTGTGTGTGGTGGCTCTTGATGCCTTGACCCCAGCCTCAGTCCATTCCTTGTGAAGTTAATCCAAATTCTTGAATCAATTTTTCTTGACAATCTTCATAAGGCTGCGGTTTTCTCGGTTGGTTGTGCATCTTTTTCTTCCACACTTTTTCCTTCCAATCAACTTGCTGTTAACATGCTTGGAAACAGCACTCTGTGAACAGCCAGCTTCTTTGGCAATGAATGTTTGTGGCTTACCCTCCTTGTGAAGGGTGTCAATGATTGTCTTCTGGACAACTGTCAGATCAGCAGTCTTTCCCATGATTGTGTAGCCTAGTGAACCAAACTGAGAGACCATTTTTAAGGCTCAGGAAACCTTTGCAGGTGTTTTTAGTTGATTAGATGATTGACATGTCACCGTATTCTAATTTGTTGAGATGGTGACAAATGTCATTTTTGGGCGAACTGTTCCTTTAAGCCATGGGCTATATTGTCCATGAGCAGATAAATCAGAATGTAGCCTTCCATAAGTTAGGAAGAAGGCCTCACCCATCTCACCCAAAACCTCACCCACCAGGAAGCCTGATTTCTAACAATCAAGCTGAAACTTGTGGTAGTTATCTGCCTCAGAACTGCAGCTATTTACTGACTTAAGGTTATGGAGGTCTTCACATGGTGCCAATGCTGATTTTGGTTTATTTTCCTCTTTTGAGACCCTGTACAATAAGATCATACAGAAAGGATGGGAGTGGATCCAAGATCAGAAATTGTACCCTCGGGCGCTTTGTCTGTTAGTGCCCTGATGTGCCTTCGGTAGCATTAGCCAGTCATCATTCTCTGCTCTCAGTGCCGCACAAATGCTGAGACAGGCTGCTTTAGCTGCTTGCTCATGCAAACAGCGTTTAGATCACCCTCACTAAAAGTGGTTTTGCTCACTGACTCCGGGTGGCTCTGTTCAAGTGTGTTGTGCTCTGCACAAACAGACCAAAGTGAGTAATGAAGGTGGAGATTGTTGCTGAGATTGCTGAACAATTTCTCCAACGTTCATTATGTTTTGAAGGGATAAGGTTTAATAAGATATGCAGTTCCACATTCATTTTCGTCTCGTTACTGACGACATGTGCGCTCTTGCAGATGACACACCAATTGAAATTGTCACCGCTGTTTTGTTTTTCCTGTCAAGATGCCCAAATACATGAGCATATTTGCCTACTGTGAACAGTTTGTGCAGGTCTTGCACTCGTCGTTTCCTCGCTAGCAACTCATTAATACACTGAATTCATTCCGATTGATGAATCTGAATGTAGTGTTTACATGAACGCTAAATAAAGTGATCGGGTTGATGTGTATATGTCACAGGCTTCAAATCCGAATAGACCAAACTGCAGTGCTGTGCTGCTCATATTTGTCACGCAGAAAAATGCCCCTCCCTGCGCACAAAACGGGTTGCCTGGGGATGAGTAGCCGAAACAAGGACTGGTGGGGTTGTCCTGCTCCACTTCACAGTTGCAGAGTGAAAGGAGAGTTGAATAATGACAGGACATGAACTTCTAAAACACTTCAGAATGAAGAACCGCTCGCTCCACACATCATTACGCTATTTCTGCGTCATTGCACATGCGCAGTCCTTTCAGTTTTGGTTTTCAGTCCAATCGAGTGTTTACATGCACGCTCAATCGGATTAGAAAAGGAATAAACCACCCCCTTCGATCTAGGGATGTTCATTTTAACTGTTAACCGACCAATAAGAATTTTGACCGATTAATGCAATCAGTTAAAAGGTTTAAAGTCACTTTTTTTTTTTTTTTTTGTGATTTATCAAAATATTTTAAAAGGTTTGCTTCATGGTTAAAATAAGCTACGCATATAAAAATATACGTTTTTTTTTAGAGAGAGAGAGAGAGAAACAGAAGTTGCTTATAAGTCGCATTTTATTATTTAATTCAGAAATAGGCCAACAAGAATTACAAATATTATAATATACACCGTATTAGGTGTTCGAATTTCGAATATTCGTCGAATTTAAAATAAAAATCCACATTCGAATGCAAAACACTGCATTCGAATTTTAGGTGTCCGTCAGGCAGCTTGGCACACAAAATGTGATGACGAGGTGTCGTTGCATTTTAATGCTTTTTTTTAGCCTGCACATTCACAATATTGCGGAAAAAGAGAACATCAATGTGGAGAAGATGCTGTTTACTTCAAAACTGAAAAACCAAGCCGTTCACACAGAACGCATATTTATTGCATTTTCTAGAGGGACATCTATCATTGTTGCACTCGCGTCTCGCACAAGAGAGCCCAAAACCATGTCAAATTCGTGCAAGTTCAACTTAAAAAAACATGTAGCCTAATTACTAGATTAAGAAACTAGCTTGCTTGCTAACGTGCATATTAACAGCATAAACATTAACCTTGCGATCATATGATTAAATGTTAATAAATTGCGTGCATCAGCAATGATACATCTTTGAGTTTAAAGCAGCTCTGACAGAAAGGCTGCGTGAGGCTTGACAGAGACGCGTTGTTTTGAGCTGTGTGCTCTTTTCCTAAATGCATAACATACATTTCACAGGTATATTCTCAATCTGTAAATGTTAGAAAGCCATGGAAATATTTCCATTTTGTTGTCAGAAGTACACAAGCTTCTGCTTTGAGATTCTCCACTAAACTCACAGACTTGGTTCTGAACGCGCGCCAAACAGACCGAGCGCAATGAAAAGGAGCGCAATAACTCAGACTAAAATATACATTTTGCTGAAATGTTTGTAGTTGGACATTTTAAACCTACAAGTAAGTGTATTTGTATGATAGCACATAAACTGTAAAGTGAATGTAGTGGGGTAATCAAAATAGCCTTTTTACTCAATTAGCCTAGTCTGTGCTTTTTTGGACAGATTTTTGCACATTATATTTGCCTTCAAGGTAACATTCACTTTATTTAGCTCGATGCGCCCTCTTGTGGCCCCAGGAGAGAAGCCAAAAGCTTTTTTTTTCATAACTGAATTTATGCTTTTTTAAAATTCGAATATAATTTGTATTTTGATTAATATTTTAGTATAAAATTCGAATTTAGTTTTTCACCCAATTTGACAGCCCTACACTGTAAACATAGCTAGGCTATTTTAGTTCCCCTCACTCCACAACAAGTCTAAGACTATTATAGGAAATCTAAGACAATAGACAACAAAGGCTGTTTAGAAAAGGACAAGATTTAAACATTTAAGAACGCTATATAAACAACAAACCAGAATGAATTAATTTGTGCTAAAACGAAACTGAAACCAATGTTGGTTTCAAGCACTGCAGGTGCGTGATATGATGTCCATGTAAATCCTCATGCTCTGTTGTTTGCTGCTTTTTGTGCATGTAAAATGAATCCCCGGAAAATAAATTAGTAATTTTAACGCTTCACAGACACTTATTTTCTAATTTAATTCAGTTCTAGTTTGTTTAATTCAGTAGGATCAAAGCAGGCGATTAATTATCCATTGTGTTTTTGGAGGTGACCATGAACTGTTACGGATTCGTTCTGTTCTGCAGAGCCTTCAGGAAGTCCAGCGAAGGATAATTTCAGGATGAACCGCTACAAGAACAAAGCACTCAACCTGGATGAGATGCGTCGGAGAAGGGAGGAGGAAGGCATTCAGCTGAGGAAACAGAAACGAGAGCAACAGGTGACTGTCCACTTGCTTTTCTTTTCTTTTTATTCTTTTCATGTTCCTACAGCATGTGCTGTCTTTTAAAGGTAATCTGAAAATATAATAAAGCCAATTTATTTGGAATATAAATATTTTATAATTATCCCATACTACATCCTTTTCTTATTGACTATCCTGTTTCAGTTTAAATTGCATTCTGTTAAAGAAGTGAAATGGTCTGTGAATGCTGTTTCATATTAACTTTAACTGTCACATCAATTAATGCAGTTTGCACCATTGATTCTCTCTCTTTCTCTTGGCAGCTGTTTAAGAGGAGAAATGTGGAGCTGCTTGGTGAAGAAGGGGGGATGTTTGACAGTCCACTTATGGATTCCTACGTCTCCTCCACCACAGCCCCAGTAAGTTCAAACCCAAATGCATAGTTTGCCTTCTCCATTATGTAACTTGAGGTAACACTGGGACTGTAGTGTCCCAGGGACTGCATTATGACCCCTTAATTCAATAAGTGCTATTGATTTGGACTTCTCAGAGGTGCAAACCTGGGCCGAAAACAAATTACGGTCATTGATCTAGACCAAGTTTGTCCTATGTTTTTTTTTTAGGATGAAGTAATTACAAGAGACATGCTTGAAATGCTCTTCTCAGAAGATCCTGAACTACAACTGGTCACAACACAGAGGTTCAGAAAACTACTCTCAAAAGGTATCTGACACAAACACATGTCTGGAGCTTCCTTGAAGCGTTGATGAGTTTTAATAATTCAATCTTTGTGTTGTTCAGAACCAAACCCTCCTATTGACGAGGTGATAAGCACACCGGGAGTTGTGAATAGATTCGTTGAGTTCCTTCAAAAAAGTACAAATTGTACATTACAGGTCAGATGAGATGAAAGCTGAACTACTTTCTCCATTTAAAGTTCTAAAGTCAGATCCTTGAAAGTGTGTGCTTTTTTTTCCCCTTCAGTTTGAGGCCGCTTGGGCACTGACCAACATCGCATCTGGAACATCTCAGCAGACAAAGTTTGTGATCGAGGCCGGTGCCGTACCTGTCTTTATCGAGCTCCTCAACTCAGAGTTTGAAGATGTGCAGGAGCAGGTACAAGTTATAAAGCTGCAAGGGATAAGTCACCTTGTTTTTTTTGTGCTAAACCAGTATAAATCCCATGTGGGTATGTTAATGAATCTTCATGTGACAGGCTGTTTGGGCTTTGGGGAACATTGCAGGAGACAGCGCTGTGTGCAGAGATTATGTGCTAAACTGTAATATCCTTCCTCCTCTACTAATGTGAGTGCTTGGTTTTTCTGTTCACCTTACATTAGGCTAAGGTATTGGTATTTATCTCATGTAGCAGTGAATTTGACCTCTTTTGCATAAGAAACAAATATTTTTGCTGAAGATAAGGATTGATTGTTTCCTTAATGATACTTTTTCATCCCCAGGCTGCTGACCAAATCAACTCGTCTCACAATGACCAGGAATGCTGTGTGGGCCTTGTCCAACCTCTGCAGAGGCAAAAGTCCACCCCCAGACTTTGAGAAGGTCTGTACTGCTTATCTGTCCCTTGACAACACTCTTATTTTTCTTGTTCAAGAAGTCCCTGTCGCGATTCGTCGATTTTAGTCGACTAGTCGATTTTTTTAAATCATCGACTACATTTTGCTCGGGCCGACTAACAGGCTGTATTTTCCAAGGCTGCATGGTATGTTAAACCCGTTTAAAAATCATAATTAAGCATAATTGTGAATTCACAAATGCTATGATTTAATTAAATAATGATATGTGATGCAGTTCTGTGTGCGCTTTAATTATTTACATGCGTGTAGGTTACGTACGTGATCACAAAGCGGCTCCGTTCACAGCGGCTCTGCAGAAATGTATCATTTACATGTGGAGCGTCTCAAACTCCGTCTCTGCATGCTGTTGTGAGTTTGTGTTTATTAAAACGTTAACCTGGGAACGCAAAGTGTGCCATTTCATCAGATTTGTAAGGTAAATAATTTATAAATCTAAGCAAACACAGGAGAATACGTTGCGATTTCAAAATAAAAGCTCAAACCCTCAGTCTGAGTTTACACATTTTGATGTCCACATATTAATTTAATTACAGAGGCTTTAGCATTTCTGTCCTAAAGAAATGGACAAATATTAAAGCTTAAGTGGATATTTGAATTAAATAGTGCTTGGTCAATATTAAACAAGGATTAGATTGTGCAGTAATGTGAAAATATAATCGTCAGTGCCCCCTGCAGGCCTTTGTTGTGATGCGTAATGTACATCAACTCTATTGTTTATTATACATTATGTATTTTAACAGTTTTGTTCAATAAAACCATATGATTTATTGATTTTGATTCTTTATTTTAACTAATTATTAATGAATCATTGCTATTATATATGTATTTTAAAAGCTAATGTTCGCTTGCATCTATTTTTATTACCACCAAAATGATTAGTTATTATAATTATAGGGCCCTATGAAATCCCTTTTATTTCTAAACTCACTATATTCTGTTTTAATGGTTAAATAAAAGTATTCAATGATGAACAAAAAGCCTGTCTAATTAATTGAGTTTGAGTTACACACACGCCATTGTGCAGTATTTGTTTTTTTTATACATTATTCTAGACATAAATTCCATTAACATATTCCACAAACTTCATATTGAAAGCTGTCTTTTGCTCTTGTAGGTGTCTCCATGCCTGCCTGTACTGTCCCGCCTTTTGTTCAGCAGTGATTCAGACCTGCTGGCTGATGCCTGTTGGGCTTTGTCCTATCTCTCCGATGGGCCCAATGAGAAGATCCAGGCAGTTATAGATTCAGGGGTCTGCAGGAGGCTGGTGGAGCTGCTCATGTGAGTCAGCTACCTTCATTTCTAGGTCATATTGAAACTGGTTTTATGGAACATTTAATTTCCATAA
Organism: Oxygymnocypris stewartii; assembly: GCA_003573665.1. Taxonomy (NCBI): domain Eukaryota; kingdom Metazoa; phylum Chordata; class Actinopteri; order Cypriniformes; family Cyprinidae; genus Oxygymnocypris; species Oxygymnocypris stewartii. The sequence continues at coordinate 559,779 of QVTF01021682.1, read as the reverse complement.
TGAGGTATTTCAAAGTGAAACTGCATATTCAGCAGGACATTACTAAAAATGTGGACTTGACTAAATCCACCACATTTGACTATAATGAAAAGGAAACGTATGACAAGCCTACTTCTGGGAATATGTTTTATGTTATTCATTTTGTTATTCACAGCAAAACCATGTTGCTTTTTTTTTTGCATCTTTTTTGACCCGTAGCAGGCAAGCTTGAACATATCAAAATAAATGTCTTATGTGCCATATTCCAAATCCAAATAATTACAAACTTTAAATAGGATCTGGTTTAAAACTCCGATTGCAGAATATGTTTGGACAGATAAAAAAATAATTATTATTATTTGAGCTTTACCTAATCAGTCTTTCTCAGAAAACATCCAAGGGGTCCACTGGCTTTATTGTTAATAATGTATTAAAATAATCAAACTTCTCTGCATTAAAGTGCTAAACAAAACAACCGATAAAATAAAGATTATACTAAATTTTTTGCTTTCAATTAATTGTTTTTATTGAAAAAAAAAAAGTATTCTTCAAACTGCTGGAATCAAAAAATGATCCTTTATTTTATGTCAGTCCTCTCAGTTTTTGTTAATAAATCTGAAAATGGCATCAATGCAGAAAATATATAGAAAATATATAACCTTTAGTCAGGTTGCATGCCATTTAATTAAAGGGATCATATGATGCAATTTCTATTGTTCCTTTAGCGTGTTATGTAGCTGTTTGTGCATGTATAAGCTCTGCAGATTTACAAAGCTCAAAGTCTCCCACAAAAGGAATTATTCTATCTAACAGAGAAGCCTGATCCAGACCGGGCTAAAACGCAAACCCCACATGTCTACGTCATGATGTGGATATATTTGCGTAATGCTGCCCAAATGTTCAAGCAAAGAAAGAAGGCGTGGTTTCAGTAACCGCAGTAGTGTTGATGCATCCGTGTCAGGAAGACGCTGTGTGTTTCTAGACGAAAGCAATAGCACTTTATTTGGCCTTCTGACAGTAGATGCATTTAGGAATCATTAAGATTACTTGCAACAGAAGAGCACAACTCAGATGTTCGAATTTGTGCAACGCATTTTATGGACGACAGTTTTGAGAACCTAGGAGAGCACTTTGAAAGCTGAAGCTCCCGATTATGGAAAGGGGCGTTACATTTCCGACGTGTGCTTGTGGTGTTTGGCCAATCACAATGCACTGTGCCAGTTGGCCAATCAGAGCAGACTGCGTTTGTTGAAAGGAGGGGCTTTGTAGAAAACAACATGTTTGAGAGAGGCGGGGCATAGGGATAGACTTGCAGTCTTTACAATGTCATGCACTGTGTAAAATCGTGCATTTTTCACAACTTTCAAAACTGCTTTATGGAGTTATTGTCTACTTGAAGGTTTTTCAGAAAGGCGTTTTGTCAGCTGAACAGTCACTATGTTGTTAAACAGTGCAATCTATTAAACACTGTACTTCTATCCTTCACAGTCTCGTTTTCATTCCTGTCAAAAATTTTATATGGCTCTACCCTGACAGAGGTCTATATCGGGGGGCTTTCAAATGTTGTGTTGGACAACATGGGACCTTTTGAGTCATAAAGGTTGATAAGTACTGATCTTGATAGATGCCCCGTTTCCTCTTTTCTTGCAGGCACACTGATTACAAAGTGGCCTCTCCTGCTCTGAGGGCCGTTGGAAACATTGTTACAGGAGATGACATTCAGACACAGGTGTGTTTGTGTGTGAGCAGAGGTTTATTCATCTTCATATATGATTATATCTGGTTTTGAACAGGAGATGGATGGTCTCTTCATGCTCCTATTCTTTCTGCCCTAGGTGGTGTTGAACTGCTCCGCTCTCCCTTGCCTCCTGCACCTGCTCAGTAGCGCCAAGGAATCCATCAGGAAGGAGGCCTGCTGGACCATCTCCAACATCACAGCGGGAAACAGAGGGCAGATTCAGGTACACCATGACCCACACTCCACATCTGCTACCCAGAGGCACACTCGCAGGGCTTAGCTTGTTTATCATGTGCGGCAGGGTTACACGGCTGCAGCCTCAAACCTTGAAAAGAGTGAATTTGTTTGTAGTGAAGGATGACTTTAATCCTCTGTTCTTTTTCTCACCTGTCATCATCATCTTCTGCAGACCGTAATAGATGCAAACATCTTCCCAGTCTTGATTGATATCCTACAGAAAGCCGAATTTCGCACCAGGAAGGAGGCAGCATGGGCGATCACTAATGCCACGTCAGGTGGCACACCCGAGCAGATCAGGTGAGCTCTGAGCATGCGCTTTCAAACGGCTTGTTTTAAGCATCTTAAGCCTGGAATACACTACGTGATTTTTGCCCTGATTTCCCCCCGATTTTACAGTTTGAACAAGATGAGGCAAGTTGAGGCTAGTCAGAGCCAGTCTGCAGATTACAGCTAAAGTGTCACAAAGACTGCCGTATCATTTTCCATCACTTTGTGAATCAGGTCATTGACATGGAGATAATTTTTGGTGAGCTACATGCCAAAACATGCAGATCCAGTAGCAATATATGAACTGTTATCATAGAGAGGACCCCTGCAGACCAGTATGACTGCGAAAAACAAGATAGTTTGACCTTATGACAAGACCATGTTAGCTCAGTCGGTAAAATGTCATGTGGTATGACTTCCCAGAGAATAAAAAAAAAAAACTTTTTACTTGGAAATATATATATAAAAAAGTGTGTATCAATATTCAATGTGTAAGGAAAATATGTTGTTACTTTTTACTTGATGGTTATTCCACATTACATTTTTGAGTAATTCAGTTAAAATATTTGATAAATAGTATGATTTTTTTTTTCAAAACTGAAAGACAAATCGAAGAATGAGAATACATTTAAAGTAGATGTTTCCTTTATTCATTATTTACCCTTTTATTTGTCATATACTCAATTGTACGCCTACATTTGGCTTTGCATTCATATTTACTAAGGATGCTCTGATCATAATTTTTTTTATGGCAAATCCTGATTTCCTATTATTTAATTTGTGAATGGGCTGATACCAATTGCTAAGCAAGAGACCACAAAGAACAAAAGAGTACATGATCAATATGTATCGCTCTATTACACGCCAAATTGGCTTTAAAGAAAAATATCTGTTGCTATTTGAAATTAGAAGCAAACATTTCATATTAACCATGATCCAAAGAAAGATGCTACATGCATAAGCAGCTGTTGTTTTTACGAATGTGTATGAATAGTCTAATTTTAGCATTGTGAAATTATGCTACATAAAACAACTGCACAAAAGAAAACAGCAGATGGGCTAAATGAATCACTCTCTAACAGTTGGTGGCGCGTATGCAACAAAAGTAATATATTTTCCTTGGTTAAAGCTGAACACAAAGCAGCTGTGCTTATAAATACAACTTTAATAGGCATTACATGCAGGTAAATGCCATCTAAAATTTTCTGGACAGTCATTTTCTTTCAGAGATGCATTTATATAAAATTAAAATATAAAATATTTATATAAACCTACACCCCAATTACATTTTTACATTTCTTTTTTTAGAGCTTGTTCTGCCTGCTACAGGATTTTTTGTGCTGGCCTGTCTGTGCTCTCGTCTTTGTGTCTGTCTTCTTCAGTGTGTCCTGTCTCTCTCTGTTAACATCCTGTGTTGTAATATTTCTATTAAAAACTATAGGAAATAATTGCAATGCAGTTTATGTGGAAGTCCGGAACAGAAATTGGACGAAATAAAACCTAAATCAGTTGTGTGTTTGGGGCAAAAAAAACTGTCTGGTTCTTACTGATGGCCAGTCGACTGGTGCATCTCTAATATTTACCCTCTTTACAGCCTATTTTTGTCTGTGTTGCTTATCTTGACCAATAATCATCTACAATGCGCATATAATATGCTGCTCTTATGTCTTGAAAAGCCAGACATATTGACAAAGTCAAGTCACATGACACCATTAGATGACGGAAAATAACGATCCATGCTCATCAAGATATAATCAGGTTAGAGCTGACCTCAGAAACAAATTCTCAAGATATTTAAGTTTAGCATGACAGCCCGTTTAAAGTGCTCCCTCAATCCTCATCTGGCCAACTTGGGCCTTCTCAGAAGGCTATTAGCATGGTACAACTCAAGTGCTTATATTGGTGTAGTTGTCTTTATCACCAGAGAGCACTTGTGATGTTTATCCAGATTGAATTGCAGGGTGGTTTTCATGTCGTCTAGTGCGATCACACCGTCTGGAAGTAGCAGTGTGCTTAAAGTGTTTATTACTATGCACACTTACAGCAAATGGCTTCAGTTTTTATGAGACATACACTTCGAGCATTTTGCAACAGCCAAAACAGCGCTTCATTAAATATATCAGCCTATAATGTGTACTTAAAGAGTGCTTCCTTCGGCGTAAGTGTAGCAACAACTTTTCCATTGAAGATCTAATCGTATTTATAATGCACGAGACATGTTTTTAACTGAAGTGTTACATAAGTGTGGTGTTATGTGACTTGGTTGATGGCTTGACGTTATTATTGATGTGTTATGAGTACACTTTACTTTTGGATTGTGCTCAAGGAATTGTACTTATGATGTTTCCTAGTCTACTTTTAGACTGAAAAATAATTGTGGCTGTAATAAAAATAGATTTTGCTTTCCTGTCCTTTCACATTGCTAAAATGTTTCCTAGAATCAGTGAACAAGAAAGGAAACCAGTTGCTAGCCTAATGTTGATGTTCACTTGCTCATGGCATCATTGTGTCTAAATCTGGAATGCAGATTCTATTACACACAGTGATGTTATGGCTTGCCAAATATGAATTCCCTCATCTTCAGTTATTTGTATTATGGGAAATTCAATTATGATGTTTATTTTCGGAGGAATTGAGTACTGAAGGACAAATATTGTCCCAGTCGTACTGGTGCGTGTCTAGTTTTACAAATTGATTCATTCCACGGATTACACAAAACAGCAGAAGGGGAAATTACATGACTTAGTGCCAAAAATAAAGCAGCCATTGGACTTGATTTTTGAGGGCAGTATTCCCAGCACAACGTTATTTGGATTGTGGTTTTTCCTATTGTATTAAGACCGAATATGGAGACACATGTTGCTGCTTATTAATTCCCTTATCTGTTTTTTTCTTCTGTAGTTATCTGGTGAATTTGGGCTGCATTAAACCTCTCTGTGATCTGTTGACTGTGATGGACTCCAAGATCGTTCTGGTGGCTCTGAATGGTCTGGAGAACATTCTCAGACTGGGCGAGCAGGAGGCCAAACTGAACGGCAGCGGTCTCAACCCTTACTGCAGTCTGATAGAGGAAGCCTATGGTAACATTATATTCGTTAAACCATCAACTGTATGCTACAATTGCATTATGTATTTTCATGTCAAATATAAGATGAGAAATGGCAAAAAAAACTGCCTGTTGTAGGGTTAATTTTGCTTCATAGTTTGGGGTTGGATTTTATTTCTAAAGAATTTCTTATGCTCACTTCGACTGCATTTAATTGATCAGTAATAGAGAGAAAAAAAAATGTAATATTGTGAAATATTACAGTTTAAAATAAACATTTCTATGCTAATATATTTTAAAATTGCTGAATTTTATTCAGAAGTCATCCTTCAGAAAACATTCTAATATGCTGACTTGCACTGTGACACGTGCGTGTGCGTCCTCAGCGCAAAATATCCTTACCTATAAATGTCAAAATTCACGCGAGCATTTCCATTTTTGCATAAAGGTCCGTCCTGACGGCCTGTGTTAAGTTTAATATACTGAATGAGCACCGGCGTGGCGGGCGGGCACGCGCGTCAGACAGATGAACACCGAGAGGGAAACAATTAACAGGATATGCAGCACAAAAATATCCATTGTGCTGAATTATCTGTTATTGAAAGTTAATTTAAGGTTTGAAAGTCAACATGCAGTGTGAATATTTTATGAGAGTAGGAACTTTAAAGGGATAACAGCATGTAATTGTCTGAATATAAATATGAGATGCTCCATGACCACCTTTTACAGGATAAAGAAATGACACGTGACTGCAGGGCTCGAAATTGTGACCATTTTGGTCGCATATGCTCCCGAAATGTAATCTGTGTGACTCCAAAATATATTTGGGAGCATTTGTGCGAGTGCAAATAATTGCTGTGGTGCGACCTCTACAGTTCTCTGCTAAACGTTCAAGAATTACTGCACAGCATGTGCCACGTGACCGGGAGCTAAAGCAGGTTAAGCTTTTCATAGCGCGCTGGTCTAAAGTGTGCTTTTTCTGAGCCCGTGCACCCGAAACGCGCGAACTAAAAAGCCTGTCTAACAGCGCCTGATTACTCAACTAAGTTATCTTTTGAGCCAATACTGTCAAAACACACAAGGTTTACATATAGACTCAGTTGGTTATGTTTAAAATGAAATTAAACCGGTGAGTGGAACCGAAGCGTGCCTGTATATTAGATGCGTGCAGCTCTTAAAGGGACAAAACTAAACATGCAGCCGACTGTCATTAAAGGGATAGTTCACCCTACAATTTTATTTCTGTCATTATTTACTCACTGACATGTTGTCCCAAACCTGTATTAATTTATTTATTGTGGTGAACACAAAAGAAGATATTTCAAAGAATGTGAGTAACCAAACAGTTGTTGGTCCACTTGATAGTAGGATATAAAAAAATACTATGGAATACCACATTCTTCAAAATAGCATGTATGTTCAGCAGAAGAAAGAAACTCACTCAGGTTTAAAACTAATTTTGAGTGATTAAATGATGGTATTAATATAAAACACTATGACAGAATCGACAGACAGATGACCGAATTTATTCTTTAATGTTAAAACAACAAAACCATAGAGAAAAACATAACTCGCTACTCTTGACTGAAAAAAACAATACAGTTACTTTAATAGGAATCAGTCTATAGTGTTTTATTTTTATTAATTGTTCATTCAATTTCTTGAATGCTCCTACTAAATATGCCTATTGTACCTGATAATTAAACACTGTTTGTATATTATGTGTAGTTGTAACGTGTATCTTTGTTCTTATTTTTTCATAACAAAGATAAAATAATGACAAAGATTTTTTATCTTCGCCCACTTTGGCCTAAATATCCACCATTCTTATTTATATTTTGTTTCCTTGAAAGGCTTTGTCTTTATAATAGGGAAATTAGTTTGGCAGTACTGCTCAGACAAACTGGTAAAACTAACATGACAAAGAACTGTGATAAAATCGTGAAATGTCTAAAAAATAAAAATTGATATGATATTTTTGCCATATCACCCACCCCTACTTGGAACTGACCGGTTTTGTGACCGCACTTGCACAAACTGCATTGAAATGTATTCCTATATGAATGTATTTCTGAGGGGAACTGTTTTGAGAAAAGTTTAAATGACATTTTCTTCTCATCTTGCCTCTGTATATTGCATGTATAAAAAACAAAGCACTGCAGCTTAAGGATCAGGTTCAATTGATGAAGCTTTTAATCATCAGGAAGGATGTTGCCCGCCCTTCCGCTCAATTGGCGGTTGTGTTGCTCCTTAATATTCAGTGGGTGCTCTTTAAACATTTGTGGTGCTCCTAACTTCTTGAAGTTGGGAGCACCAGTGCTACCAAGTAAAAAAGTTAATTTCGAGCCCTGCGTGACTGTGAATATTCAGAACATTCCTCACCTGTTGGTTAACACTGAGTCTTTATTATTATTTACATTTTTAATAGATATTTAAACTATATTCACTATATACAATGCTTAACAAATGTAAGGTTTTTAACAAATTATGTAAGGTTTGTGCCACTGCTGCTATAAACTAACAGCTTTGGTGATTATGCAAGTTACAACCCATCGATCCCTATATTTTTTAATATGCTGCATGTCCTTTTTATTACAGGGTTCGTACGGGTGCTTGAAATCCTTGAAAAAGCTTGAATGTTAACAGTGTTTTCAAGGTTTGAAAAGTGCTTGAATTTTGGATTAAGTGCTTGAAACTGCATTGGTTTTATAATGATTTGCTTTATTAGTGAATAACGTTTTCAGCTTGAAAAGTGCTTGAATTAGAATTTTGAAAATGTGTAAGAACCCTGTATTAGTATTTCTTTTTAATACTTGTCAGAAATCTTGAGCAATCTCACTATAAATTATTCTGTTCCATTCAGTATTAACCAGGCTCCACAGGTCACAGGCTTAATGGGGGTCGCCACATCTGTGCCGTAGTGAACTGCCAAGAGACAAAAGGGATTTTATACAGTCTAGAACATGAAATCGATATGTTCATCATCATAAATGTGTCAGGATTCCCTCCACTCAGTATTTGCGGCTCTGTGTCCACCTCCAGCTTTATCTTGGTTAATTTAAATTAGAGCTGAGCGACAGATCTAAATCAAGTGAGCAGCAAAACAATACAAAACAGACTTTTTTTTAGTGGACATGATCATTTCGAAGTAGTCTGGCAAAACCGATTTACAGGCATCAATAAATTACCAAACTTTAATAGTAAAATAAAAAGTGCTTAAGTATTTTCGTTTAAAAAATGATAAAGATTGCACTAAATAAGCAATTTATAGCTCTAAAATATTTCAGAGCATAACTAAAAGTATACTTGGTAAAAAAAAAAAAGGTCCATGACTTTTTTTTTGAACAAAATAAAATATTCCTGAAATTTTCAGGCTTTCCATGACCATGTGAAATAATTGTTGGTATAAATTATTACTTTTAGTCAGCAAAGAAGCATTAAATTGATCAAAATGATGGTTGCATTGTATTCCTGAACTCTGAGAAAAAGAAAAAAACCGGTCACCGGTTCCAAAAAAAATATCAAGCAGTTTTTCAACAATGATACAAATAAGAAATTTTTCTTGAGCATCAAATCAGCATATTAGAGTGATTTCTGAAGGATCATGTGGCACTGAAGACTGCTGTAATGATGCTGAACATTCAGCTTTGCATGACAGAAATAAACATTTTTAAAAAGAAAAAAGGTCATAACTTGTGATCTAACAAAATAGGTTACAAATGACTATGTAAAGCATGTATTTTGTAATCTGTTAAAAAATACCCTTCCTAACCCTGATCATCTACAGTACCGTTCAAAAGTTTTTTAATGAAGTCTCTTGTGCTCACAAAGGCTGCATGTATTTGATCATAGCACAGTAAAAAGAGCAGTACAGTGAAATATTTTCTATTTATAAAAAAAAAAATGTTGTATGTGAACTCTTTCTCTCTCTTTGTCAGGGTTGGACAAAATCGAATTCCTACAGAGTCATGAAAATCAGGAGATCTACCAGAAAGCCTTTGACCTCATCGAGCACTACTTTGGAGTAGAGGAAGAGGATGCCAGTCTGGCACCACAGGTGGATGAGAACCAGCAGCAGTTTCTTTTCCCGCAGCAGGAGGCCCCCATGGAGGGCTTCCAATTATAACCATCCTTCTGACTCTTCCCGGCCGCCCCTTACCTTTACGCTCAACACCGGTACTAAAACATACCTCTGAAACACTCATCCACTGAAATCTGAGTGAACCAAATTTCGACCCTTGACCCAGACAGATTTATTTAGACACTGAGGTGTGTCTCACACGGGGAACATATCCACTGCCCCGTCACACACAAGAGAGCTGTCTTTTTGTTTCTTTAATTTCCCCCGTTCAGTGATGCAGCTATATAATCATCCCCCTCAGGTAGAAATCGTGGCGCTGTCCTTTTTTATTATTTACATTTTTTTTTAAGGGGAGGTATGATACAGTTCTCTGCTTTCACTGAAAGTTGAGATCATTTTTTTCTCATTTATTTAAAATCATAAAACCCAGGCCTTCATCTTATTGCTTTGATCCTGGTTAGTTTTTCGTTTCTAGAATTCCTTTTTTTGGTTCATTATTCATGTCCTGGTAATTAAACAAGCCTGACTGTGATATGGCCATGCTTTATAAAAAAAAAACATTAAAAAACTACCGTGATATCTGAAGATGCGTTTCATGAGGATTTAAGCACTCTTCAAAGCCTTTGTGAAGCGGTTTCATTTCTCGTAGTATTAGTATTCATCAGTTCAGCCCATGCTGGGTGTGGAGTTTATGTAGAGTCTATTTGACGTGGTGATGGTGGGTGGTGTTGAAATAATCCAGGTATTTTAGTAAAAGAGTATGCTAACATAAAGTAATTGCTGTTTAAAAACAATGATTGGAAAAGTGGGGCCCATTTAGTAAAGATAATACCCAATTTTCTTTTTTTTTGTTATTAACCAGTCAGAGGTGAAATATCTAGTTGTAGGATGTTTGTGGTGTGCAGTGTTATGAATAACTCTTCTTTTGATCAAAAGGCTTTAACTTTGAGGGAAATAGACACAGCTGAGGGCCTGATTGATGCACATGATGGAGTCTTAATCCTGCTCTGTTTTTCTCGTCATTAATTGGCGCATAGTAATTCTGGGTGTTCGTTCAGCGCAGCCCTCAGTATGTGCATGTTGGGGTTTTGCATGGTGTTCAACAATCAATTTGTATCCCTTGCCAGATCTTCATTCAACAATTAGCTTGCACTCATTAGATGGAGTAGTTCTGGTTTCTGTAGTTTTGCAGGTGCTGTAAGTATGGCAAGGCATACATGTTTAAATGATGAAATATATGGGCAAATAAAATAAATAGATATGTTCTATTCTACACACATGCACATATGCATACAAGACCAGCATACATTTCATAAACATGTACACAAACAGATTAGCATAAAACCGAGGGGAACTGAAAACATAGCGAGACGTTGACTGACAGTGAAAGGAAGTGACGCTTATATCAGCACCCTGTGTTCGGTTGACTAGTGTCTAGAAGCCTTTTCCTTCTATAAATGTCAATCTGATGCGATTCCTGATCAGAACTGATAACCGAAATGAGGTTTCCATACTAATTCTGGGTCAAGAACCGTTTTGAAATCGAGACTTGAATTTAACTCTTTGAAAATATACCTCTCCACGATCTGATGTCCTTTGACAAGAGTATCAACAGGGGTTTTACTTTAAATCGGTTCAAATCCTAGTTCTGCGTGATATTAGATGACATTTGCCGCATTTACAAGAAGTCCGTCTCAGAATGAGGATGCTGCAGTCATTCAGATTTCCATACACATCAGAGAAATGGGAAAATACACTGAAATGATGGGGGGGTGAGGTAAACTATGCTTATTAAAATATATCTAATGGTCTACTATACCAGTGGTTCTCAAACCTGTCCTGTGGACCCCCAGCCACCACCTATTTTGTATGTGTCTCTCTTAGGCCACACCCAGTTAAAGTCTTGCAGATTCTACTAATGAGCTTATGAGTTGAATCGGGTGTGTTAAATGAGGGAGACATACAAAATATGCTGTGGTTGGGGGTCCACAGGACAGGTTTGAAAACCACTGGACTGTACCACAGGTGTGTTGATCAAAAAAACGCAAAGAAATGATATCTTAATGGAAATGCACTCCTATTCACAAAAGTGCCAATCAGACCAACAAAGACAAGAGGATGATGCATATCAATCTGTCTTTGATTTGTTTTTTTTTGTTTTTTTACTTGAATGTGCACATACATTGTGCAAATATTGCTGCTCTATTTTCTTATCTTACAAATTAGAGGTTACATTGTCTGCCACAGTTTCAGTAGAGATGTGATGGTCTGCTATTTGTACACCAAATTGGTAAACTCAAAGGTATAAAGATAAAAAAATGCATAATTTATTGTGCTGGATTAATTAATAAGTTTAACCAAGGCCAATGCAATGTTGAAATACTGTCTCCGTGTGTACTGTTTGCTTAGCTTGTGTTCCTTTTGGGTGTTCTGTTGGCATAGAGGAAGTGAGACAAATTGCTAACAATTGAAGGAGAAACTCTGTAAATGCTTTTCTTACCCTTGTTGAGTATTTTTTTTTGTGTGGGTGTGTGTTTGTCTTGTTAATGAGTGTACGAGCTGACCATGTAGACCCAATGTTGTTTCAAGTCTAATTTCCCTCTGTCACTAACCGTAGCACAATTACAGCAAATCCAAATCAGTTCAGGCCTCTTTCGTAGATGTTTTGTTCTCATTTAAGGACATTAGCTTTAAGAAGCCAAAAGATAAAAAAAAAAAAAACTAGACAAAATTGGGTGTTATATGATCCGTGTATCTCTGTGAACTACAATTAAACCAGAAATGTAACGGTTATATTGGCACAGTTTAAAGTTGCAGTCCTTGCATTGCTCTTTGCTCGTTAAAATAACTTCTGAGAAGTGCAGAAAACAATAAAACATTTACAAAAGGCCACAAATATGTGAAATTGGGTCTTTATGGTCTTCCGTCCTAGATCTTGTAGATGTTAACATTTGGAGACTTTTGTCTCTTCTAAACCTGGAGCCGATGCATATGGCTGTGTCTAGTAATGCTGACTCACCTGTGTTTACAATGCTACATGCTTAAGTACTTTTCATACACAATATTAAGACTTGCCCAGGTGGATATTGTATCCTGGTTTGGTAATTTCTTTCCTTTCAAATATATTTATATTTAAATCTTCTTTCTTTCCCTCATCTGCCTACAATTGCCCATACTGTGACTGACTTGACCTTTCCGACGATATGAATGAGTGACGGACACACAAACTGAACATGTCACACAAACATATACATGAACAATTCTGAACAAATGTTTTTGTTTTCTTTTTTGTCCAGATTCGAATAAAAGTATAAAATACATCCTGGTTTGTAGATGTACTTCTGTCAATATATAGGAGTGATTAATACAGATGTTTAACAAGAAACGTTTTGTCATTCAAGAGTTTTCTCAAGTTGCATTATGTAGACCAATATTGTTTTAAATTGTCTTTGCTTTTCCCAAAATACTTTTGATATTCTTTGGTAAAACAAATGCAGCTGTAATGGCCTGTATGGCGTGCAGATACAAAATGGTCAACCGTGATTAAAAAAGGAAAAATTAAGCAGTGCTTATATTGTAAAGCCTTTTGTCAGTTATTCATTTTTAAGTTGCAGTTGTTTCAGAGTTGTATGCAAGTCCGTATTAATATAGTACACAAAAGCATTTATGCTGTTCTCAAATAGTGGATGTAACAGGCTGACTTAGTTCAGATGCTGAAGATGGAACCAACACCCAATTTTCTAATCCGTACAGAATGAATTTTAAGGTGGCAAGATGTCATTGTTTGAATGATATTTTGAAAAATGTATTACCATGTTTTAAGCTACATTTAACTGACCCCATTGGTTTAATGATATGTATACAAAAAAACATTGCATTGCTGTTTCTGATAAAACACCAAGTAAAAGGATGTGGTGAACTTAAGTAGTCTTAAGTGTTGTCGCATTCTATTCAATATTTACTTTATTTTAATTGTGAATGTGGGGGGTTGGGTCAGAAGACAGTGCATCCCAGTTTGATGTGCATGGGGTTGAGTATCCACGGACCGATCATGATGACCCATGTCTACTGCTGAAAGCACCTTGGGTGTGAAAACTTTTTGAATTTGAAGATCAGGGTAAATATAACTTAATTTGTCTTCTGGAAAACATGTAACTACAGGTGCTGGTCATATAATTATAATATCATCAAAAAGTTGATTTATTTCACTAATTGCATTCAAAAAGTGAAACTTGTATAATGTATACATTCATTCCACACAGAATTATATATTTCAAGTGTTTATTTCCTTTAATTTTGATGATTATAACTGACAACTAATGAAAACCCCAAATTCAGTATCTCAGAAAATTTGAATATTACTTAAGACCAATACAAAGAAAGGATTTTTAGAAATCTTGGCCAACTGAAAAGTATGAACATGAAAAGTATGAGCATGTACAGCACTCAATACTTAGTTGGGGCTCCTTTTGCCTGAATTACTGCAGCAATGCGGCGTGGCATGGAGTCGATCAGTCTGTGGCACTGCTCAGGTGTTATGAGAGCCTAGGTTGCTCTGATAGTGGCCTTCAGCTCTTCTGCATTGTTGGGTCTGGCATATCGCATCTTCCTCTTCACAATACCCCATAGATTTTCTATGGTTTAAGGTCAGGCGAGTTTGCTGGCCAATTAAGAACAGGGATACCATGGTCCTTAAACCAGGTACTGGTAGCTTTGGCACTGTGTGCAGGTGCCAAGTCCTGTTGGAAAGTTGGTCAGCAGCAGGAAGCATGAAGTGCTCTAAAACTTACTGGTATACGGCTGTGTTGACCTTGGACCCCAGAAAACACAGTGGACCAACACCAGCAGATGACATGGCACCCCAAACCATCACTGACTGTGGAAACTTTACACTGGACCTCAAGCAACGTGGATTCTGTGCCTCTCCTCTCTTCCTCCAGACTCTGAGACCCTGATTTTCAAAGGAAATGCAAAATTTACTTTCATCAGAGAACATAACTTTGGACCACTCAGCAGCAGTCCAGTCCTTTTTGTCTTTAGCCCAGGCGAGACAAGAGTGGCTTGACACAAGGAATGCGACAGCTGAAACCCATGTCTTGCATACGTCTGTGCGTAGTGGTTCTTGAAGCACTGACTCCAGCTGCAGTCCACTCTTTGTGAATCTCCCCCACATTTTTGAATGGGTTTTGTTTCACAATCCTCTCCAGGGTGCGGTTATCCCTATTGATTGTACACTTTTTTTCTACCACATCTTTTCCTTCCCTTCGCCTCTCTATTAATGTGCTTGGACACAGAGCTCTGTGAACAGCCAGCCTCTTTTGCAATGACCTTTTGTGTCTTGCCCTCCTTGTGCAAGGTGTCAATGGTCGTCTTTTGGACAACTGTCAAGTCAGCAGTCTTCCCCATGATTGTGTAGCCTACAGAACTAGACTGAGAGACCATTTAAAGGCCTTTGCAGGTGTTTTGAGTTAATTAGCTGATTAGAGTGTGGCACCAGGTGTCTTCAATATTGAACCTTTTCACAATATTCTAATTTTCTGAGATACTGAATTTGGGGTTTTCATTAGTTGTCAATTATAATCATCAAAATTAAAAGAAATAAACACTTGAAATATATCAGTCTGTGTGGAATGAATGTATACATTATACAAGTTTCACTTTTTGAATGGAATTAGTGAAATAAATCAACTTTTTGATGATATTCTAATTATATGACCAGCACATGTATCTTCTGAAGGGCAGTACTAAATTAACAAATATGACATTTAGGCAAAACAAGAAAAATATACATCTTCATTCTGTTCAAAAGTTTTCACACCCTGGCTCGTAATACATGACTTTTCCTTCTGGAGCATCAGTGAGCGTTTGAATCTTCTGTAATAGTTGCAAATGAGTTAAACTAGGGGACTAGGATGCATTTTGTATGATCCCTCTTACTTGGTAAAATAATCAAACATTTTGCAGATTTAAGGTTTATGTAAACTTTTGACTTCATCTGTATATAGACACGGTTCCATATATGGAAATAGTTGTAAACGGCATATAAAGTATTGCAGTTTTTCCAATGCAAAAACATATTTCTCAAAATTATAACTCAAAAGTCCCAAGTCACAATTTTTTTTTTCAAAATCAAAGATACTACTACAGTTCCTGAATTTAAGTTTAATGCTAACTGTATTACAATAATGCAGTCAGAATTTTTGAAAATAAAAAGATACATTTACTGCTCAACTGAAATATTTCTTATAAGACAATCTTATTGTAAAATGTATTACAATATACAATTTTTCATATTTATCCATTCCTGTATGCATAATATTAAAAAATACACAAACAAAGCATGACCAAGCCATGGCTGATGAATTATGTCAAAATAAACTAATATCGCACAACACAGAAAACTAAAGTCTTTTTCCACCAAACCACAGCACCGGAACTATAGACAAATCAAATATACATATCAACATATCTAACATCATTTTAACTCCAGGATTCATGGAAACTCATCCGCCATACAGTTCAACTTTTTATTTTCATTTTCCCTGAGTAGAAATTGAGCTTGTGTTTCAACTCGTCATTTATGAAGTTCTTTCCATTCAGGTCCTCTAGAAGAGCTAGCACCATGTTCTTTGCCCTCTGTTCTCGTTTCTTCACGTTCCTCATGTCTCGCTCCAGACTCTCCACTCTAGCCAAGGCTTCACTGAGTCTGGCCTTTAGATCAGTGGGATCTGCAGGCAATGCATAGGAGTGGTCCTAGAAGAAAGGAAGATGACAATGTTTGCTATGTTTATAACACATCACTCAAAACATAGCTTTTTGGTGCATATTTCATACAAATACTCACTACATTAGGCAGAGGGTTAGTCTCTTGTAACTGCTGAGAACAGTTCACTGGCAGCCTCTCTTCAGCTTTCCTTGATGTTCTTGTTTTCCTGGGTGCCACTGGCTAAAGTTGAAGGAAAACATAAAACTGAACCTAATGACAAGCTATCAAAACCGTATGATATAATGGTAAACCTACTCTTTGTAGATGAGCCGGGAAACTGAAGACAGATGGTTTAGCTCCTTCTCGAATCCTGACTATTTGACCTGTTCTGTCCACATCCTGTGGCTTAAAGTGCTCACTGCAGAGCACAGAGCAGTCGCTGGCGGAAAAACCTTTCCTCCTTGTAGCTAATTCCCACTGCCTCCTCAATGCTTTCTCCCTAGGAAACCTTCAAAGTGTGAAAAAAGTTAGACAGCCAGCTAACAATCGACAGATTCACAATATGTCAGTCACCCGAAACAAGGTGCTTGTCATTAAAGTCAGTTAATAGAAAAATGCCAATATAGATGAAGAGTCTTGTGCAATTTGGTTTACAATATAAACCAGGGGTACTCCAAGGTTCAACGTATACAACTTCTTCCTAACAAAGGTTCAACTTGTATGGTGTCAGTATTTAGTACAGGAAGAGTAATTCGACATTTCTACATTTTCAGTAAAGTTAATGAATCAAGAGCCTTTTTAGCATTTGATGTCACGTGATAAATTGTATGCTATTGTCGGTGGCTCAGTGGTAGAGCATTGCGTAAGCAGCACAACGATTTTGGGTTCAATTCCCAGGCAGAGAACACACATACTGACAATAACTGTATAACAGTTAACTGTAAGTCGCTTTGGATAAAAGCGGCTGCTAAATGCATACATATAAACTATAGTAGTAAAAACTTATGATAACTAATAATAAACAGCGGGAAAAACTGTGTGTACCTTGTAATTGTGTTAGCTGAAATAATAAGGAAAGTGAACTTGTCACACATGCACAAAGTTTCACTTAGCCTCATTTCTGTCATGTGTTTTAGCTAAAGATTTAGATTTTTACAGCTAACGTTACGTGGTTTGGTGGCGCTGCTCATAACAGTGATATGGGTTGCACAAGTCGAGATGGGTCATGCTGATTGGATCACTATAATAAATCACTATATAAACTATAAAACAGCCGGAGACTTTATAAGAACTTCACCTCAAAGATGCCTTATGCAGTCTCAGCTTTCACAGTTAGCGACTGTTTTCGTTAGCAATTAATAGTCTGGCTCTGTTACTGTAAAAATGACCTGATATAACCCGAATCAACAGTCTTACTTGTGAAAAGTAATTCCCCGGTATCTGCTTTGGATTGTGCGGCGGTTTTTACAGCCCCAAGCAGCACAAGAATCAGGCATATTTCCTCCTGACCAGTCTTCTGACAAAGAGCTGCCCGGCCCAATATGGCGGCGACACTTCTTCTTCCTCTCTTGGTTAATGGCGGATTGCAAATAACTTTTAGGTGCATACCGCCATCTAATGTACAAGAGTGTGTAACCATGTCATTTTATTATTAATTTTATCCCCTCTCCCTGTCCTTCTGACCCAAATATCCTCGTCACACCCTACCTCCTGAACCCTATTTTGCAACACCCGTCTTTCCACCACGCACTTCTTCTTCTTGTAGTGTTTATTAGCGGTGGACAAGCTAACTTTTGGCGCATTACCTCCACCAACTGAACTGGAGTGTGAAGTCTTAGATAAATGCCGGCGACTCTGACCCAAGATGCTGATGAAAGTCGCTGTCGGAAACAAGAAGCTTCGAAACACGCTGTTACAATCTTTTGCTCGGAATCAATGTTTCGGAAGTTGTGAGTTCAGAAAATGAGGATTCTGGTTTCGAAAAAATTCAAACGTGTAATTTCATGTTTACGCTTATTGCTTATTATTATTTATTTTCAATTATTATAATTTTTTTAACCACTTTTGACTAGCAGGTTCAACTAGTTTGCGGTGTTTCGAGCGCGGATCAATTGATTCGAAGCTTCGGTTTGCCATAACTATCAACCAATGTGGCGTTATTGAGAAATATATATTTTTTAAATATTAATTCGAAGCGAATATAAAAACAAAACAACGAAAAATGTATGATAGAGCACTGCAATATAATAACAGTAATAAAACATTTATACACCGGAAGTTATCAAATGTTCGACCAATCATCTTCGATTGTTTCCCTGGCGTTTCCTGTGACAGTTGGAACTAGAGGGGTGACAAACATCCGAAGTGGTTTCTCGGACCAAACTCAAACACTGGTATTAATTTAAACGATATTAGCTGACAGCACATGTGTATTTAATGTGTTTGCTTTGTGAACCTGTAAAACGATAGAGCGCGTCAAGTCAGTTAGCAAATGTTTACCCGAGCGTTTGGTTAGCCATGAGTGCTAAACAAACGTTAGTCGAGCGAGATGTTAAGTTACACAGCGACAGCTCTCAGTTATACTTCTTTTATCTACAGTTTTAAAAGTAACAAGTGTTTTTTGTTTTGGACGTCTGTCCGTTGTTGTTGACTGAAACTTGCCCGAAGATTATGATTGACGATCTTTGAATGTCATATGTGTGATAAGTCGGTGTTTAGCGATTAGCGTGCTATGATATTGTATATGTAACGTTAGTGAGTTAACCAGTCATTTCTGTTTGTTTTGCCAGTCTCTCATACAGCATATTCGTTGTAAATTTGCAACTGAAACCGTTCAAGCTATTAGATTCAATAGGAAGTCTTGTAACCGTAGTCGTTTACCTGTGTTGGTGTGTCTTTTAGTATTTGTTTATAGGTCAGCAATGCAGAGGAGTGAGATGGAGCATATAGTAGCTGATAGCAGTGCAGACGATACCGAGGAGAGCCCTGCTGCATCTAACAGCCCTAAAGAAGCCATAACACAGCCGGATGGCTCAGCAACCAATTCTCAGGCAGAGGAAGGCTGTAAGTGTGTCCTAGTGTGTCCAATTATTCATTGCTGTATTTATTTTCACTCATCTTCCATGTTTCTTGTGTTCAGTGGCAAAGGCTGGAGCAAATTCTGCCTCCTGTGACATGGCTGAGGAACTGAGCAGACAGCTGGAGGACATCCTCAGCGCCTATTGTCATGAGGATGGTGGTGAGGATGCGGCGGTGACCAGCGGCCAGCCTGGTGGTGTGGAAGTGAACGGGCTGTCTGAGAAGGACGACGGCAAGCAGGAGGAGGCCAAACTGAATGGCAATGGATGCACTGAGAAGGACCAGAAAAAGCTGCAGGATAAGAAGAAAGTTAAGGGACTGGGTGAGTCAGTATGTTTGCCTGAAACATGCAACACCACCTACCTTTAGCTCGCTCTTAATGCTCTTTACATTATCTGGCACAGTTAAACAGTAACAAAATAATGTTATGAAATATTTCTATTTCAAATGATTGCTGTTCTTTGAACTTTCGTTTAATTAAAGAATCCTGAAAAATATAATATTTTATTTTTTTCCTACAAAAATATTAAGCAAAACTACAGTTTTCAACATTGTCAATAAGAAATGTTTCTTAAGCTGCAAATCAGTATATTCGAATGATTTCTGAAGGATCGTGTGACACTGAAGACTGGATTATTGATGCTGAAAATTCAGCTTTACATCACAGGAAGGCGTTGCATTTTAAAATATTAAAATAGACAACGGTTATTTTAAATTGTAATGATATTTAAAAAGTTTGCAGTTTTTACTGTATTTTTAGATCAAATACGTTTGGTTACATTGTTGCTCTGCACAATTGTGTATGAAACCCAGTCATTACAATTGGAATCCAGGCAAACTGGAGTTTCATGTAATGGTGAAAAACATCCCCATGCAAGGTTGCTCATTTTTAGGTAGGCTGAATTAATTATCCGCATTGAGAAAAAACTGCTTGGTTTTAAAGTGACTTCTGTGTGAGCGGTGCTTCTAGCATCTCTACTACGCTATTGAGAAGAGACAATTTTTGCTCTAATTTTGCTGCCCACACACTTGATCTGAATACTGTTGGGCATTCAGAATACGTTCTTCTACCTCCATTCACAATGGCGTATTGTGGTATAATATGATCGAGGGCTTTTGATTTCTGAATAAAATCAAATGGTAAAATCTGTGTCAATGACCAGTCCAGTTCTTAACCTAAAGTCTGTTTTCTGCTTGTGTATTTTAGGCAAGGAGATCACCCTTCTTATGCAGACCCTCAACACATTGAGCACTCCAGAGGAGAAGCTAGGTGGTCTCTGTAAGAAGTATGCTGAGCTGGTAAGACATGACGATATCAAAAGATATCAACATCTCAGGTCATGTGTTGTATAAAGAAAAAATATCACTCCTAAAGAGAGAAGATGGAAAAGTGTTCATGAAAAATAAATGCTAACTTTTTGGGTGTAAAATAAAAACCTTCACTAACATTATAAATGGAGCTGAGGGATACAAATAAAACAAAAAGAGTGGTCGTTGTGCCCCGATGAGCTGATTTAGCATTTCAGCTGACTGAGCTTGTTTACATGAATACAGTACTTGGAAATGCGTGGGTTTTCTCAGGCCACACTTCCACATTAAGAGCCTTATTCAGTCATTTCTAAAGATTTTTCACATCTTAATACTATCACCACTATAATTGCCTGGGATGCGCTGAGATATTGGCCTGTAATCTGAATCGACTGATAAAAGCCATTATTCGCAAAGAGCTGCGTTACCTGTGAGAGGAAACAAGGTTTACGCTCTCAGATTCTCTCTATAAAAAAAACAACTAAATTTTATCACAAAATTCAAGCAATACATGCTATTTTGATGCCCTTTAATAGTCATTTTTATGATAACAAAAAGTAATAACAAATTTTAATAATGCACATGTCCTGCTTTGTTTCTTTTAGCTAGAGGAGCACCGTAATGCTCAGAAACAGATGCGTGTTCTGCAGAAGAAGCAGACGCAGCTGATCCAAGAGAAGGACCACTTAAGAAACGAGCACAGCAAAGCCATCCTGGCACGCAGCAAGCTGGAGAGTCTCTGTCGAGAACTGCAGAGGCACAACCGCACACTTAAGGTACACTAACTTGATATTAATGCAAATAACATGATATCCGTTATTTGCACTCAGAGGGTTTTACGTAATTCTTCATGTGTGTGGTGCCTGCCTCATGCTAAATTTATATTCAGAGGTAATCAACAAAGATCTGCCTTGGCAGTTTTCCCTCCCTGCTGCTTAAATTGTTGTTTCATCTGCTCCAACTCCTCTTTTTACATAACCAGAGGCTTGTTGCCTTATATTTTCCATAATGAGATAAATGGATTGTTGTTTGCTGTGCTTGGCAGGAGGATGGTGTGCAACGTGCCCGATTGGAGGAGGAGAAAAGGAAGGAAGTGACTTCACATTTCCAGTTGACTCTGAACGACATTCAAGTTCAGATGGAGCAGCACAATGAGCGTAATGCAAACCTAAGGCAGGAGAACATGGAGCTGGCTGACAAACTGAAGAAGCTTATTCAGCAGTATGAGCTCAGAGAGGAGGTGAGAGATATACAAATAAAGGATGAAGAGAGAAAGGGCACTTCTAGAAAGGAAAATACATTTGTAATATTTTTTAATGGAAACTGTCTTTAAATCAATAACAGCTGTGCTACTATTTGTTAGGCTTTACATTCTAAAACAATAGAGAATTTACAGTGCTGTTCAAAATGAAGACAAAGTATTTGGACTATTTTCAAATGTTGATTTATGTTCATTTTAATGTGAGTACACTAAAACGAGCATAATTTGTAACAGTTTGCAGATTAAACTTGGTTTTATATTTTATTTAATACAATCATATGCTTAAATAAAATGCTTTCTCTCTCAGCATATTGACAAGGTGTTCAAGCAGAAAGATCTACAGCAACAGCTGGTAGATGCGAAGCTTCATCAGGCACAGGCTCTGCTCAAGGGCTC
The DNA here is from genome assembly GCA_003573665.1 of Oxygymnocypris stewartii. Taxonomy (NCBI): domain Eukaryota; kingdom Metazoa; phylum Chordata; class Actinopteri; order Cypriniformes; family Cyprinidae; genus Oxygymnocypris; species Oxygymnocypris stewartii. The sequence continues at coordinate 537,679 of QVTF01021682.1, read as the reverse complement.
AGAGGATAGGCATCAGAAGGAGAAAGACTTCGTGAGTTTCTACATCCTTTAAACTACTGCAAATATGCAGTCAGCTGAGGTTGCAGAAGAAAACATATTTAATAATTGAGGGGATAAATATACCAAAACTTTACTGTGAGACTTGCAATATATATATATCTGCTGGTGTGGTTATGACCTCTGGGCAATAGCTTCCAGTCAATAATTAATATTTATATGGTTTGTCTTTTATTTGTTCAGCTCCTGAAAGAAGCAGCTGAGTCGCAGAGGATGTATGAGCTTATGAAACAGCAGGAAGTCCATCTGAAACAGCAGGTAGGAAACATAGGGTAGATCATGCACTTATGGGGACAGCTCCAGTTATTAACTTTTTTTTATATATATATATATAGCAAATAAATGAATACAGCAAGATGCATTCATTTGATCAAAAGTAACAGTAAAGACATCTAAAATGTAAAATAAAAAAGTAAATTCTATCAAAGAATCCTGAAAAAAATTATCATGGTTTCCATAAAAGGGGTCATACGATGTTGCTAAAAAGATCATTATTATTTTGTGTAATATGTATTATGCGGTTTAAGGTAAAAAAAAATATATATTTTCCACATACTGTACATTATTGTTGCTCCTCTATGCTCCGCCTTTCTGAAACATGGTGATTTTTGCAAAGCTCATCGTTCTGAGAAGCGAGGTGTGCTCTGATTGGCCAGCTATCCAAAGCATTGTGATTGGCCGAATACCTCAAGCGTGAGAAGGAAATGTTATGCCCCTCACCGTATTGTGATGCCGTGTCCTGGCGCAACAAGAAATTACCTCGACCCATTAGAAACAAGGCATTTGTTGCATCCAGTGGGGACATAGTTACTGATTATAATGACTAATACTGTGTTTTTACGCGTCACGTTGCATCGCGCCGAGTAAACATTAGCATGTCTGCATTTGTGATTGGAGAAACGACAAACACAGTTCAAAACTTGCGATTGAATAGTCAGTGGCAAATTCTTTAACTATGAAAACATACTTTCAGGCTGTGAGTCAAATGCGCCAGACTGTCCTTGCAAAGTTGGTATTGTCCCATTTTATAGAAACAGCCTTTGTGCATAGATTTGTAGGCTACTCTCCCAGGTTCAGAAAAACTGTCCTTCGCAAAATGCGCTGCACACACTCTAATATTTGGTTTGTAAACACAACTTAACCAATGATTTCTAGTTGTGTCCTATTTTGGAAGCCCAAACAAAGTAGTTTTGCTTTCACAACGAAACACAGCGTCTCCACGACACTGTGGCAGCAATACTACAGCGAGAATACAAAATATGATGCCCTCTTTCTTTGCTTATACGTTTGGGCTGTGTTTTGCAAATCTTCCTACACAGTGACGTAGACATGTGGGGGGGTGTTTGAATGAGCAGTTTTAGGGGGGTGGGGGGGGGGGTAGCGGAGTCTTAACTTTGATAAAGATTCTCTTTGGTAGGGCTGTCGCGATAACCGCAATACCGCACTATTGACGAGCATAACCGCCGAGGAACGCAGCAACCGCAATATTTCCGTGTTTTCTTTTGCGTAAGGTTACGCTCATCTTGTTTTACACTTCGTGCATGTGTTCTGAATATTAGTTATAACAATGTGTACAATGCTGAATTGTACAGAGGCTCAGTAAAGTTACACTTGACAAGCCTAAACAGACAAAGTTACACTTGACAAGCCTAAACAGACAGCGAATGAGAGCAAGAGATTGACTGATCGTGTGCTATTACCTGCGTCTGTCCTTCATGCGGAGTCATGTATATTTGTGAAAACAGGTTGTCATGTCCATGGAAAGCAAAATCTGTCTTAGCATCGACGCTTTGCTGGTAAGCTGAGCCTTTAAAAGTGGTGCTCAAAGTTAAAATTATTTCAACAGCGTGTTTCATTACATCTCTTCTTAAATTAATCAGCCTTTTGAACGTGCAGTTGAATGAACGGATAAAGACTCACTCAAAAATAATAAATACAAAAAACTGCTGATCTACTGGGATTTTCACGTACAACCATCTCTAGGGTTTACCGAGAATGGTCCGAAAAAGAGAAAATATCCAGTGAGTGGCAGTTGTGTGAACGAAAATGCCTTGAGGTCAGAGGGTAATGGGCAGACTGGTTACAGATGATAGAAAGGCAACAGTAACTCAAATAACTACTCGTTACAACCAAAGTATGCAGAATACCATCTCTGAACGCACAACATGTTGAACCTTGAAGCAGATGGGCTACAGCAGCAGAAGACCACACCGGGTGCCGCTCCTGTCAGCTAAGAACAGAAAACGGAGGTTACAATTCGCACAGGCTCACCAAAATTGGACAATAGAATATTTGTAAACCGTTGCCTGGTCTGATGAGTCTCGATTTCTGCTGCAACATTCAGATGATTGGGTCAGAATTTGGCCTAAAGAACATGAAAGCATGGATCCATCCTACCTTGTCTCATCGGTTCAGGCTGGTGGTGGTTGTGTAATGGTGTGGGGGATATTTTCTTGGCACACTTTTGGCCCCTTAGTACCAATTGAGCATTGATTAAACACCACAGTCTATCTGAGTATTGTTGCTGACCATGTCCATCCCTTTATGACTACAGTGTACACATCTTCTGATGGTTACTTCCAGCAGGATAATGCACCATGTTACAAAGCTCAAATCATCTCAGACTGGTTTCTTGAACATGACAATGAGTTCACTTTACTCAAATGACCTCCACAGTCATCAGATCTCAATCCAATAGAGCACCTTTAGGATGTGGTGGAACGAGAGTTTTGCATCATGGATGTGCAGCCGACAAATCTGCAGCAACTGCATGATGCTATCATGTCAATATGGACCAACATCTCTGAGGAATGCTTCCAACACCTTGTTGAATCTATGCCACGGAGAATTAAGGCAGTTCTGAAGGCAAAAGTGGGCCCAACCCCGTACTAGCAAGGTGTACCTTATAAAGTGGCCAGTGAGTGTGTATATGAGAGGTTGCGTTCACCGAAAATGTTCCGTCATTGACAGAATTTTTTTTAGCAGTGACGGAAAAATTTGAAGGCCGTCCGTCATTGACAGATTGCACAGAGTGATCTATTGTAATTTACAACTGTAATTCCCACCTCTATCCAGCTGGTGGCAAGTGCGCTCCAGTAAGGCAGTAAAGCACGGGATCATCAGCTACAGAATAAAAGTAAAAGTGTTACAAATCTTTTGTTATGCATTTGAGGCGAGTACCCAGATTAAGCTACAGCGATCTATCAGACTACATTAAAGAATGCCAAAACGGTATTTAATGCTTGAATTTCAAGTGTGAAACAAAGTTTCATATCAAAAGTAACAATGCGATTTATTGGAAAGAAGGTGCATCTGTACTGTTCATTCATCAACTGAAAACAGCATCTATTGGGATTGAATCGATTTTGGTTCATAAAAATTATCCAATAAAATTAGATCTTTTTTTTTTTATCCAGCCCAAGAATATTTTTTTGTTTATAGTGGCCTCCGCTCTCACTGTGGTGTTGAACATGAAAAGTGACGCAGTCTGTTCATCTGTTCTCATCATAAATATATCCATAAATCTATATGCTCGTACTGTAGGTTCATTATTAAAAATGAGAACAAAAATAGAATCAATTAAATGTGTTATTATAGCTAAAATATGAATGACTGGTAAAAATAGATTATGACGGAATTTTTACGACCCTGTCCATCAAAATAACGGAAAATTATATTCTAACGCAACCTCTGGTGACAAACAAAAATCTATTCACCTAACTATCGCAATCTTTTTATTGTACGATTTTAAAACCGATTTATTTATTTTTTAAATACCAGAATCAATATTAATTCATATGAAATACATTGCTTTATTTTAGTCCTTGCTTATATACAAGGTAGATGAAAGTTACCTTTTATGTCAGAAGCAACGATGTGTTGTATCAGTGTTTCTCAACTGATGAAAAAAATGAGTCGTGGAGTGTACGGCCAAAGAAATGACATCTACAAAAAAACGTAATTCTTAATGTTTTTCTGATGCGAGACTTTTATTTTAAAAGACGTGCATGAAAGCGGTTGACAGTTCTGTCAGAAGCAGTTTAAGTAAAGAGTGCCTGAGAAAAACGCGCTGTCCCGATTCAGTATGTACATGTGTATATACAGTTGCATCTCAAATTAGAATGTCGTAGAAAAGTTAATTTCAGTAATTCAACTCAAATTGTGAAACTCGTGTATTAAATAAATTCAGTGCACACAGACTGAATTAGTTTAAGTCTTTGGTTATTTTAATTGTGATGATTTTGGCTCACATTTAACAAAAACCCACCAATTCACTATCTCAACAAATTAGAATATGGTGACATGCCAATCAGCTAATCAACTCAAAACAACAGCAAAGGTTTCCTGAGCCTTCAAAATGGTCTCTCAGTTTGGTTCACTAGGCTACACAATCATGGGGAAAACTGCTGATCTGACAGTTGTCCAGAAGACAATCATTGACACCCTTCACAAGGAGGGTAAGCTACAAACATTCATTCCCAAAGAACCTGGCTGTTCACAGAGTGCTGTATCCAAGCATGTTAACACAAAGTTAAGTGGAAGGAAAGAGTGTGGAAGTAAAAGATGCTCAACCAACCGAGAGAACCGCAGCCTTATGAGGATTGTCAAGCAAAATTGATTCAAGAATTTGGGTGAACTTCACAAGGAATGGACTGAGGCTGGGGTCAAGGCATCAAGAGCCACCACACAGATGTGTCAAGGAATTTGGCTACATTTGTCATCAGAGGCGTCTTACCTGGGCTAAGGCGAAGAACTGGACTGTTGTCCAGTGGTCCAAAGTCCTCTTTTGCAGATGAAAGCAAGTTTTGTATTTCATTTGGAAACCAAGGTCCTAGAGTCTGGAGGAAGGGTGGAGAAGCTCATAACCCAATTTGCTTGAAGTCCAGTGTTAAGTTTCCACAGTCTGTGATGATTTGGGGTGCAATGTCATCTGCTGGTGTTGGTCCATCGTCACTGCACCTGTTTATCAAGAAATTTTGGAGCACATCATGCTTCCTTCTGCTGACCAGCTTTTTAAAGATGCTGATTTCATTTTCCAGCAGGATTTGGCACCTGCCCACACTGTCAAAAGCACCAAACGTTGTTAAATGACCGTGGTGTTGGTGTGCTTGACTGGCCAGCAAACTGACCAGACCTGAACCCCATCGAGAATCTATGGGGTATTGTCAAGAGGAAAATGAGATACAAGAGACCAAAAAATGCAGATGAGCTGAAGACCACTGTCAAAGAAACCTGGGCTTCCATACCACCTCAGCAGTGCCACAAACTGATCACCTCCATGCCAAATTGAGGCAGTAATTAAAGCAAAAGGAGCCCCTACCAAGTATTGAGTACATATACAGTAAATTAACATACTTTCCAGAAGGCCAACAATTCATTAATTTTTTTATTGGTCTTATGAAGTATTGTAATTTGTTGAGATAGTGAATTGGTGGGTTTTTGTTAAATGTGAGCCAAAATCAATTAAATTAAAATATTCAAAGACTTAAACTACTTCAGTCTGTGTGCATTTAATTTATTTAATACACAAGTTTCACAATTTGAGTTGAAATAAATGAACTTTTACATGACATTCTAATTTATTGAGATGCACCTGTGTGTGTATATATATACACACACACACACACGTATACATGTGCGGTAATACCGCATAAATAGGTCATTTTGAGTGACCTATTTAGCCACTATATACCGCAAGGGAAATTTGTTCACCATGGCAGCCCTACTCTTTGGGTTTGAGACTTTAGTCATTAATACCTCATGTTTTTTCAAACACTTAAGGCCTTCGATCATCTTCTGTACACACATTAATATATTTTTTAGCAAATCTGAGCACTTTCTGACCCTCCATAACATAATTAAGATATTATTTATTAAATATTTTTGACCCTCCATAGACCGCAACACAACTACCATGTTCAAGGCCCAGAAAGGTAGTAAGAACATCGTTAAAATAACCCATGTGACCTCAGTGGTTCAACATTATTTTTATGAAGCTACCAAAATAATGTTATGTGTAAAGAAAACAAAAATAATGACTTAATTCAACAATTCTTCTCTTCTGGCTACTGCGTCAGCAGCACCACATGCATGTGCTGTGGTACTGTCTTGAATATACGCCGAATTCAGACACCTAACAGAAGAAATTGTTGAATACAGTCGTTATGTTTTCTTTACACACAACATTATTTTGGTAGCTTCATAAAATGAATGTTGAACCACTGATTTCACATGGACTACTTTAATGATATCCTTGCTATCCTTCTGGGCCCTAAACCTTGTAGTTCTGTTTGCGGTCTATGAAGGGTCAAAAAGCTCTCGTAAATTCTTCAACATTATCTTAATTTGTGTTCCGAAGATGAACAAAGGTATCTTGCGCATTTGGAATGACATGAGGGTGAGTAATTAATGACGGAATATTATGCCAAAACCCAAACTTTTGAAAAGTAGTGTATATCACACTTGGCATCGCATTGCATGGATTTACATTGAATCCTGGATCTACCCAAAACTCCCTTGCATTGTGATGGTGGTTTTTACACGGTCTAGATACAGTCATGTTTTTGTAGAAACATATTACTGTTTCGTGTGTTTAACTGAAGTAAATCTGAGGCTGAAATGTTTTTATCTTTTACAGCTCTCATTGTACACAGAGAAGTTTGAAGAGTTTCAAAACACACTTTCCAAAAGCAACGAGGTGTTCACAACATTCAAACAAGAGATGGAAAAGGTAAACGACTGTTGAATAATTATGCTGTGGACTTCATGTCCCTGCAAAGAAACTGTTAGTCTATTCATGCATAAAATGTAGGTCGTCTTGGGCGTTGCTACATATTTCCCGAAACAAAACACAATATAAATCTCTAAAGCCTTTAAGTGAAGGTGATTTAATCAATTTGTATTATCCCACAGATGACAAAAAAGATTAAGAAGCTGGAGAAGGAAACAACCATGTACAGATCACGATGGGAAAGTAGTAACAAAGCCCTGCTGGAAATGGCAGAGGAGGTGATTGTCTTGCAAATTCTCTGTCGTATTTGACAGTTAAAGCTTTGTTACACCATCTGAACACCTTAGTTTTATATCTTTTCTCTCTGTGTCCGCTGTAGAAAACACTACGTGACAAGGATTTCGAAAGCCTGCAGGTGAAGGTGCAGCGGCTGGAAAAGCTCTGTCGTGCATTACAGATAGAACGCAATGAGCTGAGTAAGAAGGTTCAGGGTGTCTCCACAGGCATTGAGAGTAAGCCAGAAACCGAGACGGGGTCACCATCAGAAGCCACAGACTCGGAGGAGGGTAGCCCTGTCCATCAGAACAGCGCAGAGACTCCACAAACCACTTGTAGCCCGGCGTGCCACTGCGCTCCAGATCTAGAGGCCGAGATTCACAGAGAGGTTTGCTCAGCCCAGGATTGAGTCTTGTTGCTGCTTCTGGGCAGCCAGGACACACACACAATCCTTCCTGCCTCTACCAGACCCCCGACCCTCCATTGGCAGTCAGCGTCTGTTGTTTTCCGCATCTGAGTCCACAACAGAACCGCTGACTTGGCTGCTCCTGGGGGGTTTCATTGTGTCAGGGAAGATTGTGCCTTCAACATGCTTCTGAAGCTGCGTTTATAATCTTTGGTTTTTATGTGGCTTGCTTTGTCGGATGTTGCTGCTGTGTCGGAATGGTCAGTGTTTGTTTGGACTGGGCGATATATCACATACGATTGGTATGCGCATCTCATCAGTACCGGCTTTACTGACGAGAAATGCATGATCATCGCATTCGATATATTGCTCAGCCCTAGTGTTTGTCCACTAAATGCTTGTCTCTTTTTGGTTTGGGTGAAACAAATTTAAATAATCTTAAAAGGCAGATTTCTGAAATTGGTGAAATTATTTAAATTGTTGTAATGCGATGCTATTTCTTTGGGTGTTTTATTTAATTTCTTTTCTTAAGTTAAAATCTGTTTTTACACTTTCCAGCCACCCTCTTCAGTTTAACTCCCCTAAATCATAGTTTGCACCAAACAAAAATTATTTGTTATTCGTCTTCACTATTCAGAGTTTAAAATTGTCGACATAGAGTTAAGACTAACATTGTTTTTTGAGTTTAGGGTTTGTGTAATCTGAACCCAGATTTTATTTTATGCTTTTGCACAACACTTGAATATGTCACATGTATCTTTTAACTTAAGTTTACACCATCTTTAAACGCCACTAGCTTCTTTAATTTAATATATCCAGCATTGTAGATGCATTCCTTTAACATTCCGTTAACTTCTAATTAGGAATGTGCACTTAAATGATGTCATGAGGAATTCTCATTAAGTGTGTGATTTCAGTTTGGACAGTTTACATGTTCAGTTGTTTCAGATACTGATCACATGATTTTTTGTGTTGCTTCCTAAATGTGTTTAACATATTCAAAATGTATCAAAAAAGCCCAGTTACATAAGATTAAACAGGAAGATTCAAGGACACTATGCAATTCTAGCTCGGTTCATGTAATCTCAGTGTTGAGCATTTGTGCAAAGCACTGACAAGCTGAGAAATGAATGTACGTTCCACACAAAGTGACTTCGTTTTTTGATGTCAGTAAATTTCAGCACTCTTTCAAAAAAAAATTGTCCCTTCAATAATTTATAATTGTTGTGCCCTTCAGTACCCATGCTGAGTGGAGTACAAAAGTATTGGTAAAGTGTTGAGCTTAACGTGCATCAAGTCTTAGGGTGACCATGTAAACCCTTCCATATTGAATTCCAGTCAGTCAAGGTTTCTGCACCGGTTTAGATTTAGCTTCAAAACGTTTATGAACTGGTGTGTGAAAATCAATTTATTGTATTTGCTGGTCATTCAAATTTGACATTCCCATTATATAAAGGAGCTACCAAAGATCGTTGTTGATTTGTTCCCCCTCCCCACCCTGTGTACATTTATTTGCGAATAAAAATACTAAGAATATTAAAGTTTGATTTCTGTGTTCAATGTTGGTACACTGATATTACACACGATGATAACGTAAACTAATAACTTTACCTGCATGGTTGAGAAACACTTTTTTTCAAATATTACCAAGGGATGTGAAAATAAACGTTTTGTATCGTGTAAATTAAATATTAACTTAGTGTATATAAGTGTTATTTGTGGATTTGTATTAGTAGAACTCAGAATGAATAAGTGTGGATATATTGGTTTGATTTAACAGCGTTCAAAACTTACATGTTGGTTATGATCTCAGTTGTAAAACTAAAAGATAGTAAATGTTTCATATTCTTTTGTTGATATTTAAGACCGGACTGTTAGAATTGTTTGTTGTTCAGGGGGAACCTGTTTTTGCCTGTGCAGGAAGGGAGGTCCGTCTCTTCCGTTTGCAACCGAGCGCTTTTGAGCACGCGTACTGTTTTGTCTACGGCAGGTTTTAATATAATTTTGGTTATATTCTGTCGATACAAAACCGGAGATAATGGTAAGCCTATAGCTATGCATTTTCTGAGCTGTTAAATGAATCGTGGACACACCGGAGATCTTCTGACCGGTAACGTTAGATTGTATTAGCCAACAGATGCTAAGTATTAGATTTGGCCATATCATATTAACATTAGATCCTTCACATGATTGTGAAATTACATTTGTGACAATATGAGAAAAATCGAGGACATTCATAGACCGTAACACATACAGACATGTGTAACTAACGTTACAGTCTCTGACATAATCGCTTGCCATGTAACTTAGCTTATTAAATGAACATTAACATACTTTATATTTCGCATAGAAACCCATTCTTCTCCAGGGCCATGAGAGGTCCATCACTCAGATCAAATACAACAGAGAAGGAGATCTCTTGTTCTCAGTAGCCAAGGATCCGGTAAGTGATAAACTACAATGGGAAACATCACTGTCTTGTTTTGGGGGGATTATTTTGTTTTACATGTAATGTTGTCATTGTAGGTTGCGAATGCGTGGTACTCTGTGAATGGAGAAAGGCTCGGCACTTACAATGGACACACAGGTGCCGTCTGGTGTGTGGATGCTGACTGTATCCTCTCTGAAAGATCTGCTCGACTGATGGAGCAATGCTAGATCAGGCTAATTTCTGCTTTTACTAAAATTATTTGGATATAGATGACTATTTCACCTGCACTGTTCTCTACTAAGTCATTTGTTTTTGGAAAAGTTTTTTCTTAACACGTCTCGAAGGGGACACGAAGAACGTATTGACGGGATCTGCTGATAACAGCTGCAGGCTCTGGGACTGTGAGACAGGTTGGCAGTTTAGTACAATTTCAATTACACCTCTGTTTTGTTCTTTTCTTGACACGTGACATATATACAGGTGCTGGTCATATAATTAGAATATCAAAAAAAAGTTGATTTATTTCACTAATTCCATTCAAAAAGTGAAACTTGTATAATGTATACATTCATTCCACACAGAATGATATATTTCGAGTGTTTATTTCTTTTAATTTTGATGATTATAACTGACAACTAATGAAAACCCCAAATTCAGAATCTCAGAAAATTAGAATATTACTTAAGACCAATACAAAGGAATTTTAGAAATCTTGGCCAACTGAAAAGTATGAACATGAAAAGTATGAGCATGTACAGCACTCAATACTTAGTTGGGGCTCCTTTTGCCTGAATTACTGCAGCAATGCGGCGTGGCATGGAGTCGATCAGTCTGTGGCACTGCTCAGGTGTTATGAGAGCCCAGGTTGCTCTGATAGTGGCCTTCAGCTCTTCTGCATTGTTGGGTCTGGCATATCGCATCTTCCTCTTCACAATACCCCATAGATTTTCTATGGGTTAAGGTCAGGCGAGTTTGCTGGCCAATTAAGAACAGGGATACCATGGTCCTTAAACCAGGTACTGGTAGATTTGGCACTGTGTGCAGGTGCCAAGTCCTGTTGGAAAGTTGGTCAGCAGCAGGAAGCATGAAGTGCTCTAAAACTTCCTGGTATACGGCTGTGTTGACCTTGGACCTCAGAAAACACAGTGGACCAACACCAGCAGATGACATGGCACCCCAAACCATCACTGACTGTGGAAACTTTACACTGGACCTCAAGCAACGTGGATTCTGTGCCTCTCCTCTCTTCCTCCAGACTCTGGGACCCTGATTTCCAAAGGAAATGCAAAATTTACTTTCATCAGAGAACATAACTTTGGACCACCCAGCAGCAGTCCAGTCCTATTTGTCTTTAGCCCAGGCGAGACGCTTCTGACGCTGTCTGTTGTTCAAGAGTGGCTTGACACAAGGAATGCGACAGCTGAAACCCATGTCTTGCATACGTCTGTGCGTAGTGGTTCTTGAAGCACTGACTCCAGCTGCAGTCCACTCTTTGTGAATCTCCCCCACATTTTTGAATGGGTTTTGTTTCACAATCCTCTCCAGGGTGCGGTTATCCCTATTGATTGTACACTTTTTTTCTACCACATCTTTTCCTTCCCTTCGCCTCTCTATTAATGTGCTTGGACACAGAGCTCTGTGAACAGCCAGCCTCTTTTGCAATGACCTTTTGTGTCTTGCCCTCCTTGTGCAAGGTGTCAATGGTCGTCTTTTGGACAACTGTCAAGTCAGCAGTCTTCCCCATGATTGTGTAGCCTACAGAACTAGACTGAGAGGCCATTTAAAGGCCTTTGCAGGTGTTTTGAGTTAATTAGCTGATTAGAGTGTGGCACCAGGTGTCTTCAATATTGAACCTTTTCACAATATTCTAATTTTGTCAGTTATATTTATCAAAATTAAAAGAAATAAACACTTGAAATATATCAGTCTGTGTGGAATGAATGTATACATTATACAAGTTTCACTTTTTGAATGGAATTAGTGAAATAAATCAACTTTTTGATGATATTCTAATTATATGACCAGCACCTGTGTGTGTATATATATATATGTGTGTGTGTGTGTGTGTATGTATTTAAATATTTTTTTTAATAAAATTGCAATTAACTTATTTAAACAGCTATTTAAATTGTCAACGATTTTAGCCTTGTTTTTCTATATTACTCATTTTGTTTAATAAACAAAGTTAAATTGTTTTATTTAAAAAAATCTCAAATAACTACATGTAAATTGAATATTAAATAGTTATTTTAGATATTAATATTTTAAAATTAAACTTAACTAGTGTACCATTCTTCTTCCCCTTCTTATTGTTATTTGCAAACATTTTTTTTTGTACAATCTCCAGTTGAAGATATATATATATATATATATATACACATATACACACACACACACACACACACACACACACACACACACAATGTTCTAAATAATTTCAGCCTTTTCATTTTTTACAATCTCCAGATGGTCACAGCATCTACATAGTTTTTAATTATAGTAATAATTTAGTTTTAAATTCTCAATAATTCAAGCCTTTTAATTTGTTTTATTAGTATCTTTACATGTATATTGTTTTTTTTTCAGTTTCAAATATTAATATCTTACATTTAAATAAAAGAGGCTTATTATTGCTGTTGTTGTTATTAATAATAACAATAAACTGTAGACTCTTCTTAATTTTCCCCAATAACTTCAGCCTTTAATTATTTTTTTTTGCAATCTCTAGTCATACCACCTGCATATTGTTTTTAAAATATTAATAGTTTAGCATTTTCCCAATTTCACCCTTTTTAACAAATATTTTTAAAATATTAGTATTTAAATATAATTATATAAATGTATTTCAGAATTTTAATACAATCTCCAGACAGTAAAAACCACATGCGTTAATATTGAAGCCCTGCAAAAGAAATAAAAAAATATTTTAAATTCAGAAATAGAAAAAAAAGAGTGTTTTGGTTATGAAGTTTAGCATCTTGTCTTTATTGTATTTGTACAGTGTTGTGAGTTGAGCTTTCTTTCACAAAACACTTAGCCAAAATATATGAATACAAATATAAAAAACGATTTAACATCAGTTGAAAACAACATTTTACAAAATGTCAAGCACCCACCTTTAGTCTTCTTGAATGAGGTTTGTGTGTTGACTTCCTCAGGAAAGCAGCTGGCTCTGCTGGAGACGAGCTCTGCGGTGAGGACGTGCGGCTTTGACTTCAGTGGGAACATCATAATGTTTTCCACAGACAAGCAGATGGGCTACCAGTGCTTTCTCAACTATTTCGACCTGCGAGACCCCCAACAAATCGGTTAGTATTTGACCACTGCTGATTAAAGCAATACTGGTGACGCTTCCTATCAAACATATCGAGGGGTGAGAACCAGAAGGTTATATATATATATATATATATATATATATAAATAAATAATATAAGAGCTCTTTCTTCCTTGTCAGACACACCCAATTCGGGTCTTGCAGTCTCTATGAGCGAGCTGATGAGTTAAATCAGGTGTGTCTGATAAGGGGGACATACAAAATGTGCAGGGCAGGTTTCAAAACCACTGTTTTAATGGTACATGTCATCATATAGGCCAGCGATACTCAGATCTGGCTCGCGAGATCCACTTTCCTGCAGATTTTAGCTCCAACCCTGATCAAACTCACCTATCTGTGATTTTCTAATTCTTGAAGACATTGATTAGCATGCTCAGGTGTGTTTGATTAGGGTTAGAGCTAAACTCTGCAGGAAAGTGGACCTCGCGGGCCAGATTTGAGTAGCCCTGATATATGCACTCAATTACTGCTTAGCCACAAGAGAGAGGGGATTATTATTATTGTTGTTAATAATAGTTAGTTACGCAGTTAATTATTTCAGTATCATTCAGTTAATTGTATTTGCTATCATAATTTTTATTACAAACCCTAGTGAAACAGTAATGTACTGAATTTAAAGTACATTTATTTCATACTAGTTCAAATCTATTTACATTTTATTTACTTTATTATATATTTACTGACATTTCACAATACTTACCGATATAAAAATTATAATTAAACTTTTTATTTGGAATACTACTTGTGCACAATACACATTTCTGAATATTAAGCCTAAAATGTGTTTTAATGTCACTTTTGGCGAGGATTATATGATCTTTGAATAATATTGGTCTTTAAATGGAAGATATTTAAAGTGTATACCTCCAATAGTTCCACTTTTAGCAAAATAAAATGCACCTCGGTATACAGGTGCTGGTCATATAATTAGAATATCATCAAACAAATGATTTATTTCACTAATTCCATTCAAAAAGTGAAACTTGTATAATGTATACATTCATTCCACACAGACTGATATATTTTAAGTGTTTATTTCTTTTAATTTTGATGATTATAACTGACAACTAATGAAAACCCCAAATTCAGTATCAGAAAATTAGAATATTACTTAAGACCAATACAAAGAAAGGAATTTTAGAAATCTTGGCCAACTGAAAAGTATGAACATGAAAAGTATGAGCATGTACAGCACTCAATACTTAGTTGGGGCTCCTTTTGCCTGAATTACTGCAGCAATGCAGCGTGACATGGAGTCGATCAGTCTGTGGCACTGCTCAGGTGTTATGAGAGCCCAGGTTCCTCTGATAATGGCCTTCAGCTCTTCTGCATTGTTGGGTCTGGCATATCGCATCTTCCTCTTCACAATACCCCATAGATTTTCACTATCAGAGCAACCTGGGCTCTCATAACACCTGAGCAGTGCCACAGACTGATCGACTCCATGCCACGCCGCATTGCTGCAGTAATTCTAATTTTCTGAGATACTGAATTTGGGGTTTTCATTAGTTGTCAGTTATAATCATCAAAATAAAAATAAATAAACACTTGAAATATATCAGTCTGTGTGGAATGAATGTATACATTATACAAGTTTCACTTTTTGAATGGAATTAGTGAAATAAATCAACTTTTTGATGATATTCTAATTATATGACCAGCACCTGTATATTTTGTTGGACTTCAGCTCTACTTCCACACAATTAACGTGAATTAAGCACTAAATTTGTTGTTCTAATTTAGCAGACTTTAAGTATACCAGTTTAGTTATATGTAAATGTATGTACTAGTATACTTAGGATTAAATAAATGTATTTCATATACATTTTCTACTAGGGAAGGCATCTTTCAAACATCCATTTTGTTAAGTGGCTGGGATTACCATTTTAGCAAAATGAATTGTATTCAATTAACATTAGATATAAGGACTTTTTAGGGGATTTAATTTTATCACAATAGTTATTTCGTTTAAACTCATTACTGTAATGCTTTGTTCATAATGTCATCAGATGCGCCCATGTTTTTATACACAAAATGAAATAAAACTTTGGTGCAAAAAATTTATATAATAGCATAATATTTAGTTTCTCTCCTACAGAGGACAACCAGCCATATCTGTCTGTGCCGTGCAATGAGTCAAAGATCACGAGTGCTGTGTGGGGTCCACTGGGAGAGTTTGTGATTGCCGGCCATGAAAATGGAGAAATTAACCAGTACAGTGCTAAGGTTTGTGCCTTTTGTTTCTCTTACAATGCCATTCAGAAGTTTGGGCTCAGTAAGATTTTTTTTTGTGCAAAAATACTTTTATTCAGCAAGGATGCATTAAATTGACCAAAAGTGACAGTACCGTTTACTTTAAGTATATGCTGTTCTTTTGAACTTTCTAATCATCAAATAATATTTTGTCACGTAGCCACAAAAATATATTATGCAGTTTTCAACATGATGATAATACAAAATGTTTTTCTCAGCATATTAGATTGATTTCTGAAGGATCATGTGACACTGAAGACTGGAGTAATGATTTTAATTACTTAAATACGATTTAAATTACGGAATAAATTATTTTTGAATATATAAAAAAAATAAACAGCTGTTTAAAATTGTAATATATTACTGTATTTTTGACCAAATAAATGCAGCCTGGGCGGGCAAAAGAGACTTCAAAAACATTAGAAATCTTACCGATTTAAGAGATGTAAATTGTCTAATAATGTGTGATTCATCAGACAGGGGAGATTCTGAAGGTGGCGAAGGAACACACCAAACAGATCAACGACATCCAGACGTCTGTGGATCTTACGATGGTCATCAGTGCCTCCAAAGACTGTACTTCCAAGGTTTGTGTTGAAAACTAACTGGTAAACTGTCAGGAATGATGCTGGGTTAGTCCGACTCACATACGGCTTCCTTCATTGTGCAGATGTTCGACTCCGCAAGCCTCGATCACATCAAAACCTTCAAGACAGAACGGCCTGTTAACTCCTCTGCCATCTCACCCAACATGGACCATGTAAGTTTCTGAAATCCACTGTAGTTTCTCCCATGCTACAGTTAATTTAACTGCAAGCAAATCATTTTCTGCGATGCTCAGGTGGTGATGGGAGGTGGTCAGGAGGCCATGGAAGTCACAACCACTTCTACTAGGATCGGCAAATTCGAGGCCAGGTTAGTGCTGTTACAGCTGTGATTCTGCATGGAAAATAATTAGGAATATTGTAATGTGATCTTAAAAACATTATAATAATAATAAAAAAACTCTAGGTTTTTCCATGCGGCTTATGAAGAGGAGTTTGGTCGTGTGAAGGGACACTTCGGCCCCATCAACTGTGTGGCCTTCCACCCAGATGGGAAAAGGTTAGTTCCTGCATTTGTTTTCTTATAGCATTTACTTTGATTTATCAGTCATTGGTTTACTATTTTTATCCTTAATGATTTTATTAACGATTTCACTCTTGCACCCACAGTTACAGCAGTGGAGGAGAGGATGGTTATATCAGAATTCATTACTTCGATTCCCCGTATTTTGATTTTGAGCTTGAGGCATAATAACCAGTGACCGTCAGTGTTCACAGCATCCAGGACAGATAACCATTTGATCGCAGCAGTAACACCTGATCGAATTCACAAGACTGAACATGGAGATTGTATTTTATACGGTCACCTGCATACAAATGTTGCATTTAAAGCATTTCATACATTGAATATTCTGAATAAACTGGGTTTGAGATATAAAGTGGCCTGTTTGGTTACTGCTAGTCTTTTTACGTGTTGATTACATCACTGTAGAAATATTAAAATTATATATTTGGTTTAACTGATGAAAGTTATCAAGTTTTGCCATGTACACAAAAGGCCTATTTCTCTCAAATATTGATCACAAAGCTGTGTTAGTGAGCACTTCTTTGCCTACATAATTCATCCACCTCACATGTGTGGCATATCAAGATGTTGATTAGACAGCATGATCATTGCACAGGTGTGCCCTAGGCTGGCCACAATAATAGGCCACTCTAAAATGTGCAGTTTTTTCACACAGCACAATGCCACAGATGTAGTAAGTTTTGAGGGAACGAGCAGTTGGCATGCTGACTACAGGAATGTCCACTTGAGCTGTTGCCTGTGAATTGAATGTTCATTTCTCTACCATAAGCTGTTTCAGAGAATTTGGCAGTACATCCAACCAGCCTCAAAACCGCAGACCACGTGTAACCACACCAGCCCAGGACCTCAACATCCAGCATCTTCACCTCCAAGATCGTCTGAGACCAGCTGCTGCTACAATCGGTTTGCATAACCAAAGTATTTCTGCTTAAACTGTCAGAAACGGTCTCAGAGAAGCTCATCTGCATGTCTGTTGTCCTCATCGGGGTCTTGACCTGACTGCAGTTCGTCATCGTGTGCAAATGCTCACATTCGATGGCGTCTGGCACTTTGGAGAGGTGTTCTCTTTAGAAAGGGGTTTTAAGTGACTTTGAACATGGAATGGTTGTTGGTGACAGACGGGCTTGTCTGAGTATTTAAAAACTGCTGATCTACTGGGATTTTCACGCACAACCATATTTAGGGTTTACAGAGAATGGTCCGAAAAAGATAAAATATCCAGAGAGCGGCAGTTGTGTGGACGAAAATGCCTTGTTGATGTCAGAGATCAGAGGAGAATGGGCAGACTGGTTAGAGATGATAGAAAGGCAACAGTAACTCAAATAACCACTCGTTACAACCAAGGTATACAGAATACCATCTCTGAACGCACAACACGTTGAACCCTGAAGCAGATGGCTACTGCAGCAGAAGACCACACTGGATGTCGCTCATGTCAGCTAAGAACAGAAAACGGAGGCTACAATTAGCACAGGCTCACCAAAATTGGACAATAGAAGATTGGAAAAACATTGCCTGGTCTGATGAGTCTCGATTTCTGCTGCGACATTCAGACGGTAGGGTCAGAATTTGGCGTAAAGACCATGAAAGCATGGATCCATCCTGCCTTGTCTCAACGGTTCAGGCTAGTGTTGGTGGTGTAATGGTGTGAGGGATATTTTCTTGGCA
Source organism: Oxygymnocypris stewartii (assembly GCA_003573665.1). Classification (NCBI taxonomy): domain Eukaryota; kingdom Metazoa; phylum Chordata; class Actinopteri; order Cypriniformes; family Cyprinidae; genus Oxygymnocypris; species Oxygymnocypris stewartii. The sequence continues at coordinate 519,393 of QVTF01021682.1, read as the reverse complement.
CACTTTGGGCCCCTTAGTACCAATTGAGCATTGTTTAAACGCCACAGTCTACCTGAGCATTGTTGCTGAACATGTCCATCCCTTTATTACTACAGTGTACCCATCTTCTGACGGCTACTTCCAGCAGGATAATGCACCATGTCACAAAGCTCAAGTCATCTCAGACTGGTTTCTTGAACATGACAATGAGTTCACTTTACTCAAATGGCCTCCACAGTCACCAGATCTCAATCCAATAGAGCACCTTTTGGATGTGGTGGAACGGGAGATTCGCATCATGGATGTGCAGCCAGCAAATCTGCAGCAACTGCGTGATGCTATCATGTCAATATGGACCAAAATCTCTGAGTTATGTTTCCAACACCTTTTTGAATCTATGCCACGTAGAATTAAGGAAGTTCTGAAGGCAAAAGTGGGTCCAACCCGGTACTAGCAAGGTGTACCTAATAAAGTGGCCAGAGTATGTATAAGTTATTTCAAGTAAATACATTAAATGAAAGATGTTTAGATGACAAAACAAAAAAACCGTTTGGGAGCACCTGTATTACATATAAGAAATAATGTATATTTGTGCATTTTAATGTTTAAAAGACAAAAGTCTTCCAAAATAGTAATACGTGGTTTAATAGCCTACTGTGTGATCACTAAAATAAAAAATGAATGTGTTCATCAGTAGTTAAAGAATGTTCAAATACTTCTTAAAGCTGAAATATTTGTAAATCCAGTGGTCAAATGCCGTGTAGCCACTTGACTAATGACTGGTCTTTGTTTGAAATATCCACTCAAATTGAATACTTTCTGAGTGTGTATACGCAGTAGACAATTTTAGAAAGGAACATTTGAAAGATGAAAGAGGAATTGATCAATTATGAATATTTTTTTATCATGTAATCGGTAGAAAAATACTCTAGTCTGATTACAAGTATCTTAAAACGCAATTTAATCTAATTACAAGTAGGCTACTCAATTTCTGGCATCTAATTACTTCAAGGGGTCATATGATGCTTTTTTAAAGATCATTATTTTGTGTATTTGGTGTAACAGAATATGCTTTAATGTTCAAAAAACGTCTCTGGTTACTCGCGTAACCCTTGTTCTCTGAATAGGGAACGAGAGGCTGCATAAGCTTTCACGCTTTGGAAACGCCCCTGGGCGTGACGATTGTCTGAAGCCCGTTTAGAATCACGCCAATTCATTGGCTGATGGCGCGAAAGCTGCCCCTGACGCACTTACGTTGTGATACTGGCGAACGTGCCATCTGCTCCTCAGATTTCTCTGCCGAAAAGATCCTTGTCGGCAGCATGAGGAGCTTGGCAGCAAACGCAGCGTCTTGTTCCCTATTCAGAGAACAAGGGTTACGCGAGTAACCCGAGACGTTCTCAATCATAGGTTCACTTAACGCTGCCTGAGCTTTCACGCTTTGGGAACGATATACCAAACACTCCGAGCTAAAAACGCTGCCCTATCTGGTCCGCTTACAAACCAAACAGCATATACGGCTGGTTCAAACAAACAGAACCTGAGAACCCGGAGCCGTATCAAGATCCAGGTTGTAGAACCTGATAAAAGTGTGCGGAGGACCATCCTGCCGCTACACAAATTTCCTCTAGGGGAACCCCTCTGAAAAGAGCTTGAGAGGAGGCCACGCTCCTAGTAGAATGCGCCCGAATGCTGAGAGGTGAAGGAAGGCCACGCACCTCGTAAGCCAGCAAAATAGCGTCTCTCAACCAGTGAGAAATTCTTTGCTTTGATGTGGCAAGCCCACGGCGGCCAGCACCAAAACACACCAGCAACTGGGGAGATTTTTTCCAAACGTTGGAACGGTTCACATATATCTTCAAAGCTCAGACAGGACAGAGCATGTGAAGCCTTTCATCCTCACCTGAAGCCAAGGGAGGAGGATGGAAAGAGGGAAGTGTGACCACCTGAGAGCGAAAATGCGGATGAAACCTTGGGAACATAGCCAGGCCTAGGCCGCAGGGTCACCTTGACCAGACCCGGGGCGAAGTCCATACACATTTCACTGACAGAGAGGGCCTGCAAGTCTCCAACTCTCTTTAATGATGTAAGCGCCAACAAAAGAGTTACCTTAAGAGTCAGGATCCGTTCTGGAGCTGACTCTAGGGGTTTAAAAGTGGCTGCCACTAGACCTTTAAGGACAACTGACAGGTCCCAAGAAGGAACTCCAATAGGGCGTACTGGTCTCAGCTGCATAAAAGCGCCATGCATAAATGCATAGACCATCCGATGCCTTCTCAGGGGAATCTCATCAAGCTCTTTCCGAGCCGCAATGGCCACGACATAAACCTTAAGGTGGTCGCAGCCGCCCCTGTTGTCAGTTTCTCCTGCGAAAACTCCAGTACTGGACCGACAGGGCAGTTAACCGGGTCTATTGCACGGGCCAAACACCAAGACCCAAAGACACCCCATTTGGAAGAATACAGCTTCCTTGTAGCGGGGGCTCTGGCACTAGCAATTGTCTCCCGAACCTCGACAGGCAGACTAGATATCAAGGCCCGTGACCCTGTATAGGCCATACCCACAGCTTCCAGATCTCTGGCTGAGGATGCCAGATCCTGCCCTGAAGCTGAGAGCAGGTCCCGCCTGATCGGAATCTCCCAAGGGGGCCGATACAGAAGAGTATTCTGTACGTCTGGAAGGGCCAGAATGGGGCTGAGTAGGAGATGGACACCGCTCACCTTCACCCTGCACAGGACTGCCGGAATCAGATTGACTGGCAGAAACGTATATAGCCTCTTGCCCGGCCAAGGGCGCATCTATGCCCAGAGGTGCCGGAGAACTCAGGGAGAAGGAAAGTGGGCATTGGAACGACTCCTGTGACGCAAAGAGGTCCATTTCCTCTTTACCGAACAAATCCCAAATTTGGCCTACTGTTTGATGGTTCAACATCCATTCCCCTGACTTGAGCTTCTGTCTCGACAGAAAATCGTCTGCGAGGTTCAAGACTCCTGGAACATGAACCCCTTCTCAAGGAGAGGAACTTGTTCTGAGACCAAAAGAGGAGACTGAGCGCATGCCTGTTTATGGTGCGCGACCGTGAACCCCCTGGCGATTTACATGAGACACTACTGCCATGTTTTCAGTTCTGACAATCACATGGCACCCCTTGAGAAAGGGGAAAAAATTCATCAGTGACAGGAAGACAGCTCTCAGCTCCAGGCAGTTTATGTGGCAAGAGAGGAACTCTCCTGTCCAGACTCCGCATGCCGGTCTACGCTCGAAGAACGCGCCCCAACCTGTCAGGGATGCGTCCGTCGTAACCATTTGGCGACGGTGAATCGCGCCCATCCTTACTCCACTCTGGAGAAAAAAGGGTGCTTTATTGAAAGGGTGCGAAAGCAAATGTGCGACACCCTGATTAGGTGAGTGGCTGGTCTTGTGGAGTGGAGCACTAGAAGCTTCATCCACCAGAGGAACGGCCTCATGTGGAATAACCCCATGGGCAGCACAGGTGAGGCTGCGGCCATGAGGCCAAAGAGCCTGCGACAAGTGCTCACAGAGAAATTACGGTCTAGCTTGAAGCGGGCCAAACATGCATTGAGGCTTGAAATCCAGGCAGGAGCTAGACGGGCCTGCATTTGAATGGAATTCAAGAGAACTCCCAAAAACACAGTTTGTTGAGAGGGGTGGAGAACACTCTTCTTGGTGTTCATTCTGAGGCCAAGAGCACAAACGTAGTGGAGGACGAAATCCCTTTGATAGCTCACTGACTCCCTAGAGTGGGCCAAAATGAGCCAATCATCCAGGTAATAGAGTACACAAATGCCCTGGAGCCTCAAGGGGCCAGGGCAGCATCCCGCCAAACTGAAGTGTGTAGCCGGACCGAATGGTGCGGAGAACCCAAGAAGGTAGATGCTCCCATTCGTGAAAGAAATGCAATAGAGGGAGCGGAGTGTTGCATTCTGAAAGACATACCTGTGTTGGGGTGTCGAAACAGTCCTAGGGGGGCGACGTCATCCACCACAAAAGGAAGGTCATTGGTGTCCTTGTTCGTGGGCTGAAGAGTGGCCAGTATGGGGCCCGTCGGCTTTGGGAGAAAACCAAACGTATCTCCTATCACGCGGGGAGCGGGTGACGGAGGAACAGGTAGTAGAGGGAGAAAGCCTGATGCGTCTCTCGACTGCCACCCTAAAATAGACCGAAGATGGTCTTTTTTTGCACACCGAAATCCACAGGTTGGGTGTGACAGAGTGAGGAGAGTGTGTTAGAGGCGGGCAGAAACATTTGGACGTTCTGGCCCTGCCTACTGAGGTATCCGTTAAAACTCTCCTCATCCCGACCAGAAGTTCAGGAGCGACTCGATGGAGCAGAAGCGGAAGGCCTGTCAGGCTGCTTCAGGTCTGCGACTTACGGGGCTCATCGGGCCAATCGATTGAGAGCTTATCGGTGGCACACGAACGCACGTCCACAAGCTCTGAGGACACGCTTACTGGCCGTTAGGCGGGATAGCATCGGCTAAAGCAGGCCCGAAATCAAGAGTAGGACGCTGCTGTAAATAATACATCATCTTGCCCAAAGGAAACGGCGTCGCATGCCTCCGGCCTAGAATATAAATATTCATAAATAAATATAGAAGCCATATTTATTTAGGTTAGATGTAGCTAAAATAAAATGTTAGCAACCACTTAGCTTATACATTTACCTGTCAACCCCCCCCCGTACGTACCCTCGGAAGAAATCCTGCAGGCGCCCCTGGGACTCATAGCAGTGAGCTATGACTAATTTCTCGGGCAAAGCAGACTCTCAATCAGAGCTATAAAAATGTATAGTCAGTTTTTTTTTTTTTTTTACAAAAATCTTCATATTAGGATACTTTCTACGAACTTTATACCCTGCATTCATGACGAGATTAGGTTCCTTCGATCTAAAAAAAAAAAACAAGAATCGAAATCAACTGAGGAATCGGATAGCAATCGGACAAAAATTTCGTAATCGAACAGCCCTACTTCAGTTCAGACGCCTCAGTGCGTGCTGCAGGGAACTGACCGAATCATTCAAACTGATTCGCGAATCGATTCACTGGTTTGCCAAATGGTTTGATCAAGCCTTTGAACATAATTGACTCAAAATAAGGAATAATTCGCGAATGGGCATCGTTCATTGCCTAGAGAAAAGTAGACGGCGCATTTGATATAAATTAAAGCATTTTTAACTTGTATTACATTAAGATAAAGTAACGAGGAGCGCTTCACCCACAGTAACGAAGTTAAAGTAAAGTTTTTTCACTAAAAATGTACCTCGTTACTACCCACCTCTGGTTGTAAGTAATCTTAATGATTCCTAAATGCATCTACTTTCGGAAGGACAAATAAAGTGCTTTTGCTTTCGCCTAGAAACACATCTTCTCCATCCTGGTTGCATCAACACTTATAAAAATACGTTACTGAAACCAAGCCTTTCTTTCTTTGCATGAACATTTGGGCAGCATTAAGCAAATATTTCCACATCGTGATGTGGACGTGTTTGAATGAGCCGTTTAGGGGGGCGTGGCAGAATCTTAACTTTGATAAAGAATATCTCTTTGGTTTTAAGACTTTAGTCTTTGCAACTTCAGGAATCTTATTTATGCACAATCGGCTTGTAACACTTCCAAGGAGAAAGTAAAACTTGAAATCACATCATATGACCGCTTTAAATCCAGATTACATGTAATCCGTTACTACCCAGGTCTCCAGCAGTATTTAAATACAATTACTATCAACTGTATTTATCACATTAATCTAGCATGGTAGAAATTAACATGAAATGCCTTTATATCTATTGCACTAACCAGTGTGAATTATCTGAGCCTTAGGATAACGGTTTACCAGTGTTTAATTGAATGGTTTAATTTGCAAACATACATCCTAATTGCAGTAATGATACAAAGCTGTTAATGTGTTTGTAAGATTAATGGAAAACCACAAAATATTAGAATTGTAATTTTATTAACCAAAGTCATTTTATAAGGACATTTCACAACCACTGAACTCTGGAACTCCAAACAGCTAAATCCGGTCAGCTGTGTGACTGACGTGCTAGCGTAACCACAACAGAAAATAATCTGGAATCTAACAGCAATACAGCAAGCCTTTGCCATGCCCCACCCGACAGACGAAAGTTCAATACAGAGCCATTAAGACAGATATCTTAATAAAAACAAACATTTTACGCTTAAAAAAACGAGGTAAATGACACCATTCACAAACAGCATCCGCAGAGAAAACTAAATACGAGGCTAATAAGTGTGTCAATCCATGATTAAAAAAAAAACCTACACTAAAGGGGCAAGATTCCCATGATGGGAGAGAAAAAAAAAAAAAAAAAAAAAAAAAAAAAAAAAGAGATGTGCTATCCTGGTCCTGTTTGAGGTACTATCGTCGGTAAACAGTAACATAAGGATTACCAGTGGGAGGCAAACAAACATGGTTTCAAAAGCACAAGAAAATGAAGAGAGAAACAGCTGTCATTTCACACTTGTAAATGTAAAAACTTTTATACCGCTTCATTAGATTACAAATAGTAAAACGAGTCTTACAAAATAATTTACTGTCCTTAGCTCAGGACTAGAGCTAACAACTAGGATGTGGAGGTGTGGGTTTGGCGTTTGAGTGGATGACAAGTTCATGCATCCATCAGGAACATGCCCTTTTCTCAGACGGTTTTTAATTCCTCTTTTGGCCTGCAAATAAAAATCAGGTGTTTTAGAAAACATAACAGAAAAACAATATACATATAAATAAAAATACTCCAGTGTACTGTATAATAAAATAAAATATAGGGTTGGTGAGATGTTTTGAAAGTCTCTTATGCCCACCATGCTACATTTATTTAATGGAAAAGAGAAAAAAACATTACAATATAAAAACATTTAATTATTATGTCAAAGCTGAATTTCCAGCATCATTACTCCAGTCTTCAGTGTCACACGATCCTTCAGAAATCATTATTATCAATGTTGAAAGCAGTTGTGCTACGTAATATTTATGTGGAAACCATGAAACTTTCTGCATTCTTGGGAGTAGAAAGTTTGAAAAGAACAGCATTTATTCGAAATATATATATTTTGCAACATTATAAAGTGTTTTACTGTCACTTGTCCAATAAAAAAAAAAACAAAAGTGACGTGAAATGGTACTGTGTGTGTGTGTGTATGTATAGATATATATATATATATGTTTGGATTTTAAAAGCGTCACATTTCAATTAAACGTTTAGAAAACAGTTGTCAAGCTGAAATCCCATTTAAAAAAAAAAGTTCTTTTTTAAAAAAATGAATAAAGCAACCCCTGCAATTTAGAGTGAGCACATTCTAAAATGTGAGCACATATTTCATAATCCATGATGTGAGAGATAACTTACCCCTTTGTGTCCATTTTTTCTTCTGATGCTTTCTCTTCTTCTTTGACATCTGGCATCAAACGAGAGGGAGTGTGTCAATCTCACACTTAATTATAATAGTGCTTTTATACAATATGGAAACGGCCAAAACTCACTTAAATGCATCCTCACAAAAGTATAACTGCTGTTCTTACGAACATGAATGAACCTGAAATTAAAGAAACCGGCTGTACCTGTTGGCTCACTTTTCTTCTCTTCTCCATCCTTCTCTTCTTCAGTCTTCACTCGTTTAGGCTTCTTGTAATTGGCTGCATTTCTCCGGCCGCCCTGTCCTTCGTCCTCAGAGTCTGAAAACTCCTCGTCGCAGGCTATCCGCTTGTCGTGAGCACGGACTAAAGATGAGAAAAACAACAAGCAATGTCTAATGATGACAAGAACACCGATCTCAAACTAAACATATTTGTCTGCATTAAAAAGTCCACAATGGCAAGTCAAGGAGTTTCCATGTTCAGGAGTATGCGAACAACAAATTAATAAGTGGCACTCACTGGAGATGCGTTTGTCAGGGTCATCCTCCTCATCTCCGCTGTCTTCCTGAACAGCATCCTCTGGGATCGCCTGCATCTGAACCCCTGGAGCGTGAGGCAACATCCGCAGATTCTCAAACAGACGCTGTCTGTAAAGAAAAATAAGATGAGACAGATACAAAATACTTAGAGGAGAGAAATAAGTACACCTCGTGGATGTACAATACCATTTCGGAGTTAATTTTTTGTATAACAAAACATCTCATGGAATCCAATATATACAAACCCAGTCCAAAACATCACGTATACGTGGTCTAAAAACAGATCTGCCATCATACTTTCATTCAAACTAATTTCATCAAAGAGCATGTATCGCTCTTCATCCCACTTACTTGATCTTTTCCAGATAGTCATTTGTATTCTGATTGGTCATGTTGGAAGGGCTGATGTGAAGCTTGAAATCAGGTCCAAAATACTCAAAGTAGTCATTGTATGGGAGCTCTGTTGGAACAAAAGAACAAGTTAAATGTTGTTCACTGCAGAGAGAACAAAACATGTGACAATCTAACTCAATCAGAGAGTCTCACCGTTGGGAATGGTGCTGTCCAGCGCTACAGCCGTCTCATAGGTCCAGCAGCGGGCTACATTTCTGATGGTGTAGCCTCCACCTCCCAGCATGAGCAGGGGCAGGTTAAAGCTCTTAATGTACTCCACACACTTAGCGTGACCTGAGGAACCCACAAGGGTTTGGTTAGACACAGATACCACTCACTTTAGAGATGCATGTGTGGATTGATTACGTTGTTCAGGAATACGAGTCAGGTAACCTCACCTTTGATGGTGAGGTTAAAGCAGCCCAATCTGTCTCCAGACAGAGAGTCAGCGCCACACTGGAGCACCACAGCACTGGGCTGGTACATCTCCATCACTTTGGCCATGATCTGAAGGACATTCAGAAACAGGAGATTTTCAAGACTCAAATGTCACAAGCATGTTTGGACTTTCACACCTGGGAAGGTTTACTGACTTACAGGTTTGAATATGGCTTCGTAGGACTCATCATCTATACCATCCCTGAGCGGGTAATTCACTGCATAGTATTTTCCCTTTCCTGCACCGATATCCTGATAAAAAGAGGTAAACAATTTTATATTTAGCTTAGCACTCCCTTTTAACCAGAAAGTACTTATATAACTTGAAAGTACTTACTCTGAGGTCTCCAGTACCCGGGAAATACTCTCCATACTTGTGGAAGGACACAGTCATGACACGGTCTGTTGTGTAGAAAGCTTCCTCAACTCCATCCCCGTGATGAATGTCAATGTCGATGTAAAGCACTCTTTGATGGTACCTAAAAAGATTTATGAGGCCTTTGGTTGAAATGGCAAAGTCTTAATTACAAAAATTGTAAAGCTGCAGTCACTAACTTTGTGTTAAAAATTTACAAAATGTATTTACTAAGCCCGTACACAATGAATCCATTTTCCAAACCATGTTTTTGGCTTGTCCTTAATCACTACGATACTGAATCATTTTTGACTGGTTCGAGTAGGTACCGCTGCGGAGTAGTTACCTGCGTAACTCGTCATAGACATAAACAGAGAGAAGTAGCTCTCAGTACTGAAAAGACGCACGCAAGACCGCCAAAAGTTACAGACTGCAGCTTTAAGTTATCAAAAATGTTTATTTAACCCAGCAGGTATTCCAGTCCTTATTTATAAAAAAAAATGAAATGTTATCTGTAGTGATTTCTTTTAAAGAGCATACTTGAGCAGCTCCAGAATGGCGAGTACGATGTCGTTGACATAGCAGAATCCAGACGCCTCAGATTTTTTGGCATGATGAAGGCCTCCTGCCCAGTTAATGGCAATATCGGTCTGCTGTTTGTTGAGTTTCACAGCCCCAGCTAAAAATGATTAGGATATATGTTTAGGAAAAGACACACACACACACACACACACACACACACAGAGAGAGAAGATACTGTAATCTTTAAAAGGTAAAAATAATAAACAAAACACTTACCAACAGAGCCACCTGTTGAGAGCTGACAGAACTCAAATAAGCCATCAAAGACAGGACAATCCTCCCCTACATTAACTGCAGAGACAATAAAGCATGTTTACTGTACATCCAGTCCAAAGTGAAGCAACTTGCATCACAGTTAAATTCTCCTGAGGTCTTTTTTGTGTATTTAAGACCTCAAATTTGAACATCTTCAGTAAGGAAAACAAAACAGCAACTTACATCTCTGCATCTGCTTGCTGTACTCAGACATGTTGTCTGGGCGGATGGAACGGAGGAACTTGATGTAATCGTCACTGTGATACTTGGTCATTTCTTCAGCATTAGCTTTATGAGGCCGCTGAACGTGCAAACAAGTGAAGAAATCAGCTTAGCCAAAATGATAAATATAATAAAGCATAAAAAGGAGTGATTAATGTCTTACATAAATTTCCATTTTCCTATACAGCCCATAGTTGAGCAGGAGGTTGTGGGTCATTCGGATTCTGTGGGGTTTCATGGGATGACCCTGGCCATAGTAGTAATTCCCAACATCCCCTGGGGAAAGAAAAAGCATTAACAAAAGCATACAATTATATATGAACAAAATAAAAAATACAGAATATTACTAAAGACTCTTAGAAATGATCTATCAAATGTTAATTTGTTTTATGCATATATGCTTAAACAGAAAATCTGAATTATTGCTTAATTACTGCGTTCGTGGACTAATCAATTTTGCAATAGGCCTTGAACTAGACAAAGCCAGCTAACGTTACACGGTTCAAAATGATCATTAATATAACTTATTCACAAACCTAAACATAATGTTCATCCGTGACTATAAAGTGCAGAGGAGAGCAGAAACAGGTTTAAACGATGACAAAGCAGCTAGCGCTATACAGTAGAGCATCATTCAGACACGCTCGGAGTGATAACCTTACTGCTGCTAGCAGAGAAGACGTGTACAAAAGCAGCGAGCTCAATACAAATCAACTCGTACGGCCCATAACGTAAAGCTAATTTTAATCGACGCTATATGTGGAAAATAAAGAATACGCGTGGTAAAGTGTACACCGATATAACGTTACTGCACTTGCAAAAAAAAAGTGTGTGAATAGTGCTGGTGTTAACTCCATGCTTTGGTCTTGATGCTAACAGTGAATATGGAGAACAACAGGATGAAGAGCAGCTAGCACGCTAAGCTAATTCTAGCATTAACGCCGTGCGGCTAACAATTAGGCTGCAATCAGGAATGTAAGAATTTTGCAGAATTTATCGAAAGCAGACGCTACGTTTCATTTCTCTGACAATCACAGCTCGATATATCGCCGGTAAAAATACAATTCTTACCGTCATAATAATAGCAAACTTTCTTCTTTGTTCCTTGAGAAGTCAGCGCCATTTTACCCTCCAATTACAGCCTGCGCCTGCCGGGCTTTGTGCGCACCTGAGGAACTTCAATAGCAACTTGTTTCGGGGAGCTTTCAGCCAATCACAGTTCAGAATCAATCGCGGAGGGCGGTGCTCTTGCGTGTCTCCGCAAATCATTTATCTTGTGCTCTTGCGTGTCTCCGCCAATCATTCTCTTGCTGTCTTAATCAAGTATTTAGGTTTACTTCTCTTTACTTCAAAGCTCTTTAAACGTCCGCTAATATATATAACGTTAGAACGAATTTATAACAATCACGGAATACTTTTAATAGTTTACTTATTAAATATCCTTATCTTGTTATTACCTCAAAAGAGTGTCTTGAGTCTGTAAGTACTCAGAGCCTTTTTCCTTATAGAAAGTGCTGGGTAACTTAGATTACTTACACATAATTGTACTCTATTACTGATTACAAATTACTCGATGACAATTGTAGTCAATAATGTAATCTATACTCATTCTAGGTGATGCATTTGGACTACTTTTGGATAACATTAATTACTTTTGATCTAACTTGTTTATATTTGAATATAATTATTGTAATATATATACATATATATATATATATATATGTATCCCATTCTTTTTAATCAACATCATGAAATGCATGTGAAACATAAGATTATTATTATTATGTACCTGCATGTCAGTGTGACCATTAACCAGCTTCAGAGAATTGTGAATATGGAAATGTGTTGACTGACATGTTTGGGAATTTCTGCATTATCTAAACAAACATTAATTAACATGAAATAGCAAATACATGGTCAAGGTCTTCCAGATTTTGAACATGTGCAGTTATATACATCAGCAGTGTTTAGTAACTTGCATAAATAATAATTTCAGACATGGCATAACTGAAGTTCAGAAGCAAATTAATGTAAATCGAATTCAGCTGCATGACCAGTCTCTATTATGTTGCAAATAATAATTACTGCATTGTGTGAATAATATGTAATCAGGTAATCCATAAAAGTAACTGTCATCTGATTAGCATTTTAAAAAGTAATATAATCTAAATAGAAGTATTTATTTCATTTTTTTTGGAATCTGAATACATAATCCAGATAACATGCAATCAGTTACTACCCAGCAATGGGTAGATTATACTTACAAATTGTAGTCCAAACCTAATTTCAAATAACATAATGAAAAATGCAGTTAGTAACGTAGTTTAGCCTGTTACATAAGGAATTTAAGGTAATGTATATTCAAATTATTTTTGATCACTTTTGACCATGTTTATCATATAGATTTGAATGGGAATATACTGAATCTGATGCAAAACATGAAGATAATTAGTTTTTTTGTTAGCCACAACAACAATAACAACTAAAATATTAAATATTAAATATGTCAGTGTGACCATTAGCTGACATCAGAAAATTGTGTAATGATAAATAAAGTAACAGTGCTTATGAGCATTTCAAAATGTAATGCAATTTAACTACAGATACTTTGGAACCTGATTACATATTTCAGATCTCTATCAATATTTTACACTCAGTTAAAGAAAGTGTTTTGTTTGTTTGTTTTTTGCAGCGCTGAAGTAAGAATACGCAAGTTGCTTCTGCATTTAAGTAAATAAACTGCTTTGGAGAGAATAACAACTAAAGTTAGACTAGTTAGCCTAAAACAATAAATCGAGTATGCATCTTAGGTTATCTATAAAATGTATTGTTGTAACATAATCTAGCTGAAAGCATCTGGATTTTAAATTATGATAATACAATTCTACTCATAGACATCTTTTTAAAAGTATACTCAGACACAAGGAGCTAAAATCACAAAAACAGTATAACAAATGTAAAAATAACAAAAGCAATATAATAATACCAGCAACACACCACATTAATCTCATTAAAAGCAATCCAAAATGGTGGGCTTTGAGTAATTTGAACATATAGACACATCAGTACACTCTCAGATATGTTTATTTTTCTTTCCCATTTACTTAATCCAATTATTTTAGACTGAATTTAGCCAGATGATGCATAGGCCTAAGCAATAATTAACAGAGAAGCAAGAAGATAAAGAGACAAGTCGGAGGAAAGTCCCCAAAAGCACAGACAGAGGGTTATATATTTTAATTCAGTTCTTAAAAAAACACCATCAACAGGGTGATAAAAAATGTATTATTAGTGGTGCCTTTCTACACACATTCGACAGGAGTGTTTTTCAGAAGAGAGATGCAATAAAACACCCTTTTTCATAAACCTAAGTGCAATAAACATGTCTAAACATTTGCACTTTGTCCATAGGTCACCTGTGTGCTGCTCTTGTGAAACTAGACAATGTTGCAAGTGTGACTGTGATACTTAAATTCAACACAAGAGGGCGCCATATGTTTATATTTGATCAGCTAATCCCCAGCGATAAATCGGTTGTCATTACCACCCCGACACAGATGGAAAAATAGGAATTTTATAATTCATTTTGTACTTAAAATGTGATAGCTACTCATTCAAGGATGGGTAGGGAAAAAAAATATCCGCAGTAAGCCATTAACTCGTCAATTTGCCATTAACTCATCAATTCGTAAACGGGGATGCAAATAGGTGAAAAAGGTGACAATGACACGCAACCCCCAAAAAGGGACACTTAAAAAAAAAAACACTTATACAATATTAAAAGCCTTATTGTTTTTTACTTTACAATTGCACAGTAAAATTCATTTTTAAAATTCACTTTTCATTCATGGAAATTATGAAAACAATTGTCAAAAGAAACTTATAGAAAACAAAAACTTTTGAGATGACAATACTATAATAACTACCATTAGTCCAGTAGATGGCAGCAGAGGATCACTCAATAGCTCAGTTTTAATTTAAAAACTAAAGATTTTGCCAACACCGACCTGTTAATGTTGTAGTTTTGTTACTCTGAATTTACTCTGAATCACTTACTGCACAGGTCATTGGTTTGTCGGATAGATGGTTCAGCTCAGAGCAGTTATCACTGTCAATCAAATCAATAACTGAAGGAACGTTTGTCACTCTTGAAACAGTATACGTGGATGTTCGGTCCTCTTAGACAAACAAAACTTTTCTTCAAATTGTCAAAAGATTATGTAGAGATTGTAGAGAAACAGAACAAAGCTCTTATAGCACATCTTATGCGAAAATTGCTATTTATACCGTGTGTATGCGTTATTAATATTAGGTTGATCTGCAAGCTTGTAGAACTCTGTAAACTTACGAAAACAAAAATGAGTTCATAGGAGATTCTTCTGATTAATCAACAGAAAACACCTCTGACTGGCCATTGCTTTTAACAGAGATGCCTGTTATTGGCTACAATACTCAACGCTGCAAAAACATGTAAATAAACTTGTGGTTTTGTAATTCGAAACCAGAGCATACACGCAAAAACACACAGGAGCTTTTAAAAGTGACTACAAGTGGGTACAGATATTAATTAGTACTAATACTACTGTAAAAAGACCCCCCCCCCAAAAAAAAAACACTTTCTCATTGGATCTACACAAATCTCATAGACCTATTTTGATATCAAAAAGGTGAGTTTTCACCAAAAGGTGAGGAGTTTGCATATATGACGTAAATAAGTCAGTCTACCATCAGATGCCTCAGATACAATACTTTGCTTAAAATTCTTCACAAGTCAATTATTTAGGAAGAAAAATATAATTTGATTAACAAAACTAATTTGGACCCAATAATAACAAATAAAAAAAAGTGGCCAAGGCAAAATCGGCTTGAACCGTGAATTAAATTTTAAGTAAAAGCACGTAATGAAATACAAGATACTATTGATTATTTTATTCGATATTTTTTACCAGTCTCCTAAACTGCGAACGAGCTTTGGTCATTTCTGAAGGGAATTATGCTTTTTCTTTGGCGATCCAGTATTATATTAAGGTCTTTTCAGGGTAAATCACTTGATGTAAAC
This sequence comes from Oxygymnocypris stewartii, assembly GCA_003573665.1. Classification (NCBI taxonomy): domain Eukaryota; kingdom Metazoa; phylum Chordata; class Actinopteri; order Cypriniformes; family Cyprinidae; genus Oxygymnocypris; species Oxygymnocypris stewartii. Next base: position 504,180 of record QVTF01021682.1, on the reverse strand, counting down.
ACTGCCACATTACTGAATGGGTTTCAATGTGGCTTGTGGCAATGCATCTGTATGTCGTAAAGTATGAATAAGATGTTTTCTATTTCCCCAAGTGGATTAATGTTACATGTCTAAATGTAGGTAAAGTGGCTTATGAGTGCCTTGTGACCAAACATGAATATGTGCTGGGGGGCTTTACCTTGGAAAACAGCCACTGTGAAGAAGGACAAACACAAAGTGAGCATCTGTAGGTAACCAACATTTATTTACCATTATCAACTTTACAATAAAACCAGTAACATCTTTAAACATTAGCAAAATAAAGAACAAAATTGGTCAAATGTATTTACAGAGACCAAAAAGCAGATCAAGGCTCACATTTAACACATAACTCTGCTTCTTTTAAACTTCAAATGTGAACATAGCAAGCTCAAATGTGTTTTTGTTTTGTTTGGTTTTGTTTTTTCAAAGCCAAGATGAAAATAAAATGCGATTTCAAACAAACGAGACAAATTCTTCCGGATATTTAAAATGGTTCTCTATACACCACAAAATACTTAAATTTGGGTTAAAATATAGGAATGTAGAAAGTTGGCAAGTCTTTTTCGATTTCCTTTTTTTAACAGTCATATGTGGTGATGTTGATCTTGAGCAGTTCATCGGTATAGTCACATCTATTCGGTGGTGGGCTTGAAAGATGCTCCTCCTTGATCCAATCCTCAACTCACTCTTGCGTTGACATCCCGCTCCCAAGAGGTTTCAGCCATCGCTCAGAATTCCAGATCTTTGAGCCATTATCAGGGAAGTGAACTAGTGCATCTAGTCTGTCATTTGTTATTAATCTTGAAAGAAAGTGGCACGAGGAGTCTTTTTTTCACATACATGTGTATATATACATATACATATATCCATGTATATATACATATGTATACATTTACACATATATATAAATATATATTTTTTTCTTGGAAAAACAGTTCACAAAGTCCTTTGTGAAGTACAATTACTCCTTCTGTTCAGATGGCGCAGGTGTTGAGCTGGTCTCCTCTGTTGGTTTTGTGGGCTCTGCAGCAGCCTCTTCCTTTGGGGCAACAGGTTCCTCTGCCTTGGCAGCGGGTTCCTCTGCCTTGGGGGTCTCGGCAGGGGTGGGTGTCTCCTCAGTCTTGGCCTCCTCCTCCTTCTTCTCCTCAGTGGCCGCCCCATTTTCCTCGGGCTTCTCTTCGGCGGCCTCAGCGGCGGCTTCTTCCTTCACCTCTGCGCTCTTCTTGTTCTTCTTCAGCGAAATTCCCTTGAATTTGAAGGAGTTCTTCAGGGAGAACTTCTTCTTCTTCTTCTTGGGGGTCTCCTTGGTGGCCTCTCCCTCAGGTTTAACAGCCTCTCCCTCGGTGGCGGGCGCGGGTTCGATGGCATCTCCGGCTCCAGCCTCAGATTCCTTGGCTGCCTCCATAGAACCGTTGGTGGTGGCGGCATCTCCCTCTGCTTTGGCAGAGACATCGCCGTTGGTCTTAACATGGCCGTTCTCCTGAGAAAGGAAAATGAAACTGTCAGGTTAATTATGCAACACAAACCAACATGGATGAGTATTTACTACGGGTCTGCTATATATGCAGCAGGGCATTCCTTGAATCGTCGACGGACACATCAGTGACATGTAAATAACGCATGTCTTCGAGGTGACGCCTTGCAGTAGCGCACACCGCCGAGCGAAGGCGACAGAGCCGCACACAAGCGAGATGGCAGCTTTGGAACAAAAGACTGAGATCCAGCTAATTTCATCGAGCTTCATTCACTATTTATCTATCCATCGACGGTGGAATAACTACAAACGTCGGTTTAAAACAAGTAACATAAAATGTAAGTACACTCATTGATAAGAATGGGGTTTAGTCGCATAAAACCATAAAAACTTGAACAAACGTGGACTCTCGCCTCAGTGTCTAGACTTTAAAGCCCGAGCGTCTGCAATTTTAGACTGTACGCGCTTCACAGAAAAAACAAGCAGAATCCGATTTGATATCACGAAATAAAATATTTAGACTGTAAAGAGAGAAAAAAACTGTAAATGAACGATAAACCAAACAAAAACATGAAATATGTATCTAGCGGAGTATATGAAATACTATAAAAAATAGAATTGAAAAAGATAACATGAATTAAAAGCAATACATTATGTTCTAAAATTACAATTAAAACCAAATTTTCCAAATCAATCGCTACCCCCTTGCTGATAACCCATGCATAGTGAATACGTGCAGCATCCTCCTACACGGGCATTAAATGGAGATCGCATAGCAACAACACCGACCGTCTACAAGCGCTAGAAACGGACTTTAAAGACAGAAATAAACCGTGAACATGAAGAAAACATGTCCGAATTTTGTTGTGGTGCGAGACAGAAAACCGTTACTGATCAGACTAGTGTGATTTGCGTAATGCCTCTCGCATGAAATCGCTCGGTGCCACGAGACATGAAATTATAAATACGACAACGAATGCATGGAAAACTAGCATTTCTTTCTTTTTCACTACAAATCTGTTTTTCATCACACTCAGAGCGACGGATGTTTTGCAACTCTCGCCGAAGCACTTGTTGGTCAGATGTGGGTGTGTCGCAGATGGAGATGAATTACCTGTCCGTTAGTCTTGACGGCAGCCGGGTCAGCATCGGCGGCTTTACCCTCCACAGCCACTCCTCCCTTTGATGCCTGGGATCCCATTATTCTTGATGTGGTTTTAAAGTAAATTAAAAAGAACTCAAATTCAGGTTGGTGGGAAAAAATTAATCCAGACTAATGGGCGTAATGTGCATCCAAAGGCGCAGGAAAGTTCGTGATATTTTTTCCCTTTTATAAGGAAAACTTGAGATGATCCACTCCTGTCTCCCAGCCGTGAGCGTTGAGGGCAACCTACTACAACCAGTTCTAGTGAACAGCGCTTCAAGATAACACAAAGCCCCGCCCATGGGCGTGTCTAGGTAACGTGAACCAATCCGAGACACGGTCCTGCCCATTATTGAACGGTCCATGTCCCACCTCTTTTGATTTCGCATTAGGTCCATAGAAATTAAAAAAATGGCATCAAATTGGAAAGGAGATGGAAGCGATAGGGTGACTTGTTGAATTCTCGGGTTACTGAGAGCAATGGGGTTTCAGTTTCATTGAACCCATTGAACTACACTCTAAAACGAAAGCATTTAGGACTGGTGAATGTGTCTGTAGTTCATTGTACTCGATCGACTGTCTTCAAGACGACACTACCATTTAATGATTAATATTAGTGCATTAATACTTATCTGATAAACAACCTGTATGCTTCATTAAACTGTTCATGCTCGATAGTGAATACTATAGAACTGAATTAACTGTTAGAGTACACTTTTAATGTATTTTACATTCTGGCTTATTTTTCTTATAGATTGTGTATAATCATAATTTCAACAATATTTATACCTGATATAGTAATACATGAGCTAACTACAGTACTGAATTATAAATCAATGCATGTCAAAAACGTTTTTTTTTTGTTGCTTAAAATGTATGTTTTTTTTACAATGAATTGCATAACATGACATAAGCATAAATGTGAATAAACAACAGCAAAAGTGGGATTTACAAGTGTAACACATGGAATAAATACTGCACCAAACAATGTTTTCATGTGAGCCACATTAATAAGTAACATGAATTTGCACCAAACTACCATAAAGTTTGATTTGACTCATGATGATATTTGGCATTAAGAAAAGCTATGAGAAGAGACATAGCCTCCCTTTTAAAAGTTGATAAGCCGATGTATTTTATGGTCCTGTCTGTACGATTTTATGGTTAGTTATCTGCATTTAACATGAGAACAGGCCTGTGACCCATTTGGAGGCTAAGATCTAACACTGTTTTATTGGTTAACTATTATATTATATTTTATATATAATATATTGATAATCAGATATTCTCAAAGTGCTACCAAGGAGTCCCCAAGACATATTATACAACAAATTAACCTTTATCCCGTTTTTCGTTTTCTTTCTCCTCTTGTCACGTACCCCTCTTGTTTTTTTTTCTCTTCGGCCTTGTAAATTACATAAAGTCTGAACTGATTGTGGAGGAATGCGAGGCATGCAAACGCTCATGAAGAATGTTTCACCGCATCTGCATCTCGCTACTTTCTCAGAATGTCCAGAACCTCAGGGAGGGGCATCGGGGCAGAATACGTTTTTTGTGTGTGTCAGATGAGAGAATGTAATGAATAAGCTCATATATTGAAACAGTCTCCTCTTCTTCTCCAGGGAGAGAGTTGGGGGGTTGGGTGTGATGGAGTGGAGTGAAGAAGGGGGGAGTTTTCTTGTGCCCGGAGCATTTGTGATGTGGTTCATTTTCTTGATGACGGGTCAGGACACATCACCTCATCATCCATGCGTCAGACTCGCTCTTTCCCCTTTCTTAATGGCTGAAAGGCCTTTATTGTTGCCAGATCATTCGAAAGTTGGAGGGAAAGTAAAGGCTGATTTATACTTCTGCGTCGGACCTATGCCGTAACCTTTACACCGTAGACTATGAGTCAGTTTTCATTTATACTTCTGTGTCGATGTCCGCGTTGATGTGCAATTATACATGTAAACCACTAGTATGCAGTGTCCATGGGCTTGTTGGCTGTGTAACCCACAGTACCACAGCAAAAGCCGAAGAAGAAGCAGCTTATCGGAGAAGCATAGCCGTGACGGCGGCAAATAAATATCAAATTATTATTTAAAGGGGTCATATGATGCGATTTCAAGTTTCCTGTTCTCTTTGAAGTGTTACAAGCTGATTTTGCATAGATAATATCCCTGAAGTTGCAAAGACTAAAGTCTCAAAACCAAAGAGATATTCTTTAGAAAAGTTTAGACTCTGCCACGCCTCCCTAAAACGTCTCATTTAAACATGCCCCCACACATCTACGTCACTGTGTGGGAAGGTTTTCAAAACACCACCCAAATGTATACACAAAGAAAGAGGACGTGATTTTTATAAATGAATGAATGCCTTTATATAGCGCTTTTATTATGTATTATTGTACACCAAAAGTGCTTTACAATCATGGGGGGGGGGGGGGGGGGTCTCTCCTCAACCACCACCGGTGTACAGCACCCACTTGGATGACGCGACGGCACCCACAGGACAACGGTGCCAGTGCGCTCACCACACACCAGCTACAGGTGGGGAGGAGAGAGCATTGTTATTGATTTTCTCACTGTAGTATTGTTGCTGCCACCATGTGCTGGAGTCAATGTTTGTTTGTTTTTTGTTTTTTTTGTGAAGCAATCGTGAAAGCGAAAGTACTTTGTTTGGGCTTCCAAAAGAGGACACAACTCAGTGGTTAAGTTGTGTTTACAATGCTGTTCCAGAACAGTTCAACCCAAATATTAAGCAAATGTAATCCTCTTCAGCCGCTCAGATGACGGGAGTAAATAACCACTGCTATGTTCATTATTACATCCAACAACAAAACACCTCAATCGCTTAGGAGTCATTCTTGTCTACATCTGCGCCGGCAGTAAAACAGCTGACGACAGCTCACTCAGGGCGGGTCTGAGGTAAGACACCAGTGCAGTCTGACAGCTGACGCTACTGTCAATCAAACTATCGTAAGAGGAGCTTCTGTCTGTGTGGCGTCACATGGACAGACGGCTCGATTTGAGAAAGGGGTAAAGATTTTAGTAGATAAAAACAAAAAAACACTGGGTAGATTTTCATCATTATAGGGTGGTTGTGTACACACACTGCCAACACACATTTCAGTTCAAACAACTGGTAAAAGTGCATGTAGCATTATATGACCCCTTTAAAGCACTGCGCATCTTAACCAATCACATACGATTCTGTTGAGCTTATGAATGCAAGGACCAATCAGAAGCGTTCAGATAATTAATCATTGAAACATGCTGTTTAGTCACCGGGAATGCTGGCTGACTGAATTCTCTGACTAATGTTAATTCAGAGACAACAAAGAGAAGAATGTAAGTAATGTATTAATTTCACAGTGCAAGCAGCTTTATAGATTATTATGGCCTGTTTTCCAACTCGCTGGAATGAAGTAAAAATAAATTTTGATAATGTAAACTTCTTTGCTCTCTTTTTCTACAATGAAAGTGTTGTAGGCTAACTTACAGTGTTTTATTAAATTCACATTAAATACAAAGTCAGTCATATTAAAAGTATTTTATGGCATGACACCCATATATGGTACTTGTTGTTATGGTACTTGTTAAAACTTATTGTTATGGTACTTGTATGCTTAGTTCATAGATTACAGTATTAGTCTATTTTGCCTATCGCCCATTATGGACCAAATAACAATCTATAAAGGTGCAAAATGCATTACTTACACATATTTGAGAATTGTGATATCTCACGATATATTTTGGGGATACATCAGTTAAAAAAAAAAAAAAAAAAAACACTAACAAAACCAATAGACACCATTACAACATTTGTAAAGCTTTTACTGGTTATAATTGTCAGGGTTGGGGATGAAGGGATGAGGAGAGGACTCAGTACTGCAGAGTAATGGGCTTTATTAATCAAAAATAAAACAAAACAAACAAACTAAAACTTCCCCGTAGAAGTTTAGGAGACAGCTGGCAAGGCAGGGCAGGGCAGGGCAGGAAACATTTGACGTACAACGACGAACTGGCACAGGACTGCAAACACAAGGAGATTATAAAGGTAGCAAATGAAGAGGGTACAGAGGAAAGACAGGTGGGGCAAATTAACCAATAATCAGGTAACAAGATTGGTGGGGTCAAGACAATTGACATGAGAGCACATGGTACACAGAAAACTAAGACAAAAGCCATATGCTCACACAAAACAAAAACACAAGCACATGGCCAGCAAAACAAAATCACCAGTCATGTGCAAAACAGGACACAAACACGTAGCTAATAATAATACTCATAAGCCACGTGTTCACACAAGACATGACAACATGAAACATGCAGCCAATGAAAAACACAAGCTGAGTGCCACACAGCACAAGACATAACATGAATGCATGCAGCTGATAAAAACATGAACTGCGTGCAACACCACAAAACACACGTGAACAGAAGAGCTCTCGGCCGAGCGAACTCAAGACCGCACACACACACAATGAGACAGAACACGGAGCGCGAGTGTCCGAACCCCGAGACGAACCTGAAACTCAAGACATGAGTGCCGGGATCCGAACACCATGCTCTAACATGAAACAAAGACGGGAGAGAGTGCGGTTCGAGCACACTCAAAGCCGCGCACTCACATAAAAACAGAACATGATGGGAGTGTCAGGGCTCTGTCACAAAACCATGAATAACACTATGGCGCTTTTCCACTGCGTGGTACGACTCGGTTTGGCACGGCTCATTTCGGCACGGCTCAGTTGGGGTCGGTTTGCGTTTCCACCACAGTTTAGTGGAAACGCACCACAAACAAACACACAACAAAGGAGCATATTGACGGAATTGTGTTTTTCATTCTCGGCATGTAGATGTTTTTAACAGCAATGGACAAGCCTATGAGAATTCTTGTGATTTACACCCCCCCCAGCTGCAGAGACTGTGGTGTCAGTGACACAGGCTGTAGAGGAGGAGGGCAGGGATGTTGCTGTATGTCACACGACAAACGTGAGAGCCCCCCCCCCTCCCTTGTGCCCCTTCAAAAATAATGAGTACATGATGCCCCTGACACTACTATACAAAATTATTTGTCAAATAAATGAAAAATGAAGAAATATTTAATTTAGTTGAAATTGTTATAGATTACTTTTAGAGATTGCAGTGATACATGCCATGTTGAAAAAATAACTGAATGAATAATACTTAAGCTTAAGATTAATTTTTAAATTGTGCTCCCTAAACGAGCAAGTGTCCCCTGCATGCCCCCCCCCCCCCCAGTTACTGTGGTTTAGATCCGCCCCTGCTAACAGCAGAGAGTCAACTTTTGTTTTGTGTTTCAATCCCTGTGGCGATGCAAGGCCAGACAACAAATAGCTCCTGCAGGAGCAACATATCGCATATGAAAGTCAATGAGTGTCTTGATATGCTAATGATAGGCCCATCAGACTGGGCAGGGCAGGTGAGAACTGTTTTGACCACAGCAGGGAGCGAGAGAGGAGGATGGTGATGGTATAAATGTGGAGGTTGGTTGCCCTAAAGCATTATGGACTCAACTGAAACTAGATGCTGACTTTACAGAGTCCAGTGCAGGGAAAGCTGGGGGAAATTTGCCAAGGAAAGAATAAATGACACATTCAAGTCTCATAGAATTGCTCCCAACCAAAGTAGAGTTTTTTTGATAGGCTCAGTGGTAACCAATGTGACCTTTAGGTCAAGTGAGCAGAGTTCACATTCCTCTGAGTTTCCAAGATCCCCCTTGGTGCCTGTAACCGGCTTCTGAGCTGATGTGTTGCCCATGTCAGTGGTGATATCTCAATATTTATCAGTATTTTGTTACATGTGCCATGTAAAAACTAAAACACAATCAAGACATGTTTCCCATGTGGTGTTACTTATTTTAACCCATTTAATCCCACATTTTTCACAGACATGAAAATATCCAAATTATGTGTCATTAGTAACCCTTTGAAATAATCACTAATTATTTTTAGAATTTTTTTGGGGAAAAGTGTGTGAAAAATTGTGTTTTATGTTTGGACACAATAGTGTGATAATGTGTGTCACATATTTCTGCAGTCATAACAATTGTTTCGTATATTAGATTTTTTAAACTGTTTGATCACACTCTAGGGAATACTATTATGCATAAAAAACCTTGTGCAAAATTGATAGGAACACTGAGATTAAAAACAAAAAAATCAACCATCACCGCATTTCAAAATGTTAACTTTTTTCTAAAATATAGCATCAAATTTTATATCAATGCTGCGAGTATTACAACATCATTATTGTAATTTTTTTCTAAGATTTAAATTTTTTATTTAGCGCAATATTTTGTCATTGTAACATTGTATTATAATTTTTACTAGCAACTGCCATGGGATTATATTGTAAAATAAAGTTCACCGTTATCCCACCGGTCACTATTGTGACCATCAACATGTGACCACACTCAACAAAACTGAATATATGTGAATGCATATATGAATACTAGACACCCTAAAGATAATGTCTACCAAAATTCTTTGTCATATCTTTATATTAACATACTTTACTAGCCTTTTGTTTTGCCGCTTTGATGCTGTTATCGTCTTCTCAAGGTGCAAACAGGAAATAAACTGTTCTGGTCATGTGACAATTTTCAATAATCATGTGAAACTGTACATATTTAATCGAGACCCTTTATTTTTTTCATATTTGCAGGAAGTGCACTAAAACATCAGTCGGTACGATTTTTAGAGCTTTATAAATGAAACACTTTTTTACGGTCATTATTGTGACCGGTGGGATTTAATGGGTTAATACATAAAAAAACAGAGCAGTAAATAAAATTAAACAGCAATTAATGTTTTTTCAAAAGAAAGATTGTTCAATGTTTTTGAACGAGGTATTTTATACTCACCACGGCTGCATTTATTTGATCAAAAGTACAGTAATAGCAGTAATATTAACAATTACAATTTAAAATGACTGTTTTCTAATTTAATGTTCAGCATCATTACTCCAGGTTACAGTTTTATACAATAGTCTTCTTTGATGATTACAACCTTTTAACTGTGTTTATTTGAATAATAGTATTTTATTACAGATGTCTTTACTGTCACTTTTGATATATATTTTTGCATCCTTGTTATATAAAACTATTCATTTCTTGAATAAATATTTTTTTTATTAATGTCTTTCTTACCCCAAACCTTGGCGCAGGGTACATTTTATTTATTTATTTATTTACTCATTCATTCATTAATTAATTCTAAAAATCTTTAAAATACGAATAATGTTACATGTTATGTAATATTCTTGAGTGATGACAAAAGTTGCCAGAGATTAAAGATAAAATGTGTGAACTGATTCATAAAAATGAATCAAACTTTAACAATTTTTACTTCTAAAGTTTCATTCTGAGGTGCTACTGAAACATCCAAAGTCCCTCTCACATTTGGGAATCGTGAGACAAGGAAGAACTCTGAACAAAAGAAAAGAAAATATAGGGCCTTTAGAAGACATAACGACAAAAAACAATGTTTTTCTTTAAAACAATTTTGATACATGTATACATTCTGCCCTGCTGACTCTCTTTAAGACAAAAGGCTGTGGTTTTCTGTGTATCCAAGATTTTAAAAATCTTAATTTAGATCTTGAAAAGCTTGTGGAAAGAATCATTCCGTCCACAGCGATAGATGTGCAGATAACCGAAAACATGTCTGTGTGTGTCGCACATGAAACACGGGCTAAACAACAGCACTCTCTCAGGAGCATGTGAACTCTAGCGTGTGATCAATTCGAGACACGATAATTATATAGGTTATGTTATTTTGTATAAGACCGAGGGCAAGACTCCGTGACTCAGCAGAAGACACCGCACTCAGGATCTCCTCCGGGTGTGAGAGGCGAGAGATTTGAGACAGAGTGCACTTTTAAACTTTAAACTCAGCTGTCTGGAAGAGAAGAGAGTGTCCTCTGAGCCAACTTCGCCCCCGATGGAAGTGAGAGCAGGGGTGGACATCAAGGGGAGGTGCGTGACCCACTCCAAACTCTGTCTATTACTGATGCTTAATAGCATATATCTCTCTCTAAGATATGGCCTAGGGGCAGTTGACTGGTTTCTGCTTTACTCGACGTGGGACATCTTATCTCGTTCTTGTTTTTTTCTTCACAACACTCAATGGCCCTTTTTGTTTGGTTGCCCAGATTTCATGCCTGAACACAGAGTGAGATTTATATCAAAAGGCCCTATTGTTCTCCATTCAGAAGGCAACTAATGAGCATCACAAGCTGGGATGAGGGGAGGGAAAGGAGAAAGAGCCAGAAGAGAGATGTAACATTGTATTGCTTAACAAATCGATGTATCACAAATTACTCACTCAATACAGTTTCACACATCGACAAGTTTACACAAACATCCCTTTTTCTTCTTCCTATTAACCCGACAGATTTGACTAAACAGTTTTGTCAGCTGTGAACATTTCTGTGTTGCAAAATAATGGTGCCATTATAGTATTTGTGTTGTTTTTTTCAGATTTCTTTGGTTTTGTGAGGTTCCATACCAGAAGTGACTTTTAGCTCATTAAAATGCTCTGCTATTATCCAAAACATGACTGCTGCTTTAATCTGGCCGCAGTCATCGATCAGTAAGACGAGATAAGAATCTCTGGAGACAATGGCAGCATATGGCATGGCTTTTTAAGAGACAGATGTTCAACTCAGGCAAAGATGAAGGCAAGAAAATAATCTTGACTTTAGCTTTGAGCCTTAGTGTGCTGGAGGGCCAAAGGCCAAAGTGTCACTCAGCTCTGGGACTTTTTCTTAGATGTTCCGTATTAGGCCAGACTAGAATGCCACAATAATAAACTATCTGGTCTGGAAACAAAGTTTAGAGAGCTGCACCACACGTTACCCTACGTGCAGCTTCTAATCCTCCAGGTCTTGATGCAGTTAAAATATATTTTATCAGTTTATCACATAAAAAGTGTTTTGCAATCAGTGACAACACACTAAGTTTGAATATGCAGAATCGGACTGGACAGGACAGAACAGTTCAACCAAAATAAAAAATTGTCATCAATAAGGCATTTAGAAAAATGTTCTTGTTTCTTTCTTTCTTTTTTTTCATACAGTGAAAGTCAATGTTGTTTAATGTTGGTTTAGACCCGATTGATCAGGAAAAAAATGTACATAAAAATTCTTCAAAATAGTTTTGTGTTCAACAGAACAAAGTCATACAGGTTTTGAATGACATGAGGGCGAGTGAATAATGATATTTTCTCTTTATTTTGTAATTTTTTATTTTTCACCCAAAATTTTTATATTCTCCTAACACAAAGCCGATTTTGCATCTACCTTCATGTAACTTTTTTTTCCCCCAGCTTAACAGTCTATTGCCTATTATCTGATTTTTTTTGTATATGGAAAAGAGCAGCATGAACATTCTTTAAAATATCTTCGTTTGTGTACATTCATTTTTAATATACACATTTTTTTTTCTTAAATACATGTATAGATATTTCATAACCCTTTAGATTATAACACTATTCACTATTAACTAGTAGCTTATTAGTATGCATATTACTAACATATGGCTGTTTATTAGTACGTATAAAGCACATTTTAATGCCTTATTTTGCATGACCATATTCTAAATCCCTTGATCCTACTCCGTAACTAAACTTAACTGCTACAACAACTACATTAATAAGAAGAAAATTAGGATTTTATTTAGGGAAAGTTCCCTAATCTATAATGTTTTGGTGAACTTTCCCTTTAAGCCTGAAATTTTCATCATTACCAACAGTAAATTCCACAAACGAGGGACTTTAATCCATCAAACATTCCCTTCAGTTCCCTTGAAAGGAACAGTGTTTTATTTCAGTGCACCAGCACTTGGCAAATGTTAGTTCCGCATTAAGACTGACCCTGGAAAACACCTGCTGTCCCCACATGTACAATAAGAAGTATTCGTGATGCTGTGGCACCCCACCTGTGTGTGCACACTAGCTGACATATGCTAAAAGCCCAAGGTGCTTTCTGCGCCGTGACATTCACTGGGAATCCCTCAGATGAGTTCATTATTGCGACATTTACTCTCAGAGCGTGGCTTTCGCATTCGCTTGTCACTTCACAGCTGTGTCAGTTTCTGCTTTTACTTTCCCTTTTTGTGTAACCTCCCAACAACGGGCTGCATTAGCAGTATTTGGGAAAATCCAAAGGGCAAATTCCAGCAAATATGACAATTAGCCAGTAAACAGAGTGAGATCAAATTATGTTTTATTAACAAAGTTCGGGAGCACGTTCAGATAATTAATACGAGAGGAAAACAATCAGTAATCAACTCAGTTAACAAGATGTGTGTATATATACAGAGCAGACTTACCTCTGTTCATTGGCAGTTTTCCAGCATCCCTCCGCCACCCCTTCTCCGCACTTAAAACTATTCCTGTCCTAACCTGGGTGGGTACTTTGGGTTCGGGACAAAATTCCGAGCTCAGAGCCCTCCCCTCGCACAGCACGCCAAATACGCATATACTTTATTCTATTTATTATATGTAAGTGTGAACTCGTGAATTTTACTCCGTCATTTCTGCCTCAGTAAGTACCAAGCTATTCATTGAGCGGAAGGACCTATATTACATTAGAGGCAACTGTTGGCCATCTAATAGTGTTTACTTCGCATTTGCACGCTCATTCCACGAAAGCCTAGTCCTACTCGATAACCCAGCTCTTTAAATCACAAAACAAGGTGGATTTGTTATTTAAACGTTATTATGTACCACCTATCACACATTCTCCTGACCACTAACGAGTCACACAATGGCCCTCATGTCCTTTCCCATGGACACTGAAGCGTCTGTCTTACTGCAGTCTCCAAATGAGAAAAAGGGTTTGTTTACTGCACGGAGGAGAGATACTGTGAATTGAATTATGACACTGCTCAAGCTGTCTGTGCATTGTGAACAGATGCATGTCTTTCATATGCTGCTGCTCTCTGGCCCCCTTCACACCTGGTTTTTGGTGATTGGAACATCATTTAAAATGCCAGGTCATTAAAAGCCAGGTCAAAACGTACAGTGATCGAATCAATGAAACCACATTCAGAGGTGGTCAGGGATGGATTCTGACCATATTGCAAAAATATGAGTTAAAGTGAATGCAATGTCACTATCTGTATGTAACTACATCAGTAAGTTGCCATACAGAGGTTCTGCTAAAAGTAATAATTATCTGTCAGACTGTATTGTCATGTTTTAGTCTTATCCAATTGGTTCTTCTTATTGTTATTTTTTTGCAATGTGAAAAAAGATAATATAAACATAGATCTTGCAATCTGAGCACCTGATTAAATAAACAATATCCAATTAATAATAATACACTTAAAAATCGGCAATTTACCTCCACAAATCCTCAGTTACTTGTTTGTGCTGGGGCTTTCCTTTTCATTTCCCCCCCACTAATATATAGTAGTATCTTTTTTGTATGAATGTATAGGGAAACACAACAAACCATTTCTATATATACAATATATTTATACAATATTTATAAAATGTATAAATATTATAAATGATATGTATATTATTTTTTTATTATACAATTATTATTTTGAATTATCTGTACATAATATATATATATATATATATATATATATATATATATATAATGTTTTTAAAATGATCTTTTAAATTGCCTGTCAATGGATTTTATATTCAGCAAATATTTATTCGGAGTTATCTTTCAAAGTTTTAATATTATTTAGAAGATTAATGACAAAATAAATAAGTATTAATGACAAAACTCAACCTATAAATATTGTTTTACATTTTAAGATTGTATCTTGAAATGCAATATGTAAATACAATGAAGTTCAAGAATATCCATTTACTATCCAGATAAAAAAAAATGTATGGTAATGTCAGACGTAAAAGGGACTTTTCCTTGTCTCTCTCTCAGAAACCACACACACCTCTGGTTTCACCTACCACATGAAACCACTGTAGTCACAGAGTAATTCGGGGAACTGTGATTGTGTATAGACACTGCCACAACTAACCCGAGGCTAAAGATTGATACAAGGAACACAATGCAGACACAGGTGAGTCAGGAGATAACACGCAGGCCAGCCAGATTGTTCCAGTCACTGCCGTTTTGATGGACAGTCGGCTGAATGGATTTAGGTGCACAGGCTAACCACCTTCCAAATCCCCTTGACAAAAAATAAAATAAAAAATAAAACATCTCTGTTCATCTTCGGTCCATTGCCATTCTCCTTATTTTAATGGCTTTGCTCATTTCCCCAACTTTCGGTCTGTTTCTCCTCTCCGCTTCTCATCATGCACTAGAACTGAAAGGAAGAGAGAAAGGTGAGGACGTGAGATAAATCTACTCGCATGTATCTAAAGGTAGTTTTTTTATTTTCCTGTGTGGGGCAGAGCTCCCCCCACACACACATTCACCCTCCACACACACAAGCACACGAGGAAGTGAATGAGCATAACAAATGATTATTTTTGAGTTTTTCCATCATAAGCAAAATTTACTGCGAAATTAATTCAGATTGTTATTATTGTTTATATGGATATTTATTATACTTTAAGGTTAGTGATTTTAACAAAAACCCTAACCTAAAGTATTAACTTGACAAAAACACCAAGAAACAACTTAATAATACTTAGTAATAGTATATCAATGACCCATTACACCCAAGTGATGCATTAGCAACCGAACACCCAAGAAACACCCTTGTAAGTCCTAGAAACCACCCAGAAATAATGCCTTAGTAACTACCTAGAACATCTTAGAAACACCCTAGTGATGCCCAAGCAACCACCAAAACACCCTAACAATGCCTTATATTGTGTACTATCCTATAAAATCATAGAAACGCCCTACTAATGCCCTAGCAACCACACAGAACAACCTAACAATGCCTTATACAACTTAATACAAACATATTTTGTTGACCCTGGAACAACATTTTAATCCAAAAATGTTATCTTGACCATTTCCCTACACCTAAACCTAACTTTAACCATGAGTAATCCCTAAAATCAGAGGAAATTATAGATGAATGACACTGATGTACAAGCAACAAACACTGATTGTAAGCCTAAACTTCACAAAAAATATAAATTTGTTCTTCAAATCTGATTGGTTAATAGCAATGTTTTTCCAGGGTCAACAAAGATATTAATCCAGGAACATGTCGCACTTGGTAAATTCAGGTTCTGCAGAACACCATAGAAACACTCGCATAATGTCTTTGCAAATCCTAGAAACATCCTAATATTGCCCTAGCATCCACCCAGAGAGCACCATACTAATGACACAACAACCACTCACGTCAACTAATAATGCCTTAGCAACCACCAAGCACACAATAGAAACATCTTAGTAATGCTCTCGCAACTACAGAACACCATAGACACAGCAAATTTTAGCAAATTAGAACCAGAACACCCCAGCCTTAGCAACTACCAATGACAACCTAACAACACCATAGCAACAATACAGAGCACCTAAACACATTTAGACCACCTTAGCAACCCTAGCAGCCACCCTCAGTCATTCGGGATTCTTTTACACGTTCAAACACCAGTCGCGTTTACTTACTGTTGATCATATATAAAATGGCGATTTGTTTGTAAGACCTGCAGGGCACAACTGATTCATTTTTGCACACATCAACCTGTTGTTAAGTTTAGATTATGCTGTTTGTTTTGGGTACGTGCATTTGCGCGGCTCACACAAACAAGCCTGTGAACAGCTGTTGGCGTAGTAATAAGGTCAGTGGCGCACTCATGTGTTAGAAAGGATTTGCACTAGTGCTTCACCGTTTACCAGCATTGTGGACACAGAGTTGTGTAACCCAATTTGTGAATGTGTGATCTTACGTGTGGGCGTGTGTAGAGTGCTAACACTTGTGCTATAGCAGATATACAGGCACAAACTCACTTTGTCATCACTGGATGAGACAAAATTACTGAATTAATGACAGTTGTAAATAAAACAAAGAACTTTCTACTTCAAAGCTTAGCTTTTAATTCAATGTTACTTGCATATTCTTCATAATTTTGTGAAATGTACTGTTTCTGAGTGGAAACTTCTACAGTGTTTCTACATATTTTTTTTTTCTTCAATGACAGAAAAGAAGAAAGCACCCCCGCTGACCGCATCGCATGGTGCTTCACTGCCCAGCACAGTTTGACATTTTTAAGGGTGATGTTCAACATGAAAGCACGAGGAAGGGAGAGAGAACAGTGATGCCAAATAACACGATGGCACACTGACCCAGTAATGCTGCAGCTGCACTGCCAGTGGGCCTGCTCTGCCCTACTGAACCGCACTGATTCCCCCCCATCCACACACATCAACACCCATTTGTCACTTATTTTGTCTGCTCATAATAACCCCCTATTAGATACACAATGATAGAGATAGTGTAAAGAGAAGATGGAGCTGATTATGAGCAGAAAAAAAGTGCTGAAACACTGCTTCAACACAGCTCGGTTATGAGAGCAGAACACACAGCCTTCCTTTCCATCGCAGCACAAAGAAACAAAATGGAGGGTCGACCAGTGATGTGCAGAAAAGACAGGAATCTAAATGATGGAGCCATGACCTTTGAGCCTGATTGCTCTGATATGAGAATTGTGTGCTTTGGCGACCGCACTGTGGACTTTCTGGACAGAGAGATAAGCTCGATTTTAGTTGACAGAGGCTAAATCGAATTAATGGCAAATGAACAGAGCTGTAACCCGCTCTTGTATATGACGGTGTGTGTGTGTGTGTGTGTGTGTGTGTGTGTGTGTGTGTGTGTGTGTGTGTGTGTAAAGAGATCGAGAGGAAAGTGTTTGAAAGATTCTTGGGTGAAGAGCATCGCCTCTTCTGCCAAGAGCAGTAACGAGGCAGTAATGAGATATACTTTCATCTCTGTTCTTGTCTTCTCTACGTTCAGTATGGGTTAAAATTAAATTATTATTTCTTATGTTTTTGAAATAAGACTCTTATGCTCACCAAAGCAGCATTTATTTGATCAAAGATACAGTGAAAACAGTAATTTTGTGAAATATTATTCCAATTTAAAATAACAGGTTTCTAATTTAATATAGTATAAAATGTAATTTATTTATTTCATGACAAAGCTGAATTTTTAGCATCAATACTCCAGTCTTCATTGTCACAAGATCCTTCAAAAATCATTGCAAATATGCTGATATTTGCGATTCAATATATATATATATATTTATCATTGTTGAATTTTGTGTTTTTTTGTGTTTTTTTTATAATAAATGTATACATTATAAACTTTTACTGCCAGTTTTTTATAAATTTTATACATCCTTGCTGTATAAAAGTAATTAAAGGAAAGTAAGTAAAGGTATTAACCCAGTAATGCCTGGATTTTTCCTCAGAGATGCTTTGGAGGGCACATATCTCTTTATGGATACTGTCATTGACACCAGACAATGTTCACTATAGTTTATAAACAACTACAATTGACATCATTAAATAACCCTCCCACACACAACATACTATCTAGCAGGTTCCTAAGATTGTCAACTTGCTAGTTGTTGATGATATCTGTAGCATATGTATTCACCCTAAATATATTTTGTAAATATTTTAAATATTATTTCTTTCAATCTACTATAAACCCTTTCCATAAACAGGATGCTGACGACTGATCCAGTGGCCAATTCCATGCATTTCCTATGAAGAGGCTGGAAAAAACATGCTCCATACTGGCACCATCTCAAATGACTGAAACTGATGCATCACAAAACTAGATTGCATTCATTATTATAAATGATCAACAAACCAGAGAAAGTGCTGAGAGTATTGAAAAGTTGAGAAATGCTCAACTTTATGCAAATAAGGTGTGGAATATGCCGGCCAGCTGCAAATCGCAGGTAGCGACATCTGTCTTCAAGAGTTTTTGCTTCAAGAGTTAGCACATAAATCACGTTGTTCACGAGGAGACCCACTGTCTAGCAGAGCTTAGCCCCAACCCCAATCAAACACACCTAAACCAGATAATTCATGTCTTCAGAATTGCTTGATAAATCACAGGCAGGTGTGTTGAAGCAGGTTGGAAATCAACTTTGCAGAACAGTAGCTCTCCAGGAGCAGGTTTGAAGACCTTAGACGTCAAAATTAGTTAGACTTGTAAATGATAATAGGTGTCCGTGTTGATTTTTTGTGGGTAAGTTTTGTAGTAAGTTATATAATTATACAGCTCTCAAGTCAGTGAAAACACAAGCTGTTATCTGAGAGATGTTATGTCTGTCATTTTGATTGCCAACTCCTGCTTTTCCAGAGCACGCATAGTTTATTGCATTTTCAAACTCCACTAATGGTCCTTTTCTATAAAGTGTGAGTAAGGGTCCTCATGAGCAGCATCCTTTTTTTAGGATGAGCGGCACCAGCACTCCCTTTGCCTCTTTTTGCTTTCCTCAAAGAAATGCAGAACAACTGAAGCAGTGAGAGTGGGCTATTAATCGCTCTTTTGTGTAGATGAAAACTATGCCAAAGGTTTTCTCTCTACTCAATATGAATGGCAGCCAAAGTAGGTCAACGATACAAATTTGAGGGAGAGCAACCCTCGTGGCAAAGAAACTCGAGAGATAAGCCAGGAGATGTCTGGAAAGCCGCCCCGTACCCCCGCATTGGAGAACATTACAAACCGTGGCTGCATATTAACTCTGAAATGACGCTGAAGCCTTTGGGATGATTTCCTCACACTTATCGCGTATGGTGCGATAACAAAACAGCTGTTATCACTCGGTGTGGCGCAGTGCCATCACAAAAATAGTCAGCTCAGAAGAGGAAGTGGCTACATGGTGGATCTGAGGAAGTAGCCCTGTTGGGGACTGTCACAACAGTTTACTATTTTCTAAATGGTTGTAGGCCTGCTGTATATGCGGAAGCAAATGCTGCTTCAAAGTTACCGCATGCTGGCTGCCACTAAAATGTGGACTGAGCTCCACCAGCCAGTACATTTGTTAGCACAGGTTTTGGTTGATCAGTGGTGACCAGGGCCGGTGCCAAGAAGGGGCATTCGCAGGCCGTGCTCCTCAAACGTGCTACTGTGCCCCCCACTTTCCATCCTCTCCCCTCCTTGCTAAACGTGATCGTTTTCAAAAGAGAAAGTGAAACCTATAAAACAGTGCACATAAGAAAGCAATTGCACGCTTTTGCGAGCGTTAGCAACTGCATGCGATCACATATTGCACGCTTCCCACCCGAACCCCCCCCCCCCCCCCACACACACACAAAACGTGATTTGTGCCCCCCACCCTCCGAAATTAAAATTGCCCTCTGATGGAGGTGCCCTGGCACTGGCTCTGGTGGTGACATGGGCGAATATGAGAATTGCAAAATGCGTTCTGGGCAATCTGCATTTACCCTCCTCTGCTAGCACTCAGGTTTGACCTCTCTAAAAGCTATGGTCATAGACTCATTGTCAATACAGTCCCCAAATTAGACAACAGCTAAATACAAATTACTATTTACCAAAGCTTATAGATTTAATTAAACGTTCAAGCCCTTTTCAATGACAATGATTGTGCGGAGCTGGTACAACAGTATGCTTTGTGAGACAGTCATTAAAACTCTCTTTATGGGACGGCGAGTGGGGGAGATGCAAAAGCGGTTGGGCTCTCTGGCTTCGAAGCGAGTGTTAAACAAGTTGGGCTTTGTGAATTTGGCGTCTTTGAAGTGAGCGAGATGCACTGACAGTCCCGAGCAGGAAGGCTGCTGCGAGCTCATCTCTGTTTTGTCCCTCCCACAATCCTTTGCTTATCAGATAAGATTGCCTTATGTCAGATATTGTCAAAACGCCCTGTCGGAATATCACTGTCCTACTGGAGTTACAAACGTCTGTGGATTGTGTTCAGGCTCATTAAATCATAAAAAGGGG
This sequence comes from Oxygymnocypris stewartii, assembly GCA_003573665.1. Lineage (NCBI taxonomy): Eukaryota > Metazoa > Chordata > Actinopteri > Cypriniformes > Cyprinidae > Oxygymnocypris > Oxygymnocypris stewartii. Next base: position 483,661 of record QVTF01021682.1, on the reverse strand, counting down.
CTGGGAGCAGGCATGTTCAGAGTACAGTAATATGCGCATAGAAACTGCACTAGTTGGGTCATTCTATGAAGCTGGTGCTTTTTAGGTGATTTTTAAGTAAATTTAAACATTCAGTTGATCAAATAATGTCATTAAGTGATAATAAATTATGTTGCGCCATCTCAAGCTAAATTAGAATATTGGCCTTCGGAAAAGTAACAATATTGGCCTTATGCCTTCGGAAAAGTAACAGGGCTGACAGTTGTATAGTGTGATTTTAAATGGCAAATCTTGTGTTTAAGGCTATGAAAGTACAAAAGACTTATTAGAAATAATATTTCATGCTGATATTTCCACTGAAATCCATTATTCATATAATTGTCTTACTATACAACATTATGGTAACAGGGTTGACATTTTAGGACCACATTTCTTAAAGAGTTCACTCCCTGAAAGGATGATGATGTCATTATGATCTCTCTCTCTCTCTCTCTCTCTCTCTCTCTCTCTCTCACTTTAATGTATTTTAAATAGGGGTAAAAATTATGGTAACTGGGTTGACATCCCAGGGACAGATAAAACGTATTAGTAATGCACGTAAAATCGAATTATGTACAGTAAACAGAGAAAACAAAAACTAAATGTTTTTTTCAAAACTGGCATATTTATATGAAAGAGATATGAACTACCATTCAAAAGTTTGGGGTCAGTAAGATGTTTTTTATTTTTTTTATTTAAAGAAATTAATAGTTCCCTTTCAAGCTGTCACGAGACATCACGGAGATTACTCCGTTATGGGGAACTCCTTCCCTCCAACCTTTCCTGAAGACCTATTGGCTCACGCCAGTCAATGACTGGCCAATTGTCGCGAAGCATGCAAATATGACGAGCTCGAGAGGCAGTATAAATGCAGCGCCCGCGACAATACGTCAGAATCTTTTTCTTCACCTTGCTGAACCTAGGTTATGGCTTAAAATGGTACAACTCACGGTTAAGGTTCGCTCATTCGAGGGCAGGCCTCATGGCTGCTCCTCTGCAGCGTTCAGGTGAGTATGACATTTCTTAAGGTAGTCCGTCTGCCCTCTGATCAGCGGTGGACCTTCGGGACTCAGGTGATGAGCTCATGCAGACTGAATGTCCGCATTCCTCTCACCGTCGAACCTGCAGGACAGGACATCAGCCCGGCTTCTCACGCCCCCCTTCCATGGTGGTGCGGAGAGCCGAGGGCAGATGCGGGAGCAAAGGGATCTCACGTCGCCGCAGATGCTGCACGGAAGAACCCACTGTGTAAGCATGCAGCCCCCGCCTCAGAGCGGCGTTCTGCTGTTTGCAAAGCACAATCGCTCCTCTCTCATTCACATGATAATAGCCCCTCATTAGCGGCTACCGTGTGTTCGGAACAACCTCTCATTACACGATAATAGCCCCTCATTAGCGGCTACCGTGTGATCGGGACAACCTCTCATCCACATGATAATAGCCCCTCATTAGCGGCTACCGTGTGTTCGGAACAACCTCTCATTACATGATAATAGCCCCTCATTAGCGGCTACCGTGTGATCGGGACAACTTCTCATTCACATGATAATAGCCCCTTATTAGCGGCTACAGTGGGTAGAGGACATTTATAATTCACATGGTAACAGCCCCTTGTCAGCGGCTACAGTGTGTAGTGAACTTTTTATAATTCACATGATAGCATCGGCGGCGCCTTGTGTGTAGAGGATATGTTTTTCTAATTCACAAAGCGCGCGAAGGCGATGGGATCTGATGCTCCTGCGCGGAAAGCGCGCGAAGGTGAGGAGTCACATGACACCCCTGCGCGAAAAAGCGCGCGAAGGTGAGGAGTCACATGACACCCCTGCGCCGAAAAGCGCGCGAAGGCGAGGAGTCACCTGATGCCCTGAAGGGCGCATCCTATCAGCCTCCCAGATTTCGCCGGACTATTACGCCAGTTGTTTACGCCCCTTCACGTGGTGTTCAACTAGGTCGTATAGCAGTCAGCCTGTAGTTATTACAGCCGCTATATTGTAGAGGATCGCGCGAAGGCGAGGAGTCACCAGATGCCCTGAAGGGCGCATCCTATCAGCCTCCCAGATTTCGCCGGACTATTACACCAGTTGTTTACGCCCCTTCACGTGGTGTTCAACTAGGTCGTATAGCAGTCAGCCTGTAGTTATTACAGCCGCTTAGAGGATCGCGCGAAGGCGAGGAGTCACCTGATGCCCTGAAGGGCGCATCCTATCAGCCTCCCAGATTTGGCCGGACTATTACACCAGTTGTTTACGCCCCTTCACGTGGTGTTCAACTAGGTCGTATAGCAGTCAGCCTGTGGTTATTACAGCCGCTATATTGTGGAAGACTGCGCGAAGGCGAGGAGTCACCTGATGCCCTGAAGGGCGCATCCTATCAGCCTCCCAGATTTCGCCGGACTATTACGCCAGTTGTTTACGCCCCTTCACGTGGTGTTCAACTAGGTCGTATAGCAGTCAGCCTGTGGTTATTACAGCCGCTATTGTGGAAGACTGCGCGAAGGCGAGGAGTCACCTGATGCCTTGAAAGGGCGCATCCTATCAGCCTCCCCGCCGGACTATTACGCCAGTTGTTTACGCCCCTTCACGTGGTGTTCAATTAGGTCGTATAGCATAGTCAGCCTGTAGTTATTACAGCCGCTATGTTGTAGAAGACCCCAGGATCGAGGTCTTCTCTGACAAGTTAAGAGACCCGGGAAGAGGCACCACGACCAGTGCAGGAGCCCTCAAGCTGTCTCAAAATTGTAAAATGTGTGGGACGAAGTGTGTTCATTAAAGCATACGTTTGCACGAGGAGCTTCCTCCTCGCTCAGTCACCACCGCCGCTCGCCCCTCCCCTTAGCGACCGGACCCACTGCCCACACGGGTTATAGCTGCCAGCCGCTGTAGCCGCTGTGTCAGTTCATGAGCGCGTGAGAATCTCACGCTGGCTGCTCTGCATAAGAGCGAGGGTACACCCTTCAATTCAGACACAGACCACCCCGTTTCAATGGCGTGGCGTAGTCTCTAACACTGACTCGAAATGCTCTTATCCTAACAAGAGCTATACAATTGCTCGGGGAAGGAGCAATAGAGCAATTTTCAGCGAACAGGCGGGACGGCTGTTTTTGTCCAGCCGCTGTTTGGGGTGCCTAGAGAGAGGGTAGACTCTGCCCGATTCTAGATCTCGGACCCATCAACAGAGCGCTTGGAAAGCGTCCGTTCAGGATGCTAACGCTAAGCAGATCCTGGCGCGAATTCGCCCCGGGGACTGGTTTGCGTCCGTGGATTTAAAGGACGCGTACTTTTACATTCGGATAGCACCGCATACTCAGACGGTTTTTCTGAATAGCTGTCAACTGTCAGGGAGAAGCACAGCGTTCCAATACTCTGTTCCCCCGTCCGGGCTGCTCCGGCCCCACGCACTTTCAAAGTGCATCAATGCAGCACTTCCCACTCAAATCGAGCGGAAGGCGCATCCTCAACTATCTGGACGATTGGCTGATTTTAGCTCGGTCCCTGGATACGCTTATCAGCACACATAGACTCTCTGTTTATTCACTTGGAGTCCCTAAGCTATGAGAACCCGCCTCTCGCGAGATCGCGTGGGGGATGAGACCCTGCCTCTCGTGAGATCGCGTGGGATGAGAGCCTGCCTCTCGTGAGATCGCGTGGAGATTATCCAGCCTCTCGCGAGATCGAGCCGCGGCCAATTGTCTTCCCTGCGCCTTTCAGGCAGGGCAGCTCTGTTCAGTTGAGGGTATTACAGCGGCTGGGGAGTAGTGTGCGAGGGAATGCCAGCTTCGGGACTGTAGCTGGAACCTCAGAGCCAGTGGCACTTAAATCGCCTGGAGCTGGAAGCAGTCTTCTTAGCTCTAAAGGATTTTCAGCCACAGCTGGACCAGCAAAATGTACTGATTCGCACCGACAGCACGTCTGTGGTTTCATACATAAATCTTTAAGGGAGAGCGGAGGTGGATCTGTTCGCCAGAGCGAGAACACGCATTGCCTGTTGTTCTTCACTCCCCGCTGACATCACGCTGACCAGCAGCTAGCCCGTATGCATTTCCTCCGATCAAGGAATGTTACCGCTGGTGTTATGAGAGATCAGGGTGGAGCGAGCATCAGGGATACTCATCGCCCTGAATCCAGCCTGGGTTCCCAGACTTGACGGAAGTGCTGGAGGCACCGCCTTGCCGTTCCCCGGCAGGAAATATATGCTATTCCAGGTCGAACCTGAAACTATAGAGCCATCATGTGTGATCGCTTCAGGGGTATCAGAGAGGGGCGCCTTACAGTCTCGCACGCTCATGGGAGCGCGAAAACCCTGTACAAAACGTTTGTATGCTTCAAATGGGAGTGTTTGTGAAGGAGTCCGGCTCATATCGACCTGACTACTTGCACCGTATGTTCTGAGTTTCCCGCTGCACAGACTGGATAGTGGATCGTTACCATCGACACTGAAGTCTATGTCACGGCCATTGCCGTGCCCGTTCCCCGCAGAGCGGGCAATCGTTCGGTAAAAAGACTACATCCCCCATGTCCACTTTCGTTTCCGCTCTGGGACCAGGAAGTGGGGTAAGAGCTCTCTCATTGCAGCCATTGGGCTTTTAACATCCGTAGGTTGAAGGAACTATTCCTCAAAACTACAGTCCTTCTAGCCTTTGCTTCGGCTAAGCGCATAGAGCATTACACGCTTTTTCTGTGGACAGCGACTGCATTCGATTCGGTCTCGGGACTGCAGTGTCACTCCGTGCCTAAATCACTGTCTACCCCCCTTCGAAAGGACGGAGACGGTTCGCCGTCAGCCTTTGCTACTAAATCATCGCCCTCACAGAGTGCGGACGCCCAGACTGCAGTTTGCCCCGTCAGTGTTTTTGATATTTTACATTGACCGTTCAAGCAGTTTTCGGCAATCGATCCAGTTTCTGGATGCTATGGTGGGTGTACGAACGGCCGAGCCGTATCGAAGCTGAGTCTGTCACAATGGATTGTGGACGCTATCAAGGAGGCATATACAACCCAAGGTTTGGAAATTCCCTCTGTGCATTGAGGGCTATCGTTCCACCTAGCGTGGTTGAGATGTATGTGTATTCAAGATATTGCTTGCCAGCCGGTGGTCTTCGCAGAATATCTTCGCCAGGTTTTACAAGCTGGACGTTCAGTCCTTAGCCTCCCAAGAGCGGTCGGTGAGTAACTAATTCATGTTGCTAAGTTACCTTTGTGGGAGGTGCTGCTTGTACAGTACATTACGCAGCCCTTATGAGGTGTTGTTGTCGGCCCTGAGTTCAGTGCCGCGGACATGGTCATGTTATGGTATGCTGCTCAAACACAGTTACTCTGTATAGCTCCTATAATACTGCTATGGCTGGATGTGTTCTGCCCTGCTCTCAGCGCAGCCCATGTAGTCACTTGCCAGATATGCAAATTTTGTATACCTGAGGTGTAGGCGCTCATTGGCTTATCTCCATCTATCAGCTGTGAGCCCGCCCTTCGAGCTCTGTTATTGGTGGGAATGCTTTCGCGCTGTGTATCTGGTTCAGGCTGTCCGTAGCCTCTCTCACGGCGGGATTGAATAACGTTCCCATAACGGAGTAATCTCCGTGATGTCTCGTGACAGCTTGAAAGGGAACGCTCCGGTTACTATGGTAACCTCGGTTCCCTGAAAGCGGGAACGAGACATCACGGTGATCGCCGTGATCGCTGCTAGTTCAGCCAAGCGGCGTTCAGTTCAGATTCTGACGTATTGTCGCGGGCGCTGCATTTATACTGCCTCTCGAGCTCGTCATATTTGCATGCTTCGCGACAATTGGCCAGTCATTGACTGGCGTGAGCCAATAGGTCTTCAGGAAAGGTTGGAGGGAAGGAGTTCCCTTTCAAGCTGTCACGAGACATCACGGAGATTACTCCGTTATGGGAACTCCTTCCCTCCAACCTTTCCTGAAGACCTATTGGCTCACGCCAGTCAATGACTGGCCAATTGTCGCGAAGCATGCAAATATGACGAGCTCGAGAGGCAGTATAAATGCAGCGCCCGCGACAATACGTCAGAATCTTTTTCTTCACCTTGCTGAACCTAGGTTATGGCTTAAAATGGTACAACTCACGGTTAAGGTTCGCTCATTCGAGGGCAGGCCTCATGGCTGCTCCTCTGCAGCGTTCAGGTGAGTATGACATTTCTTAAGGTAGTCCGTCTGCCCTCTGATCAGCGGTGGACCTTCGGGACTCAGGTGATGAGCTCATGCAGACTGAATGTCCGCATTCCTCTCACCGTCGAACCTGCAGGACAGGACATCAGCCCGGCTTCTCACGCCCCCCTTCCATGGTGGTGCGGAGAGCCGAGGGCAGATGCGGGAGCAAAGGGATCTCACGTCGCCGCAGATGCTGCACGGAAGAACCCACTGTGTAAGCATGCAGCCCCCGCCTCAGAGCGGCGTTCTGCTGTTTGCAAAGCACAATCGCTCCTCTCTCATTCACATGATAATAGCCCCTCATTAGCGGCTACCGTGTGTTCGGAACAACCTCTCATTACACGATAATAGCCCCTCATTAGCGGCTACCGTGTGATCGGGACAACCTCTCATCCACGTGATAATAGCCCCTCATTAGCGGCTACCGTGTGTTCGGAACAACCTCTCATTACATGATAATAGCCCCTCATTAGCGGCTACCGTGTGATCGGGACAACTTCTCATTCACATGATAATAGCCCCTTATTAGCGGCTACAGTGGGTAGAGGACATTTATAATTCACATGGTAACAGCCCCTTGTCAGCGGCTACAGTGTGTAGTGAACTTTTTATAATTCACATGATAGCATCGGCGGCGCCTTGTGTGTAGAGGATATGTTTTTCTAATTCACAAAGCGCGCGAAGGCGATGGGATCTGATGCTCCTGCGCGGAAAGCGCGCGAAGGTGAGGAGTCACATGACACCCCTGCGCGAAAAAGCGCGCGAAGGTGAGGAGTCACATGACACCCCTGCGCCAAAAAGCGCGCGAAGGCGAGGAGTCACCTGATGCCCTGAAGGGCGCATCCTATCAGCCTCCCAGATTTCGCCGGACTATTACGCCAGTTGTTTACGCCCCTTCACGTGGTGTTCAACTAGGTCGTATAGCAGTCAGCCTGTAGTTATTACAGCCGCTATATTGTAGAGGATCGCGCGAAGGCGAGGAGTCACCTGATGCCCTGAAGGGCGCATCCTATCAGCCTCCCAGATTTCGCCGGACTATTACGCCAGTTGTTTACGCCCCTTCACGTGGTGTTCAACTAGGTCGTATAGCAGTCAGCCTGTGGTTATTACAGCCGCTATATTGTGGAAGACTGCGCGAAGGCGAGGAGTCACCTGATGCCCTGAAGGGCGCATGCCTCCCAGATTTCGCCGGACTATTACGCCAGTTGTTTACGCCCCTTCACGTGGTGTTCAACTAGGTCGTATAGCAGTCAGCCTGTGGTTATTACAGCCGCTATTGTGGAAGACTGCGCGAAGGCGAGGAGTCACCTGATGCCTTGAAAGGGCGCATCCTATCAGCCTCCCCGCCGGACTATTACGCCAGTTGTTTACGCCCCTTCACGTGGTGTTCAATTAGGTCGTATAGCATAGTCAGCCTGTAGTTATTACAGCCGCTATGTTGTAGAAGACCCCGGGATCGAGGTCTTCTCTGACAAGTTAAGAGACCCGGGAAGAGGCACCACGACCAGTGCAGGAGCCCTCAAGCTGTCTCAAAATTGTAAAATGTGTGGGACGAAGTGTGTTCATTAAAGCATACGTTTGCACGAGGAGCTTCCTCCTCGCTCAGTCACCACCGCCGCTCGCCCCTCCCCTTAGCGACCGGACCCACTGCCCACACGGGTTATAGCTGCCAGCCGCTGTAGCCGCTGTGTCAGTTCATGAGCGCGTGAGAATCTCACGCTGGCTGCTCTGCATAAGAGCGAGGGTACACCCTTCAATTCAGACACAGACCACCCCGTTTCAATGGCGTGGCGTAGTCTCTAACACTGACTCGAAATGCCCTTATCCTAACAAGAGCTATACAATTGCTCAGGGAAGGAGCAATAGAGCAATTTTCAACGAACAGGCGGGACGGCTGTTTTTGTCCAGCCGCTGTTTGGGGTGCCTAGAGAGAGGGTAGACTCTGCCCGATTCTAGATCTCGGACCCATCAACAGAGCGCTTGGAAAGCGTCCGTTCAGGATGCTAACGCTAAGCAGATCCTGGCGCGAATTCGCCCCGGGGACTGGTTTGCGTCCGTGAATTTAAAGGACGCGTACTTTTACATTCGGATAGCACCGCATACTCAGACGGTTTTTCTGAATAGCTGTCAACTGTCAGGGAGAAGCACAGCGTTCCAATACTCTGTTCCCCCGTCCGGGCTGCTCCGGCCCCACGCACTTTCAAAGTGCATCAATGCAGCACTTCCCACTCAAATCGAGCGGAAGGCGCATCCTCAACTATCTGGACGATTGGCTGATTTTAGCTCGGTCCCTGGATACGCTTATCAGCACACATAGACTCTCTGTTTATTCACTTGGAGTCCCTAAGCTATGAGAACCCGCCTCTCGCGAGATCGCGTGGGGGATGAGACCCTGCCTCTCGTGAGATCGCGTGGGATGAGAGCCTGCCTCTCGTGAGATCGCGTGGAGATTATCCAGCCTCTCGCGAGATCGAGCCGCGGCCAATTGTCTTCCCTGCGCCTTTCAGGCAGGGCAGCTCTGTTCAGTTGAGGGTATTACAGTGGCTGGGGAGTAGTGTGCGAGGGAATGCCAGCTTCGGGACTGTAGCTGGAACCTCAGAGCCAGTGGCACTTAAATCGCCTGGAGCTGGAAGCAGTCTTCTTAGCTCTAAAGGATTTTCAGCCACAGCTGGACCAGCAAAATGTACTGATTCGCACCGACAGCACGTCTGTGGTTTCATACATAAATCTTTAAGGGAGAGCGGAGGTGGATCTGTTCGCCAGAGCGAGAACACGCATTGCCTGTTGTTCTTCACTCCCCGCTGACATCACGCTGACCAGCAGCTAGCCCGTATGCATTTCCTCCGATCAAGGAATGTTACCGCTGGTGTTATGAGAGATCAGGGTGGAGCGAGCATCAGGGATACTCATCGCCCTGAATCCAGCCTGGGTTCCCAGACTTGACGGAAGTGCTGGAGGCACCGCCTTGTCGTTCCCCGGCAGGAAATATATGCTATTCCAGGTCGAACCTGAAACTATAGAGCCATCATGTGTGATCGCTTCAGGGGTATCAGAGAGGGGCGCCTTACAGTCTCGCACGCTCATGGGAGCGCGAAAACCCTGTACAAAACGTTTGTATGCTTCAAATGGGAGTGTTTGTGAAGGAGTCCGGCTCATATCGACCTGACTACTTGCACCGTATGTTCTGAGTTTCCCGCTGCACAGACTGGATAGTGGATCGTTACCATCGACACTGAAGTCTATGTCGCGGCCATTGCCGTGCCCGTTCCCCGCAGAGCGGGCAATCGTTCGGTAAAAAGACTACATCCCCCATGTCCACTTTCGTTTCCGCTCTGGGACCAGGAAGTGGGGTAAGAGCTCTCTCATTGCAGCCATTGGGCTTTTAACATCCGTAGGTTGAAGGAACTATTCCTCAAAACTACAGTCCTTCTAGCCTTTGCTTCGGCTAAGCGCATAGAGCATTACACGCTTTTTCTGTGGACAGCGACTGCATTCGATTCGGTCTCGGGACTGCAGTGTCACTCCGTGCCTAAATCACTGTCTACCCCCCTTCGAAAGGACGGAGACGGTTCGCCGTCAGCCTTTGCTACTAAATCATCGCCCTCACAGAGTGCGGACGCCCAGACTGCAGTTTGCCCCGTCAGTGTTTTTGAGATTTTACATTGACCGTTCAAGCAGTTTTCGGCAATCGATCCAGTTTCTGGATGCTATGGTGGGTGTACGAACGGCCGAGCCGTATCGAAGCTGAGTCTGTCACAATGGATTGTGGACGCTATCAAGGAGGCATATACAACCCAAGGTTTGGAAATTCCCTCTGTGCATTGAGGGCTATCGTTCCACCTAGCGTGGTTGAGATGTATGTGTATTCGAGATATTGCTTGCCAGCCGGTGGTCTTCGCAGAATATCTTCGCCAGGTTTTACAAGCTGGACGTTCAGTCCTTAGCCTCCCAAGAGCGGTCGGTGAGTAGCTAATTCATGTTGCTAAGTTACCTTTGTGGGAGGTGCTGCTTGTACAGTACATTACGCAGCCCTTATGAGGTGTTGTTGTCGGCCCTGAGTTCAGTGCCGCGGACATGGTCATGTTATGGTATGCTGCTCAAACACAGTTACTCTGTATAGCTCCTATAATACTGCTATGGCTGGATGTGTTCTGCCCTGCTCTCAGCGCAGCCCATGTAGTCACTTGCCAGATATGCAAATTTTGTATACCTGAGGTGTAGGCGCTCATTGGCTTATCTCCATCTATCAGCTGTGAGCCCGCCCTTCGAGCTCTGTTATTGGTGGGAATGCTTTCGCGCTGTGTATCTGGTTCAGGCTGTCCGTAGCCTCTCTCACGGCGGGATTGAATAACGTTCCCATAACGGAGTAATCTCCGTGATGTCTCGTGACAGCTTGAAAGGGAACGCTCCGGTTACTATGGTAACCTCGGTTCCCTGAAAGCGGGAACGAGACATCACGGTGATCGCCGTGATCGCTGCTAGTTCAGCCAAGCGGCGTTCAGTTCAGATTCTGACGTATTGTCGCGGGCGCTGCATTTATACTGCCTCTCGAGCTCGTCATATTTGCATGCTTCGCGACAATTGGCCAGTCATTGACTGGCGTGAGCCAATAGGTCTTCAGGAAAGGTTGGAGGGAAGGAGTTCCCATAACGGAGTAATCTCCGTGATGTCTCGTTCCCGCTTTCAGGGAACCGAGGTTACCATAGTAACCGGAGCGTTCCCCATAACGGAGTAATCTCCGTGATGTCTCGTTCCCGCTTTCAGGGAACCGAGGTTACCATAGTAACCGGAGCGTTTTATTCAGCAAGGACACATTAAATTGATCACCAACTACAGTAAAGGCCTTATAATGTTACAGAATATAAAAAACCTGTACTTCAAACTTTCTATTAATCCATCAAAAGAATCCTGAAAACAGTATTGCAGTATCCACAAAAATATTAAACAGCACAACATTAATAATGATTCTTGAAAATCAGCATATTACAATGATTTCTGAAGGATTATGTGACACTGAAGACTAAAGTAATAATGCTAAAAATTCAGCTTTGTCATTATAGGAAAAAATACATTTTAAAATATATTAAAACAGTGATTTTAAATGGTAATATTTAGCTATATTTATTTTTTGCAAATTATTGTATTTTTTATCAAATAAATGCAGTCTTGTTGGGCCAAAACATAATCAATAAAAAAACACACACTAACCCCAATCTTTTGAACAACAGTTTATGCATATAACATGCAAAAATGCATATAACAATATTCTTGCACATATCAAGGTTCAAGGTTCTTTATTATTCGTCACATACACAATCATACAGGGTATAATCAGTAGTGAAATGTAAGTCAGGACAGGTCCGCTCAATGGACAGTGCAAAAGAAATAAAAATAAAACAATGAAACATAACACAAGAGAATATATATAAATGTGGGTAAGAATAAAATAAAAATAGGAACAAATAATAAAATAAAATAAGGAGTAAAATGCAATGAGATAAAAAATGTGCAATACAGTATACTGTGGATTAATAAATAACAATATAAACAGGGATGTGCAAGAGGAATGTGCAAACAGGTTGTACCGGGTATGTACATATAGCAGCAATGCGGATGATGGAGAATAATGGATGTTTTTACAGTTTATTAACCGGAAATATTTGAAAAACATTAATATATACTGAATTATATATATAATTGCACAAATGTGTGATATTGCTTTAATGAAGACACCAATTACAGTGATTGCTAAATTGTACCTATAAAATATGTTAGATAGTCCAAAAGGAAACAGCACAGCAGGACATGAGCCTGAGATCAAAGAGTGCCGAACAGTATGTGTTGACATAGTGCGCCACTATAATCGTCTCTCTCTTGAAAAAAAACAAGACTGATGAACGTTTAGTCTTGGCTCGTTAACGCCCTATACAATTTAAAGTAGGCCATGTTTGCTTTCGATTGGCTGATAAGAACATAAAAGCTCATGAATTCCTTCACTCCAAATAAATGGCAATGACCGTAAACCATTCAACAGCTCAACAAAAGGACTTGAATGACTAAATAGCTCTATTAACTTTTTGCATAATTAGCCATTGACAGAGCCTCATTGTGCTATTTCTCGGTTACAGTTTAAGTCCTGTGTTTGTATTTTCCTATCCATGGGAGATAATCTTTTTGGATTGCTTGATCAATGTCTCTCTGCAATATTTCTTGCCAGAGTTTGTTTGTGATTCTCCGGTATTAAGCAATACAGTAACTGTAATGTCAATAAAATCCACCTACTTGCACAGGATCAGCTGTGAATATGTGTGTTAAGAACATTGAGTGAAACACTTTGATGGACTCTAGGGAATTTATCTTGGAATGCCAGGCATTTTAATGGAGGAGTGAATGGTACCCAGGGGAATATTTCCTAGCTCACGAGACATAACTGAGCTATCGTGTTTCATTGTATAAATGTTATCTTAGATGTTTCTCCTAAAATTCCTTCAGATAAAAAATACACCGAAGTGAAACAATTGTTGACAGTTAAGAACAGCACGGTTATTACGAGCAGCATAGCTCAAACTATTTGGCCTCATGCTGAAATCTCAGATTGCATACTTGTACTTGATTGTATCTCTACAAATCAGAGCTCAGTGTAAGACATTGCTGAGATTTGTAGCTCTTTTTAAACTCTAGAGGAGACACGTGAGGTCACTGAAATCTGTTTCTCTGGAAGAAAATTTTAAAAGTAAAAGAAATAGTTTTGCTCTCCTTTTAATCTCACTGATATCTAGGATAAAAAAAAATAATTTGTGAGTTTTCTTTCCATTGGAATAAACACTGGTAACGTATGTGAAGAAACTGTTCATGCATTCAGGTATATTGAGAATAATTAATTATATGTGATCAATTTAATGAATAGGGCAATTTAAGGCTGCACAAAAAACAAAAAAAACACAATTGTTGATGACAGTATTTCATCAAGTTCTTTGTCCATTTGCAAACAACATTCATTCAGTCATTCATTCATTAATTTATTCATTCATGCATTCACTTATTTACTTCGTTAACTGCAACATTGTAACCAATCACTGGTATATTCTATGCTGCATACACATTAATGTAATGGCCAATCAAATACATTTAAATTAATCTACAGACCCACCAGAGACATTTTTACATTCTATTAATCAAAAGTTAAATGAAATCAAGTATCACGATCAAATTAAGAACAATCTCAGAAGAAATTGGGCAAAAATTGAAGTGTAATATTTCTTCTGTTTTTTTATTATATGAAAAGGTCTAATAAATTATAAACTTTTGATCAGATGACAGAAGGCATAGGTTGTTTACAACATCAAAGTTTTCAACATGTTGATAATTTCAAGGCCTATTTGCGTATTAAATGTAACACAGCAAGCTTTATAGAGTTAAACAACAACAATTAATAAAGTCTCCCCAAAATAATTGAATGTAAAATCTCATAAAGAGCATCCCCCTCCCACATTCCCTCTCTCTCTTGGCAGCGTGTCTTTGCGGTGGGGTTGTGTCCATGGGAGACATGCAGGGGCCTTTGTCTGACTTCTCATTAGTCACAAGCCCCCTCTCACAGAGCGACCATTAGAGCCCCTTCACCCAGCACAGACTAATCACTCAGTCCAGTCACCGTTTACACTGTCCCTCTCCCGCTCACTTTTTCTTCCTGCGTCTCATTGAGATCTCCTCACTTCTTCACCACCTTCCTATCTCACAATCATCTCATTTGTCAGACAGTCATATAGGCTATTTATTCATCTGACTGACAATCCGCTATTATTCGGATGTCTGGTAATACCGAATGCTCTTTCTATTTTGTTCTTCATATCTCCTTTTGACTCCGTACTCTCACCCTTGGGCATCCGTCCCTCCCCCTCCATGTGCCAGTTGGTGGTGTGTGTATGTGAGCAGAGGGAAGAGGGGAATGGTGGAGAGTGTTAGTGGGGTGTATTGTTGATGGTAGTATTAAAGCGAGGCCAGGCAGTGGTCAGTGTGTGTGCTGAGTCAATAACACTGGTCCCTGTGTTCAATAGGAACAATAGGAGGGGTAAGTGTGTGTGTGTATGTGAGAGATGGCGAGTGGGGGAAGGGATTGGGTAACAAGCCGACAGCTGGGATCATGGTTTGGGTGTTGCACACATACTAGTGCACACATATTTCGGGTGTCTGTTAGTGGAGATATAGGGTACATGTTTATAGAGAAACCTTTAATATCACATAAATTACATGGTGGAAAATGAAAACGATTTCTTGTTCCTCTATTGAATTATCTTCCTATCACTGATGAGCGAGGGGTTTTGGCTGTTAAATGCCACCAGCCCAATGTGGCCGCCACACTGACGTACCCCACTGTCTGATTTACAATGGGAAAGCCCAGACACGGCTGAGCTCACCCAATCAGGAACTGTCAAGTCAGTAAATGCTTATCGCCCATTGATGTGTTGGCCAATCAGAGATGGTCCAGCTAGTAAATGCTGAGCAACCAAAGAAGGCAGAGCTGCTGGGGGAAAAACTGCTTCACACACACCCTACTGGAGGACATCTCACCCTCAAAGCACTAACTACTGTTTTTACCTTCACAAAATGGATCATTGGCTTGAGGAAATCACAACTGTAAAGGTGTTTCTTAAATTATGCTCACTTTCGGACCTGTGGATATCAATGTCTAAATACTTACATACATGCTTTGTAAGTATTTAGAGAGTTGCTGTTTTTTTTTTCTTAATTGGTCATGAAAGTAACTATAAAGATGTCGTTTTACATCATAGTGTCATTTCCACCACATCTAAAAAAAATTGTGTTTATCAGCATGTTGGGATAAAAATGTCAGTGGTGGAAATGACATTTAATTATTTTTGAATAAAATGGCCAACTAACATTTTGTATCATAAAACATTCAAATAAACTATTACATGAACTTAATTTGACAAAATCACATCTTGAATGGAAATCTGTTCACAATATCAACCATGATTTTTCTTCAAGTTTGTAGTAGAAAAGTTTATTTATTTATTTACATATTTATTTTTCAAACAATAATAAAATGGATAATATTTATGTCAGTTTTTTTTTGTCTTTGTTTATAAATAAATAAATAAATGGATGGATGGATGAATTGTATTTATATGATCAAAGTTCATCTATTTTTTTAATATAAATAAGAGTACATAAAATGCATTTGAAAAATATTAAATATAAATTAATGCATAATAAACAAACAAAGAAATAAAAAATAACAACATAACATAATATAAAACAACATAACACATTCATGTAAATGACGTTTTATATGTATTATATTTTTTATAATAAAAATATTATAAATATGTTGAAATCTGTACATACAGTATCTCACAGAAGTGAGTACACCCCTCACATTTTTGTAAATATTTAATTATATATTTTCATCTGACAACACTTGACTTACACATTGCTAAAATGTAAAGTAGTGAGTGTACAGCTTGTATAACAGTATATTTTCTGTCCCATCAAAATAACTAAACACACAGCTATTACTGTCTAAATCGCTGGCCAAAAAAGTAAGTTCACCCCTAAGTGAAAATGTCCAAATTGGGCCCAAAGTTTCAATATTTTGTGTGACCAACATTATTTCCCAGCACTGCCTTAACCTTCTTGGGCATGGAGTGTACCAGAGCTTCACAGGTTGCCACAGGAGTCCTCTTGCACTCCTTCATGACGACATCATGGAGCTGGTGGATGTTAGAGACCTTGCGCTCCTCCACCTTCTGTTTGATGATGTCCCACAGATGCTCAATAGGGTTTAGGTCTGGAGACATGCTTGGTCAGCCCATCACCTTTACCTTCAGCTTGTTTATCAAGGCAGGGTTTGTTATCATGTGCATCCTGCGTCCCAGTCTATGAAGGGAGGGGATCATGCTCTGCTTCAGTATGTCACAGTACATGTTGGCATACATAGTTCCCTCAATGAACTGTAGCTCCCCAGTGCAGACAGCACTCATGCAGCCCCAGACCATGACACTCCCACCACCATGCTTGACTGTAGGCAAGACACACTTTTCTTTGTACTCCTCACCTGGTTGCCGCCACACGTTTGACACTATCTGAAACAAATAAGTTTATCTTGGTCTCATCATATCACAGGACATGGTTCCATTAATCCATGTCCTTAGTCTGCTTATCTTCATAAACTGTTTGCAGGCTTTCTTGTGCATCATCTTTAGAAGTGGCTTCCTTCTGGGCCGAAAATCATGCAGACCAATTTGATGCAGTGTGCGGCGTATGGTCTGAGCACTGACAGGCTGAACCCCCACCCCTTCAAACTCTGCAGCAATGCTGGCAGCACTCATACGTCTATTTTCCCAAACACAACCTCTGGAAACGACGCTTAGCATGTGCACTCAACTTCTTTGGTTGACCATGGTGAGGCCTCTTCTGGGTGGAACCTGTCCTGTTAAACTACTGTATGGTCTTGGCCACCATGCTGCAGCTCAGTTTCACTGCAGCAGTTTAGACATTAATGGCTGTGTGTTGTGTTATTTTGAGGGGACAGCACATTTACACTTTTATACAAGCTGTACAGTGTTGTCACATGAAAATATATAATAAAATATAAAAAAAATTGTGAGAGGGTACTCACTTCTGTGAGATACTGTATATTAATGATCATCTTCTGGAACACAAAATGTCTGAAAAAATACCAATCAATTTAGTTTTTAAAGAATATTCCTGTTTCATTGCAAGCTTTACAGATGACATCTGTGGGATATAGTACCGATTACCAAAAATAATTTTAACTGGTGCCTCAAACTGTCAAAGCAAACGAAAAATGTTAATGCTGATTTTGTCAATTGAGCTTGAGCCTTTGAGACATTCTTTTCATATCTTTATAATGATCAATTTACCACTGATTGTACAACAACATTTTTATATTATTTAACAGAGAACATTGTGATTTCCTCTATAAATAAACCTCATGGTGGTAGACCTATGCTAATATACAGTGAGCAGCTAAATCTACACACTTGACTCTAATGAGCAAGAACGGACAGCTCTGACCTACATTAACATCAGCACTAGCATCTGAAAACAGCGTGGGCTGAGTAGGCGTTCATTTTTAACTGGAATGCTTCCTTTGTCCCACATTTCCACCTCACTACTCCAAACATATCTGCCCAGGAATCCCCAGTGAACAGGATGTTTATGATGAAACGGCAAAGTAAAATAAAAGCAAAGCCAGTATTAGTTACTAGTGCTGCTGGCTAAGGCAAAAATCTCTCCTGCTATTGCTCATACTCCCCCCCCCCCACTATTTGTGCCACAGACATGAATGATATCTCAAATTTTGTGGTTTATTGAGGAAAGTTGTGCTACTTTCTGAATGTTCAGAGTTGACATGACAGGTAAGTGAATGTATCTAAAATAAAGACTAGAATATCCGGCTATTTCCATCCAGCACAAGTGCAAAGCTCTTAAAACTACCTTAAAAACCACACAGAAACAACCTGGCAACCACGCACAGCACTTTCATTCTGCACGGCAGCACTCACATTTAAGCAAAAATCTTGTTTGCAATCATGTGTAATCACACAGGTTATGTAAAATAATTCAGCTTATCTGTGTAATAGCCACATAATTATTGCACACATAAAGAATTTTAAGCTATAATTTCCATTATCCAGTTAGTGAGGCTGGGAATATACACATCCAGCACTCGCACCATCGGCACTGGAGCTCCTCAGGGCTGTGTTCTCTCCCCAATGCTCTTCTCCCTGTACACCAATGACTGCACTTCAAAAGACCCCTTACACCCAGCACACTCCCTTTTTGAACTGTTGCCGTCTGGTCGACGCTACAGAGCTCTGAGCACCAGAACGACCAGACACAGAAACAGTTTCTTGCCTCAGGCAATCCATCTAATGAACACTTGACATTATACGTGGAACACACAATACTATTGTACATTATTTATTTATCACACATACTTATTTATGTTTCAAAATTGCACATATCATACCTGTACAAACATAATTGTCTATTTTATAAAGGTACATCTCAAAAAATTGGAATATCTTGAAAAAAGTCAATATTTTTTGTCACTCATTTCAGAAAGTGAAACATATATATTATATAGATTCATTACACAAAGAGTGAAATATATCAAGCCTTTATTTCTTGACATTTTGATGATTATGGCTTACAGATAATGAAAACTCAAAATTCAGTGTCTCAGAAAATTAGAATATTATATAAGATCAATAAAAAAAGGATATTTTTAAAACAGAAATGTCAGGCTTCTGAAAAGTATGTTAATTTCTATGCACTCAATACTTGGTTGGGCCTCCATTTGCATGAATTACTGCATCAATGTGGCATGGCATGAAGGCAATCCGCCTGTGGCAATGCTCAGGTGTAATGGAAGCCCAGGTTGCTTTGATAGCGGCCTTCGGGTCATCTGCATTATTGGGTCTGGTGTCTCTCATCTTCCTCTTGACAATACCCCATAGATTATCTTAGGTGGTTCAGGTCGAGCGAGTTTGCTGGCCAATCAAGCACAGTAACACCATGGTCATTGAACCAGCTTTTGGTACCTTTGGCAGTGTGGGAAGGTGCCAAGTCCTACTGGAAAATGAAATAAGCATCTCCTTAAAGCTTGTTAGCTTTACTAAAATGTCCTGGTAATTGGCTGAATTGACTGTGGACTTCAGAAAACACAGTGGACCAACACCAGCAGAGGACATGGCAGCCCAAATCCTCACTGACTGTGGAAACTTCACACTGGACTTTAAGCAACATGAATTACATGTATGTGCCTCTCCACATTTTCTCCAGACTCTGGGACCTTGATTTCCAAATGAAATGCAAAATTTATTTTCATCTTAAAATGAGGATTTTGGACCACTGAGCAACAGTCCAGTTTTTTTCTCCTTAGCCCAGGTAAGATGCATCTGGTGATGTTTCTGTTTCAGAAGTGGGTTGGCAGCCCTTTTACTGAAGATATCTGAGCGTGGTGACTCTTGATGCACTGACTCCAGCTTCTGTTCACTCCTTGTGAAGCACTCCCAAGTGTTTGAATCGGCTTTGCTTGACAGTATTCTCAAGCTTGCATCATCCCTATTGCTTGTGCGTATTTTCCTAACCAATTTCTTCCTTCCAGTCAACTTTGCATTTAATATGCTTTGACACAGCACTCCTTGAACAGCCACCCCTTTCAGTAATGACCCTCTGTGAATTACCCTCTTTGTGGAGGGTGTCAATGATCATCTTCTGGACCATTGCCAAGTCAGCAGTGTTCCCCATTATTGTGGTTTCAAAGAACAAGAGATACCCAGAATATATACTTATGGATGGTCATCTATTGAAACTCAAATGTAAGTTTTTCTAAGTGATAGTGAATCCAGCAGGAGGTGCTCACCCTGTGGTCTGTGTGGGTCCTAACGCCCCAGCATAGTGATTGGGATGCTATACTTTCAAAAAGCACCATCTTTAATATGAGATGTTAAACCGAGGTCCTGACTCTCTGTGGTTCCATGGCACTTCTCGTAAAGAGTAGGGGTTTAACCAATTTCCCACCACTGGCCACTTGGTTGTCTCTATGACTCTCTCTCTTCTTCACCTGTAGCTGGTGTGTGGTGAGCGCACTGGTGCTGTTATCCTGTGGCAGCCATTGCATCATCCAAGTGGATGCTGCTCACTGGTGGGGGTTGAGGAGAGACCCCCCCACATGATTATAAAGGGATTTGAGTGTAAGACAAGGCAAGGCAAGTTTATTTATATAGCACATTTCATAAACATTGGTAATTCAAAGTGCTTTACATAAAAGAAAGTGAAATAATCATTCACAGCAATAAAAACAAGAAGTTAAAAATAATAAAACAAGGAATTTTAAAATGATATAGAAATTGATTTAAAATGAGATTTAAAACAGTTAAATAGAAAATTATTATACATAAAATACAATGCAGTCAGTTCGGACGTAGCACAGCGCTCATTCAACAAATGCACAGCTAAATAGATGAGTTTTGAGACTGGATTTAAATGTGGCTAATCTTTTAGCACATCTGATCTCTTCTGGAAGCTGGTTCCAGCTGCGGGCGGCATAATAGCTAAAAGCGGACTCCCCTTGTTTTGTGTGAACCCTTGGTATTTCTAACTGACTCGATCCTAATGATCTGAGTGGTCTGTTAGGTTTATATTCAGTGAGCATATCTGCCATATATTTAGGTCCTAGACCATTGAGTGACTTATAAACGAGTAAAAGTACTTTAAAATCGATCCTAAATGTAACTGGAAGCCAGTGTAAGGACCTGAGGACTGGTGTGATATGCTCAGATTTTCTGGTCCTAGTCAGAATCCTGGCAGCAGCGTTCTGGATGAGCTGCAGCTGTCTAATGGTCTTCTTTGGAAGACCGGTGAGGAGACCATTACAATAATCCACCCTGCTGGTGATAAAGGCATGAACAAGTTTTTCCAAGTCATGACTGGAAACAAAACATCTAATTCTTGCAATGTTTTTGAGATGATAGTATGCTGATTTAGTTACTGCTTTGACATGACTACTAAAACTAAGGTCTGTCTCCAGAATCACCCCAAGATTTCTGACTTGATTTTTAGTTGTTTGACCCCTAGAGTCAAGGTATGCATTCACCTTGAGAACTTCATCTTTGTTTCCAAATGCAATGAATTCAGTTTTCTCCTTGTTTAACTGAAGAAAGTTTTGGCACATCCAACTGTTAATTTCATCAATGCATTGGCAGAGGGAGTCAATGGGGCTATAATCATTTGGAGATAAGGCTAGGTAGATCTGGGTATCATCAGCATAGCTGTGATAGGCAATTTGGTTCTTCCTCATTATCTGACTTAGTGGGAGCATATACAGGCTAAACAAGAGTGGTGCAAGAATTGAGCCTTGAGTGTACAACAATATACAATACAAAGTGCTATATAAATGCATCCTTCATTCATTCATAACTGATTATAATGATCTTTTGATGCATATTGCACCAAAAAAGCATCAGCGTAATACAAGTGCATCTCAATAAATGGAAAAGGATAAGTTTGTGGAAAAGTTCATTTATTTCAGTAATTCAACTCAAATTGTGAAACTCGTGTATTAAATACATTAAATGCACACAGACTGAAGTAGTTTAAGTCTTTGGTTCTTTTCATTGTGATGATTTGGCTTACATTTAACAAAAACCAACCAATTCATTATCTCAACAAATTAGAATATTGTGACATGTCAATCAGCTAATCAACTAAAAACACCTGCAAAGGTTTCCAAGCCTTCAAAATGGCCTCTCAGTTTGGTTCCCTAGGCTACACAATCATAGGGAAAACTGGTGATCTGACAGTTGTCCAGAAGACAATCATTGACACCCTTCACAAGGAGGGTAAGCCACAAACATTCATTGCCAAAGAAGCTGGCTGTTCACAGAGTGCTGTATCCAAGTTCAAGTTCAAGTTCAAGTTGAGCTTTATTGTCATTCCGCTACATGTGGGACGAGATGTCGTGCCATAAATACAGATATACAACACGAAGTAAAACAGTATAAACCTATACACAACTGTAAGCCTGGTGCCAGTATGTCTGCCCCCCCCCCCTCGAGAGGACAAAAGGCCCTCCTGAGAATCAACAAAAAACTATCTCTTGCATATGTAACAGCAGCATCACACCCTGTACTTACGCTCTCATCATCTTCCCTTGCCCCCCCTTTCTAGATCTCACTGAAAACCCATGCAATGTAATGTAACTATACATGTTTGATATCATTTGAAATGTCTCAGTGCGCCTGGTAAAATGGTCTCATTCTCCCAATCATAATGAAAAGCTAAAAGAAGTTCTAAAGTATGAGAAGTGTAGTGTACAACTCAAAAGTGTGCCCTCCCCCTGATCTTCTATTCAAAACACCTCCTGTATGTAAATAAGCATTCTCTGCCACAGGATATCAAGAAGCCATTTGGTTGCAAATTCTAAAGTCTAATCATAATAACAAAGATACCACCATTTGGTGGGCTTATTGAATTATCTGGGTTTATAAGGAAACGGGACACAGAATTCTAGGCGTCTGTAGGATGACTGCCCACACAACCGCTGTGTGTAATTTTCATTGCCAGGTATGGTTAACTGATGATTCTATTCTTGTAACATTGGAGTTTTGAATTATTGCTTCGATTACCTGGTCAATAAATTGTAACGTTTGATTCTATTCTAACTGCCTCTAAGATTGTTTTCTCCCTATCAGATTAGCGGATCCGTATATTTCCGCAAGCCTGCGTCAGTTTTAGCGACGGCTAATATCCGGCATCATTTCAAGTCTACTTGGATGCAGAGGCGGGATAATTCCGTTTAGGGACGGCGAATGCCGTCTGGTCAGACTAAACTTGGGTACGCCTATACCTCTGACTTTTGATTTAATGTTACTTTAAGCAAGTATTTGACCAATCTAAAGCTATTACAAGTGTGGTACATTGATCTGCTAACATATCTAATAGTGGCCAAGAAACCTTTACTGAAGTAAACGATTGAACTAATGTTCTGAGGGGGCTCCAAGGGGGTTATTCGATGTCTCTGATTGTGTACGTGTGAATTAACGGCAAATCTTAGATACATAACCATAATTTACCTCTGATTGATGACCGGGCCTGGCGAGATTATGTCCGTGAGACCTGTGAAAAACAGGGCCTCTAAGCGATATAGTTTCCCTACATCTGAGCGGATAAAGTATTAAAAAGAGCTGATAAGAATAATCAATCATTCGTTCATATTTTAATGATGCACAGATATCATTAAAACCTTTTCATTTATGGAGTCAGATGAAATAACGAGATAAAATATATAAGAAAAAGTGTTCCATTTTAATCTTGTTGTGTCGTGAAAAGGAAAGACTGTAATACGCAAAGGCCTTCACCCGCTGAATGACTGCCGTCATTGGGTCGATCGAGCCGGGCCTTACAGTGGTGACCCCGACGTGATCTCGCACAGACGAGAACGTCATTCCAGCCGCGACGTTCGACTTGAATTCTCTTTGGAACATGAGGTTTGATCTCCTTCTCATCAATATCCAGCTGCTGTGGTAAGTGTATTTTTTTTTGCCTTTTAGAAGTTGAGGGAAATATTGTTTACACTATATAGACACATTTGTAGTACGGGTCGGAATACCCACTTTTGAGACCGGAACCGAAAAACCCGGTGGTGATAAGAATTAGAAGAGAAACAACATGTCTTTTCAGGGAAAGCACAGCAGCAGAGTAGATGAGGAGATAATGGTTTTAGAACTACAATTACAAAAACTCCTTGTTCGGTTAAGCGACAAGAGATTCAATTTGAAGTGAACAACAACGAAATAATATCCTGGTATTCTGCCGAGGGTGCGAAACTAAAATCAAAATCAAAATACAAGAAAATTCCCGCTGCAATTGATTATTTGCTTCGCCGCAACGACCTCGCGACCATAACCGAAAACGAAAAAACAAATATCAAAGAAATCGAAAGAGTGCGATCTGACGAATTACAAAAGTTCATAATAGCCCGCCGAGGTTTTGATGATTTATAAGTAATCCGTAGATAAATTTATCTCGCCCTAAACGAGTGAGATTATATGTGCTATAAGGATTCAAGTCTGAACAATGCTTGTTGATTTTGAAGCGTGAAGCACATTTTTTTTTTTTTTTTACAGACACTGAGTTGCCATAGTGACCAGTTTAGCCAGGAAAACCCCTTCCGGGCAGTTGCTAGTGAAGATCTAGCCACGTGTGAACTAATAGCATTAGCGCTAAGCTAACAAAGAAACTTTAGCATCGTAGCAAATGCCATGCTCTTAGCATTACGGCTAGCGATTAGCACATAGCATTTAGAGCTTGAATGCAGTGTGTGTGGAAATGTGGTTCACAGCTAACACTAATTCCCTTTCTCTCTCTATTTTCCCATTTAAAAGACTAATGTATGTAATAAGTTGGCTGTGTTAATGTTATACCCATTCATCTGTCTGACAATTTCACAGGTCGGTTTAATTAACATTTGATTAAAGTCTTTTAACTTTTGTGGGTACCAGCTTAATAACTGGTGGGTTATTAGAAGATAATTTAGTATTACCTCATCATCTTGATAATATGGTGATTTTGATTTCATTCAATTATAACCGCTTTTCTGATTTTAAACACTTCAGTGGATGAGTTGCTATTGTTAGGAATTTTTAATTGTTAATTAAATGTCATAATTGATTACAAATTAATTTTAAATTAATTTAATTTAATAAAATGATTTCAATTCCTGCCTCCCAGTAGCAACATTATCCATTGATTAATCACAAGCGATCTTATAATTTGACAATCACAGTAAAACCTTTATTATTATCAAGAGGGCCAGAAATGTTTAATTTCGTTTACAAGTAATTAGGATACAGATTATTATTATTTTTTTGATGATGATGTTAATGACACAATGAGGAATGATTAAGTTTGGAAATTATTTTAATTACTATTATGGGAATCCAAAACTAGTGATTTAGAAGCCGTAAATTAATGTAATAATTAATTATGAATTCGAAAATTCTAATTACATTTAATAATTAATTACACTTCCTGTTTACATTTTGCAACAATATTGGTTTATCAACTCAATTGCAGACTGCACTTGTAAATTCTAATCCTAAGTGATCCTATTAATTTTAATTATAACATCATAAATTTTAATTAGAAACCACAAATTCTAATTTCAGACTTAACACAAGTCTGGCACCACCTGTAGGCCATACTTCATTTCCCTAGGTGATCTGATTAACTCAGAAAAAATAATTAATTAAAATAATTTTATTAAGTTAAAATTAAATAAAGTCCTCTTTACTTAGGCCTGAGAGTAGATAGTGCTCCCCCTAGTGTTGTGTTGGAGAAGTGACAGTGACACCATACAATCAATGTCACTTCTCACCAAGCGTGGAGCATAGAAACGTTAACCTTCTAATTAGAAAACCCCAAAAAGGGAAATTAAGGTTTCCTGAATTAGAAGCACCTGCAGCAGGACCAACTAGTCAAGGTCACTGAAGGCATGATTTTAAGAGACGATAAATACATTGTCCCAGAAGCCCTCCAGAAACCAGTGATAAAGTTGTACCACGATTATGCACACGTATCAGCTCCCAAAACACAACAGCTGATCCAAAAGAACTTCTGGTGGCCACAAATGGCATCAGACATTCAAAGATGGTCTGACACATGCATCGTATGTGCCACCATTAACCAAGGCAAGCCTGGCCGTACAAAACTGTGTAGACCAGAGCCACCCAAGGGACCTTGGGAGTTACTCCAATTGGATTTCATAGGCCCACTACCTAGTGCCAAAGGGGGGTATCGTTATTGCCTTGTGATAATTGACAAATTTCCCAATTGGGTCGAAGCGATTCCCACCCGCAATAACAGTGCAAACACAGTGGCACGAGTAGTAGCGAACCAAATCCTCCCACTCTGGGGAGCACCAATCACTCACACACAACCTGAAATGTGGGAGGTGGGTGTGGAAATACTCCAAGGGGCTATCCACACAAAAAATCACAGTCGCACCAAAAGAGACAGTTACATGGCCTCCCGGATTAGTACCGGATCCAAATTGCACACCACAAATTTGTTGTAGTCCAGGTAATACCCACCCACCTACAAGAAACATTTCAGGACACACTCGAGCACCAAAATTCATGCACAACCTCACTGCCTGGTATCAACTTAAAATAGATCCAGGTGACACAATAGGTAACATGTACACACTACACGAAAACAAAAACAATGGCATAGACCCAAAATTGTGCTACTATGTTAAAAATTTGGAACCTGCAACATATAGGTGCACACATACAGAAACACATAATGACACACATATGAGATTCACCGAGCTAATGTACGATCTCACGTCGTACACACCTAATGAGCCAAAAACCAAAAACTTTTGTCTGGACCAACCGAAAGGAAGGAATGTATTGTGTCGGGGAATGTTCGCATAGCATAGACAATTTCACCAATCCACACAACTGTTCATGGACTGTTAAGTACTGTTTTAATTTGACCACCTGTGGATACACTAAACCCAAAAAGTGTCCAGAATTGCACTCAATTCCTCCTGGTGGACTGATTAGAGGAAACATCAACAAGACTTTATTACATGATGTAAATTTGGTAATGACACATGTAACTTATAACATTTCCAATATACTCTCTGCCTATACAAAACATTGTAATACTAATGATGAGTCGTATGCATGGCTACAGTCACGAATCGATGATTTAATTTCTGATTACAAAGACAGACTTGCCGTCCAAATTCCACCTGCTCGCTCAAAACGAGACCTGCTCAGCAGTATAGCCGGCCTGTTCGGATCAATTAATTCAGCAGCCAACACTTACAAAATAACCAAACAATCTCAATTCTCCACATGGTTGACAGATCAGATGGCCACTGGTTTCCAACACATCACCAATAGCAATGATAATATTATCAAAGCGGTTCGTTCCGAGGCGCAGGCGCTTCTAATGATCAGCCACACATTGTTCAATCAGACCCGTACCATCGAACGTGACTTAGCCTGCAGATCATATGCACAAGATTTATTCACTGCAACAAGACAGGCAATTTTAGATCTTCGTCTTCACAAGACCCCGAGACATGTTTTGAACGATTTAATTGAGGTTTTAGATTTACATAGATGGTTCTCTTCGGAAAAAATGAAAAATGTAAAGTATTCAGAATTATTATCCACAATTATGATGTATACTGGAAACGAATGTATTGGTTGCATTGGATTTTTTGCCACTTTTCCTTTAATCCACCCAGATCAAGTTTATCCAAATTCCACTAATATTCGACCCATTGGCATGGTAGTGAAAGATCAGGTAATTAAATGGGATCACCTCACTGGATATATGACGTTGAAGGGTACTGAGACCTTATTTACCAGTCGCACTTGTTGTCATGAAACTCACAATTATGTTGTCTGTACATGTAACACATTACAACCTTTCTCTCCCAATGATAGCAAACTCATAAATGTTGAATCTTTGCATGGCCATTCAAATGCTATTCAGGTGTCTCATACACAGTGGTGTGTCATCAGTGAGATGAATTCGTTCACATATGGAGTACTGACCTGTCCTGCTGATCACTCATTTTGCTTGGAAGTGACTGAGGACTTTTCTATGGGCCAGATCGACATCCTCGGAAGGATGCCAAAGGACGCAGAGGTCTCCCCATGGTGGGACGACACCTTTTATGAACACGGAACACAAGCCTTGATCGACACGATGGACCTGGTACGGAACGTCATCCTCCAAACAGAGTACCACCTTACAACGACTGAAGTGACACTGCAGGGAACCCTGTGAGTGGCCCAAAACAGTGCCAGAGGGAGGAACTGTAAGCCTGGTGCCAGTATGTCTGGCCCCCCCCCCCCCCCCCCCCTCGAGAGGACAAAAGGCCCTCCTGAGAATCAACAAAAAACTATCTCTTGCATATGTAACAGCAGCATCACACCCTGTACTTACGCTCTCATCATCTTCCCTTGCCCCCCCTTTCTAGATCTCACTGAAAACCCATGCAATGTAATGTAACTATACATGTTTGATATCATTTGAAATGTCTCAGTGCGCCTGGTAAAATGGTCTCATTCTCCCAATCATAATGAAAAGCTAAAATAAGTTCTAAAGTATGAGAAGTGTAGTGTACAACTCAAAAGTGTGCCCTCCCCCTGATCTTCTATTAAAAACACCTCCTGTATGTAAATAAGCATTCTCTGCCACAGGATATCAAGAAGCCATTTGGTTGCAAATTCTAAAGTCTAATCATAATAACAAAGATACCACCATTTGGTGGGCTTATTGAATTATCTGGGTTTATAAGGAAATGGGACACAGAGTTCTAGGCGTCTGTAGGATGACTGCCCACACAACCGCTGTGTGTAATTTTCATTGCCAGGTATGGCTAACTGATGATTCTATTCTTGTAACATTGGAGTTTTGAATTATTGCTTCGATTACCTGGTCAATAAATTGTAACGTTTGATTCTATTCTAACTGCCTCTAAGATTGTTTTCTCCCTATCAGATTAGCGGATTCGTATATTTCCGCAAGCCTGCGTCAGTTTTAGCGACGGCTAATATCCGGCATCATTTCAAGTCTACTTGGATGCAGAGGCGGGATAATTCCGTTTAGGGACGGCGAATGCCGTCTGGTCAGACTAAACTCGGGTACGCCTATTACATTTACATTTTACATTTAGTCATTTAGCAGACGCTTTTATCCAAAGCGACTTACAATTGGGGAGTACATAAAGCAATTAATCTTGAAGAGGCAAACATACAGAGGAAGTTCCAATAACACTAAGTCACAGGCATTGTTCAAATAAGTACAAGCTAGCAAGGGAAGGAGAGAAAGAGAAAGAGAAAGATGAAGATTTTGAAAAAGTGAAAGAATTTTTTTTTTTAATGTAATCAAGTAAAGTTCAAAGAGATGAGTTTTCAATTGTTGCTTGAAAATTGACAGAGATCCAGCATTCCGGATGGGGATGGGAAGATCATTCCACCGGCCAGGAACGTTGAAAGAGAATGTTCTGGAGAGTGATTTTGAGCCTCTCTGTGATGGTACCACGAGGCGTCGCTTACTAGCAGATCTCAGACTTCTGGAGGGGATGTAAATTCGTAATAGTGAGTGGAAGTAGGTGGGTGCTGAGCCTGTGGTTGTTCTATATGCAAGCATCAGTGTCTTGAACTGGATGCGAGCTGCAACTGGTAGCCAGTGCAAGGAGACAAAGAGAGGAGTAACATGGGCTCTTTTGGGCTAGTTGAAGACCAGTCGTGCCGCTGCATTCTGAATCATTTGTAGAGGTTTTATTGTGTTTGATGGAAGTCCAGCTAGAAGAGCATTGCAGTAGTCCAGTCTAGAAATGACAAGGGCCTGGACAAGAAGTTGTGCAGCATGCTCTGTCAGAAAGGGCCTGATCTTTCTGATGTTGTGTAGTGCAAACCTGCAAGATCGAGCAGTCTTTGCAATGTGCTCTTTGAAGGTCAGCTGGTCATCGAAGATTACACCAAGATTTCTGACCGAAGCTGATGGGGTAATTGTTGATGAACCTAACTGAATCGTGAAATCATGCTGTAGAGTTGGAGTTGCAGGGAAGACAAGAAGCTCAGTCTTTGCCAGGTTGAGCTGTAGATGGTTTTCTTTCATCCATGCCGAGATGTCCGCCAGGCAGCCTGAGATCCGTGCAGCTACCGTTGGATCATCTGGTCGAAATGAGAGATAGAGCTGTGTGTCATCAGCATAGAAATGGTAGGAGAAGCCATGTGCCTGTATGATGGGAGCCAGTGATGTAGTGTATGTGGAGAAGAGGAGGGGTCCAAGAACCGATCCCTGGGGAACCCCAGTGACCAATTTATGTGCTTTGGATACCTCCCCTCCCCAGGCCACCCTGAAAGACCGACCAGTGAGATAGGATTCAAACCAGCGAAGTGGAATCCCAGTGATATCCAGTGATGAGAGGGTGGATAGGAGGATCTGGTGATTGACAGTGTCAAAAGCGGCAGACAGATCCAGCAGAATGAGGACTGATGATTTGGAATTGGCTTTTGCAATTCGCAGGTCTTCAGTGACTGAGAGTAGCGCAGTCTCAGTTGAATGGCCACTCCTGAAACCTGACTGTTTATTGTCCAGTTTGTTGTTCTGTGAAAGAAACAATGAAACCTGGTTAAAGACAACTCGTTCGAGTGTTTTGGCAATGAATGGAAGGAGAGAGACAGGTCTGTAGTTTTCTAAAAGAGAAGTGTTTAATGTAGGTTTTTTGAGCAGTGGGGTTACCCGAGCCTGCTTGAATGCAGTGGGGAAGATGCCTGTGAGGAGAGATGTGTTGATAATGTGTGTGAGTGCTGGTAGGAGTGCGGGAGAGATTGCTTGGAGAAGGTGTGAGGGGATAGGGTCTAGAGGACATGTTGTAGGATGGCTGGAGAGGAGAAGTTTGGATACTTCCGCCTCAGTGAGGGGACAGAAGGAGAATATGGGAGTTTGAGCAGTGGATCTAGTTGGTTTGGGGTCCTGTGTGAGTGGAG
Organism: Oxygymnocypris stewartii; assembly: GCA_003573665.1. Classification (NCBI taxonomy): domain Eukaryota; kingdom Metazoa; phylum Chordata; class Actinopteri; order Cypriniformes; family Cyprinidae; genus Oxygymnocypris; species Oxygymnocypris stewartii. Next base: position 453,400 of record QVTF01021682.1, on the reverse strand, counting down.
GGGAAAACTGACTGCTGATTGTTTTGTTTGTAAAAAAAGTTGCAAAGTTATCCGCTGTTATAGACGTGGTGGGAGGTGGTGAAGGGGGACAGAGGAGAGAATTAAATGTTCTAAAGAGATTACGCATATCTGGAGCATTGTTGATCTTGTTATGGAAATGTGACGATTTGGCAGTGTGGACTTCAGCGGAGAAAGATGAAAGAAACGATTGATACATACTCAGGTCCGACGGCTCGTTTGATTTTCGCCATTTTCTCTCTGCCGCTCGGAGTCTGGTCCGATGTTCACGAAGAACATCAGATAACCAGGGGTTAGAAGGGGCAGTCCGTGCTGGCCTGGAGGAGAGAGGACAAATGTCATCTAGACAAGTGGTTAAAGTAGAGCATAAAGTATCAGTAGCAGCATTCACATCCAGAGATGAGAAATGGGTAGGTGAGGGAAGAGAGGAGGATACTACAGAGGAAAGATGTGAGGGAGAAAGGGAGCGTAGGTTTCGTCTAAAAGTAACCGGTAAGGGGGTTGGTGGCACCCTGGTAGCAAAGTGTAATGTGAATTTAATGAAGAAATGGTCAGAGATATGTAGTGGTTGTACCAGAATGTTATCTGCAGTACAATTGCGTGTGTAAATTAAATCAAGTTGGTTGCCTGATTTGTGAGTGCTAGTAGTGGTAAGGCGTTTGAGATCAAATGAAGCTAGGAGCGAATGAAAGTCTGTAGCATAAGGCTTTTCTAGATGAATGTTGAAATCGCCAAAAACTAAGAGTGGGGTTCCATCCTCCATGAAAGAGGACAGCAACCCATCCAGCTCCTCTAGGAAGTGGGCTAGAATTTGGCCAGGGGGACGGTAGATTACCACAATCTGGAGTTTTATAGGAGCCATTACAGTAATCGCATGAGATTCAAATGAGTTGTAATTGCATAGGGGCGAGTGGGTTGAGTATTTCCAATTATTTGAAATGAGCAGACCAGTGCCCCCACCCCGGCCAACCTGACGTGGGGTGTGAGAGAAAGAGAAATTGTTAGAGAGGGCAGCTGGAGTTGCTGAATCTTCTGGACGAATCCAGGTCTCAGTCAAGCCCAAGATGCTGAGAGTGGATTGTAAAGAAAAAGCGGAAATGAAGTCTGCTTTGTTGACAGCTGACTGACAATTCCAGAGAGCCATAGAGAAAGAAAGAGGTGTAGTAGAAGATGTAGAGATGGGGTGCAGGTTAGCAAGATTACGTTGCCGTCTGCGTGTGATGTTAGAGCGTGGTCGAGAGACAACCGGAATGGTTTTGAAACACATAATAGAGGTGGAAGGATAGAGGATAGCAAAGGAGAGTGTGTGAGGGAAGGGGAAAAAAAATTATACCTAAATGCGTTGCCGGTGTCGTTGCTCGGGTAAAGTCGCGCAGGAAAAAGTTGCTTGTCTTTACACTCGTCTGTCTTCACACGAGGATGCTGAACGCTTCCGCAGACGCTTCCGCGTCAGCCTTGGACATCAAATAAATACACAGTAGAGAATAGAGTGAAAACAGCTGTGAACGGCTTCTGATTAGCCCAGCCAATAAGCCTAACAGAGTGCTAATGGCTCGCGACGAAACTAACACCTTGCCCAAGGAGCAATGGAATCGCAAATGATTTATAATTACCAGAAAGTGCAATCACAACTATCAACCAACGAAAATGCAGACTACAAATAGGTAGGAAACAAAATATTCCTTCCTAGTAGCAAGGAAATTATTTCAACAACAGATCTATGAACAAGTATAAAAGGGACTCACAATCTGACGTCCGTTTCTTCTGGTGACTAATCGGCTTCTCACAAATTAAGGCAAGAACCAAGCGGTTAAATACTTTCACAGTTGCTGTGAACGGCTTCTGATTAGCCCAGCCAATAAGCCTAACAGAGTGCTAATGGCTCGCGACGAAACTAACACCTTGCCCAAGGAGCAATGGAATCGCAAATGATTTATAATTACCAGAAAGTGCAATCACAACTATCAACCAACGAAAAGGCAGACTACAAATAGGTAGGAAACTAAATATTCCTTCCTAGTAGCAAGGAAATTATTTCAACAACAGATCTATGAACAAGTATAAAAGGGACTCACAATCTGACGTCCGTTTCTTCTGGTGACTAATCGGCTTCTCCCAAATTAAGGCAAGAACCAAGCGGTTAAATACTTTCACAGTTGCTGTGAACGGCTTCTGATTAGCCCAGCCAATAAGCCTAACAGAGTGCTAATGGCTCGCGACGAAACTAACACCTTGCCCAAGGAGCAATGGAATCGCAAATGATTTATAATTACCAGAAAGTGCAATCACAACTATCAACCAACGAAAATGCAGACTACAAATAGGTAGGAAACAAAATATTCCTTCCTAGTAGCAAGGAAATTGCTACTAGGAATCCTAGTAGCAAGGCCTATACCTCTGACTTTGATTTAATGTTACTTTAAGCAAGTATTTGACCAATCTAAAGCTATTACAAGTGTGGTACATTGATCTGCTAACATATCTAATAGTGGCCAAGAAACCTTTACTGAAGTAAACGATTGAACTAAAGTTCTGAGGGGGCTCCAAGGGGGTTTTCGATGTCTCTGATTGTATACGTGTGAATTAACGGCAAATCTTAGATACATAACCATAATTTACCTCTGATTGATGACCGGGCCTGGCGAGATTGTGTCCGTGAGACCTGTGAAAAACAGGGCCTCTAAGCGATATAGTTTCCCTACATCTGAGCGGATAAAGTATTAAAAAGAGCTGATAAGAATAATCAATCATTCGTTCATATTTTAATGATGCACAGATATCATTAAAACCTTTTCATTTATGGAGTCAGATGAAATAACGAGATAAAATATATAAGAAAAAGTGTTCCATTTTAATCTTGTTACCTACTGTCAGCTTTGACTATACATATGCTATATATAAAAGTGGTTACCTATACATTAAAAAAAAAAAAAAAAAACTGTACAACTTTGCAGATGACTTCAAATACTGTACATGTGCAAAAAGAGAGACATTCAAGCAGCTGGCTGGGGAACAGTGTAAGGTGATTTGTGGTGCATGAGCCAGTAAACATACATACATTACAGTCGTATATTACAATCAGTCTTTTGTGGGATTATGGACACACAATGGTGTCCATAATGTTAATGTTAACAATCCAAGCATGTTAACAGAAATTTGAGTGGAAGGAAAAAGTGTGGAAGAAAAAGATGCACAACCAACTGAGAGAACCGCAGCCTTATGAGGATTGTCAAGCAAAATCGATTCAAGAATTTGGATGAACTTCTCAAGAAATGGACTGAGGCTGGGGTCAAGGCACCGTAGAACTGCCTGAGTTGGTGGCGTCCACTGTGATGTATCCAGAGGTGGTGGCGCCCAGCAACAATTTCTCTCTGTTACCTTATGAGACTACTGTAGAACCTCCAGAGGGAGCAGCATCCGCTGCAGAACCTCCAGAGGTGTCAGTGGTGCTCAGTTATCAACTCCTAGTGTGGAGGAGTCAAGGAGGAGTCACCTTGTCAAGGAGACTGTCGCCTGTCCTGTCACAGCCAGAAGGGCTGCCCCTGAACTCTCATCTAGTCCAGAACCGGCCATGGAGGCTGATTGTGAATTATTGTCCTGTCCTGATCTAGCCAAAGTTGTCTTTGAATTAACAGCCTTGTCTGTCATTGTGAAAGAGGCCACTAATGAACTGTCTGTTTGCACAATCAATCAGACTGAAGTTGAACAGTCTGCCAACCCAGTTTCAGCCAAGGAGTTTCCCTTTGAATGATCTTGCTCCCACTGAATCTGTCTGTGAAATCTAATGTCTAATATCACTTACTGAAATTTTTGCCAGTCCAATCTCAGCCAATGCACCTGGTTTTGATATGTCAGCCGGTCCCCTGATTCCTGGGTCTTTAATTCTGCATAATTTGCCTTACCAGTCTCATTCTGTGAACGTAATCCTGAATTTACCATATGTCATGTTCCAGTCCATGAGTCTAATATTGACCTGCCTGTTTTGCGCCAGGAAACTATAGATGCACCTCATGTCTGTCCTGTTAACCTTGTCATTGTCACTGAGACCATTTATGAACTGCCTGTCTTTCTGGTTTCAGTTAAAAGACCTGATTCTGAGTCCAGTGTCAGTTCTGATTCAGTCAGTAGGTTTGATGTTACACCTTTTGTCAGCCTAATTTCTGCTAGTGGGTCTGAGTATGAACAGTCTGTTTACTTAGCTTTCATCACTGAATTATCTGTCAATCCAGTGTCAGTCAATGCATCAATTTGTAAACTATCTGTTGGTTTATACTCTGCAGTTAAATCTGATTCAGAATTGTCTGCCTGTCCAGTTTCAATCAGTGAACTTACTTCTGAACTGTCTATCCTCTCAGTTGTCACCAGGGAAAATATTGATGGGCTTGTGTTCCCTGCCCCGGTCCTTGAGACCGTGTATGCTCTCTCTGTTTGGTGTATCTCAGTCTCTCCAAAGGCTCCAATTGCTGCTGTGGGTTCCTGATTGGACTGTTCTGTCGTGGTGTTCCCCTGATCCGTTGTGGTGTTCTCCTGCTCTGCCGTGGTGGGCTCCTGCTCTGTCTGCTCCGTCATGGAGGTCTCCTGCTCTGTCTGCTTCGCTGTGGAGGTCTTCTGCCCTGTCTGCAACGCACTGGTGTGCTCCTGCTCTGTCTGCTCCACCGTGGAGGTCTTCTGCCCTGTCTGCTCTGCACTGGTGGGCTTCTACTCTGTCTGCTCCGCCCTGGAGGTCTCCTGCCCGGTCTACTCCGCACTGGTGGGTTCCTGCTCTGTCTGCTCCGCCGTGGATCCGCAAGCCTCACGTCTCATTTGCCCCATTACAGATTTCCTCTTTATAATGTATTGCTTATTGTGTTCCTCAATTGTAAGTTGCTTTGGATAAAAGCATCTGCTAAATGAATACATGTAAATGTAACAAATGCTGTCCCAGCGAGATATGACCTTGCCTGGGTTTATGTTACTCAGCGATTTGGCAAGAAGTTTGACAAAACAGCAAGTGTATAGTAAGTAACCACCAGCCAACCAAAAAAAGCAGAAACAGCATAACAATGAGTTTTACATTGGGAACACCACTCACGTTTTCTGCATAAAAAGTAAAAGTGGCATTATTTATGTATTGTTTCTTATTTGCAGTTTCTCTGGTGTCGTTTCTCATTTGTAAAACACTCTTTTTACTTTTGCCCAGCATGCACCTGCTTCTGTGCCCACTGTGCTGATGGCGAGTGGCAGGGTTTGAAATTGACTCTCTCCTCCATGCATTAAAGACACTAGCAGCTCACACGTGAGGGAGACAGACTTGAGGGGCTGTATTCTGCTGTTCTCTCTCCTACTCCATAGCCAGCTGCTCTTATGATGTGAAAGAGAATTTATAATCAGACGGCTGAGGAGAAGAGACATGTGGAGAGAAGCGGGAGAGAGGGAGGGAGGGGAAGGAGTGGAGGATAAAGTGTTGACCTAATTCTGTGCAAATGGCGGCTACTCTGCTGTGGTAGGCAGCTCTGTCTCCCTATCTTTATCTCTATCTCTTTCGTAAATGTAATGCCTGAAAGTAGACTTCAGAAGGCATAGAGCTTCTGCCTAGTCTTTCTCTTGGGTCTTCTTCAAACAGTCTTGCTTGAAGGCTTTACGCTTCTCTTCTGCCGTTAAATTTCTGCATGTTAAGCATGTGAGGATTGTTCATACAACACAAGCATGAAAACACACAATGTATGCCATAAAGTAGGCCACTGTTAAAATTCGAAAACAACTAGATGTGCAGTTTTAGGAACGCTTACAAACTGGAAGAGAATTCAAAGTGTAAAAGATACAAACAACGCAACCCTAGGTCCTGCGGTCAGAACAGATTGAAAACGATAATTATACAACACTATCTAAAACGAGGTCGCAAAAGCATATTTTATTTGTCTCCAGGGGTTATAGAGGAAAAACTTTGAATAATGAAGAAGATTACATAGCAGCTAGTGAAAATTAAGGTCAATGCCTGAACTCTCAATACAAGGAGTCTTTGGAGCACAAAGCATTTGTAAACACACTGCAAAGAGCCATTCACTTCCCACGGCCCCATGTCCACTTATAAACCAATGGACTGCTCTCATTCTGAATAGAGCGATGGATAAATGGATATATAGATAGATAGATAGATAGATAGACAGATAGATAGAGAAAATAGACAGACTGACACACACACACACACACACACACACACACATGCGCACACTCACACACACACACACACACACACACACACACACACACACACACACACACATAAGTGTTGGAAACATTACTCAGAGATTTTGGTCCATATTTACATGATAGCATTACGCAGTTGCTGCAGATTTGTTAGCTGCACATCCATGATGCGAATCTTCCATTCCACCACATCCCAAAGGTGCTCTATTGGATTGAAATCTGGTGACTTTGGAGGTCAATGAGTAAAGTGAACTCATTGTCATGTTCAAGAAATCAGCAGGATGGATCCATGCTTTCATGCTCTTTACGCCAAATTCTGACCCTTCCTTCTGAACGTCGCAGCAGAAATCCAGACTCATTAGACTAGGCAACCTTTTTCCAATCTTCTATTGTCCAATTTTGGTGAGCCTGTGCGAATTGTAGCCTTCGTTTCCTGTTCTTAGCTGACAGGAGCGGCACCCGGTGTGGTCTTCTGCTGCTGTAGCCCATCTGATTCAGGGTTCGACGTGTCGTGCATTCAGAGATGGTTTTCTGCATACCTTGGTTTTAACGAGTGGTTATTTGTGTAATATTTATTTAAGCCATTATTTTAGCTTTGGAGAATAATTTATTGAAGATTCAATATTGCTTTGATTGAAGTGATATAAATCTTTAACTTATGATTTATACCTTATTAATAACTCGTCCAGCGTCCGTTAACATCAGTATATCTTTAACAATTTAGTTTATCTTACTTCGTGGCCAATGATTAAACAAACAATATAGTACTTAGTCAAATTTTTGAGCTAGGTAACGCGATCTTTGGCAAATAGTCTAAAACTTGAAAATCACACATCACAAGACACCATTCTTTCTAAATGAAACAGGTTTATTTGCTAACTGTTATTCTACAATGCGTGATGGACTAAACGTAATAAAACACATACACACAGACATACGCACACACACATATGCACGCACAGACACACACAGACACACACAGACACACACACACTCACACACACACACGCACGCACGCAAGCACGCACACACACACAGGACAGAAGTTTTGCGGTTAGAAGAAAGTTTAAGTCTAACACTCTTTTGCTATCTCGTAACTTTACCAGAGGTAGATCACAACAGAGACTTCAGTTTCCAGCGACAATGGAGACTTGTTCGGTTTACTTGCTTTCAGTTGAATTTGACAGCTGATCTGGTGTTCCCGCGTGTTTCCGTGTGGTCGATGGATACCTCTGGGGCTGCTGGTTGCGTCATTGCGTGATGTCACTGGGAAACCCCTCTCGTGATTGGCGGTTTCTTTGTGATGTGATGACGCTCTTAGGAAGTTTGTTTTAGAGTTCTTACAGCTTCAGGTGTTAAAGTTCTTCAGTGAGAAATTTGACAATGTCTTTGATTTCTTTAGGTTTGTCAGCCTGATGGTAAGGCGGTGATCGAGCGCTTCCAAGCGCGATCAGTGAAGACGAAACCGAAGTTTCTAGCAAGTTCGCGTGCAGCAAGCTAAATCAAAAATCAACAAAGATTTTGGTGTCCATTTTAAACAGCACGATTTGGGTCCACCCATGGGCGGCTGACCCAATCAGATTGTTCTTATGGGGCGTAACCCCGCCCCGCACGGCTCTTTTTTTCCTGTGCCTACCTTATTTACTTAGTTATTTTATCCAATGAAGGAAATATTGAAAGCGGATTTCTATACGTGTTGTAATCATACATTATGATGATAAAAGTCAACTTTCATCCATACCAAATTATTGCTGACGAAATTATCTTTCAATCAACATCAAATATTCAGTATTTGACACACCCAAAGTATATCCATACTAATTTCTATCTATTACACAGGTTAAGGCAAATAGAAAAAAATGTGGACGGGAGTGTGGTCGCTGTCTTATCTCCAAATAAGAATTTCATTTCTGGGTTTATTTATGGAAAGCCAGGCAGGACCAACGATGAAATTCTGTTCCTAAATGGATCTGGCGAGCAATGGGTCAGTTATTAGGTCGCTCAAGGATGTGGCTCTATAAATCTCTCCCTTCCTGTGTCTTTTGCAGAGATAATCAAAGGGGTCCTCCAGACGGAGCCGCATCATTATTGGAGTTGGTTAATTTTACGACTCGCACATGTACAAGAAAATAATCTTATCATGCTCCTTTGATGTGTGAGAGTCCATGGTAATGTGGGCCTGTCCACTCAAGTTCTACATTTGAGTTACTGTTGCCTTTCTATAATCTCTAACCAGTCTGCCCATTCTCCACTGACCTCTGAAATCAACAAGGCATTTTCGTCCACACAACTGCCACTCACTTGATATTTTCTCTTTTCCGGACTATTTTCGGTAAACCCTGGAGATGGTTGTGCATGAAAATCCCAGTAGATCAGCAGTTTTTGAAATACTCAGACCAGCCCATCTGGCACCAACAACCATTCCATGTTCAAAGTCACTTAAATCACCTTTCTTACCCATTCTGATGCTCGGTTTGAACTTCAGCAAGTCGTCTACACCACATCTAGACGCCTAAATGCATTTAGTTGCTGCCATGTGGTTGACTGATTAGCAATTTGTGTTACCAAGCAATTGAACAGGTGTACCTAATAAAGTGGCCAGTGAGTGTTTATACAGACAGACACAGATCGAAAGATGGGCACACATACATACAGACAGACAGACATAAATACACATATACAGACATATTGACAGCCAGACAGATGGACAGAGAGATAGACAGATGGACAGAAACACAGATAGACATACAGATAGACAGATAGTAAAGCACATGAGCAGCAGGAGTTGAGCTCTTGTTGTGTGTGGGGTGTAAAGGCAAATATCTGCCTCATCTGTGTCTGCTCTCTTAGTGTGTTGACAGGTGCTGGCTGGGGGTAATTGGTTCCCATCAAAGTGCAACTCAGCACGGGGTCAAGCTCTGGAAGAGGAGACACCACTTTACCCCTCTGTCACAGTCTGTCACTGATACCATAGTTGGACGAGTATGGGACGGTAACAATACTTTCTGAAAGGACAATCAGGAATTTATTTTGGTATTGAATTAAGTTGTATGCACTACAATAATAGCAGACAGACTGACATATTGTTTGTATCATGGCCACCTGTAGATCCATTAAGACTAAATAACCAGCTCTCCCTTCCAAGATGTTAATCTGCACAAAAATCCTGATAATCGAGCCATCGTCTGATGAAATCAAATAAACATAAGATAATGGCAATAGCTGTGCTGTGATTTCAGCTATACTTGGATAATGTAAAATTAGAGAAGCAACATAATATCTGTGTTTAACTGAAAGTGCTGCTCCTCAGCTGCCACGCGCTGAACCGAGCTGACGCACCGAGGGAGAGAGAGAGGGAGGTGTGTGCGCGCTGGAAGAGCAAGACCTTACGCTTGCGCGGCAGTTACCTTACCGGCAATTCTCAGAAATTAAATAAGGTTTGGGCGTTTTTTTGAAGGGAAAAAAAGTCGCTAAAGGGGTCTACAATGTTGCTTAGTTGGCAACACTGTGCATCTCCATTTCTCCAACAACATGTTGGGCCCATCACAAAGTTCCTCAATTCCAGAAATATTTTAAAATATGTGACCCTGGATTACAAAAGCAGTTATAAGCAGGGCCACGGGTCAAACAGAAAATACGCGCTGCGTTAATCGTGCGTTAATAAAATTAGTGCCATTGTTAATAATGTGTTATTAATGCGTTAACTTTCACAGCACTAATTTATATATATATATAAATTACAGACTTATGGATATATATATATCCACTGCCGCTCAAACTTTTGAGTTTGTGATCAGTACAATTTTTTATGTTTTTGGAGGCTATTCTGCTCATCAAGGCTGTATTTAATCGATCTAAAACCCACCAGAAAAAAAAGAGTAATATTGTGAAATCTTATTGCAATTTCTAATATTGGTTTCCTATTTTAATATACTACTTTAAAATATATTTTTTTTCTGTGACGCAGTGCTGAATTTTCAGCATCATTACTCCAGTCTTCAGTGTCACGCGATTTATTATGAATGTTGAAACTGCTTCATATTGTTTTTTTTGGAACATTGATTTCATTGATTCTTTGACGAATACAAAGTTAAAAAGAGCAGCATTTGTTCAAAATATAAATATTTTCTATCTCACAGGTCCCCCAAAAAATATGAAGCAGCAATAATATTTCAAAAAATAAAAGTTATTTTTCTGTATTTTTGATAAAATAGATACAGCCTTGATGAGCAGAAGAAACTTCTTTAAAAAACATAAAAATTCTTACTGACCCCAAACTTTTGAGCAGCAGTGTGTGTATTTGTAATGCTACTGTACTCTGGGTTGTTGCTAGTGTGTTTCTAGCAATTCATGGATCTCTAGATGTGAGTGGAGATTTTTAATGTAGTCTTATGGGATTTGTAGTTATTTGGGCAGTTTGCAAAATATACAACTTGATTTTATGGATTTGTTCAAATCCCTAACTGTAAGTATAATCTATAATAATAAAAATGCTTGCTTTAGCAAATACCACTAATTACAAAAGCTCATTGCTACTAAAAGGCCATATGTGTTTTTATTTCAAATGGCCTCTTTGCATTCCTGAGTGACTCTGAAGCACCTTTAATTGAGGGAGTAGTGTCTATAAACAAATATAAATAATCAAATAGGCCTTTGTGTCGAAGAGCTTTTCTCAGCCATGTGTTTGTTATTAAGCACAAATTAGGCTCCTTATTGCACTTTGTGATAGGACCAATCAAACTTGGACAAGGCTCTCCTCTCTCCAAATATCCCATACACACACAAACATTTACATTGAAAGGACTTAGCCGACACTAGAGGTCTGCACGGGCTCAAAACTGAAGCCCGAACCCGGCCCGTACCCGAGATCGTCTGACCCAACCCGACCCGACCCGAGCGGCACAGTTAAATTTAGAGCCCGAACCCGACCCGAAATCCCAATCGAATAGCCAACAAAAAAAAAAGTAAAAAGGCTGCATTTCACGATTGCATGCAAAGAAACAGATTAATCAAGGCTCTGCCATTTCACAAACATTTACCAGTTATGAAAGTTTGTGAACATCAGGTGGAGCGGTCGCATACATTCTGCCGAGTTTATGAATTTTGTATGGACAAGAAGATAATTCTTCCTCCGTGCAAATTATGGTCATTTTTTGTCAGTTAAGGCTCGTTAGCATTCTGTCTACTGTGAACCTGCTTCTGCGCATGTCTCTCTATAAGCAATGAGGCTTAAGGGGCTCGCACACCGGATGCGCAGCGCCGCGCCGCGTCGCGCCATGTCTTTCAAATTCGAACACATTGTTTTCAATGTGTGTACGCACACCGGCGGCGCCATTCGGCGTCTGTCCGCAGCGCATAGCAACGACTGTTTAGAACGCTGTTCTAGACGTGGCGCTGCGCGGCGCGGCTCGTTCGGTGTGCGACCCCCTTTAGTTACTTCAAAAACAGCGATTTTGCCGCCTCATTGCAGATAAATATAATGTTGTGACGTGCGAGTCAGTAGCCTGTCGAAGCTATTTTACTAATAAAAGTTTCCGTGCTGTTTGTGCGCGATCTCTGATATGTGTGTGCGTGCGTCTATGAAAGCAGCGAAGCCTCTGCGTATAGTTTTGGTTTAGCTACAAACCCGAACCCGACCCGAGCCCGAAGCTATCCATTAAACATTAACCCGAAACCCGATAGCATTTCGGGACCCGCGGGTTCGGGTCGGGTAGCAGACCTCTAGCCGACACTTATGCAGAGCTATGTAGAAAAAAAGTGTTAATACTTTTTTACACTGAACACTGAATTTATATTCAGTGTTGTGGGCTCACGTCGAAACAGCTTTTGACGGCTAAGTTAGACAGCTGACTGAGTATGCTGAGAAGTATCCAGCTCCAAACAAACACTGACAAATTCGCAATAAAGCCAGCTGATCAGAAACAAACAGCGCCGACCAAAGATGGAGGTTGGGCTGCCACATCTCATCAGTACGGGGTCAAAGAACCATGATGAGTGATGGGAAACCTTTGTGGGGAAAATAAAAGGGAAGGAGACATACAGGGAGATGGCCACCATCTTTAGTACAAGCAAAAAGCAAGGAGACATGTTTTAGTGATTTTTGCAATTTTACGATTTTTAAAAGATCCTGTCCAGGCCTCATTTAGTTTATTAAAAGGTCTAATCTTATTTATTAAATTGATCAAAAGTGACATTTTAAAATAAATTATGTTCTTTTGAACTTTCTATTTAATATTAGGCAGGCTCATTTATTTTCCGATTTGATAATAATAATGATTGTTTCAAATAATCAAATCAGTATATTAGAATGATTTCTGAAGGATGCTGAATGATGCTGAAAATTAAGCTTTGTGTCACAGTAATAATTTACATTTTTATATGTATTCAAATAGAAAACATTTATTTAAGTTGTAATAATATTTCACAATATTTGAATACTGTATATTTAACTGTAATATACTTTACTGTATATTTAACCAAATAAATGCATAAGAGACTTATTTTACAAAACTGTAAAAATCTAATGGATCCAAATTTGTAAAAGGAGTGTATATGAATGTCATTGAATTAGATTTTGTCAGTACATAAGGTGTCAATACTTTCTGACTTCTTGTTCGTATTTCATGTTTGTTTTCCTGTATGTTTTGTTTGAAAATGGTTAAATAAATACATATTGATAGTTGGTTATGAAATCTGATAAAAAACTATTTTCTTTTCTAAACTTTCCTTTCTTTAAAATGTATAATAATAATAATAATAATAATAATTATTAATTTTAATGTAATAAATGAAGCATTTTTCTCTGTGCCAGTGAGCCAGAGTAAAAGTAGATAGCTGAGGTTGAGTAGGACCTCATTAACTTCACAGCAACACATGCAGTGTGTGTGTGTGCGTGTATGAGATAAAATATGGCACTGTGTATTTCCGCTTGTGCATGGCGCATCTCTAAATGGTGCCTCACCTACACACACTTCCCAATAATGTGATCTGATATGACAGCTGACATTGACAGCGGCAGGAAACTGAGAGATAAGGGCAGTGCAGCCAAAGAAAAGAGGAAAAAAAGACTAAGATACACTGGGGAGGAAAGAGAGGAAGGAAAAAAGCTTCAGCATCATTCTCCCATCTGCCTGCCTGCATAACTATTTCACACACACACACACACATGGCAGGAGCTGGTATAGGCTGACATGTGCTTATATCAATATGTTCTTGTGTTCAGTTTTATAGCAATCTATATGAACAAACCTGTGTGTTGTCTAGATGTGTTTTTTGCACCTAAAATACACTATGCTGAGTTTATTTTGAGGCGCTAATAAACAAATTTGCCAATAAACTGGCTTTAAACGCTAATTCAACCTGTTTTTGAGGAGTTTTGAGGAGCCATTTTGTTAGCCCAGTTGGCTAAGTCTGCACAAACTCCTCCAATGTGTCTATTAGCATCATTTATTCAAAACACTTCAAGTGTTAAGCTCACATGTGTGTTTGCATGCACACATTTACATGCACACACATCCCACCCATCCCCGATCTCCCCCTGCAGGCAGCGCTCCTCCAGGCGGAATGGCGTGTATAACGGCTGTGATAAGAATGTGATGAACAGTCTAGACAGTGCTCAGCTGGATTAGGTGGCTCGCAGAGGTCACTTGAGCCCGTGTAGCATTAGCAGAGCCATGCTGTCTTGCTAGCTGTGCAATGAGATTTTTGGGATAGAGGCTGGACAGGGTAAAATAGGAGATCGGGGAGCCTCTAAATCTTGTGGTGGATTGTAGAGGGGTGATTGGGATGTTTAGAGGGGGCTGACATCTGAACAAAGGGGAGGGAGGATGAGTGCTGCAGCTGATATTGGGACTACACTTCTCAAATGTGCATTCCTTCAAAAACTACAAATTTCATTGCATCTTTTGACAATAATCTTTTTTCTTCCGTTCTTTATTACAGAGTACTGCACATAATGTGGATGAAAAACATATAATGTGGCCACATAAAAAAGATTGTTATGATGACTTCGTGGCCATATAAATCGTGGCCATGTTGCACTACTTTGTTCTCTCATTTTAGTTAAACTGTTGTCATGTTCAGGCCCGGAGTAACACAGTGTAGTGCCCTAGAGCTAACAATTGAGCGGTCAGTTTTCAAATGCTCCCGTGTGTATCGGTGTAACCGCTTGGTAAAGTGCGTTAAGCGAAGATAATTGTAGCCAATCACAGTCATATCTGAAGAGTGTGTGAACACAACGGCCAATCAACAGTGTTTAAGAATCCGCTCAACAGTGCTCAAATGAATGTCATATTATCACAAATATTCAGTGTTTTCAACCATATAATGCTTATTTTATTACAATCATAATGTGACTGAATTATTAATTACTCACCCTTGTGTCGTTCCGAACTTGTAAGACCTTCGTTGATCTTCAGATCACAAATTAAGATATTTTTATGAAATCTGAGAGCTTTCTGACCTTCCATAGACAGCAAGGGAACTACCGTGTTCAAGGTCCAGAAACGTAGTAAGGACACAGTTAAATTAATCCACGTGTCATCAAAAAAAGTTTAAGCTCAGGTGAGCTTTATTTGTCACATACACAATTATTCAGAGTATAACTAGCAGTGAAATGTGTTCTCTGCATTTAACCCATCCAAGTGCACACACACTTAGAGCAGTGGGCAGCCGACACTGCAGCGCCCGGGGAGCAGTTGGGGGTTTGGTGCCTTGCTCAAGGGTCTCACCTCAGTCGTGGATAATTCCTGCCGGAGCCGAGATTCGAACCCACAATAAGTGGTTCAACCATAATTTTATGAAGCTGCGAGAATACTTTTTGTGCACAAAGAAAAAAAATAATGATGTTATCCAATAATCATTCTCTTCCATGTCATTCTCTGCTGCATATTCGCAAGAGTACCATGACACATAACAATAATAAAGAGTTTGAATCTCTTGCTAAACATGACCACAGTCTCAAAAACGAGTTGGACGTATAAAGTATTTCTGTGCCAAATGTCACCAAAGAAGTGTGTTTTTGCTTATGAAGGAAAGATAACCTTGTTCAGCTTCCCAAAGATCCCAGCGTTAAGGGAATTATTTATGTTTATATTATTTATGATGTCCCAGCTTGCAGACTGAGAGAAGCGGTACAGCTGTATCTTTCTTTTATAAATCTGATCAAACAAAAAACTCTTTGGAGATATGAAGGATGCAATAATACACTATAGGTACTAAAGATTAACATAAGATTGGCTGAAACTGTGTGTTATGTCCCCTTTAAATGTCATGACCCCATTGCTTTAAAACATTCTCTTATTTTAGTTAAACAGCAACCACAGGGTACTACTTTGCTCCCTCATTTTAGTTAAACCATAGTCGCATTGCACAATGTTTTTCTCTGGCCATGATTTAACTAAAATCTGAAAACAAATTAATAAATTGTGGACACAAATTACGCTTCATTTTTATATGTGGGGTTCCAAACTTTTTTACTGTTGGCTTTTGATTAGGGGTGTCAACATTAACGCGTTAACGCATGCGATTATCTAAACAAATTTAACACGTAAATTGTTTTTAACGAAAATGAATCCCATTATAAGGTTTGACCCCAACTTCTTGCTGTCATCGCAGCGCGGAATGTTGCCAGGGTAGCGGCACAACAAGCGGGCTATTTAGAAAATACAGTCACGGGTTAAATTACAGAGCCACGGGTTGCGGTTTTTGGGCTACTTTTATAATGTACTGCGGCCTCCCAAAGTGTATGTAGACAAATAAAACTGAAAATAGATCCTTTTACTAATGTGTTTTATACTTGGAATGTATACCTGGCAACTTAAGAATGGAGAAGTAGTTGTAACACAAACAACATGAGTTTCAGCCAGAGCATACATGTTAAGGCTTTTTCACAGCATAAATAAATATGACAACAGCCACTATAGATATGATAATAAACACACAATTACAATTGAATATGGTTTGTTGTATGTGATTTTCTTGAGATGAATGTGTACATCTGAAATGCTAATTTGTGCAGTGATATAAAAGGCTATAAATAGTTAAATATTTTAACAACAGTAAACGACCAAGTTCAACATGTGATCGTAAAATGAAGTCATTACAAACACTCGATGGTGGTTTGAAGTAAGTTCTGAGTAAAAGTGTACTATTCATCTCATAAATTGTCTTATGAAGCATGATGCTAATGTTAGCTCTAATGCAGCTGCAGAAGAGGCCCAATTCTTCTTCATAATGCATTTTGTCATAATACTTCACGTAAGGTCGCAAGAAAATGTTTTGTTGTATTTGTTTAGAAATACGTTTTATGCTAGTTGGGTAAACGTATTCTGGGATTGAAGTGATGTGGCTTGGTAAATGTTTTATTGTCAGTAAAAAGACTGATAATGCTGAATAAAAACTAAATAATAATCATAAAAGAATAATTAGGTGTCTTATAATTATGTCTCATGTCTGGCGGATGTGTGAGGTTTTTTGTTTCTTTAAACTAGTTTATCATGCATTTCTTTATTTCAACACATTTACAGGTAAATCTTATTATTTTAAATTTGTGATTAATCATGATTAATCACGGTCCATGACTGTGATTAACACGATCATTTTTTAAAATCAATTGACAGCACTACTTTTAATACAATATAAAATCAGTACAATATACACACAGTGAGATTTCATCATCAACATCAGCTGTAGACTGGAGGTATCTTAGCTAAGACTCTGTTCACAATCTACAGCACTGACTGGGTGATCAATCGTGGCACATTGCGACATCTTCATTAACATGCTAATTTAATATGGTACCACACAAAACAAAACACCATGCTAGCAATGCTTTGTCTGGTAAAAAAATAAAAATAGAAGAGTTTCCATTGACTAGGCAAAAGTATCATTCATCGAGACAAATGCCAGGAATTTTTTTATGATAATGTAAAGAAAATGCAGAATAACGAGATTGGGTAACAAGGTGTGTGTATGTAATTTTTCATGCTTTAAGAAACTGAGTCTGGGCCGAGTACCAAAACAAATTTGTAGCCAATCAGCAGTAAGGGGCGTGTCTACTCTCCTAGGAGGATAGAGGGTTCAGTGATCAGCCGAGCGACAGAAAGAAAGAGATGGCGGATAAAAACACAAAAGACGAAAACGTCTGCGGAACGATAAGGCAAGAAGTAGGATTTGTGTAAATATCGGATTAGCTTTCCAGCGCTGGAGAGAACTCAAGGAGCAGAAGGCCAGCGATCGGACGCCGAGGTTGCTTTGGTTCTTCTCGATAGATTAGTAACACCGTATCTACACCGGACAAGCCGCGCGGCAACAGTTAAAGTCTGCGTACACTGGACACGATAAAGCGACTGTTGAAAATCATTTTAATTTTGTCAGCACGTCATAAATAGAACGCGGCAGCAGTTTCATGTCAGGGATTTGGTGCACCGCGCAGCGTCCAGTGTAGACAGCATCAGTGAATATAATGACTTCTATAGTATTTTGTCACGCCGTTTGTGTCCTGTGTAGACATGGTGTGACATTGGTTTTGCTTTGTTTCACAGAACTAATCGTTGCCTGGGTTGCGTAGGCTACGTATGTGTGGGGCGGAGCTATCAAAATAAGGGCGAGACCCTTTTGGGGTAGGGGCGTGTTTGTTTTGATGATTTCAAATATCAACATTGGCTTCCAGAAATCACTTACCCCATGTTTAATAATGTTGCTTTTAAACACATTGATACATTTACAGGCACATACAGGCAGGATCTAAGTGTACACACATGTGCATGGTGAGAGAGAAACCCCAGTTGTGTTTGCTTTGAAAGTGATGGGGTGAATTCAGAATGACCTTTGACCTATCTGGCACAGGAAGAGGAAGTGACCCATGGTGGTCACCAATGGGGGTTGGGTGAATGTTTGCAAGCGGAAAGACAGAGTTGGCGAGAGAGAGTGCAGTGCTCCCATAATAAGCAGTATTGATGGGGCTGAGGCCCGTGAAACAAGGTACATTCACTAAAACAACATCCCAGCGAGAGAACAGCTGAACATCAGCCTATCACATTGTATCAGGTGTCATGTGTGTTTACCCATATTGGTCACTCTCTTCAGCCGTAATACGAATACAGATATGACCCTTTGGAAGTTCAAAAAGCGATATCATGGAAACTTCCAGCTCAGTCCCTGCACTGATTCTTGAGGAGATGAATAAAATATTGTAGGATGCAGCTACATGAAGAGCACTCAAGTGCCGTCTTCAAGTGTGACAGATCTGTGGTGACATCACAGAGAACAAGGTGCCTGATTGGTTAAGAGTGCTCCATCGGTGCGATTTTTCGTCAGCTTTTTCATCAGCTTGCATCACACACTTACTGAACCTCATTCCTACACATGCACAGATTGTTTTATCGCAGTCTTCTTCTACAATCCCAAATCATCAGACGTTTAGTTAAGCAAATGCGCTAACCTAAATTATGTTTTTGATCTTTTGTTTTCACTGCTCTTCTTGAAGATGCTTTTATGTGAGACTGGGTAACACAAATCTAGCAAATCTAGACATGTACAGTACTACATGGCCTTCTCTTCTCATGCTGTGACCGAGGGAGCGGATTTAGGGAGGGGGGGGGGGGGGGGGGGGGCATTCAGCGAGATCTGAAACAGTTTGAAATATTCATGTTTATGTGCCTAGCTCTCAGTGTGACAGAATGTGAATTTGGACCGTGATTGTGTGTCTCTTTGGAGAGCCAGAGAAGAAATAATAGCATTTGCTAAAGATAAAGATGTGTACAAGAGAAAGAAAAAAACATTTTACAAATATGTTAACAATACAACGTATCAGTGAATCTCATGAAACCTCTGTGGGTCATATTTAACCTGCAATACCCCCCCCCCCCCCCAAAAAAAACAAAACAAAAAAAACAACAACACACACACACACACTATTGCAGGTGAAATATATATATATATATATATATATATTCAGCTTTAAGAAAATTAAGTCCATTCATTGGAACTATTCATTCATTAATTATTTCATACATTCCTGCATTCATTCATACATTGTTTCATGACAATTAAACAACCCAATTATCTTTGTTATTAAGCAAAGATATTGCCATTGTCATGTTGTTAATAATATAAACAGAATATATATATATATATATATATATATTAGTGGTGGGCCGTTATCGGCGTTAACGTGCTGCGTTAACGCGAGACTCTTATCGGCGATAAAAAAATATCGCCGTTAATCTATTCTCAAAGTTGGGTTGGGAGCTGGGTCTATACTACGCAAGCTATGATGACTTTCACCCTGATATTTTAGCGCGGATGTATACCTAGCCGAATTGCACTGTAGGGGGCGAGAACGAGTCTTCGAACTAGAGGCTCGCAGTCCGTGATGGACAGATTGTTAACGGCTGGTCTATGTGGTAATACAATCGGGCAGGACATCCAAACGCTCATCTATCATTCATCAACCTCAAATATGGCTTTTCATCTGAAAGATGTATGTAGTAGCAACTTTACATGGCCGCTCAATATGATGTTAACCTAGAGAAATGTGCGCTATTGAAGTGTTTGTGTGGAAGCGCGTTTGCGCAGGACAGGCTCCGGTGCGCTCACTTGCTCTTAAAATCTCCGTCATTCTTGGTCATACAGATAAAAGTAGCCTAATACATCTTTCGAATCTGTAAAGACTCTACGTTTATTTGTGTACACTCAGAATAACAACGAAACGTTGCGCTTTTAAGCAAACAGGATGCGCTTTAGGTCTCATGTGAACTTGAGAATTCACTCCCGTGTCACCCTCTGCTTTGAACCTGTGTGTATGCCTAACGTTACTGTGAAATTACCACATCAGACGTGACGTGCTAACATGGATGCAGCTATGAAGCCGCCGGGTTTGCTTCAGGGAAAATTTATTTTTAAGAAGCTTCCCAATGGAAACTGTAAACAGTTCATCACGACCTCTTATGTAGGCCTACAGTTCAAGATTCATGTTTAACTGAATAAACAGTTAGTAAACACAAGTACATCTTATTGAACATAGTTTATTTTCATCACCAATTATCATAGTAGAACAGCTTTCTCAAGCAGTTTGTGATGCATTCTGGAAACAGGAGATGAGCCCCTGGTCTAATGCGCCACCTGGCTTGAGAAACCCGTTCTCAAAGACTTACTTTTAGTCATTATTTGGGTAGCACACATATTCTGAATGCCTTCGGCAGAATTCAAATGAGCCATTTTAATCTAGATTAATCTAGATTAATTCCAAAATTAATCTAGATTAATCTAGATTAAAGAAATTAATCTATGCCCACCCCTAATATATATATGAAGAGCTCTTTTCCAAAACACTATAAATCCATTTTAATAGTTTTAGAGAAAAGGACATTTTTTTACCTAGACCCATACATTTTGTTAATATTCAATTTATCCTGTTAAAATGGTCTGTTGGCTCAGTCTGAACATGTTAAACAATGATTGTTAAATTTAACAACAATATTGTCGATTATAAATTCCAAGTTTTATTT
Organism: Oxygymnocypris stewartii; assembly: GCA_003573665.1. Lineage (NCBI taxonomy): Eukaryota > Metazoa > Chordata > Actinopteri > Cypriniformes > Cyprinidae > Oxygymnocypris > Oxygymnocypris stewartii. The sequence goes on along the minus strand of QVTF01021682.1, from coordinate 432,686 downwards.
TATTTTTTTCAAAATGCTACAAATCCATCCTTTTTTTTAATGTTGGTTTATGTCTTAAAAAAAAAAGAGAACATGCAACATAAGGGACTCATACTATATGCCGGTCGCACCAGCCTTGTGTTGATGTAACCGCCCGGGTCCGCACCATCACACCGAACGGGTCTCGAACCCGGGTTTCCGGTGCGGGAGGCGGGCGCTCTAACAAGGAACGCCAAAGGCTACAGCCTCTAGCGACAGTCGCTAGAGCGCCTCTTTTTGAGGTCAGGGGAGTGAGGTTTACACACAGCCCTTACTGGCATACACATCTGTTACATTGACATCCCACAGTGGGTATTAACGCGCCACCTGAGTGACGAACCTTCTTTTTTTGTTGTTTTTTTGTGATTTTCTTTGTCCAGTCATATGAGGATATATCGCGTTTAGGCTAAAAACAGGTTCGGCGCTTATAGCGGTTTGGAAAAGAACTGCATCTTGCAGTACATTTTAAACAAGGAAATATAGCGATTTGGCATGAAACATTGATGGAGCAGTGAATAGGTTCAGTACACAGCAAAATGGCATGACGAACTCTTTTTTTTTAAATTTGGCGTTTATCGCGTTTTGGAAAAGAGCTCTTCATATACATACTTACATACACACAGCCTTTCAAAAGTTTATTTTTTAAATGTTTTTAATGGAGTCTCTTCTGCTCATCAAGGCTGTAATTAGTTGATCAAAAAACCCCAGTAATATTGTGAATTATTATTTTAATTGCTGATATTTTAATATATTTCAAATATAATTTATTTTTGTGAAGCAGTGCTGAATTTTCATCAGCTATTGCTCCAGTCCTCAGTGTCACATGATCCTTCAGAAATCAATCTAATATAAATTTGTATAATTATTGAAACTGTTGTGCTGCTTAATATATATATATATATATATATGGAACCTGTGATACTTTTGTCTTTAATTATTTGATGAATAAAAACTTAAAAAGCATTTGTTAAAGACAGAAATAGTTTTTTATCAATATATACGTCAAGTCAGGTTTATTTATATAGCGCTTTTAACAATACAAATTGTGTCAAAGCAACTGCACAATATCAAAATAGGAAAATAGTGTATCACTAATGTAAAATGACAAGGCTAAATGCCCTTTTTTCAGTTAAAGGCATTTCATTATTGAATTTAGTGATGGCCTCGTCCAGCTCAGTTCAGTTTAAATAGTATCTGTGCAATCAAGTCAGTGATATCGCTGGAAATGAAGTGTTCTCAACTAAGTAAGCCAGAGGCGACAACGGCAAGGAACCAAAACTCCATCGGTGACAGAACGGAGAAACCTTGGGAGAAACCAGGCTCAGTCGGGGGGCCAGTTCCCCTATGGGAACTGGCGAGTCGCACGGTAGAGTCGATGGTCTTTACACTCTTCGGTCTTCTCACGAGGAGGGCTTCATACGACGGCTGCCGCGGTAAACTACGCTTTTTATACCGATCTAACAAAATACTACTCCAATTCACCTAAACACACTTTCCTGTTAAGCATAATAAATGGCCAAGCAATCACCTGATACTGACAAGGGACGCAATACAGTCCCCTATATATATATATATATATATATATATATATATATATATATATATAAGGGATCGGTATATATATATATATATATATATATATATATATATATATATATATATATATAGTTTTACAATATACAGTAATTCAAATAATGCATTATGAATCACCATAAAGACAATTATATAAAAAAATATATAATTTCAGTATAAAATGTGCTCAGTTATAAATTAAATAGTGTCATAATATTCACAACTTGATTATATACAATATCAATTGAGGAATTTGATTACCTTTTATTATTCTTTTTTTTTTCTTTTAAAGTAATATTTGGCCAGTACATGTGTCTGTAGTAAGAGGAATTTTGTGTGTTCAGGCGTAAAGTTCTGTCACTTAACGTACATAATAAAATAAGAAGTCTCCTCATTAACTAAACATGGAGCCAGGTCTGTCTCTGATTGGTCCCAGCGGATCGGCCAAGGGATCGGTTATTTACAGTTGGGTTTCGCTTAGATTACTTCGCAGAAAGGCATGATGGGGTCCAGAGATTGTGGAGTCAACTTGTGTTTGCCTTCCCAGAACGGATGTCATTCACATAGGCCTCATTCTCTTCATCTAACTGCACCCTTTCAGTCTTCAAATCATAGTCAGCTTCCTGCCTACACAATATGGAGGAGAAGTGACCAGGGGAGGCTTATTCGCCACCCCTCGCAGCCCCCAATGCTATTTGAATGACATGCAGACAAGCTTTAAAACAGCTGTCAGTCACTTGTATACTCCTGTTGTTAATGTGACCCATTTTCATCCTCTCCTATCCCATAATCTAGTGCTTTGAACCTTTCTGATTCACGGTAACCCATCCTTCACACCCCAAAGCACTTACAAAAGGTAACTGGAGGCAACATCAACTGCACTGGTTGCTATGCTGATGCCATGGCAACCGGCGCGGATTCCATATGGGGCTCACAAATCGAATGGCTGTAATGGATTGAACTTTGGGGGGCTGAGGGGAGAATGAGGCATTGGGAGCTAGTGTTCATCTTCTCATCCACAACGCTGTTTGGGGAGGGTCTGCGATATTTGCCTCAGTGAGTCACGGCAAAATATCAGCTATTTTCAGCCTTTGAAGACCCACGTCATCGCCAGGCACAACAGGCACAATATTACAAGCGCTTAATTATCTGTTCACGGATGAGATGCTACATCAATTTAGTGTGATACTAAATCACAAAAATGCGATTATGTTGTGTTTTTGACATATTTTGTGAGTTGTGTTGTGCCATATTTGTTATACCCAGCAATTTTGAATTTTGAGTTAATGTTAGCATCTCACAACTCAGACATATTTTGAGGTTATTGTGAGTTTAAACCACAAATATGACGTAATTTCACAACTATTTTTTGCAACTGCAGAGTTTATAAACTTAAAAAAAGCTAATTGCGACTTTATATTACAGTTCTGACCTTATTTGTCACAATTTCAAGTTTATATCTTGCAATTTTGAGTTAGGATTCAGTGTTGCCAAGTCCACGGTTTTCACGGTTGCTTTTCATGTCCATGGGTTGAAGCGATCCCAATAACATGATATTTATCAATTGAAATAGGAATTTTACCAGGAGAACCCTGGCAAAAAACTTGTATTTTACAGAACGTGATTTTTACAGGGGAACCGCCCTTCGAAACACAATTGGGCTAGTTTTAAGTAGCGTTTGGGTGGGTTTTGTTGTGAAAACATGGCAACCCTGTTAGCATCACACACTTCAGACTTTTTTGTAAGAAGTTTTAAAACAATTCTTTTATTTGTAGGAAATTTTAACACAATTCTGACATTATTTCATGCAATTTTTAGTTTTTATCTCATGATTCAGATTTTTCAGTTTTTTATCTCATGATTCAGATTTTTGCTGGGTTTGCTGGGTTAACATGTCACAATTCTGACATTAAATACATTTTAAATCTTACCTAAAAATTGTGAGATCTAAATTTATACATTTAAAAGAGAAAAATCTTAATTGCAAGACATAAACAAAGAATTCTGAGAAAAGAAGCCAGAAATGCAACGTAAACTCAGAAATTTAAGAGAGAAAAAACTGCATTGCAACATATAAACTCAAACCTTTAAGAGTGAAAAGTCAAAATTGCAAATATCAACTCAGAATTGCAATAAATTATAATTTACATTGTTAATATTTACCTGTAATGTGGGCATAAGTGTGATAATACAGTAATATTTATTTCCATATCAGTCGGTCACTCTCGACATTTGGGATCTCGCTTAGAGAGACCAATCCACTTCGAGTGTAAACTAAACGAGCCAATGCACATTGGCATGCGATTATTGCATCCAGCTTCCGCTGATCACAGCGTGAGCATAAGTAGGCATTAGGTGCAGCGCATATTCAGCTTTCGCTTCGGAGCCAAGCGGTTACATCGTTCTGCTCCTGACTTCTGCTGAACGAGTGAATTCAACGAGTTGAGCACGCTCTTCGGAAGACTCTCGTGCTGGTGGTACGGCACTACAGCGGTGGTGGTTCTTCCCATGTCGAGTGGACTGCACACATCAGGCTGCACTACCCCCTGTTTGTGTTGCAGATGACCATCTCCCCTGTGCGCTTCAGCACGCTAAAAGAGTTTTTTCCCTAAAAGAGCATTCACGGGTGCGTCTTTTTAAATACGATGTTGCATCTGGCAAACTTGACGTTGCGTCTTTATAAAGACGAGTTGGGTCTTTCTTCAGACAACGTGTCACCCGTGGGTTTCTGGATGCGGTCATTGCCTGGCGCTGGGTGAATGGTCACGATCACTGCCTCACGTGCCTGGGCGGTAAGCACGCTGCATTCAGGGGCATCCACCTCACAGCAGTGAAGGCAGCCGATGCCCATGTCTTGTGAGAGGAATCACTGTCCTACTGGCGAAGGACGTGATGGTACCGGTCCCTCCAGCCGATATGAAGGCAGGGTTTTTCAGCCCTTACATCATTGTGCCCAAGAAAAGGTTACGACCAATCTTGGGTCTGCGCATCTTGAACTGGGCCTTTCATAAACCTCCTTTCAAGATACTCATGCAGAACCGCATCTTCGGATGCATCCGTCCCCAAGTTCGGTCTGCAGCATTTGACCTGAAAGACCCGTACTTCCATGTGTCGATCCTTCCGTGCCACAGGCCATTCCTGCGGTTTGCGTTCGAAGGACGAGCATATCAGTAAAGGTCCTGCCCTTCGGGCTGTTCCTATCGCCCCGTGTCTTCACGAAAGTAGCGGAGGCAGCCCTTGTTCCCTTGAGAGAACAGGGCGTGCGCATTCTCAACTTCCTCGCGACTGGCTCATACTGGCTCAGTCTCAGTTATGCGAACACAGGGATTTGGTGCTCTCGCACCTCAGCCAGTTGGGCCTTCGGGTCAACTGGGAAAAGAGCAAACTCTTGCCGATGCAGAGGATCTCTTTTCTCGGTATGGAGTTTGGATTCGGTCAATCAGACAGCGCGCCTCACGCAGGAACGCGCTCAGTCAGTGTTGAACTACTTGAATACGTTCAAGAACAGGATGGCGGCACCACTGAAACAGTTTCAGAGGCTCCTGGGGCATATGGCGGCTGCGGCGGCGGTCACACCGCTGGGGCTGCTCCATATGAGACCGCTTCAACACTGGCTCCATGGCCGAGTCCCGAGGTGGGCATGGCAGAGCGGCACGCTGCGGGTCCAAGTCACTCCAGTTTGCCACCAAACCTTCACCCCGTGGTCAGACCTTTCATTTCTTCGGGCAGGAGTGCCCCTGGAACAGGTTTCCAGGCACGCTGTGGTTTACACGGATGCCTCCGCCAAGGGCTGGGGGACCACGCTCAACGGGCTTGCATTGTCGGGGGTTTGGACGGGTCCCCAATTGCACTGGCATATAAAACAACTGCCTAGAGTTGCTGGCAGTACACCTGGCCTTGAACCGTCTCAAGAGACGCTTATGAGGCGAGCACGTACTGGTCCGTACGGACAGCACTGCGACCGTTGCGTACATCAACCGACAAGGTGGTCTACGCTCCCGTCGCATGTCGCAACTCGCCCGCCACCTCCTCCTCCTCTGGAGTCGGAAGCATCTGAGGTCGCTTCGCACCATTCATATTCCGGGCTTGCTCAACCGGACAGCCGACGAGCTGTCACGAGCTGCACTCCCCGGAGAGTGGAGACTCCATCCCCAGACGGTCCAGCTGATTTGGCGATGTTTTGGACTCGCACAGGTAGACCTGTTCGCATCCCTAGAGACGTCGCACTGCCAGTTGTTTTACTCCCTGACCGAAGGAACACTCGGCACGGATGCACTGGCACACAGCTGGCCGCGGGGCCTTCGCAAGTATGCAATTCCCCCAGTGAGCCTTCTCGCACAGGCGCTGTGCAAGGTCAGGGAGGAAGAGGAGCAGATCCTGCTCGTGGCGCCATACTGGCCCACCCAGACTTGGTTCCCAGAGCTGATGCTTCTCATGACAGCCCCTCCCTGGCAGATTCCTCTGAGGAAGGATCTACTGCCTCAGAGACGGGGCACCCTGTGGCACCCACGTCCAGACCTCTGGGAACTTCATGTCTGGTCCCTGGACAGGACGCGGAGGTTCTAGGTGACCTACCCCAAGAGGGAGTCTACACCATCACTTCGGCGAGAACTCTGTCTACGAGACACGCTTACGCCTTGGAGTTGAACCTGTTCGTCGAATGGTGCTCTTCTCACAGAGAAAACCCCGGGAAGTGCCCGATCAGAGTCATACTGTCCTTTTTGCAGCAATGGTTGGAGCGAAGGCTGTCTCCCTCCATCCTTAACGCCTATGTGGCTACGATTGCTGCCAACCACGACCCCGTGGATGGGAAGTTGGTGGGGAAGCATGACTGGGTCATCAGGTTTCTTAGGGGAGCGAGAAGGTTGAATCCTTCACGGCCCCCCTCTATACCCTCTTGGGACCTGTCTCTAGTGCTCAGAGCACTACAGCAGGGCCAATTTGAGCCTTGTAAACAGTCGAGCTGAAGTTTCTCACAAAATGAAAACTCTACTCCTGCTTGCACTAACCTCCTTCAAGAGGGTTGGGGACCTGCATGCATTTTCTGTCGATGATTTGTGCCTAAAGTTTGGACCGGCGGATTCCCAGATAATCCTGAGGCCCCAGCCCGGCTATGTGCCCAAGGTTCCCACTTCTCCCTTCTGGGACCAAGTGGTGAGCCTGCGAGTGCTGCCCCCGGAGGAGGCAGACCCAGCCCTAGCTTTGCTTGTCCCGTCCGAGCGTTGACATACTACGTTGACAGGACGCGAAGCCTCAGGACCTCAGACCAGCTCTTGTCTGTTACGGAGGCTGGTAGAAAGGGAATGCCGTCTCTAAGCAGAGGATGGCCCACTGGATAGTGGATGCCATCACCCTGGCTTATCAGGCACAGGGTGTGCCTTGCCCGTTCAGGTTGAGAGCTCACTCTATAAGAAGTGTGGCATCCTCCTGGGTGCTGGCTCATGGCGCCTCACTGACAGATATTTGTAGGGCTGCGGTCTGGACGACCCCTAACACTTTCGCTAGATTCTATAGCCTTCGTGTGGAACTGGTTTCCTCCTGTGTTCTCACCTCAAATGGGTAGAAGCACCGAGGGGCTCCGGTTTCGGGTCAACTTGCTAAAAACTGCTCCAGAGAGTCCAACTGTAGACCCTGTCGAGCTCCTCCATCCCCTCGGCAGCTGGACGTAGCGGAGCGTCCGGCGCTAGGCCCTCACTCGATGAATCCCTGAGAACCGGTAGAGGGCTGGGTTCCATATGTAGAGACCGTTCGGAACCCATATGTGTATTTCCACGGTTTAGCCTTAGAGCCCGTGTTTCCCGGCAGACTTCCTGCTACTTCCAAGAGGGTTACAATCACCTCCAATCTTCCATATGCATCTGACTATTGTCCATATGTGTATCTGCTTCTGAACCTCCTTCGGGAAGGTCGGAGCTTCTGCAGCATTCCTGTTCTAAGCTGAATGGGTACGATTTCCCAGTGTTATCCAGTCCTACTGAGTGGGTAGTGCCATAGAAACAGTAACTGGTCTTCTTGTGGGAGCCCTAACCTGCGCCAAAAAATAGGGGCACAGGAGGCTTCCATGGGACTCTGGAAGGGGCAGTATCCGTGGCCTTTTGGTAGGGATCCCAAATCGTCAGTCCTCCGACGTGACGTCGAGAGTGACCGACTGATAGGGAACGTCTCGGTTACGTATGTAACCCTCGCTCCCTGAAGGAGGGAACGGAGACGTCACGTCACGTCCCGTCGCCACGGCTCCTGTACCACCGCTGAACGGCCGTTCCCCGGCTCGGCTCCTCAGCGAAAACCTGAATATGCGCTGCACCTGCTGCCTACTTATGCTCACGCTGTGATCAGCGGCAGCTGGATGCAATAATCGCATGCCAATGTGCATTGGCTCGTTTAGTTTACACTCGAAGTGGATTGGTCTCTCTAAGTGAGATCCCAAATCGTCGGTCCTCCGACGTGACGTCTCCGTTCCCTCCTTCAGGGAACGAGGGTTACATACGTAACCGAGACGTTTTGTATACTTTTACATAATGCAGATATCTGCAGGACTGTATATAAAATATGCGTTCTAAAGTAAAATCACTTCCCTGACCCCAAACCACTGTTAAGCATTCAGTGCCGAGACGAGAAATTAGTTAATAAAAATACTTACAGAATAATACATACTGTAAACAGTCAGACCACATGAATAAAACAAGCAGGTCAAAGAGGCGTGTCAGATGACAGTGAGGAGGGTGAGTGTGAGGCAGAGATGGAGAACTTGACAGAGGGACTGCAGGAGTTCTGTCATCTCCCAGCATTCCTAAAGAGAATCTTGTCAGGGTGTGTGGGAGGACGGATCTTAGCCCGTCCTCCGGAGTGGGAAATGACAGTGGAAGATATTACAAACTAGAGCCTTCAAAAGATTGAGATTCACACCAGCAGCAACCTATCAGTCCAGTGGCAGAGTTGCAGGTGGCCAGAGCAAGTCTTATTTTTTCACTGTTTGAGTGTGTAAATAAAACTGCAGATAAACCTATATGGCTTCAGGAGGAGTATGCCACACTAGTATGGTGCCTTTATAGTGTTTTGGCAGCTTAGAATTTACATAAATATCCTGTGCAATTCCTCCTGTCAGTTGATGTGCTTCTATTTCTGGTAACACCAGATGTTGAGTTGTAGGATAAGGACATCCACAGATTAAATAAATTTATAATAAAATAAAAATAAAAAATTACCTACAAATGTTACCATTAAGATGGAGCAGTCTCTGCTTGTGTCTCCATCGGTCCATCCTTGTGGAAAAGAGACAGGATGCCTACCTTCCCACCTGAAAAAATAGTGAGCCTGTGCGAATTGTAGCCTCCATTTCCTGTGAACAGGTGTACCTAATAAAGTGGCCGGTGAGGGTGTATATATATATATATATATATATATATATATATATATATATATATAAAAATAAATAAATAAATATTACCCAATCTTTTGGACACATCAATGAATACATTACATTTACATATAGTCATTTAGCAGATGCTTTTATCCAAAGTGACTTGCAAATGAGTACAATAGATACAATCAAAACCAACAAAAGAGCAACAATATGCAAGCACTATGACAAGTCTTGGTTAGCCCAATGCAGTACACGTAGATGTACACATTGCATTCCTGTCACGAGAGATGAGGTCGAGGACTCAAATGCAGGAAATGGTTCTTTTAATAATAAAATAAAACAAAGAAGAACAAAAACCACCCCGAAGGGGAAAAACAAACAGGCAGGCAGGCAGAAGACTGGTGCACAGTCAACATGAAACACTCACGACATCAGACAACGGATCAGCACAGGACTACAGACACCAGGAGGCTAAATAGGGAGACAAACGAGGGTAACGAGGGAGACACAGGTGGAGCCACTGAAACAATGATTTGGTAACAAGATGGGAGGGGACAGACCATAGACAGGAGAAAACACATGGCACAACACAAACACAACAGGCCATGTGCTCACAGACACAGTGACCTCTGGTTGCCATCTAAGGCACACAAGCCGGTAACTGTGACAATTCCTAGATGGGTTTCCGCAGAGATGCCATAGAGCAGGGGTGTTCAATCCTGCTCCTGGAAGGCCAAGAGCTTGAGGTAAGGAGTTTTATGTTTTGACGCCATGTTGCATTGATTTCATGTCACATTTTTATTGGTTGGTCAGTAAGCGTGCATCGTGCCAGCAAACACACTGTGCAATGATCATTTTGAATCGTTGGCTTCTATCTTTGGTCACAAGACCGTGACAACGACCGTATTTTGAACCTCTCTCACTATATGACAGGATTAGGAGCCACGATCACAAAAATCGTCACGATTGTTTCATGATGCCAATCATGTTTAGTCTGGGACAGCCGGAAATCGTGCAGTGTGTTTAGGGCTTTAGAGCAAAGAAAATACTAAACATTTGTCAGCTATTAAGAATCTTTTGGGCAATGGAAAGCATCCATAAATGTAAAAGGTTCTTCGTGGAACTGTAAATAAAGACTAAAAGTTTATCGTGAGTGTTAGAGAGTTGAACAGAGTTATCAGTCTGATTTGAGAATGAATCAGTTCTGTCAACTGGATATTTTGATTCATAAAAAAAGATCTGATTCATTTCAACAATTCTTAAATAAATCAAACATGCATTCAAACATAATTTCATGATTAAAGGCCCGTTCACACCAAGAACAATAACTGTAAAGATAACTATGTACATTGTCTAAAGAAAATGTGAGTATCAGCACTAGGCAGTTAGTAGGGTCTTTTAAAATCATATTTTAACAATCAGGTGCAATTTTTTTTATCAAATTTTAGCACTTAGCCAGTCTATATTAGTATGTAGCTATTCATTGCTAGCATGAGTATTGGAAGTCCTGTTTGCTATAACATGAGTCAAATGAGCCAACTCCCATGTCGATACAATGTTCCGATACAGAGATATAGGTATTGCTAAACAGTTGCTGGGGTACTCTCTTTGGTTGCTAGGGAGTGGCTTGGCTGCTGCAATGATGATACTCCAAAGGCAGCTTGAATGACATAAACCAACCCCCTTGTCTATATGACATTCAGATTTGAATATATGCCTCTGTAGGTTTGTGTTGCTAGGGTGCTTTAAATGGTTGCTATGGCATGGCTTGACAGCTTCACAATGATAATAAAAAGGTCGATTGGTTGCCTGTGTAAAATGTGCCCACCCCCATTTCTCTATGACATTGTGATACAGAGTTGTGTTCAATTACATATTAAGTTACAATAGTAGGTAAAAAATGTTTGCTCCATTCCTTCACCATAGTATGTCCATGGGCCAATTTTGGCCAGATCTTGTGCTCAAGGGGGTACAGATTATACACCACTGCGAGGTATGTTCTTGCACAGCTTACCAGCCTCTTCAAATGTGATTACACAACATGTTTCCACAAAATCCTTGCTTGGAGCTGACCTCTACAATTTGGTCGCAATATTATGTCTATGGAATTTTTTTGCCCAATTTTTGGCCCGCTGTACAAACCTTGTATGCCTGATCCCTTATTTCCTCAATAAGTTCCATGATTATTAGCTACCTCATTTGTGGGTCTGTCACTAACTGAGTGGGACGAGTTATGTGCCAAAGTTTGTATGGAAGAGTAATAATAATAATAGAAAAGCAAGACGATAGTGACGCTTTGCTTCGCACACACCACTTACTAAAGAACATTATTTTAGCCTCCACACCAATGCACGATATCGATTTTATTATTATAAGCGCACACTTTTAAACGCACAAGCTCTGTAATGTCAGGAGGATTCTCTTTGGCTGTCAATGTTTTTATCATGCATCAGCTGAAAAAATAAATAAAAAGTTCAGTGATACATTTCCCAAACAATGACTTTCTGCTTAACTACCATGATGCATTGTTGGAATAAAATCTTGTTGCACATCCATAATTCTAACCACAATAATTAAAATGGTTGTTAATGACATCAAGCAGGTGGTGGAGAGATAACTATTTTAGTGTACCACCAAATAAATACAAATTTGGAACAACATGAGGGTGAGTAAATGATGACCGAATTATTTTTTTTGGTTGAACTATTCCTTCAATATGGCACGACTGGGTTCTCCTAAAGTAATTTTCTAAATATCAAAGTAATTTATGAAGAAACATACTCTGATGAAGCACACACTCTGCAGCCCCTCAGTAGATGAGTGTTTTTGCAACATGACAGCTGATCATTACAATCTCTGAGGCTCTTAAATGGCACAACATCATCTTAAGACTCTTTGCTGAGGACAACAACCCCAAAACTTGAAATGTGTCTCTTAGCCAAGTTGGTACAGCATTGCCAACTGTAATCCACCTAGAGGTGTGTCCTGCCAAGATGGGTGCTTTAAGTAATACCACCCATATTCCCAAGCCTAACAAGTAGGTCTGTCTGGGATTACCCAAATGTTCCCTGCAGAATAAGGGTCCTTTCTGAATTCATGAATCACCAGCCTTTAGTTGATCACAATCCCCTGGTGTTCTGGCTCATGGTTGTCCAAAGTCCACAGAAGTTAGGCCTCTGGCTGCTAAAATACATAAAAAATATCCTGGACTGATGGGAATTATATAACTATTATTACAAAAACCCAGCATGAAGTGCACTGACCCACATGAGGCGTGATTAGCCTGTAAGGAAAGGAAATTTGTTGGGAAATTTGACACAAAATATGCTGTGTGTTTACAAACGGATGCGATTTCAGGCACGGTGTACTAGGAAAAGGATTGTATCCACATGCATCCACTTCCTTTGGGAATGAAAATGTCACTTGGTCTGGACGCCAGCTGTCATGGCTGTCATGTCACTGGGTACGAATGTCAAAGGACACTACTCTTCTCTCCCTCTCTCTGGATTTCTCTTTCTCTCTTTCCCTTTTGTGCTTCAGCTGACCTCTAGCCCAGTCTTTCAATATTTTCTTTTCTCTTTCCCTCCTATAATTTTGTGAATCTTCTGTCCGTTGTTTATGGTTTTTTCCTCCCCATCTCCTTCTTTCTGGGATAGGGAGGGTCATGGACTCTGTTTATCCTAGTTAAACTTTAATTTCCCCAAAGAATGTTTCAGGCATGCATACTTATGCACATACACACATGAGGATGCACTCACTGTCACACAGCCAGCTGAACTTTTGTCATGCACACATCATTTAAAATATTATGACTTGCTGAGGCTAACAGCTTTATCCTTGCAGATTTTAAAGAAGTTGCATTACTGTTAACAAAACTGAGGTCAGGAAGACTTTAGATTTTATTTTTATGTTCTTAAAAATATGAATACATTTATTCAGCAAGAATGCATTAAATTGCCATTTACAGGTAACAATGAAAAAAGTAACAATGACGTGTTTCAAATAAATGCTGTTGTTTTATATATAAAAAAAGTAAATTCAACTCTGATAATAAGAAATGATTCTTAAACAGCAAAATTAGCTTATTATAAATATTTATGAAGGATCGTGTGATAATGACAAATGTAAAATTCAGCTTTGCATAAGGAATAAATTACATTTTAAAATATATTTAAAAAGAAAACATTATTTTAAATTGTAATAATATTTCACAATATTATAGGTTTTACTGCATTTTCGATAAAATAAATTAAGACTGAGTAAGCATAAGAGTGTTCAAAAACATTAAGAAAACATTACTGTTCAAAAACATAAAACAATGTTTAATAAATGTTGCTTATTAGCATGCCTCTTAATAACAAATTGACAGTTTATTTGAACTTATAGAGCGCATATTCTGCACAACCATGTTCAACATCCCTAATCCTACCCAATACCTAAACTTAACAACTACCTTACTAACTATTAATAAGCAGTAAATTAGGAGTTTATTGAGGCAAAATACATAGTTAATGGTTTGTTAATAGCGAGAATTCGAGCTTAAACTAAAGTGACAGAAAATCTTATTGACCCCAAACCTTTCAACAGTAGTGTACAATGACCATAATAATCTTCAGTTTTCTTCAGAAGTGAGTATGTTTTTTTTCTTTTGTACAAATCTTGATTGGAATATTTATACAAACAGACTGTAAACAACCAAAGAGGTTATTAAATATGGTGAAAACATGGTGATTGCTACCCACTACATTTGAATGATCTCAGTCTAGGTTCAAAAAGGTGATGAGGACAGTGATTTAATGTAACTTTACCCTCTCAGCCTCTGGGTATCTTCTCTCAGAGCTGTGACAGCTGTCCATTCTCTTCCATATGGCAATTACATATAATGCATCCTGCTGTCTGTCTCTGCCTCCAGCTGAGTTGGGACCTGTAGGCCTACATGTCACGATGGCAGTTTCACAACACTCAGTGTACACTGCCCTCATGATCACAATCCCATCATCCCTCGCAACACTAAAAATAACAAAATAAAAGTTTATTTGATTTTTCTTTTAAATCTAGCCCTAGAAAAGCTGCTTTAAAATGTGTACCATGTCCATTGTTGGGCTAGTTATAAACAAAAATATATATTACTCATTACTAGTTACACCTTTCAAAAGTAATATTATATTTTTTTATTTTATAGTATACACGTCAATAGGGTGTTTCTGCTATGGCAACTCAGAATGTTTGCATGATGCTGCATTCATGCCAATAAGTTGTTAGTACATGACCATCACAAAACAAAGCACCTTTAAAATAGCTCAGCAGTTGAATTGACCTTAGTGGAAGGTATAGAGTTGATGTTATTCGATACATGGGCCTGGCGGAGGAAAGTTAGGGTGAATGAGTGTGGCTGTCAGAGAAAGCAGATGTAGATAATGAAAACGCAGATCCCTTTGCACCCGTCATTCTGGGGCTGCAGGGATTTTTTTCTTAGAGTAATCAGATCCTTAGATTGTGCTCAGCAGAGTGCTCTTAAAACGCACACATACACACACTTAAACACATAGGACTCTTCACACACTCATTCTTGTCAACACGTCTCATCTACTCAGATTTATCCTCAACGTCACTCTGCATCCATGCCAGTCACTCACACACTCCTCCAATGGACTTATGGATAAAGGACGGAGGAAATATAGGAGGAAGGAAGCCTCATAAATGTATCGGTCACCAGTAAAACCCAGAGATGACACATTTTAGAAGGGAACTGGTGTGTCATAAATGCTAGAAACATGAATAATAGCGCTTGGTCAACAGGTTAATAAGGACAGGGTCACAGTAAGTCAATATTAGCTTACTTGTAAGTGGTGCTTTCGAAGGCAAGCAGATAATTTCTTCTGCACCAAAGTAGAATAAACCCCTAACCTATGTATTACATATTACTCATAATAACTAGTAACAGTAATAGCTGTGCTATTAATACTTTCATCAGTATGGGATGGGGTGTGCTGTTGTCACCACTAGGTTATTTAACTCAACCAGAAGGTCATCAGCATCATCAAAAACTGTACTACTTGACATCCTTCACAAGAAGCACAAAATAAACTCTCTTGCTTTTGTGTAAAAAATATTCAAACATCTTAAAACAAGTCAAATAATGCATAATTGCATGACTACAACAACTACTAACAAACACCGTTTACAAGCAAGAAAACAGTCCAAAACAGTTCAAAAGAAATATGATGGTGGAGTTTGAACAAAGGCCTCCTGTAGCAAGTCCATGCATTTTGGTAAGGTAAATATCTATATTTCAAACGTATTAAACACTTTTTTCTTGCTTCCTCTGACTGTGGTATGTAGAAATCGCTCAGGCGGATGATGATAGGATGTCGGCGTTGCGTGATTACTGACGAACGGAGAAAGAGAACAAAACAAAATGCCGGTCATGAATTAGAAGTACAAACCGAGTACAGTCAGTAGAAGTGACAAAAAAGTGTTTATTACACTTGCAATATGGATATTTATCAAAACGTATGGATTCGATACAGGGGGCCTTTATTCACCCCCCGGAGCTGTGTGAAGCACGTTATATTACAGATGTGCGCACTTTATTTAACGTCTTCTGGACTGTTGGCAAAAAGCACCCGCTTACCCCACTGTAAGGCTTGCAGGTAAAAGGCTTCGACGGTGAGTAAAACACAGGCAAATTTTCATTTTTGGGTGAACTTACACTTTAACAGTTGTTCATTCGAAATAAAATATTTATCACACTGTATTTTCCCACCAAATATTCGGCCTACTGTGAACAGGTCTTACTTTTTTTATCACACGGCAAAGTTATTCTTCTTCTTCTTCTTCTGTTTAAAAACTACATTTTACAGCTAGAATTTGTTTGTTTTTTTTCCCAGGGGGTTTAAAACAAATGAACACCCATTAAATTGCATAATTTTTTTTCAGAGAATATATCTTATATATTCTCTGACCATTTAGTTTTTAATGTAATTTAACTCCTCAAATGAATTTATTGTATTAAGGATATTTTAATACTATTTCGACCGGAAAAGACAACAAAAATACTGATTGAGAATTTCTTTGCAAAACGAACTCAAACAATGGGCGTAGCCATCATTTCAGAAGTGGGGGAGACATAAATGTTATATATATATACAAACCCGATTTCAAAAAAGTTGGGACACTGTACAAATTGTGAATAAAAAAGGAATGCAATAATTTACAAATCTCATACACTTATATTTTATTCACAATAGAATATAGATGACATATCAAATGTTGAAAGTGAGACATTTTGAAATGTCATGCCAAATATTGGCTCATTTTGGATTTCATGAGAGCTACACATTCCAAAAAAGTTGGGACAGGTAGCAATAAGAGGCCGGAAAAGTTAAATGTACATATAAGAAACAGACGGAGGACCAATTTGCAACTTATTAGGTCAATTGGCAACATGATTGGGTATAAAAAGAGCCTAGTCAAGATGGGAAGAGGATCATCAATTCCTCCAATGTTGCGGCGAAAAATAGTGGAGCAATATCAGAAAGGAGTTTCTCAGAGAAAAATTGCAAAGAGTTTGAAGTTATCATCATCTACAGTGCATAATATCATCCAAAGATTCAGAGAATCTGGAACAATCTCTGTGCCTAAGGGTCAAGGCCGGAAAACCATACTGGATGCCCGTGATCTTCGGGCCCTTAGACGGCACTGCATCACATACAGGAATGCTACTGTAATGGAAATCACAACATGGGCTCAGGAATACTTCCAGAAAACATTGTCGGTGAACACAATCCAATCAGTTCGCCGTTGCCAGCTAAAACTCTATAGGTCAAAAAAGAAGCCATATCTAAACATGATCCAGAAGCGCAGGCGTTTTCTCTGGGCCAAGGCTCATTTAAAATGGACTGTGGCAAAGTGGAAAACTGTTCTGTGGTCAGACGAATCAAAATTTGAAGTTCTTTTTGGAAAACTGGGACGCCATGTCATCCGGACTAAAGAGGACAAGGACAACCCAAGTTGTTCTCAGCGCTCAGTTCAGAAGCCTGCATCTCTGATGGTATGGGGTTGCATGAGTGCGTGTGGCATGGGCAGCTTACACATCTGGAAAGGCACCATCAATGCTGAAAGGTATATCCAAGTTCTAGAACAACATATGCTCCCATCCAGACATCGTCTCTTTCAGGGAAGACCTTGCATTTTCCAACATGACAATGCCAGACCACATACTGCATCAATTACAACATCATGGCTGCGTAGAAGAAGGATCCGGGTACTAAAATGGCCAGCCTGCAGTCCAGATCTTTCACCCATAGAAAACATTTGCGCATCATAAAGAGGAAGATGCGACAAAGAAGACCTAAGACAGTTGAGCAACTAGAAGCCTGTATTAGACAAGAATGGGACAACATTCCTATTCCTAAACTTGAGCAACTTGTCTCTTCAGTTCCCAGACATTTGCAGACTGTTATAAAATGAAGAGGGGATGCCACACAGTGGTAAACATGGCCTTGTTCCAACTTTTTTGAGATGTGTTGATGCCATGAAATTTAAAATCAACTTATTTTTCCCTTAAAATTATACATTTTCTCAGTTTAAACATTTGATATGTCATCTATGTTGTATTCTGAATAAAAAGTTCCACATCATTGCATTCTGTTTTTATTCACAATTTGTACAGTATCCCAACTTTTTTGGAATCGGGTTTGTATATATATATATATATATATATATATACACATATGTTATATACATATATATACATACATACAGTATATATATATATATATATATATATATATATATATATATATATATATTAGTGGTGGGCCGTTATCGGCGTTAACGTGCTGCGTTAACGCGAGACTCTTATCGGCGATAAAAAAAATATCGCCGTTAATCTATTCTCAAAGTTGGGTTGGGAGCTGGGTCTATACTACGCAAGCTATGATGACTTTCACCCTGATATTTTAGCGCGGATGTATACCTAGCCGAATTGCACTGTAGGGGGCGAGAACGAGTCTTCGAACTAGAGGCTCGCAGTCCGTGATGGACAGATTGTTAACGGCTGGTCTATGTGGTAATACAATCGGGCAGGACATCCAAACGCTCACCTATCATTCATCAACCTCAAATATGGCTTTTCATCTGAAAGATGTATGTAGTAGCAACTTTACATGGCCGCTCAATATGATGTTAACCTAGAGAAATGTGCGCTATTGAAGTGTTTGTGTGGAAGCGCGTTTGCGCAGGACAGGCTCCGGTGCGCTCACTTGCTCTTAAAATCTCCGTCATTCTTGGTCATACAGATAAAAGTAGCCTAATACATCTTTCGAATCTGTAAAGACTCTACGTTTATTTGTGTACACTCAGAATAACAACGAAACGTTGCGCTTTTAAGCAAACAGGATGCGCTTTAGGTCTCATGTGAACTTGAGAATTCACTCCCGTGTCACCCTCTGCTTCGAACCTGTGTGTATGCCTAACGTTACTGTGAAATTACCACATCAGACGTGACGTGCTAACATGGATGCAGCTATGAAGCCGCCGGGTTTGCTTCAGGGAAAATTTATTTTTAAGAAGCTTCCCAATGGAAACTGTAAACAGTTCATCACGACCTCTTATGTAGGCCTACAGTTCAAAATTCATGTTTAACTGAATAAACAGTTAGTAAACACAAGTACATCTTATTGAACATAGTTTATTTTCATCACCAATTATCATAGTAGAACAGCTTTCTCAAGCAGTTTGTGATGCATTCTGGAAACAGGAGATGAGCCCCTGGTCTAATGCGCTACCTGGCTTGAGAAACCCGTTCTCAAAGACTTACTTTTAGTCATTATTTGGGTAGCACACATATTCTGAATGCCTTCGGCAGAATTCAAATGAGACATTTTAATCTAGATTAATCTAGATTAATTCCAAAATTAATCTAGATTAAAAAAATTAATCTATGCCCACCCCTAATATATATATACATACAGTACATATTGTATGTATATACATATACATATAGATGTAAATACATCATATTACAATACAACTTTACTGTAAAGTATAAAACCTACCAGTCAAAAGTAAGATTTTTTATGTTTTTCATGTGTCACATGATCACACAGTGTGACAGCAGTGAACACACACACACACACAAAATGAACATTTATGCTGCGGCACCCGGGGAGCAGTTTGGGGTTCGGTGCCTTGCTCAAGGACACCTCAGTCGTGGTTTTGAAGATGGAGAGAGCGCTGGACATTCACTCCCCCCACCAACAATTCCTGCCGGACCTGAGACTCGAACTCACAACGTTTCTATTACGAGTCCGACTCTCTAACCATTAGGCCATGGCTTAAACAGACGTTTAACAGCACGTATATGCATGTGTGTGCACTTTGGATGGGTTAAATGTAGAGTAGGAATTCCGAGTATGGGTCACTTTCCCTTTCAAAGAAACCTGAAAAATTCTACTCAGCTGTTTTCAACATTATAATAATAATAAATGGGTTTTTTTAGTAGGAAATCAGAATATCAGAATGATTTTGGAAGGATTGTGTGACTGGAGTAATGATGTAAAAAATTAAGCTTTGAAATCACAATAAATTACGTTTTCAAATAAATAGTGAAAATATTTAAAAATTGTACTGCTTTGCTGTAGGCCTACTTTGGTTCAAATAAAATGCAGGCTTGGTGAACACAAGATTATTCTTTAAAAAGATTAATGTTCAAAAACTTTTGACTGGTAGTGTACAGCAACTTATTTTTTTCTCTTTTTTTTGCTTTTAATTGTCTTAGAAGTCAGATACACTGCTGGACAATAACCAATAATAATGATTTGTTTATATACATTTACATTTACATTTATATACTACAAACACGTTTTTTAATCACATAATAAGGCAGAATAGTTTCTATACTGTAACACATGCTACGTCAGTTAGCACTGCATTGTTCATATACGTTATTTATTACCTGGAGATTACTTGAAAAACACAAATAAACCATACATTATCGCAATTGCAATTCCAAATTCATCCGTTTTTTTCTGAAAAACATTTGTCCATATTATGAATTTGCTGGTGCGACTATCTGCATGAGAGTGCCTCCGGCGTCGTTTATGAAGGAACACACACTGCATGTAATGAGTGTTTAGCGCTCCGTGATGTTCATCTCGCCTTATTCTGGGTCCAAATAAAACATCAAGTCATGCACAGAATATCCTGTCTCTTTGAATTTAAATCTATATTTATTTACACTGGCTCTTGAAAAAATTTATGCAAACACACTTGCCTGAAAAAGTGCGGGAGATGAATTTAAGTGATATTAAAAGTGTTTGGGGGGGGCACACGTCCCCTGCAAAATCTACGCCCCTGCATCTAGACCAGCATCAAACCAGAGCTAATCAAGATAAAACAGCCTAAACTAGCACCAAAATTCTTCTTCTGTCTGAACCAATCGCGTAGCTACAGGTAGGCCTGACTTCATGGTCAACTACAGGTCGTTTCTTAGTTTTCCCTCTTCCTATAGGCGCATCACGCTTGTCAAAATGATGATCCCACTTTGTGCTAGATCCTGCTCGTCACAACAAACTGCATAATTTGCAGCTGTGCACATTTCTGCGGTCCTTGATGTGCGTGAACTGACAGAGACGTTTGATTGATTGATTGTTAGTTAATGCATTAACTAAAATTAGAAATACATTTGTTACCGTGCTTATTCATCGTTAACAAGCTCAGACAAATGTTAACAGATACAACTTTTAATTTTAATATTGTGTAACGGAGGCCAGTGAGTAGATGCTGTGCAGGTAAACCTCTCTCCCCTTATCTCAAGAATGCACTAGCGACTAACATGAGTGGCCGCGGCCATCTAGCCTCCTAGTTAAAACGTCCACCTACCATGCAGGAAATCAGGTGTGCGAGACCCGCCTCAGAGCAGCCGAGAGAGAGCATGTTACAAATGTCCTAAATTTTGAAATTAACATTAACATAACAAATTACTAATGGTAATGCATGCTTTAGAAGTACGGTGAAATGAACATTGATGCTGTATTTTTTGTGTATTTTTTTTGGGAATACACAGACAATTCTGAACGGAATAGTTCAGATTCCGTGTGGCTTACTGGTCCATGACTGGATTTGAATCACAAGCACCATTGTCTGAGCTTAGGTTTCTGCATTGCTTCGTGTTTGTTTGTCTGCACTGGTGCATTGTGATTAGGTGAATTGGAAGGCACTGACTGAATGAATGGCATGCATCCATGTCATGTGTCATTAGTCTTGCACAAACAAGCTCTGTCTTGCACAATGCAAACATGCATGCACACAATCATAATTAGCTTGTGCAACGTCACATCCATAGCACCTTTACTCTGCATGTGAACATACTCTTAATCATGTTTGTTTTTTACACGTTGTTTGTGTGCAATTGTAATGGATGTATGCCAGTAAGGGCTGTGTGTAAACTTCGCTCCCCTGACCTCAAAAAGAGGCGCTCTAGCGACTGACGTTAGAGGCTGTAGCCTTTAGCCTCCTTGATAGAGCGCCCGCCTCCCACGCCAGAATCTCTGGTTCGAGACCAGCTCGGGTGTGTTGGTGCGGACCCGGGGGGGTTACATTGGTGCCATGACCCGGACGGGAGTGAGGTTTAGGGTGGTGAGTGTAACGGATGTATACGGACCCGTTCGGTGTGATGGTGCGGACCCGGGGGGGGGTTACACAATACGCGATAAATGGTTGACACGTCATACAGACATTTCAGTTATGATTGTGTGGCATATATGGCAGAAAATAACCATTCAAAAACATAAATGGCATTTTATTCACAGACATATTTAATGGAGGTTTGTGGGTGCTTTCCTTGATTCTTTTGGGCCTCTGTGTTCAGCGCAAGACCTTGTACTACACTGTTGCTACAGCTCAGCTGAATTCCATGAATGAAAAGAACTGAAAGTATGTGAACTAAATGCCAATCCATTCTTCAGACTGCACTCTCCACTGTTCTTTTGTTCATTTATTCAATCATTCAGTCAGTCATTCAGTGGCCCCTGCTTTGAAATAGGTCCGACATATTGTAAAACGGAAACTGAAAAGAAAAAACTAATCTGAGATTTCTACACTCACTTTCACTTGACACCTTGAGCAAATAAAGGGATGCATCCACTTAAGATTTCTGTGTACTTAGCAAATGAGATAGCACCATTGCAACTACTCACAATGAATAATCACCTCGGTGTCCCCAGGGCTAAGCTGCAAACTTAACAGGAAGTGATGCATTTCCCGAACAGGAAGGTGGCTTTCTCCCTAAATAGCTCTTTAGCGTCTCATTCTTTCATTCATAATCCTAACACAGACATAAATCAGATCATAAATCTTCTTCGGAGAGAGATTTTGAGATAGCGAATGAGTCACTGGAAGAAACAAAAGAGATTTTCATTTCTGATTGAGTCTTTGACTTATTGTGCTCTAGTGGTGAATACAGGACTTTGGTTCCTCATCCTTGACCATTTTTACTGTTCAATATTATCACCATGTGATGCACTGCTTATGCTTATAAGCATATGCATGAGCAGACAACAATGAGTTAAGCAAATGTTTCCTGAAGTAAGCTTTCTATTTCATTTCTTCAGTTGTAGGATTCTGTTTTATGTTTAATTTCATCTTATGACTATTTAACTTGTATGTTTTTTTTTACAGATCCAATGTAACTTCCAATTGATTTAAAGTCTACAAAACCCATGGTGACTTCATTATTTTGAGTGTTTATTGTTTTAAAATAAATTTATACTTATTCAGCAGGGATGCGTTAAAATTAAGTGCCAGTAAAAACAAGTTATAATATTATAAAATATTTATATTTAAAATAAATGCTGTTATTTCTCCTATTATATCCAACGATACTGATTCGCAAACATAATGAGCTGTAGAACTGGAGCAGTTACGTGAGGACAGAGTTAAACTCAAGCGTTTAATTGACCTCGGCAAAGAGAACACCCTGACCCTCTATCAACCTCTCTCTCTCTCTCTCTCTCTCACACACACACACACACACACACACACACACGTTGGTTTTTATGGTTTACGGGGACTCTCCATAGGCGTAATGGTTTTTATACTGTACAAACTGTATGTGCTATTGCCCTACACCTATCCTACACCTAAACTTAGCCCTCACAGGAGACTGTGCATTTCTATTTTCCCTCAAAAAAACTCACTCTGTGTGATTTATAAGCATTTTAAATTATGGGGACACTGAAAATGTCCTCATAAATCACCTTCTCCTTGTAATACCTGTCATACTCATGTCATTATACAAATTTGTGTCCTCATAAACCACATAAACATGCCCACACACACACACACACACACACAAATTGGGAAGTGAAATATAGCTGATATGAGTAGAGAGAAAGAAAAGCAAGGGAGCAGGGTAAGGAATGCGGTAGCATGGGAATCTGGGAAAAGGGGAGGTGGCTTCGAAGTATTTCCTGTGTTAGGAGGGAAGAATCCATGAACTGTGAGACAGGAATCAGGGTCAGTGAGATAATAAACACACATGCATACCAACACACACATCTGCCTCAGCCTCAAACGGGTGGAAAGTCCACGACGAGTGTCATTTTGAAACTATAGGCACAGAGAGACAGATGCTTGTTGTAAAAATTAAAGTCATAGAAAGTCAAAACTGATCTCACACATTCACTTGTGTTTCACTTGTGAATTTTGTCTTATTTGAACACTTCAAATTAACTCTGACTTGGTTTGAGTTCAGTCTGCAATGTGTTTTATTTATGATGTGCATTTGGGTATGCACAGCACTCCATGTTCATTTTTTTTTTCAGATTCACATCATTCTAGATACTTTTTGACTGCTACAGATTCCCACACAGATAATGATATTCAACAACACCGACGTCTCACTCAAAGAGGATCCACTTATTCTAAAGTTATGGCGATTACATTTACATCACATTTATATTTATGCATGTAGCTGTTATCAAAATTGACTTGCTGCAGAGGCTACTTGGGCAAACTGAAAAAAAATTGTATATATATAAGATTTGTGTCATAAAATAAACAAATACATAAATAAAGGAACCAATAAATAAAATAAATAAATTTAGCATGTGCTGTTTTCCAAAGCAATCTATAATGTAGGTTAAATTGTCATATTAAATAAAAAAATAAAATAACTAAGAAAATTACAAGTGATTTATTAATACTCAATTATTAATTTATTATGCATTTATTAATAATAGTTTATTATTATTATTATTATTAGTTGTAGTAGTAGTAGTATAATTATACTACTTAAAATCTGAGATTGGCATATTAAAATACAATACATACAAAATATTATTTTAAATAAAATATTAATATAAAAACAATAACTATAAGTTTAAGAGTGAATAAAATATTCTAATACTCGGTTTATTATTATTATTAGTAGTATAACAA
This sequence comes from Oxygymnocypris stewartii, assembly GCA_003573665.1. NCBI lineage: Eukaryota > Metazoa > Chordata > Actinopteri > Cypriniformes > Cyprinidae > Oxygymnocypris > Oxygymnocypris stewartii. Next base: position 408,289 of record QVTF01021682.1, on the reverse strand, counting down.
ACGTAAATAATAATAATAATACAAATTTGCAATAGCATTATTATTATTATTATATTCCAGTGTTTCCAAAATCATTAGTGTGAATGGAAATTCACTTTTACAATTAAAATGAATTGAAATGAGACCTGATTCCAATTATTAAATGCACAGTTTTTTTTATTCACTTTTGGTTGGGTTTGGTTGTTTTAAAGTCTTTACCAGAGTCAAGACAGTTTATTTGACATCATACATGACATACGCTATAAACCAGATAGCATATTTCCAGTGCAGCATATATCTTCACAAGCATTCAAAGCTCTGGATGTTTCAGATTGACCATCATTTAGCTCCTCTCTACAGCTACTCATCTGTGTTTTCTGTCTCACTTCAGGGAAGTCCTCCACTACTTTTGTCTCAGCTGCAGGAGCCTTTGGGAATATCCAAATACCCACAATCCCCAACCAGCATCGCCAGCTGCCAGCCTGCCTCATGTGACATATACAAATACACACATCTCTGGTAGTCTGATACAGACTGAAACTGAAAGACACACAGAACATGACAGTGAAAGATTCAGTAATATTGAGCCCTATGGTTTCATTCTATGTATGAACAAAGTTAATGGTGATGCCTGTTTTAATAAACTTTGCTAATTAAATGTCTAGTTCTCTAGTGCAGCTACAATGCTGAGTAGGTGTAAATCAGGAAGTGGAACGCTAATGAGATCTTTTTGTGACCTGAAGCAATACATTTAACCCCAGGTTGAGATCTGATTATGTTAGCGTACACGGTAAAAACATAAAATAAAATCATTTGACATTGAAATGTATCTACTGGTAATTTTCTGCCAGGACATTATATAGTAATTTTTAAGACATTTTAATTATCTCTAAAACAAAGTAGGCACACCACAGCTGCAGAGATAGAACAATATGTGTTTATGTTCTCACCACAAGTGACGTTTCCAGCTTCATCAGACTCTTCATCTAAGTTCAAAACGTCACCTGTGGTGAGAACATAAATATTTTTCTATCTCAGAATATTCATTATATCACACTTGTGACAATACAAACCCACAAAAGGACAGAGTCCACAAAAGGACAGAGGCATTTTAACAAATGCACACAGATGCACAAATCGTACCTACAAGTTATGAAAGGTCATGGAGATGGTCTCAAGAGATATTGCATGTGTTTACCATCAAATCCCAGCTAGGATCAGTAAATAATAACACCCTACCACACAAAACACAAAACAACACATACACATACATATGGTGCTTACAAATACACCACATATATTATTGTCACACAGCCACCAGCGGAACCAGCCTCCTACACACGCTCACACTCACCTGATTACTGATCACCCGCACCTGCACCCACTTACCGGCACCACATTTAAGCACACTCCACTCACTCACTCATCGGCTAGTCTCAAGGTAGCAAGCTATTCTCTGGTCACTGTCTACCTGTTGCCTGGGATCTGCCGGTCTGCCGTTTGCCTGCCAAAGAAGGGACGAGTGCCCAGATAAGACTCTTTATTTTTTGCTTCCACTGATGTTTGAGTTACTATTTACCTGGAAGCCTGATCTTTGAGTTTTGAATAAATCACTTACCTGCTTGCCAGTACCCTCTTGTCTGCCTCCTTGACCAGAGTGTTACAGAAGACTAGCCCCGCTTTTTTCTCACAAACAAGTGTCCAGGAGCACCAAGAATCATGGATCCACAATCAGACACCTTCACCACACTCGTGCACGCCTTACAAGAAGCTCTGCCCTCTCCAATTCCTCCCTCTGCCAGTCCCATGGCCCGACCAGGAAACTTCTCGGGTGAGGCAGCTGCATGCAGCGGATTCCTGCTACAATGCTCCCTTTATCTAGAGATGCAACCCCAGCTCTTCCCAACCGAGCGTTCCAAGATTGCCTTCATCATCTCACTCCTCTCTGGCCGAGCGCTACAGTGGGCAGAAGCTCTATGGAATGCGGATAGCCCTCAGGTAAACTCCCTTGAAAGTTTCGTGGAACACTTCCGGGAGGTCTTTAGTCTGTCTACCACCAAAGTCTCTGTACATGATGAGTTGCTACAGTTACAACAAGCAGATTCATCCATCCATGAGTACACACTCCGTTTCCGCACCCTCGCTGCTAGTAGTGGCTGGAATGATTCGGCCCTGCTCTCCGTGTTCCGCCGTGGGCTGAACGCCACTGTTCGCCGACACATGTCCATCTATGAGGACACGGTGGGTCTCGAGAGCTTCCTCCTCAAAGCAAGCCGTATATCCCAGCACCTGATTGCCTGCCACTCAGAGCCCGTAATTCCCGCTGCCATCTCCTCAAGACAGGCCCAACCTCCTCCCGAACCAATGGTCACAGATAACTATCACCTAACCCCTACGGAAAGATCTCGCCGCATTGCCCAGGGCCTCTGCCTCTATTGTGGGTCTCATGGACACGTTCTCAACACCTGTCCCGTCCGTCCTCCATGCCCAGCGGTGAGTACTGTCCATATAACTCCTACCATTTCCAGTGTGCCTCATATCAATGCTTCTCTCCTGTATCATGACCAATCTTTCCCAGTCAAGATACTCGTGGACTCGGGAGCCTCTGGAAACTTCATCGCGTCCCGCAGTCTCACTGAATTCTCTATTCCCCGTCACACCAACCAAATCCGCTATCAAATCACTACCATCCAAGGCAAGCCGCTGGGCAGAGGTTTGGTACGCCACCACACCCCAGAGGTGGTACTACGCATTGGGTGCCTCCACTCGGAGCCCATATCTCTACTGGTATTGGAGGAAGCAGTCGTGGACATTGTTCTCGGACGTCCCTGGCTCGCTCGCCACCAACCCACCATCGATTGGAAATCTGGAGAGATCCTCCGATGGAGTGAGAACTGTATCCGAGAGTGTATGAAGGAACGGCCCCAGCCTAGATCCGTTCTGTTTCCATTATCCCTCTGTTCCACCACCGTTGAAAGCCCTGATTCACTGCCCATCACACCCATTCCACCCGAATATCACCCGTACTCCGATGTGTTCAGCAAAACTGCAGCCACTCGCTTACCACCTCACCGGCGATGGGACTGCGCAATTGACCTGCTGCCTGGGGCCAAATTACCGAAGGGACGGGTCTATCCTCTATCAATCCCGGAGAGGACTGCCATGGAAGAGTATGTTAAGGAGGCTCTTCAACAGGGGTTCATCAGACCATCCACCTCTCCGGCCGCATCCAGCTTCTTCTTTGTCGCCAAGAAGGATGGAGGGTTAAGACCCTGTATCGACTATCGAGCACTCAATGACCAGATGGTAAAGTTTGCCTATCCACTTCCTCTAGTTCCTGCATCCCTGGAAGAACTCCGTGACGCCCGCATCTTCAGCAAACTCGACTTGAGAAGTGCCTATAACCTTATCCGCATCCGCAAAGGCGATGAGTGGAAAACCGCCTTCATAACACCCACTGGGCACTACGAATATCGGGTTATGCCATACGGGCTTTCTAACTCGCCTTCCATATTCCAAAACTTCATGAACGAAATCTTCAGGGATATGCTTCACCGGTTCGTCCTCATCTACATTGACGACATTCTCATATACTCCCCTGACATCACCGAACACCACAGACACGTAACCCAGGTCCTTCAACGCCTCCGTCAGCACCACTTATTCCTGAAAGCTGAAAAATGTGTTTCACAAAACCACCATTCACTTCCTGGGCTACATCATCACACCCACTGGAGTTCAAATGGACCCTAAAAAGATTGATGCGGTGCGAAGCTGGCCACGACCTACCACGGTCAAGGAGCTACAGAGGTTCCTTGGATTTGCAAACTTTTATCGTCGGTTCGTCGCTCATTACAGCCAGGTGGCGGCACCTCTCACCTCACTACTGAAACGAAAGACCCATTCCATCTCCTGGGCACCCGAAGCCGAACAGGCCTTCCATCAACTCAAGTCAGCCTTCTGTACCGCTCCCGCGCTGATCCATCCTGACCCTAATCTCCGCTTCGTGGTGGAAGTGGATGCGGCCACCCTGGGAGTCGGTGCCGCCTTATCCCAGTGGAAGGGTGAAACCCCTGTGCTCCATCCCTGCGCATACTTCTCCAGAAAATTGTCCCCGGCGGAGCAGAACTATGACGTGGGGAATCGAGAGTTACTGGCCATCAAGCTCGCTCTGGAGGAATGGCGGCATTGGCTGGAAGGGGCCCAATATCCATTCGAAGTAATTACCGACCACAAGAACTTGCAATACCTCAGAGATGCTAAACGCTTGAACCCCAGACAAGCCCGCTGGGCCCTCTTCTTCACTCGTTTCAACTTTACCATCTCTTACCGTCCTGGCAATAAGAACATCAAGGCTGACGCACTCTCCCGTCTTCACCAACCAGATCCGACACCCGACGAGCCCGAGCCAATCCTACCGTCCTCTGTATTCCTGTCTCCAATCCAGTGGGCCCTCGATGATCAAATCCGTGCCGCCACTCTAACAGAACCTGCTCCGCCGGGAGGTCCCGAAGGCAAGGAGTATGTCCCATCTACCCTTCGCCTCACCCTTCTGGACTCAGTCCACACCTCTCCGGGATCCGGACACCCAGGCAGCAACCGAACCCTCTCGCTCCTCCAAGGCCGCTACTGGTGGCCCAACATGGCCCGGGATGTCGTCCGGTATGTCAAAGGTTGTTCGGTCTGTGCCATCTCCTCCACGCCTCGTAAACTGCCCGAAGGTAAATTGGTTCCTTTACCAATACCTCGCCGGCCCTGGTCTCACCTGGGGATAGACTTTGCCACAGACCTACCTCCTTCCGACGGATATACCACCATCCTTGTGGTCGTAGACCGGTTCTCAAAGTGGTGCAAGCTAATTCCCCTACGAGGCCTACCTACCGCCCTAGAGACCGCAGAGACTCTCTTTCAACACGTGTTTAGGAACTTTGGACTTCCTGAGGACATAGTATCTGACAGAGGGTCACAATTCACCTCCAGAGTCTGGCGAGCGTTCTTCCGCCTCTTAGGTGTCTCAGTCAGTCTATCCTCTGGCTATCACCCTCAGACCAACGGCCAGACCGAACGGAAAATTCAAGAGATCGGTCGATATCTCCGGGCCTACTGTCGCAATCATCAGAACAGCTGGAACCAGTATCTGCCCTGGGCGGAATATGCCCAGAATTTGCTATGTCAATCAACCACAGGATTAACACCCTTTCAGTGTGTTCTTGGGTTCCAACCACCACTGTTTCCCTGGACCGGGGAGCGTTCGGAGGTCCCGGCGGTAGATTACTGGTTCCGGGAGAGTGAGAGGGTATGGGACTCAGCTCACGTCCATCTCCAGCAGGCAGTTCGGAGACACAAGTTCTACGCTGACGCTCGCCGAGCCACTAATCCCGTCTACCAACCGGGTGATCGCGTCTGGCTATCGACCCGAGATATTCGTCTCCGACTGCCCAGCAGGAAGCTGAGTCCCGGTACATAGGTCCTTTCCCCATCACAAAACGTGTCAATGAAGTCACCTACCAATTGCAATTACCGGATCACTACCGAATCTCACCCACCTTCCACGTCTCCTTACTAAAGCCCTTCACTAACCCTCTTCTCCCTTCCTCCTCAGAGCACGAAGTATCCCCTCCCCCACCCGAAGTCGAGGTCAGTGAGGCCATCTACAGAGTAAAAGAGATTCTCGACTCCCGGCGGCGGGGCGGCCGGATACAGTACCTCATAGACTGGGAGGGGTACGGTCCTGAGGAGAGATCCTGGGCTGACAAAGATGACATTCTCGACCCATCCCTCATTTCCGATTTCCACCAAGTCCATCCCGATCGCCCTGCTCCCAGGGGGCGTGGTCGCCCTCGCCGTCGATCACGAGCGTCGGGAGACGCCCGTGGGGGAGGGGGTAATGTCACACAGCCACCAGCGGAACCAGCCTCCTACACACGCTCACACTCACCTGATTACTGATCACCCGCACCTGCACCCACTTACCGGCACCACATTTAAGCACACTCCACTCACTCACTCATCGGCTAGTCTCAAGGTAGCAAGCTATTCTCTGGTCACTGTCTACCTGTTGCCTGGGATCTGCCGGTCTGCCGTTTGCCTGCCAAAGAAGGGACGAGTGCCCAGATAAGACTCTTTATTTTTTGCTTCCACTGATGTTTGAGTTACTATTTACCTGGAAGCCTGATCTTTGAGTTTTGAATAAATCACTTACCTGCTTGCCAGTACCCTCTTGTCTGCCTCCTTGACCAGAGTGTTACAATTATAGAGTTCAAATACCCCAGAATAAATTAAAATCAGACAAATGGATAAGTTTGTTTGTTGGTTTATTTATTTATTGTGCTGGCTTTAATAAGCTGAATTGGAGTAAAACAAATAAATGGTAATTGTTATATATATATATATATATATATATATATATTAATAAGTATGAGAAATAAAATTGCAAAGCCTACAATAAATTGTTAGAAGTAGTCACATTATGAGATATAAAGTCACAAAACATACAGAAGTCATGATTATTATTTATTTAATAATTTTTTGTAGTTTTTGTAAAGTTGATCTGCTCTCTCGATTGCTCAAGACACATTTCTTCTGATAGAGACAATAAATAAATAAATAAAAGGAAGAAATAAAAATCACAGCTATGAAAACACATTGTAAGATATTAACTGTTTACAAGTTGTTAATGTTATTGAAATGAATCTCTGGCAATCACCAAGGCTGCATTTATTTGAACAAAAATACAACATACAGAAATATTGTAAAATATTCTTACAATTAAAATAACTTTTTTGTATTGGAATATATTATAATGTGTAATTTATTTCTGTGATGCAAAGTTGAATTTTCAGCATCATTACTCCAGTCTTCAGTCACATGATCCTTCAAAAATCATTATGATATGCAGATTTTTTAAGAAACATTTATCATCATTATCAGCGTTAAAACAGTTATGCGGTTTAGTATTTTTTGTGGAAACAGCATTTGCTGTATTTTTTATTAATAGAAAGTTCAAAAGAGACACATTTATTTTTCCAATTTAATGCATTATTGCTGAATTGAAGCATTCATTTCTTTCAAAAATACTGATCCCATACGTTTGCCAGCAGCCATATCACCCTGCAGCCCAAGACCGGTTGCCCACTGAAGCTAAGCAGGGTTGAGCCTGGTAAGTACCTGGATGGGAGACCTCCTGGGAAAGCTAGGTTGCTGCTGGAAGATGTGTTAATGAGACCAGCATCGGTCTGTGTGAGTCCTAACGCCCCATATAGATACGGGGACACTATACTGTCAAAAGCTCCGTCTTTCGGATGAGACGTTAAACCGATCTCCTGACTCTCTGTGGTCATTAAAAACCCCATGGCACTTCTTGTAAAGAGTAGGGGTATAACCCCGGTGTCCTGGCCAAATTCCCACCACTGACCCTTGTCAATCATGGCCTCCTAATAATCCCCATCCACTTGATTGGCTCTATGACACTCTCTCCTCTCCACCTGTAGCTGGTGTGTGGTGAGCGCACTGGCGCCATTGTCCTGTGGCAGCCGTCGCATCATCCAAGTGGATGCTATCCCCCCCCCCCCCCCATATGATTGTAAAGCGCTTTGGGTGTACAGCAATACACAATAAAGCACTATATAAATGCATCATTCATTCATTCATTCATTAATCCCAGACTTTATAAGTCTCAAGTATCATAGGTCAAATTATGAAAAAAGTTGCAGTTGTGAGATATAAAGTCGACAGAAATTTCCTCAAGACAATGTAATATGACAAACTCTCCTGGTCCCTTTTCTTAGATGTTAATATTGTGTGTTTCCTCCTCCAGAATCAATGACTGCTTGTAGTCTTTTGTGAGAGTTGTGTACAAGCATGAAACCAAATACTGAAGATTGGGGGGATAAATTGTAAAAGTTGAAGAACTGGTCATTGAAAAGACCATATTGTTTGAGTACTAGACTGCATGTCTGTGGTTGTTACGGTCAGTGCTTAATTTGTCAATTTCGTGGTCCTGGAACAAAGCAGGGTGACGGATCCGGCATGTGATTGGAGGAGGGAGAGGTAACTGAGCATTCAGCTGATCACATTGGTGGGCCATTTTAAGTGATTAACAGCGTGCATCAGTTGCTTTTATTAGGGTTAGTACATGAAAAACCTGAAAAAGCCATGACATTTTGAAACCGCAATTTCCAGGCCTGGGACAAAAATAAATAATGGAATTTATAATTTATTTCACAAATCTGGACCGCACCTACACTCTTTTACTCTCAAAGCAGCTTCACATTAGCGCATCTTGTCTGCATTACAATAGCTACTGCTCGCTGATCCTAGACTTTCACTCGCATCTCGGGACAGTTGACAGAATTGTCAATTGCTTAATCGGGTCATTGTTGCATCATCACAAAAAATGTATAACTTGCAGGTCTTTTTTTAGTTTTTCTCGTTTCAGGCTGAGTGCTCAGTCCCATCCAAAGCTGCCTAGTGAGAATCATATTGAGTTATTTTTCGTTGTTTGTTGTTGAGCTTAAGTGGCCAAATACACACAAAATTAAGCAAAAATGGCCGTCCTGACAAGTATCCAGGTTTTTTCTTAAGTAAATGTGAACAGTTGAGAAAGAAAACAAATGTGGGCCGGCACAAACTCAACTGCCGCTCTAAAACACTGCCATGCAGCGCCCACTTCACTCTCATAATTAAATACGATTTTAAAGATGCACGTGGAAGACTGGATAATTAGTTTATTGATACAACAGCATTAAAATAAAATCAGACACGGGCATGTATTCTGATTATTAATTTTTGGCCAAGGGAAGATTTGGGAGAATCCTCAGTGAGCAGCGCAAAACAGCTTGTGTACACAGCTATTCATAGTCAGGGCTTTGTCTGAACAAACCCGGTCCTGAGTGACACCTCCGAATTACGATCATCTCATTCCTCCAATGACAGACGTTTGTGTCTGGGTTATAATAATTTTTCATTTTTAAAAGCATTTTTATTTTAATATTTATTTCAATTTTTGCTATAAATTTCAGTTTCGTTTTTATTTTTTATAATTGGTTAATTTTGGTTTAGTTTTTATTTTGTGAACAGTGTTTTTCCCTATACAGTTTAGTTTCCATTTTAATTTTAGTAATTAAGGTTTAGCAGAATTAAAATCACACTTCCAGAGCACAGACCAAAGACATTCTAATTTAAGCTTATTGACGCAAACCACTAGCGACACAAAATTAAAGCATGTTGAGATTGATTAGAAATTTTACATTTATTTTAGATTATTTTAGTTGCTGTTGGTTTTGTTTTGTTTTAGTTTTCTTTGCATTAAATACAATGGTTTACTGTTTCATAGATTAAATTTAACAAACCTATATTTGACAAAAATAAATAAATAAGTCAGTGGCACTGGGAAATGCTCTCACCAGAAGAGAAGGCAAAATATCTGCATGCACTCAATGCAAATGCAAATTCTGGGTTGCTGTCCTATAGGAGCTGGGTTACACAAAAAACGACCCCGAATAACGTGATTTTTAGAGTATATGTGCACACTATAAAAAAAAAAACTGGTGCAAGCTGGTAATCACTTGTGGGTCAACCAAGTGATTGCACGAATTATCCTACCTCTCCATAATCTGATGCCGGATCCGTCACCCCGCTTTATTTCACAAATTAAACACTGTATATGAAAAAAGGCTAAATATTTAGTAATCTACTTGGCTAAAAAACAACAAGATAGGTTTTGGGTGTACGTAGGCCTATTTAATAGATAACATTAGGGGAAAACCGGGGCGAAAGTAACACGGTATGAAAGTAACAAAGCGATTTTCTCAGAAACCTGATTACATTTGAATTCCAAGCTATGAATGCACGTTCAGCACGCAACCCTTGACGGATCTGCCAAATATCACGTGATTTCGTCTTTGCTTCCCGCGGTTCAGTCTGGAAAGCAGTTTTTGAGTATGCAAGTAAAATACTGAAGTTGTACTTTTTTTCTAATTACAATTTGAGAAGACAGTGGAAGAAGGCCACAGAAGTGGAAAGGGAAGGAATTGAGGTGGTCCAGGGCGACAGCAAGCAACGACAGCAAGCAGCGCCTTGCAACGCTACAAAGAGCAGAATGTTTGAGAAAGCAACGTGAGAAGAAAGAGCGAACAAGGACTGCCTTCTATAGAGATCCCTACAAGTTCAGCAAAGACCTCTTTGTCAAGGAGAAAAATGGGACTCTCAAAGTGAGGTCACCCTATCCCACGCCAATCGACTGGAGCGGTTGGTGAATGTGCAGGAAGGGCATCTGGCTTGGACTACCCAGATGCCTCAGCAGTATAGGACTGTACGGAAATGGAGCCCTCTCTCTACCAATCTCAAGCCTGGTGAAGGAGTACAAGTGCTCGAAAGCAAGGCTCGAAATGACCCTCACAGAATCCCGGGATCCCTTCGTCAGAGGGGCTGCTCCCGCCTTAGCTACAGGGAGGAGGTGGAGGCCAGGTGTAGCGGTGGCACAGGCAAAGTCCACTCTGAGACACCGGGACATAGTGGGCCAAGTCCAACAAGGCAGAGGGGGCCTAGGGCTGGGAGCAACAACACCCACATGGCAGAAGGCTACTCCAGCTGAATGCCAGCGCCTGCTGGTTGAGGAGGTGCACCACCAGGAGGAAGCGGACAGATGTGCCAGAGCGGTGTCCCAAGCCAAGCAAGGCCGCTGGATGAGGTGGGAATGTGTGGAGAGGAGGAAGATCACTTGAAGCGAACTGTGGAACACGGAGTCCAATATGTTGAGCTTTACCATCAGAGCCACATATGATGTCCTACCCTCTCCAGCCAACCTACATCTCTGGTTTGGAGAGGATCCAGCCTGTCTCCAGAGTCTTGCCCCAGGAACCCTGAAACACATCCTGGTAGGCTGCAAGACCAGCGTTACGCAAGGCAGATACACCTGGGGCCACAACCAAGTGCTGAAGTGCCTGGCTGTTACACTGGAGAGTAAGAGGGTAACCGTCAATGCCATGCCCATGGAAGCCCAGACTACCTTCCACCAACTAACATCCTTCATCCGGGAAGGGGAGAAACATTCGACCAATCGATCGTCTCCAGACTTATGCCCACTGAACGCAGCCCAGGACTGGGAAATGCGGGTAGACTTAAGTCAGAGGCTCACCTTCCCACCAGAAATTGCAGCGACCAACCTGCGCCCAGACCTGGTCCTTTGGTCCAAATCCTGTCGACATGTCTTTATAGTGGAACTGACAGTCCCGTGGGAGGAAGCCATCGATGAGGCGTTCGAAAGGAAACGGTTGCGATATGCAGATTTGGCTGCCGAAGCAGAGGACCGGGGATGGAAGGTAAATGTGCGTCCAGTGGAGGTGGGCTGCTGGGGCTTTGTAGCTAGTTCCACCAAAATGCTATTAAAGGAGGTTGGAATCAGAGGACAGGCCCAGCGGAAGACCATCAAAGTCCTTACCACTGCTGCCGAAAGAAGCAGTCACTGGCTGCGGCTGAAGCGGAAGGAGACTGTATGGGCTCCCAAGTGACCTCATGGTCACACACACCCAGGTCTGATCAGCCTGTGGTGGGCCAGCCTCGGGTGAGGGTGTATTGTGATAAAAGGCCGAAACACCCAATGAGGCCGGGGTGCACAACTGATGATGTGTCGTATTGGAGTCACCAGGCGGTCATCCCCCAATCCTACCCCACCCAAGAGGACATCTCCAACAGCAGCGCTTGCTGATTATCAAGGGATTCTAACATCTAGTCCTAGCAAATATATATATATATATATATATATGTGTGTGTTTCTCGTTTCATGTGTCACAGTAATGATCAATCAACATGTTATTTAGTGCTGTTACACATACTAAAGTTTTCCTCGTCCGAGTTTTTTAGTAAAAAAAGTAAATCGGGTTTAAATGTCAGGAGTTTCTGTCGGGACGAAAGTAACACCTGTTACTTTTGTCCCGCTGCTAATGTGGTGACTTTCCGGGTGTTGTAGCATTTATTAAAACATGTTTATTATATACTGTCATACTGTTGAATTTTTTTAAATAAAATGTATTGACATTGCCAATAAACAATTTAAACAATTAAAGTTTGTACTGTCAGGTTATTTTTAATGAAACTGTAAATGTAAAAATGCTATTTTATAGTTTTTTCCAAAGATAAAGGGCAACATAGCTTTGCAGTTACATATTAACAAGGTATATTTAATTAAAAAAAACACAAGAGTAACACACACAATCTAGCTTTTATTGCTGAGTTATTTTTGACCCACCTGTGTGTTACTTTCGCCCCAACAAACAAGGTCAGAAGTAACAATGTACAACTTATGTTCATAGCGAAATTATAAGCGAAATCATACCGAAGTCGTTGTACCTTTGTAAAAAAATACTACTTGGTACTGATAGACCACACTTGTGAGTTATTGACCACAGCAAAAATATATATCTGTCTAAAAAATTATCTTTAAAATTACGTTTGTCTAAAAAGTGGTACTTTCGCCCCTGCTCTCCCAACTTGTTTATCTTCCCCGCGCTTTCTCTCTCCCACACAAACATTAGGCAATAATCTTACCTTTCAGAAGCGCGTGTCTGGTTTTAAATCTCATCAGACATCAGCAGCAGCAAAAGTCATTCATGTCGGTGTGGCAGACTAATGACACTTTTCCACTGCATGGTACGGTTCAGTACGGTTCACTTTTGTTTTTTTTTCCACCCTGTACAGTACCTGGTACCCGGTACTTTTTTAATACCACCTCGGCCAAGGTTCCAAGCAATCCATACCGTTACCAAAACGTGACGTGTAAACTCTACTGATCACTGATGGGCCAGAGAAAATTGTCATTACTGCGTCACTGAACTTGTGACACGAGACCTAACATATACCTGCTAGATTTAAATCAGCACAGCCAGTGAAGGATCGGACACAACTTCTATTTAAACAAACGCACCTTTTTGTATCAACCAAAAAATAGCTGTTTCGTCTGTTGAGGAAGTACAGACGTTCCTCTCGTTGATAGCCGAGGAGCAGATACAGCGAGAGCTTGATGGTGCGACGCGGAATGAAAAAGCCTTGTGTATATTTGTAGAGTATGTTTTCTGTTCATATTTTTACCTTTGTATCTGTGTTTTGCTTCAATTAAAAACAATCTGATCGAATAAGTGTACCTCCAGACTATATAAAAAAATTGTATTGTATGAGCACAAAATTTTTCTACCCACATACTGGGTAGAACACGTAGCTGCTACAAATTTAATAGTGCCACCCAAAACGCGACACGCACTCCGCACCCTTACTTTCACCTTACTTCCTTGATCTGAAGCACGCAGAACACAAGGGATATCAGAACTTCCTCCAGGAGGATCTTGGACCAATAACACACCACAACCCTGGATCATTTTACCGCAAAGTTCGATATCCAATTCCACATAACCGATATATGGGATCTCCAACCCACTGGCTGCTCTGAGCTGCAGCCAACGGCACGGGCAAACATGATCCTGGCCCCATGGTTCAAACTTGAGCCGAAAACAGTTCTCTGTAATGGTTGAAACCATGGATCCAGTATCAATCAGACAAGGCACTGATACCCCTCCAACCTTAACAACCAAGTGTGTACATGAGGAAACCAAACGAGATGCTAACTGGTTACCATTAAAAACACAAGAGCCACGCGCATCGCCTACTGGACTGTGGCCCAACAGCCCGGCGGGAACTAGTTTTCCGACGATTGAGGGGTGGATACTGACCTAGCTTTGCCGGAATTTGCCATTTGCAATGGAGGACGAAGGGAAGGACTTTACGCATCACAATTTTGAGCAATATGTCCGGATTGTTGACACCTCCTACAAACTATAGGATTCGAGTTGGAAGAATGATCACGTGAATACACATTTTGATTACGTGCCAAGGCTTGGGTAAGCTGGTCAATCTGTCGTTGCTGCTGACACCGCATTTCACGCAACTCACTTAACTCAACGATTGATCCCCACAATTCAAACCTGACCCTCCCCGAACTCCATATTGGATTCCACTTTCCAATGGTACGGATCGACTCCTACCCCACGTGCCACCGGGCATTCCCTCTCGCTCCCAACGAATAGCCTCTCCCTGAACATCCAACAACATTTCAGTGGGCTGTCGCCGAATCAACTGTTTCAACTCCCTGAGAGTACTCACTTAGTCTGCCACATCTGGATAGTTTTATTCGTTATGATGACATTTATGAATGTACATTAGGATGTTTTGCATGTAGAGTAGGCCATTGACGGCGCTCAGTTAGGGGGGGTTATGAGTGCATTAATTTCTATAGAATGCTCAAAAGATAAACTAAAAACCTCTGTCCTTTTTGCCGCCCTGACTGTGCTGCCACCCTAGGCGACTGCCTAGTTCGCATACGTGCATGCACCGGCCCTGTGTATTGGCTATTGATCTGTGCATTATGTCTTGTGAGAGCAGAGCAGTTCACATTTCGCATATTTAGCATGTTCAGGTTATTTATTTAAAATGTGGATGTGCTGTAAGCCTGGTCATTATAGAGGATTTTCATATATGCACACTATAGGTCAGCACACACATCTTTAATTGGTGAGTGAGGAGAGGAATCTAACAAAATGAGGTGCTGGATTGGATTTCGGAGGTGCCGGATCCGGCTTGTTCCGGCACAAATTAAGCCCTGGTTACGTGTCCCAAATGGCAGCGCTGTATCTAAACATTATTGAGCAACTGTATGGAAATAATTCAAATGTGCAGAGCATGCTGGGAAGCTAAGCAAGCTACACTGCTTAAAGCAGAACCAGAGACTCAAGAAGACCAGCACAAAAAACTACTAACAGTCATTGATGATGGACATGTATGTCATACATATGGTACCTCAGTATTTGGTGGAATACACTTCAGTAATATATTCATCAGGACACTACTTCATAAAAAAAGATTATTTCAGGTTATGTGCATTTATGAACACATCTGTATAGGCTTTATGCATAACCACAGGTGCAGTGAATTTGTGGACACACTCACATTATTGGCTATCTCTGAGGACCTGACATGAATGAATGAATGATGCATTTACATAGCGCTTTTTGTGTATTGTTGTACACCCAAAGCGCTTTACAATCATGTGGGGGGGGTCTCTCCTCAACCACCACCAGTGTGCAGCATCCACTTGGATGATGCGACGGCTGCCACAGGACAACGGCGCCAGTGCGCTCACCACACACCAGCTACAGGTGGAGAGGAGAGAGAGTCATAGAGCCAATCAAGTGGATTGGGATTATTAGGAGGCCATGATTGACAAGGGCCAGTGGTGGGAATTTGGCCAGGACACCGGGGTTACACCCTACTCTTTACGAGAAGTGCCATGGGATTTTTAATGACCACAGAGAGTCAGGACCTCGGTTTGACGTCTCATCCGAAACAGACGGTGCTTGTTGACAGTATAGTGTCCCCATCACTATACCGGGGTGTTAGGACCCACACAGACCACAGGGTGAGCACCCCCTGCTGGCCTCACTAACACCTTCTTCCAGCAGCAACCTAGTTTTCTCAGGAGGTCTCCCATCCAGGTACTGACCAGGCTCAACCCTGCTTAGCTTCAGTAGGCAACCAGTCTTGGGCTGCAGGGTGATATGGCTGCCGGCCACATGGACTGCACACATTCAGACTCTGGTTAAGAAAGCCAGGCAAAGACTGTACCATCTGCTACAGCTGAGGAAATTCAGGGTCTCACCAGCTATCCTGAAAACTTTCTATTCAGGGGCCATAGTAAGTGTATTGACTCAGTGCATCTCAGTGTGGTATGGTAATTCCTCAAACCAGGATTGCAAAGCTATGCAGAGAGTCATGCGCTTAGCTGAGCGCATCTCAGGGTCTGCTCTCCCCTCTCTGCAGGACATCTACTTCAAACGCTGCAAAAGCAGAGCTGCTAAAATCATCAAGGACTCGAATAACCCTGGTAACCATTTTTTCATTTCACTGCCATCTGGCAAGCGCTTCAGGAGCATGATGGCAAAAACTGAGAGACTGAGGAGGAGCTTTTTCCCTCAGGCCATCAGGCTCCTAAACTCAATCTCATAACATCTACATAACATCATACCATCTAGAGGACTCAATTTAATAAACTGTAAAAACATCCATTATTCTACATCATCCGCATTGCTGCTATGTGTACATACCCGGTACAACCTGTTTGCACATTGCTCTTGCACATCCCTGTTTATATTAATATTTATTAATCCACAGTATACTGTATTGCACATTTTATCTCATTGCACATTTCACTCCTTATTTTATTATTTGTTCCTATTTTTATTTTTATTCTCACCTATATTTATATATATTCTCTTGTGTTGTTTCATTGTTTTTTTTTTGTTTTTTTTGCACTGTCCATTGAGCGGACCTATCCTGACTTACATTTCACTACTGATTATACCCTGTATGATTGTGTATGTGACGAATAATAAAGAACCTTGAAGAACCTTGAACCTTGAGGTTTCTGTCCTTGTCTCTCATCTGGACGTAAACGCACAAGCGCATGTGGCGATTAGATTCAGAGACAGTGTCAGAGACCCTGAGTTTGATAAATTAAGAACACAGTTCTCAGTTCCTGTAAGGTAAACAGGATAGAAAACTACGGGTTTAGCCCTCTCAGCTGCGGAATAGTCAGGGTCATCTAGAGACTGACCTCTCAGCGCGCGAACACATGTGCGCTAACACACACACAACAGGCCTCTCACATCTGCAACTGCAAATGTTAAATAATGTCTAACAGGCCTTCATCTGCACATATAATATGCTTCATAAGTGCACGGGTGAATTATTGAAGGCTTTATTCTTTATGTTTGATCTGCTGACTGAGTATGCTTGGTGCTTAGACTTCTCTCTCTTTCTCTGTCTCTCGCTCTCTCGTCCTTTCACTATCTCGTTTACAGAACAGGATTGGTTTTCCTAATTCCATTTCATCAGAACTGTTCCTTTGGCCACTCAAATAGAGCAGGGATTTTTTTCACATCCTTTTCAATGCACACAAGGAACTGAAAAACTATTTTGACATTTTTGAACACTTAAGTCTTACTTTTAAATGTCTGAATGTCATTTTTCTAGACAGAACAGATCATTGCGACGTTTGCAAACACTTTTTTATTTGAATTATCTCATAATTTCTCCGAATTGACTACACTTTTCAGAGCTATCATCTTTCTATTTTGCTATATATATATATATATATATATATAATTTTTCTGTTTGTACTATTGTTATATGGGATTAGGTTAATTATTATTTTGGATTATTTTTTATGAATACACTGTAACAAATTTCAGACCTCCCCGAGGGTCTATTTTCTAGTGACTGATTACATCAACATTTTTCCATTGGCCCAATTGGATTTCTGCTAACTGAATTTTATAAATTGTGGCAACAGTCTGCTAACATTGACTCAATGAGAAATAATATGTTGAGCCAATTGGTAAAAAAAGAAGTCTACTAAACCAAGTTATTGGCAAAATTAAATATTTTAAATAGTAGTAGCATACATTTTGTTTGACCTAATTTCAAAATCTATATTGGTAAATGTATAGTGCTAAATAAATGTTTATTTCCTGTTGTCCCAAACGAAAAGGAAAAAAAAAAACATTAAATGATACATTAAACACTGCCACGTTTTAAAACTTTTAATTACTAGTAATTTAGTGTAATAATATTACTTTTTGCATTAACTAGTAGTGTAACTAATTACTAATAAGATTTCAGTAATAATATTACAGTTGGAATATAGAAAAGCTTACATTCAGCAGATAGACATTTTGCATTACATTGATTTTGTCAGGAAACAATATGATCTGAACACTGTTGTGTAAGTTGTGGCTTTACGTTACTCTGGCATTACATCCCACCCACATTCCTCTGATCAGCATGTACATTATATTACTAATACATTTTTTTTGTGGAAAATTAAACTGTTTCTTACAAACTTATGTGATTTGATAAAATACATAATGAAATATAATCGTATCTGGGTAACAAAGAAATTACAATTAGCTTCAAGCTACACATTATAATTAATGAGATTAATACAACACTTCTTCTTGAATGTCACTATCAATCAATATTGAGTGTTTGTAATAACTTCTGACTTCGGTCCAATGTAGGTTTTGGTCAAATGATGAGAAAGAAATATGTTGTTAGTAACATTCTAGATGAATTTTATGTGAAAGATACACAGTTACAACTTATGTGAGGCGTGAAGAAAAAGTTATGTAACTAGTAGTGGAACTAATTACTGTTGCCTGAAAGTAATAAGTAAAGTAACAATATTACTTTTGAAAGGAGTAACTAGTAATTAGTAATATATTCAATTATTTGAGTAACTAGCCCAACACTGTTCACAAACATGCAAAAAATGTCAAACACCATAAATAATCATAATTTAATAAACAATAGTAATAATTTAACCGAGGTTACTTCAGCCAGTGTTTAGGTTTATGTCATTGAATATTACCATTCTCACAAAAGGTACTCCGAGCTCATGAAACTGCATCTTAACTATTTAACATCAAATACATTCACATATAAAACATGTCAAAAACACAATCTCATTTAAGGACTGGGGAGGTTACTTCACCCAGAGTAATTTCACATTAACTCTACCATTCTAACAAGAGGTTATTTGCATTAAACAGCATATTACACTTCAACTGTTTGCAAAAAAAAAATTGAGGTGCTTTGAGGTTAAAATTCTGTCATTAATTACCCTAACATCATTCCACATCAATATGACCTTTGTTTCATGGTTGGATTTCATCAAAAATATCTTAATTTGTTTTCTGAAGATGAACGAAGGTCTTTACGGGTTTGGAACGACGTGAGGGTAAGTAATTAATTACATAATTTTCATTTTTGGGTAAACTATCCCTTTAAGCCTTGTTGTACTCCAGGATGAGTGCATACAATAATTAAAAAAAGTACAATAAATACATTTAAAAGACTCCTAAGTTGTGAAGCACCAGCTCCTCTTCCAGGACAATGGAGACATTCAGCACACTTGACAGGGCCCTGGAAGTGCAACTGCTGCTGCTTACTATTTCAAGAATTCCCATTTTTATTACAGTTGTGTGGTTCTCCAATGGCTCTGTACTCTGTAAAAAATATATATATATATATATATATAATATATAATATATATATATATATATATATATATATATATATATATATATATATATATATATAAAATAGCAATGTCAATACTAAGTCTACATTAGAATTAGCAGCCTACATTGCATCTAGCCATGTATCATAAATTAAAAAAACACACACTGTACACTTACATACACAACTGTTGAAAGGATTGGAGTCAGTATGAGTTTTTTTATTACTTTTATTCAATATAGGTGTATTAATTTGATCAAAACTGAAAGTAAAGATATTTATGTTACAAAATATTTCTATTTTTAAAAAGCTGCTTTTTTAACATTTATTACATAATCCTGAAAAAAATTAAATATAATAAAAATTATTGAGCAGCAAATCAGCATATTAGAATGATTTCTAACAATCATGTGACACTGAATACTGAAGTAATGATGCTAAAAAGTCAGCTTTGTCATAACATGAATAAATTATATTTGAAATATTAAAATAGAAAATGGTTATTTTAAATTATAATAATATTTCACAATATTACTGATTTTATTGTATTTTTGATAAAATGAATATAGCTTTGATAAGCATTTAAATCTTCTTAAAAAATATATTTTTTATATATAATAATCTTAGAATCTGCTCTTGTATATAAAATACAAACATATCTACAGTATACATGTATAGTAGTACTAGTAGCTTCTGTTCCTCTGCTGCTGTGTTCCAAAAGCTGGCGTGAATTTTTTCCAGCTGTGCATGATTCCCAAGATCTCAAACACACTAGCCTTTTGTTAGACATTAAGACACATGCACACTCACTGCATGTACAGTAGCCTATGCTGTTATATATGTGTGTGTTTGTGTGTGTGCTGGACAGACTTGGACAGATGAGGCCAGTGCAGCTGTTGGCTGGTCAGCACAGGACATAATGAAACAAAGGAGAACCTGTAGTTACAAGCAAGCTCAAGCATGCAGCCATTTAATGTCTTTGGATGTAAATATCTGAATGATGCTGATGTCCTTACCCATGTCTCTTCAGCACAACCACAGTTATTCTGTTCTCTACCCGTTACAACAACCAAGCTCACCACTCATTCCTCAACTAAACAAACAGCCCAAATTATCTATAAAGTTCAAAATAAAACATGACAACACACAGGAGCTCATAAACACAGAGACTACTGGAGTGATACATTATCTAAAAGAAGTGAGTACACCCCTTACATTGTTTTGTAAATATTTTATTATATCTTTTCATGTGACAACACCTAAGAAATGACACTTTGCTACAATATAAAGTAGTGAGTGCACAGCTTGTATAACAGTGTACATTTGCTGTCCCTTCAAAATTACTCACCAAACAGCCATTAATGTCTAAACCGCTGGCCACAAAAGTGAGTACACCCCTAAGTGAAAATGTCCAAATTGGGCCCAAAGTGTAAATATTTTGTGTGGCTACCATTATTTCCCAGCACTGCCTGAACCCTCTTGATATGTAGTTCACCAGAGCTTTACAGTTTGTCACGGGAGTCCTCTTCCACACCTCCATGACAACATCATGGAACTGGTGGATGTTAGAGACCTTGCGCTCCTTCCCCTTCCCGTTTGAAGATGCCCCATAGATGCTCAATAGGGTTTAGGTCTGGAGACATGCTTGGCCAGACCATCACCTTTACCCTCAGCTTCTTTAGCAAGGCAGTGGTCATTGTCATGTTGGAATACTGCCCTGCGCCCAGTCTCCGAAGAGAGGGGATCATGCTCTGCTTCAGTATGTCACAGTACATGTTGGCATTCATAGTTCCCTCAATGGACTGTAGCTCCCCAGTGCCGACAGCACTCATGCAGCCCCAGACCATGACACTCCCACCACCATGCTTGACTGTAGACAAGACACACTTGTCTTTATACTCCTCACCTGGTTTCCGCCCCACACGCTTGACACCATCTGAACCAATTAAATGTATCTTGGTCTCATCAGACCACAGGACATGATTCCAGTAATCCATGTTTTAGTCTGCTTGTTTTCAGAAAACTGTTAGCGGGCTTTCTTGTGCAACATCTTTAGAAGAGGCTTCCTTCTGGGATGATAACCATGCAGACCAATTTGATGCAGTGTGCAGCATATGGTCTGAGCACTGACAGGCTGACCCACTGCCCATTCAACCTCTGCAGTAATGCTGGCAGCATTCATACATCTATTTTCCCAAACACAACCTCTGGATATGATGCTGAGCACGTGCACATAACTTATTTGGTCGACCATGGCAAGGCCTGTTCTGAGTGGAACCTGTCATGTTAAACCACTGTATGGTCTTGGTCACCTTTCTGCAGCTCAGTTTCAGGGTCTTGGCAATCTTCTTATAGCCTACGTCATCTTTATGTAGAGCAACAATTTTTATTTTCAGATCCTCAGAGAGTTCTTTTCCATGAGGTGCCATGTTGAACGTCCACTGACCAATATGAGAGAGTGAGAGCGATAACACCAAATTTAACACATCTGCTCCCCATTCACACCTAAGACCTTGTAACACCAACAAGTCACATGACACCAGGGAGATAATAGGGCAAATTGGGCCCAATTTCACTTAGGGTTGTACTCACTTTTGTGGCCAGCAGTTTAGACATTAATGGCTGTGTGTTGAGTTATTTTTTGGGGACACCAAATTTACACAGTTATAAAAGCTGTACACTCACTACTTTACATTGTAGCAAAGTATAATTTCTTCAGTGTTGTCACATGAAAATATATAATAAAATATTTACAAAAATGTGAGGGGTGTACTCACTTCTGTGAGTTACTGTATGTGGATGTGTGTGTGAGTGTGTGTTTTGGTAAAGAGAGTGATTTGTTTACAGTGTCTGGAGCACAAAGGAGAAGGTCATCTATCATTCCCAGATAAAAGTGTCAAGCCCGCTGCACAATAAGAGAAAGAGAGAGTGAGGGAGAGAGAGAGAGATAGAGAGAGAGAGAGAGAAATTATGAAACATAAGGCCAGACAGATGGAAATTGTGAATGATGGATGTCGAGAAAAAGGATATATATTGCTGAGGTAGCAAATAAATATATATATGAACGAGGAAAGACTAGAAGAGGAAAGATGGAGAGAAAGCAGAGAGGTGGAATACACTCAAGCTGGGCCTCGGAGGATATGAGCAAGAGAGGGCCGAACGAATAATTTAAACGATAATGACATGAAGTTGGGTGAGGAACAGGGAAAAATGGAGAGAGGAAAGTAAAAAATATGGAATGGGTGTTTGTTTTTTTCAACTTAAGGCACTTTAATATATCAGGGGTGGATTTTTTTTAAACCAACAGATATCAGCTTTTTTCCTTCTTTTTCACATTAAAACTGTCTTGGAAACTTTTTACAATTTGATTTATTTATTTTTGTATTTGAAATGAATTTTAAATACAGATTGTATTGTTTTACCATCCTTTCAGATGCAGAAGTTTAATTTAAAAGCATGACAATCCAAAATAAAATAGCTGGTATTTGCACTGTGTAAATTATAGATGCTATTTACATCGCTATTTACACTGTGGAAATAGCATATTATCTTAGCAATAGATGCTATTTACACTAAGTGCAAATAGCTAGATTCTATTTACACTATGTTAAAATAGCAGGATTTTCTGATATTTATACTACTTATATAAAAAAAAACACAGACTTTACCATCTACGCCACTGGACCTGATGCTTGATGAGTGTCTTTTGTATTGTCGAGTAGCCCAATCACACACTGTTGGCGAGAGTCAGTTTAAATGAAGTTTAGAACGAAGTTCATAAACTAGGTTCGGGAGGAGCACGTCAGATACTCAGCCTAATTAACACAGGTGGTACACAATCTAGGTAATCAACCCTCGGACATAAATACAGCTGTCTTACCTCCATCTAGTTGACGGTTAAGCAGCATCCCTCCACCACCCCTTGTCCACCATATCACTAGAATTCTCATCACACGGGGGGGTACTCTGGGTTCGGGCCATTCCCGAGCTCAGAGCCCTCCCCCAGGACAGCACGCCTACAACGTATTACCACACTCGCCAAATACGCATTACGTTTATCGTGCTAGTAGATGTAAGTGTGAAATCGTGAAATAGCATATGCCAACAAGGCGGACTATTTGCGCGTAGTAAAATACACAGATTATGCACAGATTAACTGTTCATCACAAGAGTATTGATGTACGCTAAAAAGTAAATGGGGTCAGTTTTGGTTTCATGCTTACTTTAATTGTGTGTAGATAGGATACATAAAATAATAAATTAGCCTCAGCAAGACAAACGAGTCCAAAGGAGTTCCAATTTTTTTTTTTTTTTATGTCATTTCCACCACAGAATACTATTAAACACACTGCATCATTTAAGATGTGATTGAAATGACACTGTGGTTTAAATGTTTATGATGGTTCAGCAAAAAAAGACAGAAATCACATAATTCTACCATTGGTCTTTGAAAAGTATGTTCTAAGGGATTTTATTTTCAAGTCCACAAGGTCAAGTGTCCATACTGGAATAAACACCCAGACAAAAAAAAAAGAAAGAAAGAGGGGGAGTTGATTGGAGGAAGGGTAGGCTGGCCAGCAGCGGATGATCGATGGAGGGGGCCTTTACCCGGCAGAGCCGGTCTGCCAACCAAACCCTCCATTACAGCTGTCCTGCCTGGCACACTGCCACACTGAGATGAGGAGACCGAAACAAGGGAAATAGGGTGAAAACGAGAGAACAAGAAGAACAAGAGTGGGAGAAACATTATGCTAATGTTGGCCATTGTGTCACATGGGGCAAGGCACTGGAGAAAGAACAGCAGCTAATCTTTCCAAGCATATGGATGCTAGCAGGACAGACAGAGGGACACAGTTCAAATAAA
The DNA here is from genome assembly GCA_003573665.1 of Oxygymnocypris stewartii. Lineage (NCBI taxonomy): Eukaryota > Metazoa > Chordata > Actinopteri > Cypriniformes > Cyprinidae > Oxygymnocypris > Oxygymnocypris stewartii. Next base: position 384,324 of record QVTF01021682.1, on the reverse strand, counting down.
AGAGAGCGTGATAGCAAAAGAGAGAGAGATGAGAGAGAGAGAGAGAGAGAGAGAAAACAACAGACAGCTTCAAATCTGGGCAGCTGGTCAGTGAGTCTGGGGTGATTATGTTTACTCAAATACAAAATGGGCTTTTAGGGCGATGACAATAGGGCAGAAGTCTAGCTATGAAACACTCTGGGATAATCTGTATTGACTGAACGCTACCAGAGAAACCTAATAGAGTGGCACAAGGCACTTTTATGTTTAACGGGTGATCTTATTAAACACACACACACACACACACACACACACACACACACACACACAAAAGGCCGGAAGGGTGGATGTTGGGGGCCTTTGACAGGACCCTAAACACGCATTAAAACTCACCTCTGAAAGTATCACTGCTATAATATTCTCAAACTTGAATTACACCTTGCAACTATTAAAAACCGAGTTTGTTATTTGAAAATTATGCTGACATAAATTAAATATAAATATTAAATATAAAAAACGAAACATTAAAATAATATATTAAACTATTAATATTAAATAAACAAACAGATTATATTTTATATAACAGTGTTTTTCGCATTAATAATCACAGACACTAGACCATGTAGTGATTTGACAGCTCTGTTTTTGATTTATTGATCAATCCATCAAACCGCATGTTTTATGTGACATCTGCATTGTAAATTAATTGTCATTACTGGATTCTGGGATTCACTCCGCATCACGGAAATCATAAGACTTTAACCTTAAGTTAGAAATGGGACATAACTATATCTTCATGGAGGGATGGTGTTCTGAAATATAGGTAAACATGTTCGATGTGTTTCCTCTTTTTGCGGCTGCTTTGCGACCAGCTTTTGTGAACTGCGTTTATCCTCGAGGACAAATAAGCGTTCATCTTTTCTATATTCAAAGTAACGTTATTCCCATACTGCCAATTTTGATTTATATTTCAACGTGGGATAGAGATTAGAGATAACGGTCTCTGTCTCTGATGTTGTCTCTGCTGCACGTGTGAGTGGAGCAAGATAACAGTTAAGTGGAAAGTTGTTGCAGAGGTGCAGGTGAGATTCTGCGTCTTTTATTTTCTCCAAATACCGTAGATAAGCAAATGTACACGGTATGATAATCGTACATGCTTTCACTTCTTGTTCCTTTACCAGAACCTGCTGGGGGGCCACCTCGGTGGAAAAAAAACCCATAAACCTGGGCGGGCGAGACCCGAACTGTATTGATACCCTTTTTCTATAGTCTGCAGGACCCAACAAGTTATATTTGGCAGAAGTTTCCACGCTGTCAAAATTATACTAGAGGTACCAGCCTCTCGAGACTGGTTTCTGGATTTATATGTAGTTGTGCAGTCAGAACGACATCCTGAAATGGCGAACCGACAGGAAGCGTCTGAAATGACCGCTCTGAAACCATCTTCGGAGGGGACGGCATCCCAAGGCCACTATGTTTCTGGGTAGACCTTGAGATATGCACTCGCCGGAGACCGCTGCACCCTGAAGCACACGAGGTGGCAGGGTTGGCAGAACGGTCCCCTGAGGACTCCGAAGGGAGACGGACACCGTAAAATGAGGTGTTGACCGCTCCACTTCGGGAGGGGGGGGGGGGGATCCTCATAGGCCTGAACCCTCAGGGGGCAGCTCTTCTATGCCTTCTTAGAAATAATAACGGTCCTCAGATTAGTTTTACACTTCGACGGCTGTGGCTGAGCGCGCTTCCCGTGTCCCTATTCTTAGGTGGGGGAGCACGATAAGCCACGCTCTGTCTAGTTGTGCAGTCAGAACGACATCCTGAAATGGCGAACCGACAGGAAGCATCTGAACTGACCGCTCTGAAACCCTCCTCAGAAAAGGGCGGCCATCCCAAGGCCACTACGTTTCTGGGTGGATCCTGAGATATGCGCTCGCCGGAGACCGCTGCGCCCTGAAGCACACGAGGTGGCAGGGTTGGCAGAACGGTCCCCTGAGGACTCCGAAGAGAGACAGACACAGTAAAATTAGGTGTTGACCGCTCCACTTTGGGGGGGAAGTTGAGCAATAATAATTTTTACTTTCGTTAAAAATAATGATGGTCCTCAGATCCGTTTTGCACTTCGAAGGCTGCGGTTGAGAGCACTTCACGTGTCCCCATTATTTAGGTGGGGGAGCACGATAAGCCAAGCTCTGCTTAGATGTTTGGAGCTGCTCCCGCTCAGCAGCCCCGGAGATATGAGTACGCCGGGGGAGGAGTTTATGGAATGCAGCTGCTTGTTTAGCTGATTCCCGAAATCTCTTGACAACCGATTTAACTGCATCGCCGAAGAGGCCAGAGGGAAAATAGGAGCATCCATAAGAAAGTTTTTCTCTTTTCTCTTTATGCTACTCAGATTCAATCATAAATCTCTCTTAGTGGCCACCAGGTGCTGCCATAGCCCTGAGAGACAAATCTTTGGCCCGACACAGTTTGCAATCTGCGTTCGGACCTCAACCTCCGCCCTCATCGTGATCTCCTAACAATTCAGCCTGGTAGGCTTGCAGCAGATACATTGTAGGTAAACACGCTGCTGCCTGACCAGCTGCTGAGTAAGCCTTTCCCACCAGTGCTGATATTGTTCTCACTGGCTTAATGGGTAATACCAGGGATTTTATTGATTTTATTATAGAGGAATATTGAGATGTTTGTGTACTATAAACTCAATAGGGAACCAGTTTCTCCCATGAGGTGACCCACATGGTGAGGGGAGTAATGCTAGCTCGACCAACAAGGAGAGCAAACTATCACAGTGCTCTGGGGAGAGGAGAGGTCAATTCTCAGAATGAGAGGGAACTCAGACGCTCAGAAGGGAGCGGCATGCTCATAGGTGACCCTCTGTGGTGAGGGGAGCAATGCTAGCTCAACCCAGTCATATAAACTTATAGTACAAAAACCGGTAGGCCCTGGTATTGCAGTGCTGGGGACCTGATGAGAGCAGGGAGGCTCCCACAGAAACCTACGACTTGGCCACATGATCCAGGGGTATGAGGCAGGGAACAGGGCTCTCATTCTAGCCTGGATCTAGTATCGAAGAGTGAGGTAATCACTGAGTCGATAGCAAGAGGTTTTACATTTTTTTGTAAAACCCACAAAACGACAGGTCCCATAAATACTGCAAAGAATGGCAGCAGTAGGAAACACAACGTATCCAGTCCGATTAGAAATGGATCATACTCACCCATCCATGCTCCCTGCACATGAGATTAGTCCTGGAGACGAAGTCCGAAGAGTCGGGTCCAGCAGAGCATGAGCCACTGGATCAGATGATGTCAAAGAGATCGCATCATCATAATCCAGCAGCTCACCCTCGTTCGCGGCCGATGAGCGCAAGAAGGAAAACCCCCTCTCTAACTCATCAGTCAGATCCGTCTGAGAGCCCCACGAGCTCATTCTCCTCCATGCCTCGGCAACAGCGGGTCCTGAACCGCGGGAAACAGATGGCTTCCCCTCCTTCCTCGAAAAGAGAGACAGACGAGAACAGAGCTTTCTCATGGAAAAATGCTCACAGTGCTCCTCGAGGACATCACATGCGTGCTCCTCGTCCAAGTAAAATATACAAAGATCATGTGTGTCATCAGGTGTCAAATAATGAGGACGCAGATCCACACATCTCTTAAATGCCTTGCTAGTGCTCATCATAATAATTGGAGAAATTATTACCCGTAGAATGCACGCTTCAAACAAAACAGACACTGAAGACAAAGAAGAGGATGATGTATTCTCCCGGAGGTTTCCTTTTATACTGTGGTCGCGCCGGTAGTGATGTCATAGGCTATCGAACCTGAGTGAACAGGCCTACATTACCATGGACTCTCACACATAAAAGGAGCATGATAAGATTATTTTCTTGGACATGTGCGAGTCGTAAAATTAACCAACTTCAATAATTACGCCGCACCGTCTGGAGGACCCCTTTTCTTATCTCTGCAAAAGACACAGGAAAGGAGATATTTATAGAGCCACATTCTTGAGCGACCACACTCCTGGAATCTTGTGACTGTTTAATGCATAATTCAATAATGGAAGAAGGTTTTATGATGAGACTCTGAGCTAAGAAAATCACCAGGTCTCCAAAAACGTGACATTCTCATGATCCCGGACAGCTCTTCTTTCGTGAAGAATGCACCTCTTTGTGCCTCTTCTTGCGCAAGGAACACCCAAACTTTTATTGACTTTCTCCCAAAATACAAGTAATAATTACTTCTGCTATTAAAGCAATATACTCAAGAGACACTATATATTAATGTTGTGTTATGTCTTCTACGAGCACGATGTGTTATTTTTAAACTTTAATCTGAACCCTTTTTGTGTTTTAGCAGGAAAAGCTATTAACGTGTGTGAAATATGTTGAGTTTGATTTCGTATGAATGGTCATGATAAATGCAACAATTTGGTGTGAACTATATGTTGATTCTCAGCCTTGTACGAATGATGAATACTTCTATAAGAAACCATTAGAGGTAGTTCCTTCATGTGATAAACTGATTAGCAGATAATGTATGCATGGAAAGAAGCCGTGTGGGCAGGGCTTCGCCCCACAAGAATAATCTGATTTGTACAGCCGCCCGTGGGTGGAACCAAATCGGGCCGTTTAAACACTAACGCTTTGTTCATAGCTTTTTGCTTGCGCTCATTGACTTGCTAGAAACTTCGTCCTTGGATTGCGCTGTGGAGAGCCCTCAGCCATATACCATCTGGTGAGAATCCACCCATGCCTCCAAAGTTCCGACTAGAGGAACAAAGGCTGCTTGTTGCTTGCTCACTTGCTCTAAAACTTTGGTGTCTTCAGTGATCGCCCCGGGAAGCGGTCTCCGCCTTTACCATCAGGCTGACCAGCTAAAGAACTCAAAGACTTTGTCAAATTTCTCACTGAAGAACTTTAACATCTGAGCCGTAAGAACTCTACACAAACTTCCCAATAGTGTCATCACGTCACAAAAAAACCGGCAATCACGAAAGGAGTTCCCTAGTGACATCACGCAACGACGCAACTAGCAGCAGCCGGAGGTTTCCATCAACCAAACGGAAACACACGGAAACACCAGATCAGCTGTCAAACTCAACTGAAAGCAAGTAAATCAAATAAATATCTATTGTTGCTGAAAACTGGTGTATTGATCTGTATGCAGTAAAGATAGCAAAGTCTCTGCTTGTGATCAACCTCAGTGAAGTTACGAGATATCAAAAGAATGCTAAACTTTTCTGACCTGTGTGTGTGTGTGTGTGTGTGTGTGTGTGTGTGTGTGTGTGTGTGTGTGTGTGTGTGCATATGTTTTTGCGTAGGTGAGTGTGTAATGCATATGTGTTTTAGTACGTTTAGTCCATCATGTGTGGTAGAATAACAGTTAGCAAATAAACCTCTGTTTCATTTATAAAGATGTCTTGGGCCGTGTGATTTTCAAGTTTTAAACAATTTGCCAAAGATCGCGTTACCTAGCTCAAAATATGATAAAGTACTAATTTAGTTTGTTTTATCGTTGGCCACGAAGTAACATAAACTAATTTAAAATTGTTAAAAAATTGTTAAAGATATACTGATGTAATGGTCGCTGGACGAGTCGTTAATAAGATATAAATCATAAGTTAAAGATTAATATCACTTCAATCAAAGCAATATTGAATCTTTAATAAATGATTCCCCAAAGCAGAAATAATAGCTTCAAAAATTATTACACCGGCCAGCAAGTTGTGTTTTTGTATGTATGGTTCAGACATGGGTCACGCAGATGGCGTTCCTCATAGTGACCCCTAGAGGACACAGTTCAAAGTTCCCATGAAGGGGAACAGGAAACAGATGCTACAATTCAAACAGGCTCACCAAAATTGAACAATAGAAGACTGGAAAAACATTGCCTGGTCTGATGAGTCTCGATTTCTGTGGCGACATTTAGATGGCAAGGTCAGAATTTGGCGTAAAGAACATGAAAGCATGGATTCATCCTGCCTTGTCTCAACGGTTCATGCTGGTGATGGTGGTGTAATGGTGTGGGGGTTATTTTCTTTGCACACTTTGGGCCCCTTAGTACCAATTGAGCATCGTTTAAACGCCACAGCCTACCTGAGTATTGTTGACGACCATGTCCATCCCTTTATGACTACAGTGTACCCATCTTCTGATGGCTACTTTCAGCAGGATAATGCACCATGTCACAAAGCTCAAATAATCTCAAACTGGTTTCTTGAACATGACAATGAGTTCACTTTACTCAAATAGCCTTCACAGTCACCAGATCTCAATCCAATAGAGCACTTTTGGTATGTGGTGGAACAGGAGATTAGCATCATGGATGTGCAGCTGACAAATCTGCAGCAACTGCGTGATGCTATAATATAAATATGGACCACAATCTCAGAGGAATGTTTCCAAAACCATGTTGAATCCATGCCAATCCATTAAGGCAGTTCTGAAGGCAAAATGGGGTCCAATACGGTACTAGCAATGTGTACCTAATAAAATAGCCAGTGAGAGTGTAGATCAATGGGTAAGATGATAAGGTTTGTACAAGAAGTTGCTATATTTGTCCCTAAACTTTTGAAAAAAAGTCTCAAAAGGGGTGGGGAAGTTGCTAAATCTAGCTACAAATTCACTAAATTGGCAACTTTGCTTGAAACCACCCACAGCACTCTAGATACCCCATAGCAACATAACAAAACTGACACTAGAACTAGACTATGCATAGACACACCCTGACAACAACCCACATCACCCTAGATACCCCATAGCAACATGCTAAAGCTATCACTAGAACTAGAGTCTTCATATAAACACCCTGACAACAACCCACAGCACCCTAGATACCCAATAGCAACATGCTAAAGATATCACTAGAACTAGAGTCTGCATAGAAACACCCTGACAACAACATGTCACCCTTGACACCTCATAGCAACAAAGGTGGCTAATTACCTGTTTAGGCTAATATTTCACAGGGCAACTTTTTGAGCAATTTTGCTGGGCAACTTTGGTCAATGTTGCCATCAACAGGCAACCAAGTGAGACACAGGGCCATGACCGATTTAAAGTGTCCAGGTAGAAATTTGTTACCCATTTTCAGTGAAAGTGCCCAAGCAGCTTTACTCAAAGAAAGTTGCTTGCCAAAATTGCTCAAAAAGTGGCCCTGTGTAACATCAGCCTTTGAATAAGTGAGCAATCGATTGTCAAATTAACCTACCGGCAAGCAACCACCAACACCCTAGAAACTTCATAACAAAGGCCTGGTAACCACCTGCAGCACCCAAGTAACCACATACCAATATGCTAAAACTGTCACAGAACTATCTACTGCATATAAACACCCTGACAACAATCCACAACTCCCTAGCAACCTCATAGTAACATAGAGGGCAAATTACCCTTAGTAACTGAATGCAAAAGCAACACCCTGCCGACCACCCACAATTCCTTAGCAACAGCATAGCAAAAACCCTGGAGTAATACCCTGACAACCACCCACATCCCCCAAGCAAAATCCTGGACCCCCCCCCCCCCCCAAACAACCCCCTAGCAACCACACAGTAACACCCTAACAATAGCAACCACACAGTAACACCCTAACAATCAGCCAAAACCCCCCTATAGTCATCTGCAAAGTAACTCCTTGCCAACTATCCACAACCGCAGAACAGCTCCCATATTTCCCCATCTGATCTCCTACACCTCCACCACAATACATCAGTGAATCACTGGCATTGCTCAGAGCTCTGAATCAACTCTTGACTTTTTGCTCAAAGGATGATTAATATGCTTCTGGAGTAAAAATGCATAAACACTCGTGCCCCGTGACCGTCTCACTCCCTGTTGTTTGTCACTCTTTGTTTGTCTCTTTTTACTCCTTTAGTTTTTGCAAACCAAAGCCCCATCTGCTGGATCATCAACACGCTTGAGTATTTTAATTCACATCTTCAGACACCATCTGCCCAACACCCTCTTCCCCTTACACACACACACACACACGCACACACACACGCACACTCACACTCACACGCACACACGCACACGCACACGCACACGCACACGCACACGCACACACACACACACACACACACACACACACACACACACACACACACACACACACACACACACTGAATATGATCTCAGCCCAGCGAGCATTAGCCGTCTCCTCTGTTTAGGGTTGGATACTTGTTACACTCTAACAGCTGCCATTCTTTAGACTGCAACTCTCCCAAACTATTTTAAAGCCCAACCATTGTCATTAAAACACAATATTTAGCTACCATTTTACAAAAAATGATTAAGTTCAATTTAAATGTTTTTTGATAACACATTTTTAAGCATTGATAACAGTGTTATTTTAATATTATTTATATTCTACTGTATATTTTATTATATTGAATTATATTTTATTCTTATCATTTTTAGATCATTAAAAATAGATTAGATTTTAATTTTGTAGTAATGTAATTGTTGTAATGTTTGTGCTATTTGCATTTGTCATTCATTTATTCATTCATTCATTCATTTAATTCCGGTAATAGTGTCAGAATTTGATCAAAATCCCAATGGAACAATTTATTGCTCAGTTTGGTCTTCCTAGGCTAGGCAAGGCAAGGCAAGTTTATTTATATGGCACATTTCATACACAGTGGTAATTCAAAGTGCTTTACATAAAATAAAGTGAAATAGACATTAAAAGTAATCTCATTTTAGCATCAACAGTATCAAAAACCAATCTGTTCCTGATTTTTATGAGGGGGAAGAAAATAGCAATTACACCCCCCCCAAATTGTGCAGCTCTAGTTTTGGTCACTTTTTAGCTGGTAGGGATGGAGGACCAACTGTCCGCCCAGCCAATCTACACATGAACTAGGCCAGGCTTCAAATCCAGATCGATCACCTAAAGACCAATAAACTTGCTAAAACTGGTTTCACTATGCATCAACAAGGATGTGAAGTCTTGAACATAGTATCCCATACAGTGAATATACGTAGGCCTACTGTTTTTCCCAGACATGTCCTGACTGGGATTTCCGAATTGCCTTAATTGTCTGGGTGTTGTTTTTGACTGCTTATTGACATATTTTCTACAGTCTACAATTATAAATGTATGCATATTTGCATTCCTTTGGCTATTCTCTGTTGATCCCACCTTCTCACACACCACGAATGGTTGATCATTTACAACCCTTGAACACGATTGGACAAAATATGTTTTCAGTCATTACCATCAGCAAGTATGAAAACAACAGGAAAACAAAGTCAAAACCCAGACATTTAAGGGAATTTGGAGATCCTGACCAAGACATGTCCTCAAAAAGAGGACATTTGGTCACTTTAATAACCCATATAATACAAACCCAGAGTTAACTTGGTTAAATACCAACACTTGGGATGATGTACCAAAAGATAAACTGACAGGGATGGAATTTCAACCTGGCGGTTAGCGTAGCATGCTAACTCCGCTTTAGAGCAGCTTTCATAGACTGAATTAGCCATCTTTGCCCAGCCGCCACCCTCAGGTACCATAATAATATCAGCATGACAAGATTTAATTAAGAATCAATCTGCTGGAGAACAAGGGCCAAAAAAAACCCTAAACCGCATCCAGCGAGCTCTCGCAGGCGCTGTCACTACACACTACAACCCTCCACTGACTGCCTGTCATAGCGGATACAAGGGTATAAAAGTTGGTCGGCTGTATTTTGGAAGGTGAGGAGATGGCGGCGGGGCTTTATGCAGCGCGACGGGTTGTTATTATAGCAGTCATTACATGATGCTCTCTCTCGCTCTGGCTAATAATGAGAGTCATTACATTCAGCTACACACTCCATTTGGATCTCATAACTACTAAAGCCACTGATTATACAGAGCGACAGAAAATGAGAGAGAAAAGAGGAGCATTTTTGAGGATGAGCTCCTGTCAGAGGCTTGTGAATGTAACCTGAGGCTCAAAGCCTGAAGCACTTGGCTTTTGTAGAGGATAGAATACACACACACACACACACACACACACACACACACATATACACGTCTCTTAGCCATCTGGAGCATGAGCTGTGACCCAGCTTTCCCTCAGCAAGGAGGCCACTACACACACAGTCACACATGCACATATGTGCCACCACTTTCTTTGCTTTTCTTTCTCATTTTGTTTCCCTCTCTTCCTTTTTTAATTTAATTTCCCATCTATCACACTCCTGCATTTGCCCGCCCCGCTCCTTGTCTCCTCCCCTCTCAGATCGGGACCCCAGGTGGGGAGACGAAGAAGGGGCCAGTGAGACAGAAGGATGGAGAAGGTGATATTGTGTATCGCTTACGTCTGGGAGCGGAACAATGACAGCTGCTGATGTCAAACAGGTGCTGAGCTTCAGGCCTGCAGGGAGGAGGAGGGTGTGTTCACAACCCACATACTCCAACGCTCACACACACTTGAATACAAATCCAACACTTCCGAAATTAGAGAACAGAATCCAGCAGGGAAACCAATGTATGCTGTGGCCAAATAGAGAGTTAAGCTTGAGAAAGACAACAATGAGAAAGTTGTTTGGGATTGTAGCTTTAATCAGCGACTAAGCTGACTAAATCAGGCCGGCAATAGTTCAGTGAGGAAGTGTAATTTAACTTTGATGGGGAAAGTGTGTTTTTAAGGAATTGACACAAAATTGGTGTATTGAGGACCCACAGAAATGTTTTATTGCTCAAAGTTTTCTCTTTCATAGCTGAACTGAATTAATGGGGTTCTCGGTTATGCTTTGTTTATGTATCAACCTGGTCTCAGAGGTTTCTTTAAAAATAAATGCAAATTACAATATTGCTGACATACAGTAAGGTTAGGTTAGGTTAAAGAGTTAGTTCACCCACAAATGAAAGTGACGTCATTAATTACTCACCCTGATGTCATTCCGAACCCGTAAGACCTCCCTTCATTATTGGAACACAAATTAAGATGATTTTGTTTGAATCTGAGCGCTCACAGGCCCTCCATAGAGAGCAATACAACTGAAATGTTCCCAGGTCCAGAAACATAGCAAGGAGATTGGTAAAATAATCTATGTAACATCAGGGGTTCAACTAGAATTTTACGAAGCCACGAGATTAGATTTTGTGCAAAGAAAACAAAAATAACGATTGTATACACGTTTTTAATTCTCCTGTTTCTCTTGTGGACGTGCATTCACGACAGCATATGACGCATGCGCTGAGCCAGAGTGATGTTTCACAGCGTGATGACATTGAATACGCAGCGTTTTGACGTTGAACACAAGGCATTTGTTTAACGTTATCAAGCTGGATCTGGATCAGCGCTTGTGGTTTGGAACAACATCAGGGTGAGTAATTAATGACATCATTTACATTTTTGGGTGAACTAATCCTTTAAATTTTTTCGTCTCCCATAGGAGAAATTTGGCTTGGACAAAGGTCTTGCTGCACAACACAACATAAAACATAGCAACATAACATAAGGGCATGTTAAACATATACATACATACATACATACATATATATATATATACACACACAGTGGTTACGGAAAGTATTCAGACCCCCTTACATTTTTCACTCTTTGTTATATTGCAGCCATTTGCTAAAACCATTTAAGTTCTTTTTTTTTCTCATTAATGTACACACAGCACCCCATATTGACAGAAAAACACAGAATTGTTGACATTTTTGCAGATTTATAAAAAAATAAAAACTGAAATAACAGTAATTTATTACGTTATTTCAGTAATTCAACTCAAATTGTGAAACTTGTGTATTAAATAAATTAAATGCACACAGACTGAAGTAGTTTAAGTCTTTGGTTCTTTTAATAGTGATGATTTTGGCTTTAATTACTGCCTCAATTCAGCGTGGCATGGAGGTGATCAGTTTGTGGCATGGTATGGAAGCCCGGGTTTCTTTTAGCTCATCTGCATTTTTTTTCGTCTCTTGTTTCTAATTTTCCTCTTGACAATACCCATAGATTTTCTTTGGGGTTCAGGTCTGGTAAGTTTGCTGGTCAGTCAAGCACACCAACACCATGGTTATTTAAAACCTGTTACGAATCCAGCGTTCCGCCGGCGGGACACCTAGTGGTGTTAGCGGTGAAGTCTTCAGACACAAAAAAAGAAAAAAAACACTGAGAGACCATTTTGAAGGCTCAGGAAAACTTTGCAGGTGTTTTGAGTTGATTAGCTGTTGGCATATCACCATATTCTAATTTGTTGAGATAGTGAATTGGTGGGTTTTTGTTAAATGTGAGCCAAAATCATCACAATTAAAAGAACCAAAGACTTAAACTACTTCAGTCTATGTGCATTGAATTTATTTAATACACAAGTTTCACAATTGAATCGAGTTGAATTACTGAAATAAATTAACTTTTCCACAACATTCTAATTTATTGAGATGCACCTGTAAAATACTCAAAGTGCCTTACAATTTAACCAGGTGAACTTATGCAGATAACACTCCCACCCTAGCCCCCCCCCCCCCCCACCCTCAGAATACATTCCCTTTTGATCATTTAAAAATGTAACTTACAATGGGATAAAATAATATGAATACTTAAGCATGCAACTAATGTGGATGTCAGATAATTTGGTCTTGGAAGTTTCAAAACTTTATTAAAATTAAATATATTTGAATGTATTATTATATTAAATATTAAAAAGCAAAAGAAACAAAAACAAATAAACACATAAAAATAACAGAAAACATAGTTAAAAATGTAATTTAACTATGGTAAAATAACTGTTTTAAACACATTTGAAAGGAGAAATCTCTGACATTCAATATTAAGAGTAAAATAATAACTTTGAAAAAAAGGTGTTTTAAATTTTATTTTTTATTTTTTTTAGAATTTCTGATTTTTACTGAAAAAAAAAAAATTTAAAACACCTTTTTTTCAAGTTATTATTTTACTCTTAATATTGAATGTCAGAGATGTCTCCTTTCAAATGTGTTTAAAACAGTTATTTTATATATATATAATTTAAATTAAAAAATATATGTATTTTTAAATCTATGTAAAAATATGTTTTTAGGTTTTTTAAGGTTTAAATAAACAAAAATAATTTTACAAATAAAATAATTTAGAAAACACAGACTTTTACTATAAAACAATATTGAAAAATAGTTATACCATTTTTTAAAAGGTTAACTTGACGTTTTACTTTACATGTTCTAAGTTTTAAAGTAGAAAACTCTGACATTCATTTAAAAAATATATATTTAAAATTTAAAATAATTTGCATTTACTGTAACAAAGGTATATATAATTAAATAAATATTTTCAAAGCTTTTAAAAAAATTAATAAATGATATGTATAAAATAGTTTACAATTAAAGATCCTAAGCTTTACTGTTAAAAGTGTTTTAAAATAAAGGATAAATAAATAAATACTTGTGATGACATACTTCACATCAAATTTCACTGTAGAGTGACATCTTGATGGAGGGAAATCTGTGAATTAGGAGAGTTACATTTACATGTATTTATTTAGCAGCTAATTTTCAGCTATGTATCCATTTAATATTACTGCTCCATACAGTTGTGATCTTACAGAGAGATATATTATTTTGAAAATAGCGAAGCCTGCAGTGACTGTGACAATTGAGCCGCATGCCAAAACCCAATTTCTGTGTCCCGTTCAAATATGTCTGTCAGCTCTGCCAAATGAGTGAAAGTCACAGTTGTTTACACTGCAGTTGTTGTAGATGGAGATGTGAGTGTGATTTTTAGGTTACTACAAGATAAGTGCTGAATGAATCTGAGAACATTCACACACACACACACACACACACACACATGTTGGTTTTTATGGTTTACGGGGACTTTCCATATGCGTAATGGTTTTATACTGTATAAGCTGTATGTGCTATTGCCCTACACCTACCCTACACCTAAACTTAGCCCTCACAGGAGACGGTGCATTTCTATTTTCCCTCAAAAAAACTCACTCTGTATGATTTATAAGCGTTTTAAATTATGGGGACACTGAAAATGTCCTCATAAAACACCTTCTCCTTGTAATACCTATGTCATACCGATGTCATTATACAAATTTGTGTCCTCATAAACCACATAAACATGCCCACACACACACACACACACACACACACACAAAACACACTGTGTGGTAGATCAAATAACACCTTCATAATAGTTATAGTCTAGCAGGAGTGTAACGTTAATGCAGTCACAGTTCATCAGGGTCGTTTGCCTAATACAGTTAACACTGGTTAAAAAACTCCACTCATTCACACCTGGCTTTATCAGCGCTGTGAGTGCAGGAACCTAATTGGATGTTCTGATTTGCACCTCTAAAGCTCTACAAGCATTGCATTCCTGTCTAATCACTCTGAATTATTCAGGGGTTTTAGGTGCTTCATCAATGTTTCAGAGCTCACTATAACTTGTTGAGCCTCGTTTAAATCTAACACTGACACCACTTTCTCCAGATAGATCTTCCCCCAGGGCCAAAACGCAGAGCTGCATTGCAGTGGAGACTAACCTATAGACAATGCAATGGTGCCAAGCTGTAACAGCCTGGTGAAAGAGAGGATATAGGAGAATCACAGGATATCTAGTGCTCTCACACACCATGAAAACCTTGCTGAAGTTGATAACATTTGCTTCAATCTACATCACAACATATGCAAGCCTGCGAAAGCAAGTAGACCATAATTACATTTGTCAGACTGTAATTCAGCAGATCCTGTGCAGTGCTCTGTGTACTGCACTAATACGTTCGGAGGGACTGTGTGCATACTGATTAAAAATGATTCTAGCTATAGTTTAATAACTAAACATCCTAAATGAATAGTTACAAAATTTAAATTAGCTGAAATTTACTCTCCACAACACATTTAGAGGAATGTAGCATTACATCATTTAATCACCAGTGGATCCTCTGCAGTGAATGGGTGCCATCAGAATGAGAGTCAGCAGCTGACAGCTGACAAAAACATCACAATAATCCAAAAGTAATCCACTTAAATCCACACCACTATAGTCCATCAATTAATTACTTGTGTTTTTGTAACAAACATATCCATCAAGGTGTTTTAACTTTAAACTACCACTTCTGGCCATAATCCATAATAATGCTTCCTCCAGTGAAAAAAAACAAACAAACATCCCCTGTTGTCCTCACATCAAAATCCACCAACCTATTTGTTTAGAACTGGTTTGGACTGTTTACATTTGTGAATAATGCTTGACCTGTGCATATTTCTCTCCTAATTCAAACGAGACAACTTTTTACATATTTTATACATATTATGGATAGAGGACTTGTATTTTGAAAGCAATGGTTTTAAAATTATGGATTTGTTTCTTGCAAACATAGAGTTTCACTTCACAAGATAATAATTAATAGATGAACTGGAGTTATGCAGATCACTTGTGGATTATTGTGATGTTTTTGTCAGCTGTTTGGACTCTCATTCTGACGGCACCCATTCACTTCAGAGTATCCATTGGTGAGCAAGTGATGTAATGCTAAACTTATAAAATATCCAAAACAGACTCATCTACATCCTGGATAGCTTGAGGGTGAGTACATTTTAACTTTTGGGTAAATTGCTTCGTTTTTTTGAATGGCAAGTTTGGTTTTGGCCATGCGTTTATGGCCTCCAAACTGACATAAAAAAATATTACTGATCCACCTGGTGTCATTTGACAAATAAAAAATAATATGATTGGATAAAGCCATCGTTTATCAAAATAAGAATATAATTATATCATCATTTACTGGTTACATTTTTTATATTTTTCTTTATATTGAAAGTAGGGGAGACCGGGGCTAGTTGTTTCAAGAAACGTATTCAAAGTAACAAATTACACAAGTGCCTAATTTTTCTAGTAGTGGTTTTGTATGACTTTTTTTCATAAATGTCGAATTCGAGTTGTCGCATTATCATATTTGAGTGAACTATTCTTATAAAGTTTTCTTTGGGTAAATATATGGTTCAGTTGAGAGGTCCGTAGCTGGACTGAATGACCCACGATTAACACTGACCATAAAAAGCAGAATTAAACCCAACAACTGCACACAGACACAACCCAAACAATACAGCAACCATTCCACTAGTGCCAGTGGTCACACACACACACCGCTTCCTCCCTGACTCATGAGATTTCACATCTAAACACCCAGGTCAAACATTCTATGCATGTTTTAAGAATATAGGGAAAAGCATGCTTACGATGAATGTATGAATTACCATAAATATCAGACCTCAAGCTTGTTGGAGAGGTGAATTCTAGGGCTCTGAGGCATGTGGTTGAGGCACACATCGGCTAAGATATCTCTCCTTCTCCCCTTTTCTCCTGCTCATCTCTGGTATGTTTTGTTGCTTGATCACAGGGACACTGCTGCTTCCCTGATGGGGCTGGGAAAAATGTCAGGAATCCGCTCCATACCGCAATATCCCTCCAAACTGTTTACGTTTGAAAAGACAAGAGAAAAACAGACAGAAGTGGCAGCGAGGGGAGAAGAGGAAGGAGGGAGACACAGGATGGAGGAATCGAATGCTATGGGTGTGATTGCGTTCCAGGGCCTGATACGCGTAATGCTACATGAAGCACAGAAAACACGGGAAACATTCACTGCATACCAAGATATCAAATTCACAGGCATGTGACAGTCTGCTGGTCATGTTCTAGTAAATGTACCCATAGTTATATGGACATAAACACTTTGCTAAAGGCTCTACTAATGCAATACAATTTAAGTGTGCTCTTTACGCTCTTATAAGAGGTGATTCCTAAGGAAATATCACTGTTACTCTAGCACATACAGTACTTTGAACACATCCTGCTATGAACTATGGACTTGAACACATTAATAAATTGTGCGGCACATGGATGAATAGTCTATTTCTGATGTCTAAAGTATAAAATATATCTTTAGTTGGACTACAGTGGTACTTCGGCATAATTGAAGTGCATTAGGTACAAAATTAGTTGTTCTAATTCAGCAGAATTTAAATAAACCAGTTTAATATACAAAAGTACAATTGCAAGGTATTTTTTTAAGTACATAAATATGCAAATTTATTTGTAGTCTACCTAGCACAAAACCTTATATTTAAAATACATTTTAGTATGTGTATTTTCACTAGGGACCTTAGGGTACATTTACCGGGCAATGATGTATTAAAAATGTAAAAGTTTCCTTTGACTGTTGGGCTCGCGTCTCACTTTTTTGTAGCGTCTCGCACATCATAAGTACCGAATTTTTGAGATGTCATGTCTGTCATGAATCTGGTTACCACTCACTCTACTGCACATCACCCATGGACTACATCTCCCATCATGCACTGCACTCACACATTCCCGTCCACCATTACACCAATCACACAGCTGTCACCATTCACTCATCAACCCTAATTGCCTCACCACACCTGCACCTCATTCACTCACTCACATAAAAGCAGCACACAAACACTCACTCACTGCGAAGTCTTGTTTTGCCCTGGCTACATTTCTGAGCGTTCTTCCCCGTATCTGTTATCTCTGTGTGTGACCCCGGACTGCCTGACCTTGGACTTCTGAACCTGTGCCTGTGACCTCGACCCCTGCCTGGTATTGTTTACGTCTCTGCTCTGCCTCCGATATTCCTGTTATGCCCTCTGACCATTGCCTGTGTGATTCTGCCTCTGTCCAATAAATATATATTACTGCACTTGGATCCCCTGCCTTTGACCAGTCTTTACAGAAGACTTCGCCACCTCAGATCCAGCAGCATCATCTCACCTACCCAGCTCAACTATGGACAGCATAAGCCTACTCCTACATCTTCGCCAGGGAGGCCTGACTATGGAAGAGTATGTTCACCAGTTTTGTGAGCTGTCTTACCAGGTACCGTTGTACGACGAGTATCTGTTCAAGGACTTGTTTTATTTCGGACTCACTAGTCAGGTCAAGGCCAGGTTTAACAAATCTTTGTTTTCTGGAAGAGTGTATCATGGGAGTTTGAGGGGCCTTTTGAACTATGCTTTATCGTGTGCTGGCTCTTCCTTCACTGTGGGTGTTCTAGAGCCCGCTCCGTCCCAGGAGCTCGCAGAGAGTCCGCTCCAGAGCCCGCTCCGTCCCAGGAGCTCGCAGAGTCCGCTCCAGAGCCCGCTCCGTCCCAGGAGCTCGCAGAGTCCGCTCCAGAGCCCGCTCCGTCCCAGGAGCTCGCAGAGTCCGCTCCAGAGCCCGCTCCGTCCCAGGAGCTCGCAGAGTCCGCTCCAGAGCCCGCTCCGTCCCAGGAGCTCGCAGAGTCCGCTCCAGAGGCCGCTCCGATCCAGGAGCTCGCAGAGTCCGCTCCAGAGGCCGCTCCGATCCAGGAGCTCACAGAGTCCGGCACTCCGGGTCCCCTCCTGGTTCTGTCCGTTTCCCCAGAGCCCCTGCTGGCCCTTTCCGGCTCTCCTTCGTCTCCGCTGGTCCCGCCCAGCTCTCCTTCGTCTCCGCTGGTCCCGCCCAGCTCTCCTCCGTCTCCACTGGTCCCGCCCAGCTCTCCTTCGTCTCCGCTGGTCCCGCCCAGCTCTCCTTCGTCTCCGCTGGTCCCGCCCAGCTCTCCTTCGTCTCCGCTGGTCCCGCCCAGCTCTCCTTCGTCTCCGCTGGTCCCGCCCAGCTCTCCTTCGTCTCCGCTGGTCCCGCCCAGCTCTCCGTCTCCGCTGGTCCCGCCCAGCTCTCCTCCGTCTCCGCTGGTCCCGCCCAGCTCTCCTCCGTCTCCGCTGGTCCCGCCCAGCTCAACAATGCCTCCGCTGGTTCCAGCCAGTTCTACGGAGCGCCCAAGAGAGTCAGAGCCACCTGAGTGCCCAAGAGAGTCAGAGCCGCCCGAGCGCCACCGAGATTTAGCGCTTCCAGAGTGCCCCCTCGAGGTAGTGGAGTTCACCAAGAACTTTCATGGAGGGAGCTCCCCTCCATTGCTCCGTCCCAGGAGCTCGCAGAGTCCGCTCCAGAGGCCGCTCCGTCCCAGGAGCTCGCAGAGTCCGCTCCAGAGGCCGCTCCGTCCCAGGAGCTCGCAGAGTCCGCTCCAGATGCCGCTCCGTCCCAGGAGCTCGCAGAGTCCGCTCCAGAGGCCGCTCCGTCCCAGGAGCTCGCAGAGTCCGCTCCAGAGGCCGCTCCGTCCCAGGAGCTCGCAGAGTCCGCTCCAGAGCCCGCTCCGTCCCAGGAGCTCGCAGAGTCCGCTCCAGAGCCCGCTCCGTCCCAGGAGCTCGCAGAGTCCGCTCCAGAGCCCGCTCCGTCCCAGGAGCTCGCAGAGTCCGCTCCAGAGCCCGCTCCGTCCCAGGAGCTCGCAGAGTCCGCTCCAGAGCCCGCTCCGTCCCAGGAGCTCGCAGAGTCCGCTCCAGAGCCCGCTCCGTCCCAGGAGCTCGCAGAGTCCGCTCCAGAGCCCGCTCCGTCCCAGGAGCTCGCAGAGTCCGCTCCAGAGCCCGCTCCGTCCCAGGAGCTCGCAGAGTCCGCTCCAGAGCCCGCTCCGTCCCAGGAGCTCGCAGAGTCCGCTCCAGAGCCCGCTCCGTCCCAGGAGCTCGCAGAGTCCGCTCCAGAGGCCGCTCCGATCCAGGAGCTCGCAGAGTCCGCTCCAGAGGCCGCTCCGATCCAGGAGCTCACAGAGTCCGGCACTCCGGGTCCCCTCCTGGTTCTGTCCGTTTCCCCAGAGCCCCTGCTGGCCCTTTCCGGCTCTCCTTCGTCTCCGCTGGTCCCGCCCAGCTCTCCTTCGTCTCCGCTGGTCCCGCCCAGCTCTCCTCCGTCTCCGCTGGTCCCGCCCAGCTCTCCTTCGTCTCCGCTGGTCCCGCCCAGCTCTCCTTCGTCTCCGCTGGTCCCGCCCAGCTCTCCTTCGTCTCCGCTGGTCCCGCCCAGCTCTCCGTCTCCGCTGGTCCCGCCCAGCTCTCCTCCGTCTCCGCTGGTCCCGCCCAGCTCTCCTCCGTCTCCGCTGGTCCCGCCCAGCTCAACAATGCCTCCGCTGGTTCCAGCCAGTTCTACGGAGCGCCCAAGAGAGTCAGAGCCACCTGAGTGCCCAAGAGGGTCAGAGCCGCCCGAGCGCCACCGAGATTTAGCGCTTCCAGAGTGCCCCCTCGAGGTAGTGGAGTTCACCAAGAACTTTCATGGAGGGAGCTCCCCTCCATTGCTCACGGAGACCCCGGACCCGCCATGGCCCATGAGGTCCCCTGATCCATCATGGCTGCCCGAGTCCCCGGATCTACCATGGCCGCTTAAACTCCCTGCCTCGGTTCCTGAAACCAAATGTGCTCTCTCTGCCTCTTGTGTCTCCGTTTCCTCTAGGTCCCAGTCTCGGCCAGGGATCTCTGCTCCGCCCTGGAGGGCGCCTGTCTCGTCTGCTCCGCCCTGGTGGGCGTCTGTCTCGTCTGCTCCGCCCTGGTGGGCGTCTGTCTCGTCTGTTCCTCCCTGGAGGGCGTCTGTCACGTCTGCTCCGCCCTGGTGGGCGTCTGTCTCGTCTGCTCCGCCCTGGAGGGCGCCTGTCACGTCTGCTCCGCCCTGGTGGGCGTCTGTCTCGTCTGCTCCGCCCTGGTGGGCGTCTGTCTCGTCTGCTCCGCCCTGGTGGGCGCCTGATCTGCCAGAGTCACTCCACGTCTCCGTCGACCTGCCAGAGTCACTCCACGTCTCCGTCGACCTGCCAGAGTCACTCCACGTCTCCGTCGACCTGCCAGAGTCACTCCACGTCTCCGTCGACCTGCCAGAGTCACTCCACGTCTCCGTCGACCTGCCAGAGTCACTCCACGTCTCCGTCGACCTGCCAGAGTCACCTCACGTCTCCGCCGACCTGCCAGAGTCACCTCACGTCTCCGCCGACCTGCCAGAGTCACCTCACGTCTCCGCCGACCTGCCAGAGTCACCTCACGTCTCCGCCGACCTGCCAGAGTCACCTCACGTCTCC
Source organism: Oxygymnocypris stewartii (assembly GCA_003573665.1). NCBI lineage: Eukaryota > Metazoa > Chordata > Actinopteri > Cypriniformes > Cyprinidae > Oxygymnocypris > Oxygymnocypris stewartii. The sequence goes on along the minus strand of QVTF01021682.1, from coordinate 363,471 downwards.
GCCGACCTGCCAGAGTCACCTCACATCTCCGCCGACCTGCCAGAGTCACCTCACGTCTCCGCCGACCTGCCAGAGTCACCTCACGTCTCCGCCGACCTGCCAGAGTCACCTCACGTCTCCGCCGACCTGCCAGAGTCACCTCACGTCTCCGCCGACCTGCCAGAGTCACCTCACGTCTCCGCCGACCTGCCAGAGTCACCTCACGTCTCCGCCGACCTGCCAGAGTCACCTCACGCCACAGCAGTTTACCCAGTGTCACTTCACGTCTCTGCTGTCTCCTCCGCCCCGCCCTGGTGGGCTCCTGCCTCATTGGCCCCACATGGACCTGGCCCTCCATTCCCTCCCCCGGTTCCACCTCCGCTCCACCACCCTCCTGGAGTATGCTTTGTGTAAGCGTCTGGAAGCCGCTCTTTGGGGGGGGGCTCTGTCATGAATCTGGTTACCACTCACTCTACTGCACATCACCCATGGACTACATCTCCCATCATGCACTGCACTCACACATTCCCGTCCACCATTACACCAATCACACAGCTGTCACCATTCACTCATCAACCCTAATTGCCTCACCACACCTGCACCTCATTCACTCACTCACATAAAAGCAGCACACAAACACTCACTCACTGCGAAGTCTTGTTTTGCCCTGGCTACATTTCTGAGCGTTCTTCCCCGTATCTGTTATCTCTGTGTGTGACCCCGGACTGCCTGACCTTGGACTTCTGAACCTGTGCCTGTGACCTCGACCCCTGCCTGGTATTGTTTACGTCTCTGCTCTGCCTCCGATATTCCTGTTATGCCCTCTGACCATTGCCTGTGTGATTCTGCCTCTGTCCAATAAATATATATTACTGCACTTGGATCCCCTGCCTTTGACCAGTCTTTACAATGTCAAGTTAAAAGAATTTCAACTTTTACACTCAATGCTGCTCATCAATGTTAGTTCTAAAACAGTGGACCAATTATAAGACCCCATTGCACACTTTTGTTTACAGTAGCAAGAAGGCATGCACCTGTTTTATTTGACCGTGATGTCACTTACACTATGCTCATTCCTATAGACTGAGCATGTACTACAAATCAACGTTTTCCTAAATTCGTGTTTTTGTAGTTTATATAACAAAATTGTTTTCAAAAACTTGCACTTTGAAGCCAGTTTTCAAAAGTCACACAAAAATGAAAGTTCTGTCATGAATTACTCACCCTCATGTTGTTCCAAATCCGTAACACCTTCATTCAAATTCGGAACACAAATTAAGCTATTTTTGATAAAATCCAAGAGCTTTCTGACCCTCCATAGACAGCAATGCAACTACCACATTCAAGGCCCAAAAAGTTAGTAAGGTCATCGTTAAAATAGCCAATGTGACATCAGTGATTCAACTGTAATGTTATGAGGATACTTTTTGTGCACAAAGAAAACAAAAACAATGACTTTATTCAACAATTTCTTATTTTCTGTGTCAGTCTTTGATTATTGTCTCATTTACGAGTACTACGACATAAAATATGTTTTTGTTCAGCCTTGGTACATTCATTAGCTAAAATTAACTAAGTTATCTTGTATTAATGAATTAATATGATGTATGGTACAATTACCAGCGTGACACTAAAACAGACCATAGTAATAGCTAATTTTTACGTAAATACATGTCAGAACCCATACATTTTAACTTGAGTAAAAAGTGTAGTCAGTACTTCAACTTTTACCAGAGTCTTTTTAAACATGAGTAGTACTTCTACTTGAGTGAAGGATGTGTGTACTTTTGCCATCTCTGCTCAGAATACTAGAAAATTCACATAGCAGTGCCCTGGTGCCCGGTGCCCAGTGCTCAACCACCAAAAAAAACATCCTAGCAACCATATAGCAACACAATACATAACTTTAGATGTTTATCAGATGTTTTTACACAATAATTACAAATGACGCTGTCTATGTCTTGGAGTTCCCTTCCAGGAACTCAAGCTGTGTTGGAAAACACTAGGGGAACACCTTCAGCGTGACCACGCTCTGAATCACATGTGTAATCAGTCCAATGGAAGGGCGAGGCGTCACGGGCGGCAGGGGCGGACTTACCCATTAGGCAAAGGTAGGCGATTGCCTTGGGCCCCCAAAAGGCAAGGGCCCCCTAAAATGCTTTTCATATATGAGATGCGCATTAAGCGCAGACATGCAAACATTTATTACCACGACAACCATCTGCGTGTCCGAGTTGAACATGCTTCTTGTGTATCCTGCTTGTAGCAAATTAAAATATTATGCATCTGAAGCACGAGCGCGAGGTCTCTTTCCCAGAGCACGCACACTTCTCTCTCTCTCTCTCTTTCTCTCTCTCTCTGCATCTGCTCTGTTCAGCGCACGCACACACCTCTTTACATTAGCGGCTGAGAGGACCATTGCTTTCAGTAAAACACAGATATGTTGCTTCTCTAATTTTACATGCAAGTATAGCGGAAATCACAGCACAGCTATTGTCTTTATCTTATGTGTAGCCTATTTGATTTTTTCAGACAACGGCACGATAATAAATCAGGATTTTTTGCAGATTAACATCTTGGAAGGGAGAGCTGGTTATGTAGTCTTAATGGGTCGTGTTTCAGTCACTATTTCATATTCATCCCATTGTCTGATAACAGAAACAATAAAATATATCAATGAAAACAGTTTTATTGAGAATTTAGCTGCATCAAAATAGGCTAGAGTTTGTGGCACACAGAGGCAACCAAATGTAATAAAAATAATAAATGCAGATTTTGCATGTTCAGAAGAAGTGAGCTACCCTGTCATGCAAAAATTTTATCAGGCTTGTGTCAGTAAAATGCTCAATGCAAATCAAAAGAATAGGAACCTGGTGTTTCTTTGTACTTTTTTCCATGTGTCTAATAGAAATTAAGTTCTTTGAAAAACATTGTTTACCATTGGCCTAGTCTTCATGCTCTGTTAACTATGGTTTCACGAATAATAAACATATATTGCAGAAAGCATCTATATTTGTCCATGCCCATGTTGATTAGAGTATTTCAAACTTGAAAAGTATTACATTAAGGTACAATCGGAACAGATAAAAATGTGCTATTAAGTTGCGATTATTCACGAGTTAACTCATGACAATCATGCAATTAGTTGCGATTAAATATTTGAATCGATTGACAGCCATAAATTAAAATGACTAAAATTAAATGTAGGCGTATGCTGGTAACTCATCAGTGGACTTTCCTCATCAATATAGGCTATATCTTTCACACTTTTCTCATTCTAATACCAAGTATTTATATGAATGAACCTCTGAAGGTTCTTCCTTAATATATAACCTATAATTGCTTGTGTGCTATGGTCCCCCTAAGAGGGGTTTGCCAGCTGTGAAGCAGACCCTCAGTTGGTGGATAGTTGATGCCATGTCTCTGGCTTATGAGTCCTCTGTTCTCCCCTCGCCTCTGGAGGTCAAGGCTCATTCGACTCTAAGTGTGGCAGCCTCCAAGGCCTTCCTGACAGGTGTGTCTATGCAGGACATCTGCAACACTGCAGGATGGTCCACGCCTCTAACAATTGTGAGGTTTTACGGCCTTGACATGCGAGCCACTCCAGACTCTCTCGTCCTAATACACACTAGGCAGGGGTTTGTCAGTCTGGCGGCGTGGGCATCTCGTTCCCCTAGCGTTTTCGGACGAAGCTCGAGTTCCTGGAAGGGAATGTCTCAGGTTTCGTATGTAACCATGGTTCCCTGAAGGGAACAAGATTCTGCGTCTCAATGCCACACTTCCGGCATCCCTGCCAGCGCTTGCTTCATTCCCAGATGCTGACGCCTGCTCCACTGCTCGTGCTTTTAAGCTTCCTGGTTGTGATGTCACCCCGCCTGTGATGCCTTGCCCTTCCATTGAACTGATTGCACATGTGATTCAGAGTGTGGTCACGCTGAAGGCATTCCCCTAGCATTTTCTGATGCAGCGTCTCATTCCCTTCAGGGAACCATGGTTACATACGTAACCTGAGACGATTAGTAAATTATAAAAATAAGCATCCTGGCCACAGACCTGTAGACATTGTCTGTTACAGTAAACAAACAGGATTTTGCAGGATTATGGGTACTTCCTGGGAACATTTTAGCAGTTAAAGTAATTACCATGTCCCTTGAATTTCATAGGAAATCCACAGGGTTGGCCTGTTTCTCTTGATTTCATTTCACACATGGTGATTTTAAAACCCCTATCTTCATTAATAACATCTCATTCCACCTAACAGACTTGATCCTGACCTTATCTAGGCCATATCTCTCTATCTCCTGGTGTTTGCAATCTCTTTATGAAAATCTGTACTCACACACACACACAAACAGCAGCTCCCTCACTGGGTTCCTTCCGGATGTGGATGGTGCTTATTAAACAGGTTTGGGAGACTCTGGTGCTTGTGCAATTGGCTAGATGCAACGGCTGTTTGTTTTGGGTTATGAGATTGACATTCTTTGGAATTTGCTGGAAAAACAAAACATATTTTGTGTACTGGAGAGGACTTGGAAAGGAAAGTCATGGTTCTGTGGAGTCTTTTTCTGACTTTGGTTGTAGACATCAGAGTTCCAGTCAAGCGTCTCCTCTAAACAAACAATAAATTATGTCAAAAGCATCTCAGGATATCCACATTTTAATAAGATAAAACCTCACAAATAACTAGAAATTTACATTGTCTAAAGTAACTGTAAGTGGCGACTCACAAAACTCACTGCCATGCCATTGCAGTGTGACTTGATGAAATACAACTAGATTTTAGACACTTTTTAACATTTGTAATACCAATTAGAAATGGGTTTGAATATATGTAGTTAATCTTAAGATACATTAAAACCAGATAGATAGGCTTGACCCAGACTTGGTTCAAGATAATGAGCCACAGCCGTCTGAAGGACACTGGAAGACCAAATCGAAATTAAGACCATTACTCTTAATTTCCTTTACATTTACAGCTCATCGCCAACCTTCATAAAATTGCATATTGTGTGTATGTGTGTGTGTGTGTGTGTGTGTGTGAGAGAGAGAGAGAGAGATCGAGAGAGAATGAAACAGGGAGAGAAAAAAAAATTGAGACGTACCCAAAGAGCTTTCTGATTGTCTGGAACAGACAATGTGTATTGACATCTCACTTTGACCTTTGACCTCTGCTGTAGCTCCACTGACACAACTTGCGACTCTCACTGCTGTGATGACATCATACATGAGAGAAGAAGTGTGTAATCATGATCAGGAGTCTGTGTGCAGATTCAGAAGCATGCATGTGTATGTGTAGATCAGGGCTTATCAACTTGAGTAGCAATGCTACTATTCCTCTGTAGCAGGACAGTGTCTTAACTGTTTTCAGTGTTGCTAAACTACTAATAACAAGCTAGTGCTGTGTTTTATGGTTCAAAAACGTTCAAAAACTGATTAACACTGCTCACTTTTGAAGTCATAATTACGAGTTTGTTGTGTTTAGGTGAACTGTTTTCAAAAAAGAATAGGAATCACAGAGAAAATGGAAAAATCAGTAAATTCTTATGAAAGCCAAAATGTATAGAAGACATTTAAGCAATGTTCATTGATTTTGAATACAATTTAACATCCTACTCATTGATAACCATGTAAACAATAAACATTTCCCAGAATCTTGTATACATTCACCTTAATATAGACAGCTGAAATTTTGCTTGAATAAATGTTAATTTCCCTGTGTAAAGTACACACAATATGCATCAAATATTATTTATATACATAAATATACATAACTGTAAATGCAAGAGAAAACAATATAGAGTAGATTTTTCTATAGAAAAACTAAAACACATGAAATTTCCTATTTGTATTTATATTTATTCCAATAGCATGCAGATACATGCATGCATGCATTACATATATATATATATATATAAAACCCAAATATATATAACATAATATCTATTTTATGTAAATGTCATTGCATAAATAGTTTTCATGTTTAGTAATTTGTTTCAAGTAATTAGTTGTATATAGTGCATTTGTATCAGTTAAAAATTAATTCTGTCATCCTAGTTGAAAATTCAATATTCAAAGTATATTTTGTGTATCTAAATATGTTTTTAAATAGTGTCAGTCCTGTGTCGTCTGCCACCATCTGCGGCTTTCTTAAGCCCGCCGTCCATGGGGATATCAACGCCGCCATCCGCGGCTCCAAAGTCAAGTTCACTGGGCTGCCGCTCGCTCAAGCCACTGGCTGCGGCTCCCTCGAGCCCCTCGGAGGCCATTCCCAGCCGCCTACCTCTCCTGTCACGGAAATGGAAGCGGTTGCTGATGGATCCTGTGAGGGCCCCTGACTTTACGTCATTCCCAGAATGGACATCAGCCTTCAAGCTAGCCCAAGGAGGGCTTCCTGTTCCTGTGGGCTGGCCTGTTTCTGTGTTTAGCCCTGGAGGGCTCCTGATACACCCTCAACGGCCCCATGGATTTTTTATTTTTTTGGGGGGGTAGTAAAGCTCCGGCTGTAGTGGCCGGGTTTAGGGACAAGGCCACGGCCACAAGGATCACCTACCATGGCCTCCAGAGCTCCCAGCCCCACTTTTTCCATCCTGGAGGCCCCCGTCCTGTTACCTGTTATCCAGAGTGCCCAACCCCCTTGCGCGCCTTCCGGGAGGTGGGAGTTATGTCAATCCTGTGTCGTTGGTGTCATATGTTCCCGCCTCTTGTGTCCATATTTGGTTTGTTTCCTGTCCTTGTTAAGTGTGATTATCAGTTAATTCCTGTCCAATTGTGTCTGTCTAATTAACTGTAATTATCCTGTGTATTTAAGTTGCTGTCTGTTTAGTTAGTGTTGTCTGGTCTACTTGTTACTCCAAGTGTTCCTGTCTGTGTCAGTCTTTTCTTGCCTTTTTTAATATATTAAAGACTGTTATTTTGAGTTCAGTCCTCGTCTCGTGTTCCTCCCTGCTGTGTCCACAGTGACAAGTAGCTTGACTGTATTAACTACTTAAAAAGGAACAGGTCAACACAAAATTAAAATTGTGTCATTTACACAACAGCATGCCATTACAAATTAAGATATAGTGTGATCCACTGTTTTAGACCCCATTGACTTGTATTGCATGAACAAAAACATAATCTTCTGTGTTCTACTGAATAAATAAACTTATGCTGGTTTAGAACAACAAATAACAATTTTGATTTTTGGATGCGCTATCCCTTTAAATTTCAAGCATAGCTTATAGTTTGACAGCAGCTTCAGCAGCACTGGTGTGATACGGCCTGTAATCAGCCCTCAAATTGAAGTTGATAAGTAGTTCAGCTTTTTTCTTTTGCAAATCAAAGCACTAAATCCGTAATAAGTCAACATGCTTTGCTGACCTCATTCATTAGAGTTAGACAACCTGTCATCCTGCCAGATCTCTCTATGCAGGAAAACCAAGTGTCTCATACAACAGTACAGTGTGGAGCCCTGATGACCGGAATACATCAATTAAACTTCCTAGAGCTTTCATAAACAAAGAGAGCAAGCTCATAAGACGGTCTTCTCAGACATGGCATGCCACTTAAACCACACTAACCAAATAATTCCATATAAAGCAAGCATCACTATTATTAATGCCCCTTTTACAACAGTTATTACAATCAGAATTGATAGTTTATAGCTTTATTACATACATCCCAAGAAGGAGGTACCACACATATTAAAAAGGCCCTGGTTGGCATGTATGATTCCATGAAGAACCTTGAACATCCATGGAACCTTTCCATTGAACTAAATGTTCTATATAGAGAAAATGATTTTTAAAGAACTGTTTTCTGAAAGGTTCTTTAAAGAAACAAAATTGTTCTTTGATGACATTTCTGTGAAAACTCTCTTTTGGAACCTTAATTTTAGACACATTTTCTTTACAAAATTCAAAACTTTAACTTTATGCTAGGCTTGAAAGCATCAGTGGATGAACTGAAACTAAGCATATATGTTTTATGAATACACAGCACCATAATCTATTACAAGGTCACAAAATACTCTATATGAAACACATGCATATGTCTGAAGTGACAGATCTAGCACATGATCATTCATTCATTCTTTAAACATGTAGTACACAGCCAGAGACACTCCTCTGCTTTACAGGAAGTGTTTGCTGTATGATGTTTTGACAGAGGGATAAAACAGACCAAAGTCAGAATGGTAATGTGATTTTGGTTCTGTCATGTATGTACAGAATTATCAGAATGCCCACAGAAATGTGCAAAACTGAAGCATCAGAGAAACTTAATTACTGTGCTGTCTCTCTGTTTCAGCAATAGATCTCTGATAGCTGGGTTAGTGTTCAATGTGCTCTAGGTTAAGTGGGTCTCATTCAAGAGCTCTGGATACTTTGCGTAACACACTGCATTTATCATGGAAACTCCTCAAATTCTCAGCATGTCATGCAAATTCAATTTTACAGCACAGCCAATGGCATCCTGGGAGTTTATTCAGCCGCCTGTCTGGCAGACATGGCCGACTAGATCAATTTCACTTAAAAATCCCATATAAATTCCCACAATGTCTTCACTATATTATATTCATGCCAGCCAAAGTCCAGCACCACCCAACTGAGCCATCACAGCTACAGTTCACAAACTCAGCAGAATACAGAAACACAAAGTGATGATTTGTTACATTAGCCCAAAGTCAATTTCATTTGTTGCTCCTTCATAACTCATAACTTCATAACACAGACTTACAGGGATCATTCACCAAAAAATATATTTCATCACTTACTAAACCTCATTGTTGTGCCACACATGCATGACATTCTTCAGTAAGATATTTAAATATAAATAATATATATAAAAATATATTTGTAGTTTCATTTAATTTTTTGCCCATGTAATGAAAGACAACATGGAAATTACAATGAGTAAATAATGACAAACGATTGACAAAATGACACAAAACTGACAAAAAATGGTCAAATACTGACTGAAACATTGCATTGAAATGCTGAAATACTGATATTTAGCAACAACACCTTTGAACTGGCCTTTCTGGTCAGGCCTGTCTGTCCATATTATCTTCATTGAGTGCCCATTTGCCAGTTTTGGGGATAGACATCGCTGGTCATGTGGCATCTCTATTTACTTCACACTGTCCGCAGGGAATTAACGAGGTAAAAAGCCCCTTCTAATCCTTCTGTCACCCAGAAACACTCAAACACACAGTGACTAGTGCTATACAGGTCAATGGCAAGCTTCTGGCCCATAGACAAGAGCTGAGCGGGATTGGAGTCTGATTGAATGTCCTGGGTTAATTCCAGTCTCAGCACACACGCACGCACGCACGCATGCACGCACGCACACACACACACACACACACACACACACACACACACACACACACACACACACACACACACACACACACACACACACACACACACACAAAAAAACAGAAAAACGGAAACAGCGATTAGATTGACTAGATGAGATCTGCTGGGCAGTTCAGAGGTAGCCAAAGAGAAAGTAGGACTACAAGCACAGGAGGGGCAATGCCAATGAAAATGAATAAGTGTATGAGCTGACATCATGGCATGATGTGAAGTCTGGTATGTTGTGACCAGAAAATCTGAAACATATTTATGTAACACCCCATTTCATTTATATATTCTAGTGAATATCTGGAAAACATGTCCAGCTCACATTTAGGAAATTATATTTTAAATACGTCAAATTAATGATCATTAAGATTTTGTCATTGATATTATTTTCATAACAATTAAAATGTTCTTATTACCATAATTCACCATAAAGTCCGTTTTAAAACTAATTTTCATTAGCATTACCATAATCAAGTCAAGTCAAGTCTGCTTTATTGTCAATTCTTCCACATGTACAGTACATACATACAGATAATTGAAATTGCGTTACTCTCAGACCCTTGGTGCATACAGTTAACATTAAACACTGACAGTAGACGTTCAAATACAGATAAATACAGTTTAACCATATGTACATACAAACTATACAGATATACAAATGAGGTAAGGTAATAATGCAAAACAAACAAATAAACAAACATACATCTCATCATTATTGTCATGGGAATTTTTTTATGAAAATAAAAAAGTGTTTGTCATAAAAAAGATAGTGTTCTTACCATATTTCAAAGATATGAAATTATGATAATTTTCAAGCAAAAATCTAATTATCAGAGTAATGCATAAAAAAATCATATTATGGTGATTCAAAATAATAATAATAAAACATATCATTATATTTACCATAAACACAAAATGTTGTAGTATTGCTTTATTGTATAATTGTTTAACTTTTACTGTATTATTATCTTAAAATAAATATATTTCTCTAATGCAAAAAAATCACTATTATAACCGTAATGCTAATTCCAAGACTTCCACAGAAGGTAGACTTTAGTGACAGGAACAAGTAGAGTAAGATCCCAATAGGGCAGCATGAATTTATGATTTTAATATACATACAGTATTCAACTTACTATAATACACTAAGGTGCAAAAATAACTTGCCACTATTTACATTAAGTTTAAACGTCTTTGTTTGCATTAAGTATAAACATCATCTAATACCATTCACACATTTGGAAAGAAATACTGCTATTTTCACTGTGTAAATCTATTTCTATTTGCAATAGTGTAAACAGAATTACACTCTGCCAAAAAATCTAAATGAACATTACTTTAGTGCATAAAATGTGTTTCATTGTAATTAAAATTTTCTAAATGCAAAGCATCTAGGCTCTACGAATAGGCTTAATTTTCTCTATGCAATACATTTTTTTATTTAATAAAAAAAAAAAAATTATTACTTGCACATGTTCAAGACAGATTTTGTGATATCCATTTGTATACACCTATATTAGTAAACAATCAAAAGTAGGCATTACGGGAACTAACAGGCAGTTATTGATTATAGAGAAGAGAAACGTCAATTGTAATCGATACAGACTTCATTGAAGGCTTGTGGAGGTGAGTGATGTGGAAGGAATGACACAGTCTGTTGGGATAGTGACCTGCTGTCTTTATTCATTAGTGCACATGCTTCCTAAATCTCTGAACTGACCACAGTCGAAGTGATCTCATCGGTGGAACAGGATTAATCGAAGATCCAGTTCAATCAGAGAGCGAGCATGTTTCCAAAGGCAGAGAGAGAGAACACATGTCCACTAAAACCCCAAATACATTTGCACCCTGCAGAAAACAGCCCATTTCTGGCTTAGAGTTTGACAAAAATGACAAGCGTGTCCTGAAATGCCACACAGTACTCAGACGGAAAGTGGCTGGCGGTGCTTTACCTTGGCACCAGTCAAACGGAGAGGAAAAAGGCAGGAGAAACAAAGAGAGAGAGAGAGAGACTGGTAAATGGCCTGTCTCCTCTATCTGACGGGGACAAAGAGCTCTCTGATAAGAACGGCAAAAAAGGAGGGATGGATGGAGAGAAGGTGGAAGGATGAAGAAAGGGTAAGGTCAGAGAACATCCTGGAACATCCCAACACAATGAGTGTTTGTGTGCACATACGTGTGTGTGTGTGTGTATCCTGGTATGAAGGGAAGGTGATAGCAGCGTATGACATTTGCATGCATTAGATTTTGTGACAAGTCTTTATCTGGTGAGCTAAAAATTTACATTTCCTTTGTTTTTCCGTGCTGCCAATGTAAGTTATAGGTGTTATATAAATCTACAGCAACTATAAATATATCCCTGCCTCAAAGGGATTTTTGGGTATCTGAACAATTCATAAAATGCATCTGATGCTGTCAAAAACAGGAGTTATCAGAGACAGACTGAGAAACCAAGCAACAAATCCAATTTCCTTAACCTTGTATCTACATTTGGTCCCTCAACTGGCAAAAACAAGCTCCATCAAATGGGTATGAAGGCTTGTTGTCAAGTGATGTTGAGGCTTTACGTGACAGATGCCACTTTAGATTTATTTGTACACACCTCAGTTTTAACGTCCCTCAACTGCAGCACTTGTAAAGGAGCACCATTTGCATATTGCGGTGTGAAAGCTAGACTATATCTACAGAAGATAGACCAGTGGAAGACTATACAAAATATTTATCCAACTATGTTTAGCCTCATTTTCCAACACGTCTGAAATCAAAATATCAAAATTCAAAACACTTCTTGGAATAGTTCACCATTACTACCCAAAACCTGAATCAAAAATATTCTTATCTGAAGACTGTTATATAATATCAAAGAAACGAGTTACACACCTTATCACCAGTAATACCATGCTTTTGTTTGACATGATATGATTCCATAGTTATACCATGCTGTTTGGACATGATAGTACCATGTTTTCTGCAAACTACTTTGAAATACTGTAAATGCCATGGTACAAGAGTATGATAAACAATCAGTACCATAATATATCTTAAAGTGACATAACATGTTTCTGGACATATACTATGCTGATACCATATTATTGGAAATGTTTGGTAATATCAAATGTTTGGTTTTGGGATACATAAATGCCATTGTTTTCTGTGAAGTATTTTGAAATATGTAAATACCATGGTAGGCCTAAATCAATAATATCATATTGATAATTATTCAGTACTACCATTCTTTTTTATTTTCTTTTTGTCAGCCCAGAACTACACGTGAGGATCTTGTCAATGATCTCAAGGCAGCTGGGACCATAGTCACCAAGAAAATAATTGATAACTTAATGTGTGTCAGGGCCAGGGCATTAAAGCTAGCCAGGGCATTGAAAATGGGTAGTGGATAAGTATTCCAGCAATGACAATGTCCAAAAACACATGGCCAAGGCAACAAAGGAGTGGCTCAAGAAGAAGCACATTAAGGTCCTGTAGTCTCCAGAACTTATTCCCATAGAAAATCTTTGGAGGGAGCTGAAGGTTCAAGTTGCCAAACTGAGATGTGTGCAAACCTGGTGGCCAACTACAAGAAACGTCTGACCTCTGTGATTATGGGTGGCAAAACAAGGGTTTTGCCACCAAGTACTAAGTTATGTTTTGCGAAGGGATCCAATACTTGATTCACTCATTAAAGGGGTCATATGATGCTGTGGTGAGTGGGGCGGGGCCGAGAGCCGTGGGAACGGAGCGAGGCCGGTGGAGTAAATGGTAATGAATGACACCTGCGCCACTCACCACAGATGCTTTTTTAAAGATCATTATTTTGTAAATTTGGTGTCACAGAATATGTAGACATGCTTTAATGTTCAAAAAACACATTATTTTTTCAAATACTGTACATTATTGTAGGTCCTCTATTCCCCACCTCTCTCAAAGGCTTAGTTTTCTACAAAGTTCCTCCTTCCGACAAGCCGCAGTCTGCTCTGATTAGTCAACTGACCCAGTGCATTGTGATGTCGAACACCACAAGCCGCGTCGGAAATGTAACACCCCTTTCCATAATCACAGTTAATAATGTCCTTAGTTTTACCATCAATTCAAGCCCAAGAGGGGAACAGTGTCGGGTGACAGACACAGTGATGATGCTCGTATGTGTTTGCACACAAGTCATGATTAAGACTTCTGACGGGCTGTAAACTCCGCTGTGATGTAACCCTGTCTCTCTCTCTCACACACACACACACACACACACACACACACACACACACACACACACACACACACACACACACACACACACACACACACACACACACACACAAGCCGTGATTAAGATAGCTGACTCCACTCTGACCCTCTCTCTCTCTCTAAACACACCGGTCGTCCATAAAATGCGTTGTGATAACATCTGGGTTGTGCTGTTCTGTTGGAAGTAATCTTAATGATTCCTAAATACATCTACTTTAGGAAAGGCCAAATAAAGTGCTTTTGCTTTTGCCTAGAAACACACAGCTTCTCCCTGACACTGCTGCATCAACGGTTACTGAAACCACGCCCTATGCAAATATTTCCACATCGTGACGTAGACATGTGGGGGGATGTTTGAATGAGCCCTTTTAGGGGGGTGTGGCAGAGTCTTACATTTGATAAAGAATATGTCTTTGGTTTTGAGACTGTAGTCTTTGTAACTTCAGGGATCTCATCTATGCACAGTCAGATTGTAACACTCCAAAGAGAAAGGAAAACTTTAAATTGCATCATTTGACCCCTTTAAAATGCAAATCAATTTATAACTTTTGTGAAAGGCGTTTTGCGGGAATTTTGTTGTTGTTATTCTGTCTCTCACTATTAAAATAAACCTATCATTAAAATAATAAACTGATCAATTCTTTCTCAGTGGGCAAACGTACAAAATCAGTAGGGGATCAAATACTTTTTTTCCCTAACTATTTATCAAAGTCTCACTGTCATACCATGTTTTTTTAATGTTTGTTTGTTTTTGCACATGTACCATGATAATGCCATGTTTTGTCATGGTAATGTCATGTTATATATATATATACATAAACATGACAGTACCATGATATTATCTGTTTTTGAACCTATTGTTTATGGTCTCCTGGCAATTCTGGACAAATACCATATTTAAATTACATATTTCAAGAGCCTAATTATCATTTAGTTCTATAATAGATAGCACTTTACCATAGTGATCACAGTTGATCTTATATTGTGTATCATGGTATTCTATTAAGTGACTTTGAGTCCCACTTAAATAAGTGATACAGTACTATACGTTACATGTAAAATCACCATGATCTTACCACAGCCCTTTTTATAAAGCTCTGACCTACAGCTTAAAGTGAAGTCTCTCAAATACACGTAACACTTTCCTCTTTGAAGGATGTGGGGAAAGATTCCTGCAGACGAAGATGAAAGATTCATGGTTGTGCTGGCTGAGTAGCAGCAGCCAGAATATCAGATTAATGACTAATTCAGAGAAATCCTGCTCAGATATCCCAGCCCAGTTGCATGAGGTCAAATATTTACCAGACACCATTTACCACTTTCTCAATAACAACAACAACAATAATCAGGTTAAACTCAACTTTGTTTAGATTTGTACAATTAGCAATGTCATGAACATCTAAGAGATTACCTAGCACTCCTGTTGCAGAAAGATTTGCAACCTAAACCACAGGATTTTGCTGTATTTACCTGCCAAGAGAAAACAGAAAATCAATAACAGCAAAGCCTGATACAGTTCTGTTACCCCCACATTCCATATTGGAGTACAGGTTGTTGTTAGAATCCAAAGAAACCTAGTAAATTAGACAGAGCAGATAGATTTCGCACTAAACTGTACTGTACCGGAGGTAATAGTTAGCAGGCAGTATTGCACAACTGTGCTCCAATGCTGTTGTGTATGCAGACGGGGATGAGGACAAGAAACGTAATATCATTGTAAATTCATGAGTCAGTGAGTCACTCTAGCTTGTTTTTTAGAATCTCTAGAGTCAATGTCACTGAGCCCTGGGAGAAAAAAAATGACTCAATGGAATTATTTACCTCCATGTAATACTGGACAAATTATTAATTCACACCTATGGAAGGATTTTCCAGACTATTTTCTAATATAATTGCAAATTGTATTTTCAATTGCGTTTTCCATATGTGGACGCATAAATTGTGACATAATCCAAATGCAATTGCAAATCTTGCATGGCCATTTGCATTTTCGCTTTCACGAACGCACAGTGACAGCCAAATTTCAATTGAAAAAGCAAAGTCCATTTGCAACTGTATTTCCCATGCCTTACGAGTTATGAGCCCGTCATATTTAAATAGCAATATTAAATACCACATTTGCTTTTTCACTCTCTCTGCGGAGCGTATATAACCTGTCAAAACTCAGCTAAGCACACAACTCTCTGCAGGGCTTTGCAGTCCTGATTGTAGACGTTTCCATACCACACTGAGATGCACTGGATCCGCTCCTCGGCTATCAACGAGAGGAACGTCTGTACTTCCTCAACAGACAACGACACTGCTATTTTGTGGTTGATACAAAAAGGTGCGTTTGTTCATACAAAAGCTGCGTCCGCTCCTTCGCTGGTGGTGCTGATTTAAATCTAGCGGGTCTATTGGTCTCATGTCGCAAGTTCAGTGACGCAGTAATGACTATTCTCTCTGGCCAATCAGTGATCAGCAGAGTTTACACGTCACGTTTTGGTAACGGTACGGATCGCTTGGAACCCCGGCTGAGGTGGTACTAAAAAGTACCAGGTACCAGGTACAGTACCCAGTGGAAAACCCCCCAAAAGTGAACCGTACCGAAACGTACCGTGCCGTACCATGCAGTGGAAAAGCGCCATGAGATGCACTGAGTCATTACACTTTCTATGGCCCCAGAATAGAACGTTTTCAGGATTGCTGGTGAGACCCTGGATTTCCTCAGCTGTCACAGATGGTACAGTCTTTACCTGGCTTTCTTAACCTGAGTATGAATGTGTTTAGTCCAAGTTATGTCCTCTGAGATGTTTACACTGAGGTACTTGAAGCTGCTCACCCTCTCCACAGGGGTTCCACTAATCATAAGAGGACTGTAGGGCCGCTGCTGTCTCTTCCTGAAGTCCATGAACAGCTCTTTTTTATCATTTGCTTACATTCTTAGAGAGACAGTTGTCCTGGCACCATGATGTAAGTCTCTCTACCTCATTCAAGTATGCGGTCTCATCATTGTTAGAAATGAAGCCCAGAACCACAGTATCATCAGCAAATTTGATAATAGAAGTGAAGCTGTGAGAGGACACGCAGTCGTGTGTGTAGAGATAGTAGAGTAGGACACTCAGGACACAACCCTGTGGGGCTCCTACATTCAGGGTGATGGAGTTTGAGGTGAACTGGCCCATTTTCAACTCTTGAGGTCTGCCGGTGAGGAAGTTTTGAATCCAGTCAAAGATGAGTCAAAGAGACAGAATGGAGATATTGCTGGGGTCATAACTAGGGCTGAAACCAAAAATCATCGAGGCAAATTATGTGCCTCGAGGAATCGTTTTGTCCATTTACTAGGGATGCACTGAATTTTCGGCAGCCGAAAATATATGCCGCACCGCACCGCACAGCACCTCCCAGCAGTGTTCAGGTTTACCCTCTCCCTCAACCGTCATCACTTCGCTGTGTGACGTTCTATCATTCTTTTCAGTTACCGCTCATGCTCACCAGAAAAGTCAGCTCAAATAACGCGTCAACAAGAAAGGTCTATGTAACGTTAGTATACTTGTTACTGTTTGCAGTAGAGCTGCTGTGCTGTGATATGCTGTGGTACAGCTGATCTGGGCAATGGGCAATGTTTCCTTGATGTTTCATTACACAGAATCATAATTTCTATTCATTTCCAACTGATTTATGCGATCTGATGACCATTAACTCATATTATGCTGTCATATCTCCGGATGAATGGATGACCGAGATGTGCGTTTTCCTTTAGCCCACACACACTGAAGCGCGCGCAACGTCTCAATGAGGACATAAACACACAATCAACATCTCCAGAACTGCTCTGAGACTGACTTCATGAGCATTTTACCATTTCATTTGTGTAAAAGCGTTTCATATCCTCATATCGTATACACACAGAAATGTAAAGGTATTTACGACAACCCATCAAAATAAAAGTCTGGTTTTTGAAGACTACTAATATTAAAAATTATGAAAACTTTATTTTTTTAAGGAATGATCACACGACATTTCCAACATGTTTTAATTTTAATAGTAAATTCCCTTTGTTTGCAAAAAAGGTTTGATTTTCAAAAATGTAAAGATAAAGGAATTTTTTTTATGCCTTCATTTGATAACCAGATACATAACACAGAATTTCTGAGGAAAAATAAAACATTTAATTTGGCTATTTAAAAAAACAAATAACAATAAAACATTAGGTGAGAGCAAATAAAGCATAACTTTATAATTGTCATTTTATTCAATCATATAAGTATTATAACACCTAAAATACATTCCATGTAAAAAGTGTTTGTTTCAAGCAGTTGAAGTGTACATTGTGTGCACATGATCAGGATGGTACCACCTCCACTGCATTTTTTTGAGAAAGGAAAAACCCTGTTCTCTATCATAGGTTCACTTACGCTGCGTGAAAGCTCTTCACGCTTTGGGAACGCCTCCTGCGTGACCGATGTCTGAAGCCCTTATAGAATCACGCCAATTCATTGCGCATTCGCCAGCTATACTGGCGAATGCGCCATCTACTCCTCAGATTTCTCTGCCTTCACAAAGCGGTCATACTGCCCTTCGGTGTTGCGATTTTCTGGCCCAAAATACCATATTTCGGACGCGAATTATCCATTTGCACTTCGGCGACTGTCTACAGTAGAACTTTGTTCTCCTTGCGTTGAAGTGCCATGGAGTATCGCCGTTGTCAACCGCCGTGCGTGTGATTCATCACTCGCGATGACCCACACAGTAAGTGTATAAAATGTTTGGGGTTTTCGCATGCACACGAGGCGGTTTATGGAATCTCAAAATGCAAATTTTGTGAGAATCTCCATCTCATAACCCTCCGCTCTCGGCTTGAGGTGTGTGAAAAGGAGTCATCCATTTTTCCCCGTCGCGCCCCAGAGGCCTCCGCGGCCTCTCGTGAGTCCGCAACCTGGGGTTCGGATGTTGAGCTCGAGGAGATGGAGAGTGAGCAGACAGGTCTCGCCTTTTCTCTCCCTCCCTCACCCAAGCATGTGCGCGGTTGAATTCACCGGTTGAATTCGCGCATGATTATCTTTTTCCTAGCCCGAGGGGACGTGACACCGTTTCCTTGGGGTCAGATGATATACTGCAAACAGCAGTCTTCGACTCTGAGGATTTCGGGCCTGCTTAAGCGGATGCGCTCCCGCCTGGCGGCCAGGAGACGCGGCCTTCAGCGGCCTATTCTGAGCTTGTGGACGTGCTTTCACGCGCCACTGTGAAGCTCGCGCTGGATTGGCCCCGACGAGCCCCGCGAGTCTCAGGCTTCGAAACTCGACGAGCGGTTCCTTAGCGGCCCAAATTCCATGCCTGAATGGAGGAACAGCCGTTTTTCGGTGATCTGCATCAGGAGATCTCCAGATCCTGGAAACGGCCGTTTTCCTCCCGCCTTACTAACGCGGCAGCCACTGAGCAGGGTTACACCGCCATGCCTGTGGTAGAGGACACTTTGGCCTCCCACCTTTCATCCTCTTTGGCGCCTTCCTGGAAGTCCCGCCCCCTCCTTCCAACCAAGCCATGTAGGACCACTTCCGCCCTCATCGGGAAGTCCTACATCGCGGCCCTCCACATGATGGCCATCCTTCAAGCCTACCAGGCGGACGTGCTTAAAGAGATGGACGAGGGGACTGGTCTGACACCAGAGGCTGTGAAAGAGCTGCGCAGAGCCACTGACTTGGCTCTCAGAGCCACTAAGCACACCGCAAGCGCCGTGGGGCGCTCTATGGCGGGTTCAGTGGCCGCAGAACGCCATTTATGGCTGAATCTCACCGAGATTCGTGAGAAGGAGAAGGTGTTCTTATTGGAAGCACCCATCTCACAGTCTGGGTTATTCGGGGAGGCGGTTAGCTCGGTAGTGGAAAAGTTCCGCTCCGCCAAGACGCAATCGGCTGCTCTTAAGCAGTTCATGCCCAGGAGGACAAGGGACCATTCCACTCCCTCCTCCTCTTTGTCTAGGGAGCAATCGCTACCCAGAAAGGAGCCTTCTGACAGGAGTGGGACCCAGGCTGCGCACCCTCCCCCAACTACAGTTTGGGGAGCCCGTGGCCGGTCCTTCCCTCGCCAGCGACCACGCAGACGGGTTGACCTGAAGCGGCTCAACAGGCCTGCCGCTTCGGCTCCTCCGAGTCGTTCCTGACCTTCGGGTTGGAATGAGGAGAGCCGCTTCACCGCCATGAGGCGAGACCAGTTCGCTTTGGGTTCGCACAATTCGGTCCGGCTACACACTTCAGTTTGGGAGAAATCGACGGGGTTCAGCTCACAGTAGTAAACAGCGCCTCCAAGGCTTCTGTTCTACAACAAGAACTTTCCTCCCTCCTACAGAAAGGAGCGATAGAGGAAATACCTCAGTCGGACATCGAACGAGGGTTCTTCAGCCGCTACTTCCTTTTTCCAAAGAGAGACGGCGGCCTGAGGCCATTCTGGATCTGCGGTGTCTGAATTTTCCCTTTAAAAAGGGAAGTTCAAGATACTGACAATGAAAACCATCATGTCTCAGATTCAAGGAGGGGACTGGTTTGTCACTATCGACCTAAAGGATGCATATTTTCACATCCAGGTCGTTCAGGTTCCTTCGGTTTACCTTTGGAGGTGTAAGGCCCGGCTCGATTGACCCAATGACGGCAGTCGTTCAGCGGGTGAAGGCCTTTTGCTTATTACTGTCTTTCCTTTTTCACGACACAACAAGATTAAATGGAACACTTTTTCTTATATATTTTATCTCGTTATTTCATCTGACTCCATAAATGAAAAGGTTTTAATGATATCTGTGCATCATTAAAATATGAACGAATGATTGATTATTCTTTTCAGCTCTTTTTAATACTTTATCCGCTCAGATGTAGGGAAACTATATCGCTTAGAGGCCCTGTTTTTCACAGGTCTCACGGACACAATCTCGTCAGGCCCGGTCATCAATCAGAGGTAAATTATGGTTATGTATCTAAGATTTGCCGTTAATTCACACGTACACAATCAGAGACATCGAATAACCCCCTTGGAGCCCCCTCAGAACTTTAGTTCAATCGTTTACTTCAGTAAAGGTTTCTTGGCCACTATTAGATATGTTAGCAGATCAATGTACCACACTTGTAATAGCTTTGGATTGGTCAAGTACTTGTTTAAAGTAACATTAAATCAAAAGTCAGAGGTATAGGCGTACCCGAGTTTAGTCTGACCAGACGGCATTCGCCGTCCCTAAACGGAATTATTTACCCGCCTCTGCATCCAAGTAGACTTGAATTGATGCCGGATATTAGCCGTCGCTAAAACTGACGCAGGCTTGCGGAAATATACGAATCCACTAATCTATTAGGGAGAAAGCAATCTTAGAGGCAGTCAGAATAGAATCAAACGTTACAATTTATTGACCAGGTAATCGAAGCAATAATTCAGAACTCCAATGTTACAAGAATAGAATCATCAGTTAACCATAACATAACAATAATTCAGGAATTGAAGAATTTGTAGAAATTACTACCTGGCAATGAAAATTACACACAGCGATTGTGTGGGCAGTCAACCTACAGACGCCTAGAACTTTGTGTCACGTTTCCTTATAAACCCAGATAATTCAATAAGCCCACCAAATGGTGGTATCTTGTTATTATAATTAGACTTTAGAATTTGCAACCAAATGGCTTCTTGGTATCCTGTGGCAGAGAATACTTATTTACATACAGGAGGTGGTTTGAATAGAAGATCAGGGGGAGGGCACACCTTTAAGTTGTACACTACATTTCTCATACTTTAGAACTTCTTTTATCTTTTCATTATGATTGGGAGAATGAGACCATTTTACCAGGCGCACTGAGACATTTCAAATGATATCAAACATGTATAGTTACTTTTTTTACATACATTACATTGCATGGGTTTTCAGTGAATTCTAGGTGAGGAGGAGAGGGGGAGCAAGGGAAGATGATGAGACCGTAAGTACAGGGTGTGAACTACACTGTGTGTTGCGTCTCGGATGCTCCTTTTGTCCTCTCGAGGGGGGGGGGGGCCCAGACATACTGGCACCAGGCTTACAGTTGGAAGGCTTACCAATACAAGGTCTTGCCCTTCGGCCTGGCCTTGGCGCCGAGAACGTTCACAAAATGCATGGATGCTGCACTGGCCCTTTTGAGGCTCCAGGGCATTTGTGTGCTGAACTATCTGGACGACTGGCTCATTCTGGCTCACTCCAGGGAGCTAGTAATTCGTCACAGAGATATCGTTCTCTGCCACATCCATTCTCTTGGCCTCAGAATGAACGCCAAGAAGAGTGTGCTCCTCCCATCTCAGCGAACCGTGTTTCTGGGGGTTCATTTGGATTCCATTCAGATGCAGGCCCGTTTGGCTCCTGCCCGGATATCCAATATTACAGCATGTCTGGCCCGCTTCAAGCTAGGCCGTCATGTCTCTGTGGGTACCTGCCGTAGGCTGCTAGGCCTCATGGCAGCGGCCTCCCCTATGTTGCCCCTAGGGTTGCTTCACATGAGGCCGTTCCTTTGGTGGATGAAAGAGCTGAGGTTACACCCCACTGTACCAGCCACTCGTCTTATCAGGGTGTCGTGCAGTTGCTCTCGACACCTTTTATAATGGCGGGACCCCGCTTTTCTTCAGAGCGGGGTGAGAATGGGTGCGATCCAGCGTCGCCATATGATCACGACGGACGCATCAATGACGGGCTGGGGCGCAGTCTTCGAAGGCAGACCGGCGAGTGGGGAATGGACAGGAGAGTTCCTTTCCTGGCACATAAACTGCCTGGAACTCAGGGCTGTCTTCCTGGCTTTGATGTATTTTCTCCCCGTTCTCGGGGGGCATCATATCATAGTCAGAATGGACAATATGGCAGTTGTGTCCCACATAAACCGCCAGGGAGGTTTACGGTCGCGCACCCTGGACAGGCTTGCGCGCCGTCTTCTCCTTTGGTCCCAGGACAAGTTCTTTTCTTTGAGGGCAGTTCACGTTCCGGGAATACTGAACCTTGTGGCCAATTTTCTGTCGAGACCGGGGGAGTGGATGTTTTTGTCAGACGGTATCCCAGACGGTATCGTCAGACGTTATCCCAGATTTGGGATCTGTTTGGCAAAGCAGAGGTGGACCTCTTAGCTTCTCAAGAGTCATCCCAGTGCCCGCTCTGGTCCTCCCTGAGTTTCCCGACGACTCTGGGCATAGATGCGGCAGTACAATGCAGAGTAAAGGTGAGCAGTGCCTGTCTCCTTCTCAAAGCCCCATTCTGGCCCTCCCGGACTTGGTTCTCGGAGCTAAATCCCCTCTTGTATCGGTCCCCTTGGGAGATTCTGATCAGGCGGGACTTGCTGTCCCAGCTTCAGGGCAGGATCTGGCATCCTCAACCAGAGCTCTGGAAGTTGTGGGTATGGCCCATACAGGGCCAAGGGCCGTGATGGATATTTTACATGTCGAGGTTCAGGAGACCATTGCCAGAGCCCCCGTTACTAGGAAGCTGTACTCTTCCAAGTGGGGCGTCTTTGAGTCCTGGTGTTTGGCTCGTGTAATAGACCCAGTTAACTTCCCTGTTGGTCCAGTGCTGGAGTTATTGCAAGAGAGGCTGACAGCAGGGGCGGCTGCTACCACCCTTAGGGTTTACGTAGCGGCCATCGCAGCTTGGAGAGAGCTGGATGAGATCCCCCTGGGGAGGCATCGGATGGTCTCTGCCTTTATGTGTGGAGTCAGACGGCTTAGGCCGGCTCGCGCCATGGCAGTTCCTTCTTGGGACTTATCAGTCATCCTCGAAGGTCTGGTGATGGCCCCTTTCGAGCCCTTAGAGTCAGCTCCAGAGCGGATACTGACTCTTAAGGTTACTCTTTTGCTGGCGCTTATGTCACTGAAAAGAGTTGGAGATTTGCAGGCCCTCTCTGTCAGTGAGATGTGTATGGACTTTGCCCCGGGTCTAGTCAAAGTGACCCTGCGGCCTGGTTACATTCCCAAGGTCTTGTCCACATCGTTTCGAGTGACGATGAGAAACTTCACATGCTCTGCCCGGTTCGGGCATTGAAGCTGTATGTGGATCGCTCCAAGGTTTGGAGAAAAACCTCCCAGTTGCTCGTGTGTTTTGGTGCTGGCCGCCGCGGGCTTGCCACATCGAAACAGAGGATTTCTCACTGGGTGAGAGACGCCATTTCGCTGGCTTATGAGGCGCGGAACCTTCCTTAACCTCTTAGTCTTCGGGCGCATTCTACTAGGGGCGTAGCCTCCTCTCAAGCTCTTTTAAGAGGGGTATCCCTGGAGGATATTTGTGTTGCGGCAGGATGGTCCTCTCTGCACACCTTTGTCAGGTTTTACAACCTTGACATTGATACGGCTCCAGGTTCTCAGATCTTGTCTGTTTGAACCGACCATATGTTGTTGGTTCATTATTGGACCAGATAGGCAGCGTTTTTAGCTTGGCGTGTTTGGTATATCTTTCCCAAAGCGTGAAGAGCTTTCATGTAGCGTAAGTGAACCTATGATAGAGAACGTCTCGGGTTACTCGCGTAACCCTTGTTCTCTTAATAGGGAAGCTCCTCGCGCTGCCGACAGGGTTCTTTTCGGCAGAGAAATCTGAGGAGTAGATGGTGCGTTTGCCAGTATAAGCTGACGACGTGAGTGCATCAGGGGCGGCGTCGCGCCATCAGCCAATGAATTGGCGTGATTCTATAAGGGCTTCAAACATCGGTCACGCAGGAGGCATTCCCAAAGCGTGAAGAGCTTTCACGCAGCATCTCATTCCCTATTAAGAGAACAAGGGTTACGCGAGTAACCCGAGACGTTTGCAGGACTATACATTATTTGGATGATTAGTAAAAAACAGTTGTGTCTGATTCTGTTGCATAGAATTGAATACAAATAATTCATTGATATTTAATATTAATATATTTTCTGTCCAATTTTCTTTCAATAAAAGTGTGGTTATTTTATTGGCTAGTGTTTTTTAAATTCTGTGTCATTAAAATTGAGTTAAATTAAAAGTCTTACACAATTACTTTATAGTATTTAATAAAATAAATAATTATTACAAAGGTTTTGGTTTTCGTGCAAACACGTCCAGAATTCTCAGTTTCGGCCCAGAATTTTCATCTTGCTGCATCCCTACCATTTACTGTAACTACATACAGAGCACTGTTTGCCACCACATGCTCCCTTTAAATGATTACACACACACACACACACACACACACACACACACACACACACACACACACACACACACACACACAGAGAGAGACATTTAAGAGGGTTTCTTCTCCAAATAACTTTAAATTCATGTTGCTGAAAAATGTGTTAATGTTATGTCTATGGACTCTTGTTTTTGTTCCACATTAGCTTCCTGTCCACAAATTTTTGCCTCTCACAAAAGCCACAATACTTCTAAGAAGACTATAAAGGCTTCTGTCATACTTGAGCTTTAGTTAGGATCAAAGTTGGAAGTTAAGTTGCACAATGTTTAGGTGTTATTATGTTTAATACTATTATTTTGATTTATGTCTTAGTTTTAGGTTGTACTATGTTTACCTTATTTGTACCTCACATTATTTGTATTTGCATTTTTTATGTAATATGGCAATTAAATGCACTAAATGGGTTTAGTTTTCAGTTATTAATATATGCTATTTCAGCAATAATATTTATTTTTTTCTAAAAAGAAAACAAATGACTTATTCATTAAGAGACTTGTCTTATTTTCTCTTGTATATTTAGGATTGCTCTTTAAAAAGAAAAAGTAGTTATTCTCCAATTACTCGATTAAATGATGGAATTTTCGGTAGAATACTCGATTACTAAAATATTCGATAGCTACAGCCCTAGTCATAACCATTTCTTGTTGATCATGAAACACACTCCTCCACCTTTGGTTTTACCGGCCATTTTATGTTCATTTCGGTTATTTTTCCAAACCGACAACTGACTCTCGTTAAGCGATTATTACCTGTTAACCAACAATAATATTTTAAATTAGAACAGAATTAAATTAGAAAGAATAAGTGTCTGTGACTCGTTAAAAATACTAACATTTGTTTTCTGGGGATTAATTTTACATGCACAAAAAGCAGTAAACAACAGAACATGAGGATTCACATGGTCATCATATCACATCACGCACCTGCAGCGCTTCTGCAAGCAGAGAAATGTATAATAAAGCTAGGCACTGTATATTATAAGGAATAAATAGGCCTAAACTAGAAATATATTTTCACTTAAATAATAGTTTAAGAAAAAAAAAAAAAACTGTGCAACAAGCAGCCTACTCTAAAAAACCTAGATTACTTTTTTTAACCCAAATGCTGGTTTGAGCCTTTTGGGTAATTTTTGGGGGGTTATTTTTTCAGTTTTTGGGTAGTTCTTGTGTTACCCAGCCTTTGGGTCAAGTGTCACAACCCAATGTTTGGGTAGTTTTTTAGTGCTACTCAGATCCAGGGTCAAAGTAACCCATGCAGCGGTTCGGTTATTTATTACGGAGATTTTGTCATCTTTTGGAGAGAGCAGTTCAAAGCGCCATCGACTTTTCTGTGTTATAGATTATTCAATTTTATGCAGAGCAACATACTAGGCGCATGGTGTGAATAACTAAACGAACGTTGCTCGTGTCGGTCTTATTGCGTGATGAAGAGTCTGATGCTTTGCATAAAATAAATGCTTATATTTATAAAAATACAGAACAAAAATACTTTGGATGTCAAAATATGTCCTCAGAGCTGTTTACTGTTTGTTTTTGGGCAGGTTATGATGGCAATTGCAGTACATTTCGTCCATGAGTGAAACGTAGGGCGGCGGTCTTATCCTTAAGCAGTTCCCACCGAACACGACTCCAGCTCGGGCGCTAGAGCCAGCACCGTTACGGTGGAAACAGAATTAGAGTGGTCGATTTACTCGATTTACAACCCAATTTGGGTTGGTTTTAACCCAGTGTTTTTTAGAGTATGCAGAGTTTCAGTTCATGTTTTTGCTGCGCGAAAGAAACCAACGGCAGTAAGCGGCATCCTATTTTTTGGCTTATTTTACAAAAAAAGCTAAGATTTGTTTTTATTGTGAATGTACACAAATAAAAGCAAACCTTTTACAATTCCGGTTATCTTCATGACTAGGAGTAGTTGCTTCCACTGTTAGAAGGGGAAAACAAATCAAGGGGTTGATCCAGTGCCGCATGCGTACACAGTTAAGCATTCTACCTTGACAATGATCATAGACTGTGAAACTTATTCATTTTAATGGCACTAATTTTCTGTTTGACCCATGGCCCAAGTATAAAGGAAACGCCTGTATGACAGCTTCTTTACATGCATTTTAACTGCTCTGAGCAACTTTACCGTAAGTGCACGATTACATGCGCAACAGAAAACAAGTGCGGCTGGGTTGACCTTAGTCCCAACCCGTAGTTTGAGAAAAGGAGATGCACAGTGTTGCCAACTCAGCAACATTGCAGACCCCTTTGGCGACTTTTTTTCCCCTATTTTTTTAGTTTTTTAGTTACCCAAACCTTATTTATTCCAAATCGCCGGTACTGCCGGGTGGGCGCGAGGTCTTGCTTTCCCAGCACACACACACACACCCCTCTCTCTCTCTCTCTCTCTCTCTCTCTCTCTCTCTCTCTCTCTCTCTCTCTCTCTCTCTCTCTCTAATTTTACATGCATGTATTGCCAAAATCACAGCACAGCTATTGTCATTATCTTATGGGTATTTTATTTAATCAGACAATGGCTCGATTATAAAGATTTTTGTGTAGATTAACATCTTGTAAAGGAGAGCTAGTTATGTAGTCTTAATGGGTCGCGTTTCAATCACTTTTTCATATTCATTCTGTTGTCTGACAACAGAAACAGAAAAATATATCAATGAAAACAGTTTTATTGAGAATTTAGCTGCATCAAAATACAGTATGTGGGCACAGAGTGACAAACAAATGTAATAATAAATAATATAGGCCATGTACATTTTGCATGTTCAGAAGAAGTGAGCTGCCCTGTCCTGCAAAACTGTTAACAGGTTTTTGTCAGTAAATCGCTCAGTGCAAAGAAAGAGAAGTAATTGAAACCTTGTATTTATTTTTTCATGTGTCTAGTAGATGAACAAGTTCTTTGAAAAACATATATTACCTTTAACAACATGTCTAGTCTTCATGCCGTTGACTATGGTTTCAATAATAATAAATACATGCATGTGTTTGTATTTATATACACATACTATATGTAGTACACCTACATATATTATGTAAACAAAAACTTTTATTTTTGGATGCAATTAATCACGATTAATTGTTTGACAGCACTAATATACATATATTATATATGTATATATTATAGAGAATAATGATAGTATTTGCAGGAATTCACTCAACAAAGGTTGTATCTAGTATGAGTGGAACAAATTAATTAATTATTTTTTATTTGGTTAATTTAATTAATTGTATTATTATTATGTGTGTGTGTGTGTGTGTGTGTGTGTGTGTGTGTGCGTGTGTGTGTGTGTGCGTGCGTGCGTGTGCGTGTGTATGTGTGTGTATTTATATGCTGGCTGTGAGGTATTTTATGATGAAGCCAGAGACACTTGTCCAGAGTGGATAGTACATTTATATATATATATATATATATATATATATATATATATACATATTAGGGGTTGCACAGACTAATCGACCAGTCGACTAGTTGACTTCAGTACTCCGCCATAACGCTTTAAGCTTGAAGTCAACTAGTCGCTGGTCCTATAGAGGGCACAATAGGATAAAACAATTAACATTTATGCTCCGTTTCTGAACAGTTAAAATTACAAACTAATTCATACTCTGAATGCACTCCAAAAGACACGTGTGATTATATTACTGGATGCTCGATATTGAATGGTAGAATGCACGTTTTAAACAGCTTATTGTACAGGTAAGTTAATCACGCTCTAATCTAATGTGCTTCTGCACTGTAACACACACACATAGGCTACAAACAGTTGCGCGTACAATACATCACACGCAGATCGTGCGCACAGAATCATTCAGCGTGGAAATGTCTTGTCAATACTGTTCTGTGATTTCTCAATAAAATAGCTTAGAAATTGAAAAGTTCGAGCATATATTTCTTAATAACTAAATCCCACAGCTTTACTACTAGTAGAGAGATGCTGCCAGGTAGAATTAATTCACACACACAATTGCTCTCACTCATGCATGCATTCATATGAATGTAATCTTTAATGTAATACTTATTTGTATCTGATTTAGAACGAGCAGGAATCTGTGAGAAATATAACGACCCAAAGACTAAAGAACTGATAAAAATAAGCTGTTATAGGTGCAGTAGTCATGTGGGCAGCACTGTGTCATATTTCATAGCTGTGCACAAGGTGTTTGTCACAGCTCCAGACTTATTCCTTCATTAATGATGTCATCAGCGACTAGTCGACTTCGACTTGAATTTCATCACATAAAAGTCAACTTTAAAAAATCAGAAGTCATTCAACCCCTAATATATATATTTACACACACTTATATATATATATATATATATATATATATAAGTGTGTGTAAAAAAGTAATGTTTTATTCATTTAAATTAAAACACATGGACATATGTAATAACCCAATGAGATTACTATCCTATTCATTCCCAAACTATGATTTAACTACAATTATTAAATATAACTAGAATAAAATTAAAACATATAATAACAAAAAATGTATAGATTAAATAAAACTTAAAATGAAAAAAAAAATCTTTTTTTTTAGCGTTTTCAATCATGAAAACGCTAGCATTTCTAAAGCTAACTGAAATATGACAGAAATTAAAATGAAGCTTGAAAATATAACAAAAATATTAATAATAAATGACAAAATCATAAAGTAAATTTGCGCAGGTTGACGCAGAGTGTCTCTACACTGCTTAAGCTAAAAGGCTTCAACAAGAGAGGGCAGAGCTCATAAATGACTATTAATTCTGTTGTCTGTAATCCGTCTCAATCAGCTCATCCTGCCACAGTTAAAAGGTAAAGTCTACAATCAGGCGATGGACAGACTGCATGAATAAACACTGCAAGATTAACTAGCCACTGAACATCAGTAAAGAGAGGGGGCTAATTGCTAATGCTTTAGAGCTTACCAGCCGGCTAAATACATGGCCTCGGAGGGCAATGAAAGATAAGAGCTTTCCCATAAGAAATTAGTTAGTTTAGTTCAGTGTATTTATTTATAAAGCACATTTAAAAACAACAGGATTTGCAACCAAAGTGCTGTACAACAAATATAAAACAAAGTAAAAACATACCCAATCAAGACAAAAAAAGGGACAAATACACCCTCAAAAGGAATTAAAGCATACAGAATAAAAAAGGGTTTTCAAAGCAGATTTAAACAAAGAAATAGAAGGAGAATTTTTATGTGGAGGGGAAGACAGCTCCAAAACCTAGGTGCTGCCACAGCAAAAGCCCGGTGGCCTTTAGTTTTATAATGTGAACGAGGAACTGAGAGAACAAATTGACAAGATGACCGAAGAGATCTAGAGATCTAGTGTAAATACACTGCATTAACCACTTAATGGATATGCAGTAATAAATAAATTTAACCCTTAACCATAAAACATAAGATCACTGTGACTTTGATGAATAAGCAGTTCACCATAGGCAAGTGATTAGTTTGTTGTGTGTGTGGATTTTGCACCACATGGTTGACTCAACCATCAGGAACAGAGCCAAATACACTCATTCTGTCGCTCACATCCATCAATCAAACACCTCAAGCTGCCATTACGCTTGCCATAAGACCCTGACCGGGGCTGTGGGCCTCAGGAGGGGTGACCATGTGAGCTCAGTGGCTTCTACTTGGACACTGTATGTAGGACTGTAGACACATAAATGCAATAAATACTTTTTATGAGGTTGGGCAAGTAGCCAACTTTAAAAGACAGTCTTTTTATGCTTTTATTGTTATATTTATAGGGAAAGGATTGTGTTATAACACAGGCCAAGTTCTAACCCATCTTCCAAGTAAACACCCCTGCTCAATGAGTCTGTGGAAACATTTAAAATGATAGTTCACCCAGAAATGTAAATTTACTCGCCTGCAGTCTATGCCAGATGTAGATGAGATTTTTTTTTTTTTTGCATTGCATCACTTGCTCACCAGTGGATCCTCTGCAGTGAATTGGTGCCGTCAGAACGAGAGTCCAAACAGCAATCACAATATTCCACAACTAATCCACACCACTCCAGTCCATCGATTAATGTCTTGTGAAATGAGATCTGCATGTTCGAAAGAAACAAATCCATTGTTATAGCATTTTAACTTTAAACTGTAATGTCTGGACAAAATATGATTCTGTAATCCATAATAACACTTCCACCAGTGAAAAAGTCAATCCCCTGTTGTTTTATCACATCAAAATCAACCAACATATTTATTCAGAACTGTTTTCACGTGTAAACATTTTTTGATCTGTAAATATTTCTCTCCTGATTCAGATGAGATTACGTTTCACTGGATAATGCATTATTATGGATATAGGGCTCACATAAAGTTAAAAAACATCTTAATGGTGGGTTTGTTTTTACAAACATAATTTTTTTCCCTTACAAGTTGTTAACTGATGAACTGGAGTGGCGTGGATTACTTTTTGATTATTTTGATGTTTTATCAGCTGTTTGGACTCTCATTATGATGGCGCACCCATTTACTGCTGAGGATCCATTGGTGAGCAAGTGATGCGATGATACATTTATCCAAGTCTTTTTCAATGAAGATACAAACTCATTTACATTTTGGATGGCCCTGAGGTTGAGTACATTTTCAGCTAATTTACATTTTTTGTGAACTATTCCTTTAAGCCACATCTTCAGTAATCCTCAATCTTTGAAAAGTCTTGTGATATTCACAGGCGACATTCAAATTAGTTTTATTTGTAGTCGCACAGCAACATAATACTGAGCCAAACCTTGGTAGCAGCGAATGGAATTACTTGGGAGTTTTGCAGAACAAGGTTTACTATCTAGATCCAACCAGTTTAAATAAAATAAAATAACCCACACAATTCTTGTGAATATCCTGAGTTATTCTGTTGGAAACTCCCTTAAGCTGATTCATTATGGTCTCTTGGAAACAACAGCTTTCAGAGAATTAATTTCATCCCACTTCTGGTCACAGCAGGAGATGTTTGACTAAAAATCTGAAGAACCAGCTTTCCCCACTGTGCAGTAGAGTTAGAAAAGCAGCATTGGACCTCAGAATAAACATAATTTATAGGCTCAGGCCCACCGTGTTTGCTGTAGTTCCCCCAGAGCCATCTGATTTATCCTCTGTGGTATGGTGAGCGAGGGGGTGGTGAGATGAGAACTGATGGTTATGGTGGGAAAGAATGAAAATCTTTACTTCTGTAGTTGAATCTCACCCACATGAATGTTGACATAACTGACAATGAAAGCTTTTGGTTTCAGAAACCACATTTACAAATACATACTAGTTGTTTTGTTGCTATTATCATCCAACAGTGTTTTACTGCATTTTCATATGCTATCAGAAAACTGTAAGACAGACATGTATGTTTACATATACAGTTTACAATTATTTAATCATATATACGGGCAGGGCTGACACAAGCCTTTATGGGGCCATAAGCAGAATTTAATTTGGGAACCCCTCAGTGCTGCCAATATGACTGGTTATTGTCAAAGCTTGATTATTCACACACTACAAATCTAACACACCTATATCAGTTTTGTTTGTTGTAGTTTTGTTGCTTACATCATACCATTGTCTGCCTGGCATGTTTTTGTACACTGAAAAAATAAGTGTAATACCAACTGTAAAAGTTTGTTTAAACGCTATAGTATGTTCCCGTACTATATACAGGAAAGAAACTTTTAAAGATCTTACCAGACATTTCATAAAATCTCGATGTATAACGTGCAGTCAAAAACTCTAAACTGCTATTCCCGGAATTCCCTGTGTGACACTCCACATTTGAAAGTGTTTTGTTTAAATAATCATGTTTTTTTTAAATATTTTTTGTTATCAGTTATGTGCATTTGGGCTTTATGTTACATCTTCTGTTGTTTAATGAACGTTTATTGCATTATTTAAGCATCATGTGTGTTACCATGATGTTGTTTTGTGTTGTATGAATCACTCTGTGCACCTTCTATGACTTAGTTACTTCTACTTGTGGCTAAGTTAATTGTGATAAGCTTTGATTCTTCGTGTGGCTTTCTCTTTTACCACCTGCATTATTATGGTGGTTGTCAGTATGTTAAAACAAATATATTTTAATAGCAGTGTGTGTTGTTACATTCAGTGGTGTACATTAAGATTTCCTTGTTTGTAAATTACAGTTTTATACTGTAAATTTTAGTTCTGTAAATGTATTTACAGTTTTTCTGTAGTTTTTGCAAAATTATTCTGGCAACCACAGCTGCCAGAATAATTGTGTAAAAACTACAGATTTAGCTACAGTGTAGCTAAATAAACCATCAGACAATGCATTTACATAACAGAATGTTATTTTAACAACATAAATATTAATTTATTCATCGTTCTACTTTTCTTACAAGTCATATTTTTTTATAATAAATATTAAACACAGCAGAGAGCATTTGTACATATAAAACAACAACTCTTATATAGTTAATTGAGACATGATGATATTGTAATACAATCGCAAAGGCCCAAAAGGTAGGCTAAGATAAATAATGTTAAACTTTTATCAGTTTATGAAACAGAAGCTTATTTTTGTTACAAAAATATAGCCTATACCGAGGAAAGTTATTTTTACGCAGTAGATAAAAACTTTAATCTAAAACTAAGTAATCTGTTATATTATATTAAGATGTCAAGGCTATTTGCTGATGTTTTGATGTTCAAACATTAACTTTCCTAAAAAGATTGCAGAAGAAAATACCCCATCGTCGCCGCTAGTTCTTTGAAGTTGGCTTGGTGTGCACTGGGCTTAATAACGACCATAGTAGGCTAACGATGGTTTTGAGAAATGCACACCGGATTTGTGCCACAAAACGCCCCTGTTGAATTTGTCTCTCTTCCATCCCCAAAACGCAACCAATATTAAACCTTTGAAGTGCCACTTTAGCTTGGGCTGAGCCAGAGAGAGACAAGCTCAGAAAAAAAAGAAAAAATAAGACAACCGCTCTCTGTGCTTTTCATATTTTGTATACCTGTTCTGAATATATATATATATATATATATATTTATTTTAGGTTTCAGACATTTAAATGCACTTCAGTTAATAAATAAAAAATATGTTTAGTTTGTTAAATGGCCTACACATTGATTATATGGAAATCGGTAATACTAATCCTTTCAATTAATGAGTGGTGTATTCCTATCAAATAGGCCTACACATTGTATAGGTTACTATAAAGCTTACTTTGTTCCCCTTCCTAGGTGTAATGACTGGTCAAAGGCGTGTGGATCCATGTGCAGTAAGCTATTTATTAGACAGAGGCAGAATCAAACAGGCAATGGTCAACAGGCAAAACAGGAATATCAGAGGCAGAGCAGAGACGTAAACAATACCAGGCAGGGGTCGAGGTCACAAGCACAGGTTCAGAGTTCCAAGATCGGGCAGTCCGGGGTCAAACACAGAGATGACAAACAGCAGGATGGGTAACGCTCAGAAATGTCAGCTGGGGCAAGAACAAGACTTCGCAACGTGTGCATGGAAGTGTGCTGCTTAAATATGAGTGTGTGAATGAGGTGCAGGTGTGGTGAGACAATCAGGGCTAATGAGTGATTGGTGACAGCTGTGTGATTGGTGCAATGGTGGATGGTAATGTGTGTGTCGTAAGTGCAGTGAATGATGGGAGTTGTAGTCTGAGGTGGAGTGATGTGCAGCTGTAGTGTGGTGCAAGAGTCCATGTGGTGTAATGGTAACCAGATTCATGACAGAGCCCCCCCCCCCCCAAAGAGCGGCTTCCAGACGCTTCACACACGGCACAATCCAGGAGGGCGGTGGAGCGGAGGTGGAACCGGGGGAGGGAACGGAGGGCCAGGTCCATGTGGGGCCAATGAGACAGGAGCCCACCAGGGCGGGGCAGAAGAGACAGCAGAGACGTGAAATGACACGGGGTAAACTCCTGTGGCATGACGAGACTCTGGCAGCTCAGTTGTTGCGTCTGCCATTTGAGATTCTGGCAGGTCAGCGGAGACGTGAGGTGACTCTGGCAGGTCAGCGGAGACGTGAGGTGACTCTGGCAGGTCAGCGGAGACGTGAGGTGACTCTGGCAGGTCAGCGGAGACGTGAGGTGACTCTGGCAGGTCAGCGGAGACGTGAGGTGACTCTGGCAGGTCAGCGGAGACGTGAGGTGACTCTGGCAGGTCAGCGGAGGCGTGAGGTGACTCTGGCAGGTCAGGCACCCACCAGGGTGGAGCAGACGAGACAGGCGCCCACCAGGGCGAAGCTGACGAGACAGGAGCAGTCGCCCTCCAGGGCGGAGCAGGGACCCCTGGCAGAGACTGGGACCTAGAGGAAACTGAGACACAAGAGGCAGAGAGAGCACATATAGTCTCAAGGACCGAGGCAGTGAGTTTAGGTGGCCATGGTAGATCCAGGGCCTCGGGCAGCCATGATGAATCAGGGGACTCCATGGGCCATGGCGGGTTCGGGGTCTCAGTGAGCAATGGCGGGAAGCTCCCCCCCAGAAAGTTCTTGGGGAACTTCACTACCTCAAGGGGGCACTCTGGATGTGCGAACGTCAAGGGGCATTCTGGAGGTGCTGGGTCTCGGGGGCTCTCGGAAAGCGCTAAACTGGACAGAACCAGCGGAGAAGGCGAGCTGGGCTGGACCAGCAGAGACGAAGGAGAGCTGGGCGGGACCGGCTGGGGAGCGGACTCTGCGAGCTCCTGGGACAGAGCGGGCACTGGAGCGGACTCTGCGAGCTCCTGGGATGCAGCGGACCTGGGGATGCCAGCTGCTCGCACCGACACCAGTGGTGGGTCCAACACACTAGCAATCAGTCCTGGCCAAAGAGGTGCATCCGCAGGCGTGGTAGCCATCCTGGCTGGGGACTCCGGCTTGGCAGGCCTGGCGAGAGCAGATTCTGGCTTGGCAGGCACGATGAGAGCAGATTCTGGCTTGGCAGGCACGATGAGAGCAGATTCTGGCTTGGCAGGACTGTTATGAGACTCAGGATCGGCAGCCATTTTGTGACAAGGTTCGGAAGTGGAGGTTCCTATGGGGGGATGGTTCTCCTCCTCCGCAACTCCCACGGTAAAAGGAGAGCCACTCAGCTTTAATGCTAGGTCACTATACTCTTCCAGTGTCCAGGTAGCCTCATGCAGCGGCATGATTGAACTGAGTGGTTCAGATAAACCCCCTCGAAAAAATATCATCAGGCATATTTCATCGAGCCGAGTCAGGTGTGCCAGTTCCAGAAAGTCTGCAACATATTCCTCAATGGACCTTGTACCTTGGCGGAGTAACATCATCCTTACTGCTGGATTCATCTTTGGCGAAGTCTTCTGTAATGACTGGTCCAAGATCGGGCAGTCCGGGGTCAAACACAGAGATGACAAACAGCAGGATGGGTAACGCTCAGAAATGTCAGCCGGGGCAAGAACAAGACTTCGCAATGTGTGCATGGAAGTGTGCTGCTTAAATATGAGTGTGTGAATGAGGTGCAGGTGTGGTGAGACAATCAGGGCTAATGAGTGATTGGTGACAGCTGTGTGATTGGTGCAATGGTGGATGGGAATGTGTGTGTCGTAAGTGCAGTGAATGATGGGAGTTGTAGTCTGAGGTGGAGTGATGTGCAGCTGTAGTGTGGTGCAAGAGTCCATGTGGTGTAATGGTAACCAGATTCATGACACTAGGTCAATTCTATGCTGCGATGTGATGTCACCTTTGGTGTGACGCATGTCTGAAGCCCTTATATCATCACGCCAATTTATTGGCCAAGTAGCGCTTGGCTTCGCCCCGTACGCATAAGGGACGTACACTATATAGGCGTGCCACACACTATTTCATCAGATTTCATTCCTTCAGGAAGCGAATCATCTGTCGCCCGTCGGAAAGCATCTTTCTTTGTGTTCTCAACTATTCTCCGGAATAAGAGCATTTTACTCTTCTCAGCGAACACGATGAGTTTTAGGAAGTGCAGCGAGCCGTGTGACAGGTTCATCACAGCAGGAGACACACATGACAGGTGCGTGCTTTGCTTAGGCCATAATCACGCCCAAGCGGTGCTTAGCGGCCTGTCTAATTGTTTACACTGTGATAGCCTGCGGCTCAAAGTGTTACGCTTGAGGCTCACGGCCTTCTCTAAAGGCCAAGTGTCTAACCCCCGCCATTCCGTTTCTGCTGTTGCCGAGGCGCAGCATGAGACGGTCGCTTGGGGCGACGCGTTCGAGTTCGAGTCAATGGAGAGCGAGACGACGGAGTATTCTCCTTTCCTCACGCTCTCACCCGGTCGAGCTCAAGAATTAGAAGAGCGGTTGTTGTTGCGGATGATAATTTAGGGCCTGCCCTGGAGGCTCACAGCACAGTTTCCTTCGGTTGTAGCCTGTATGATGATGATGTTTTGTCCACCGCGGCCTCTGATTCAGAGGATTTTATGGCGGATGTCTGCGGTTCTCTCCCTCCGAGCAGACAGGAGAAACACAATTCTCCGTCTTACAAGGAATTTTTAGATGTTGTGAAACTTGCGGTGGACAAACTGGGGTTAGAATGGGACTGTGAACCAATGCAAAACCAGGCCCAATCTAAATTGGGTTTTTCACTAGTTGTTCTCCATCCCAGCCCCGTAGGTCTCTCCCCTTCTTTCAAGACCTCCACCATGAAGTTTCGAAGTCTTGGAAGCAGCCATTTTTGGTGCGAATTACTAACGCAGCCAACGCAGATTTCGCCACCATTTCGAAAATGGTGGACCACGGTTATGGGGCAATGCCAGCCATCAAGGAGACTCTCGCGTCACATCTCGCACCAAATTTGTTGCCGTTTTGGAAAGCGCACCCTATTTTGTCGTCCAAGCCATGTAGGATAAACTAGAATTTAATCGGGAAATCTTACATGGCCGCTGGGCAGACTGTGGCCATGCTACATTCGATGGGTATGCTTCAAGCCTATCAAGCAGAACTCCTCAAAGAACTGGATGAAGGGGAAGGCCTCACCCCTGAGGCTGTTAAAGAAATCAGGAGAGCTATGTATTTGTGCTGAGAGCTACCAAACACACAGCTTGAGCAGTGGGGCGGTCCATGGCAGGTTTGGTGTCTGCTGAGTGCCACCTTTGGCTCAAAACTTTTATTTTGGATGCCACCATTTCTAAGGACGGCCTATTTGGAGAATCAGTGACTACAGTAGCGGAGAAGTTTTGAGCAGCAAAACCGCAATCTGCTGTTTTCGCCAGCTCATTCCACGTAGGCCCATGGAGAAGGAACGTCAACCACCTACGGTTCGTTCGAGTACATCCTCTCTGCAACGCCACCGGGAAGTTCAGCACAGCGAACCTTCACCTATGGCACCCCCTCGGAAGGACTGGGGTCCTAGGTCACGTCCACCTGTTCGCTCGCGCCAACGTAGACAGATAGACTGGAATTTGACGGCTACGCCCTCTCATTCTCAGGTGCCTAACAATAGTTCCGGATCCTCTCGCTCGTCTTCTCGATTAGATTAGACACTAAAGTGTGTCATTAGACACTATAGTGTCATTAGATTAGACACTAAAGTGTGGCCAACTTTTTTCTCCCTTTTCAAATTTCAAATCACAGAAAATAATGATTTTTTTTATAAAAATGAAGAAAAAAAAAAAAAATGAAAATAAAGTGTCGGGTAGGGTTAGGGTAGGTGTAGGGAGCCCAATAAGGTGGCATCCATTTAATAATTTGAATTTAAATTCACATTAATTTAATTATTATTGCATATTGTTTTATAATTTATTACAATGCGGAGTTGCAGATAATTGCTACTATTTGCAATAAGTAGTATAAATAGCAGAAAATCCTGCTATTTTAACATAGTGTAAATAGAATATATAGCTATTTACACTTAGTGCAAATAGCACATCGTTAAAAATACTGCTATATTTCAATTAGTATAAATACCCACTGCCAAAACAATACTGGAGTATATGCCATTTTCTGCAGTCTGGTACCTTTTAATTAACGGAATAGGCCGCCTTGTTGGCAGGTGTTATGTACATGACCTCTGCACACTAACGTCACAACATTACAAAAGACAGCATTTAAAAAAAAGCATTTCCAGTGGTGCAGCTGGTAAAGCACGTAATGTTTTTGACATTTTTGCCGAAATCTTTCTTCTCCCTTTTCTCTTCTCATATTACATTGGAAAGTCATTTGTTTTCAATAAAAAAATTAAAATTACGGAAATAATCGAAAAGTTTAAATAAAGTAAACTTTAAGTAAGTAGAAAATCCCCAGCTGATTCATTTTTGTACAATGTTTGATACAGATTCATTTAAATGAATAGTTTTTTTACAGATTAATTTCAATGATTCATTTTTTAATGTGTAGGAATGACAAACATGCATGTTTAATGCAACAAGCTGCACACACACATACACTGTAGACAGACATAAGGCCCACATAAAGCTTACATGCACTCAAACATAAAACAAGCGAACACAATGAGCTTCTGAGGAACACTGTGATGGCACAGAGAAACACAGCGATTGTATGACACAGAAGCTTCAGATGAAAGGGAGAGAGGGAGAAAAGAAAAGAGAAAAACACGATTGAAGAAAAACAGCAACATGCTAGTAGAATAACATGCCTGTCTCTAAGCCACACCATCTCAACCAATCTGCACCATACTGAAAGAAGCTCCCTGTCTGTCGTTGCACAGACAAATCACCCAATCAGCAGACCCCATGATGCCCTCACACACAAACATATTCATACCCACACTAAACAGTGAAAGTGCAAAGGGGTGGGGATGAGGTGTCTGGCACCTTTCTCTCCCTGAGGGAAGAGGACAAGATATTCTCATCCATCTCTATCGCTCACTCACTCACTCACTCAAGCACGCACGCACGCACGCACACACACACACACACACACACACACACACACACACACACACACACACACATTCACTTATCCTCTCAGTCTCCTTTAGACTGTGTATTACAGTTTTTTATTTCATTTTTGCACTAATAACATAAACTTCATGTCATTTTTTTCAAAACTCTAGAAACAAAATTCAAAACAGTCACTATTTGTAATACAGGCTGTCCAATATTCAAAACGATGCATATTGCTTTCATATCTTTAAAGAAGCCTTGCATTTGCAGAAGCCTTGTTTCAAAATACTAATATATTATGAAATATCAAAGGAACATTACTTTAGATCGCCCACACACAAGATACTCATAGTTTCACTGTTTAGTTGTTAGTACAATCATTAAATATAGTTGTTCAAAACACTTGATACAGCTTTAATTATGGTTCAACACATTCATACATTTTTGTAATAGACTAGAGAGAAAAAGTACAGACACTGGAATCATTACAGTTTATTTAAAATTGCTAGGACACATTTATCAATACCAAAGTCACTTTTTCAAAACTCTTCACACACTTCTCCTTACCATATTCTAGCTTGGCACAGCAGTTAATTTCACATTCAAAATGCACACTTGGATTGTTTTCTCCTGTAGAAGAAGGAGAAAACATTGTTTAATGTCACCTGTTGTTCGTGTTTTTTAGGTCTTTTATAGATGATCCAAGTGTGTTTGTTAACTGACAACCATTGTGAAAGAATGAGCTGGTCTGAGACATGTATGAAGTGTCTCACTTCACTCACCAATTTATAAATAAGAACGGAAAATAACCGCTCCACTTCATATACTGTCCATTGAAATTTGAACTTCTTGTGCCAGATCATGATTGCTTGGTGTAGCTACATGACTAATGGCCATTGGTGAATTATGTAATATTCTTAGGATACTTATCGGTGTATATACAAATTATTGCATTTTGGAATAAGTAATGGCAAGTAAGGTGGAAGGGAAAGTGACATCATCCTTGCGATGGGCTACAAACCATTCTGTGACTGCATGAGAGTGGTGAAATGTCACATTGTCCCATACACTTATAAATGTTGGCTGATTTCTGCACACTAAATCCCTTTCCTCATCTGGCACAACTCTTCCATAGAGCTCATCCAGAAGCAAAATGAATCACCTGTGGTTGGCCCAACGGTTTTGATAGCATTTCCTTTTGTTTTTCTAAATATATTTTAATACAATTTATTGTAAAAATGCAGAAATGTGTTGTTTTATTCAGTTTTGTATTATGCTATTGTTTTGAACTCAAGTTTACTTTTGAAAAGAGCATGTAATCGTGTGCAAACTGGCCTGTAGGTACACAGAGTTTTGACAGTTGTTGTGTCGAAATGAGAAAATAATTCATGGAATTTGAAAGCAGTAGTCAATGAATGCATGTTGTGCCAAAGCAATGAAATATTATCCACAGTTTAGCTCACGCAGACTGCTGTTGTGCTCACTGCGTGAAGAGTTTTGAAAAGGTGACTTTAGTATTGAGAAATGTGTCCTAATGATTGTAAAAAACTGTAATAAATAATTGAGAATTATTGATAAAATAATCTACTCGCAACGGGTAAAAAAATAAATAAATCTTTAGATAATAAAAAAAAGATAAAACTACAGTAGGCCTACAGTAAAATGTCAACTAGAGCGTCCCTCACTGCACATCTATGTTTTAATCAACCCTGTCTTGTGCATTTGGCCACAGATTCTTATCCACATCATAATCGGTAATGGATTTCATTAGCTAAAGATCTTGGAAAAAATCTTCTGGTATGGCAAATCCAGGCTTGACATTGGACATTGCAGGTATCATCTATGGCCTGGAGAAGAGGGACTTGTT
Organism: Oxygymnocypris stewartii; assembly: GCA_003573665.1. Lineage (NCBI taxonomy): Eukaryota > Metazoa > Chordata > Actinopteri > Cypriniformes > Cyprinidae > Oxygymnocypris > Oxygymnocypris stewartii. The sequence continues at coordinate 322,092 of QVTF01021682.1, read as the reverse complement.
TGTGAGGAGCCTATTGAAAAACGTCCACCTCCATGTGGAGAAAAACTCTCGGGTTACAGTAAGGAAAGGGGAGTATGGGGTAAATACTAGGTGATAAACTGTGGATGGGCCTGAAACCATGATTGCTCTCAGTGCTGTCGCTAGGAATTCTAGGCCCATTGCACTAATTTTGCTATGGGGTCCCTCAAAATCACATTCAGTGTGAGGTGGTCGGGCCACCCAGAGAACATCGTTCTGGGTCACTCTCAACCGCTGGGCTCTCAAATTCACCTCCATCTCTTGGCCTGCCTCATCCAGAAATATGAATGGTTTTCCTTAGCTTCCAGCTTTATCTCCCTCTAAAAAGACATTTACTGAAGGAAAAACAAATATTGATAACAAAGACATAGAATTTTGGGGATGTTTTCTCTCTCCCAAAAATAGGCATCTTAAAACTGATCATACATGAACATACTCAGTCCTCAGTTGCTTCACTTTCAAAATGTTGTTCAAAATTTTACATAAAACTATGCATCAAGAGTAATGCAACCATTGCATAGCATTCTGAGCAGTTGTATCAATTGATAGTTAGATCATTATAATGAAATGTATAGACACTCAGTTCAGTTTTAATGTGTCAGCTGCATTTTGAAATATTAATACTTTGATGTTAAGTTGTGTCATTTTGAACCTGTAATTTTAGTTCAATGAACAAAAGATCTTTGTCTCAAGTGTATTGTATCCAAGCATTAGGAAAAGAGTTAAGTGTTTTAAAAAATGTGCATTTTGATCTTCAGTTGTGAACTATATGTCTAGAGTTTTGAAAAATTACATGAAGGTTCAGTTATTAGTGCAAAAATGATTGTAAAAAACTGTAAAGCCCAGTTATTAGCAGACGATTTGTGATATTTAATTCAAAAGTAACCCTTAGCCAGTGCATTATTACACTAAAGCCCTATTCGTACAGGGCTAAGGAGGCTGGGTATAGCCATGTTTCATAGATGTATTTTGTTATTTTAATCTCGCCTGAATCAAGCACCAGTGTTTTTCCTCTCACAAAAAAATAAATAAATAAATAAATACATTCTAAAGAAAATTTCCTTCTATTTTCAAGCATCTTTTGAAAAAATAAAATCCCATAAAATGTCTAAAATGCTTCTCATCATATTTAGTTAGTTTTAGATATATTAGTTTTTTATTTAAATTTTTTGTCATTTATACATGTTTGTTTTTATATAAACATATTTATGAATATATTTGTATTAATACAAATAAATACATGTTTAATTTTTATTATACAATTATTATAATTATTATTAATACTTTTATTTTTGTATTAGTTTCTTTTGAATGTTGTACTTACATATACATTTCTCAGTACACTGCCTGGTGCACCTTCATTATTGATTTAGACCTCTTGCCAACTTTCTGGGTAAAATAACAGTTTGGCGGTTCAAGTGATGCTGGCATCCCATCTTATTAAGAAAGAAAATTAAATCCATAAGGAGAGGCCAATGACAGACTACACAAAATAGCCACTGTAGAGGCAACATGGTAAAATTCCTAATTAATTATCTCTTAATTAATTTTCTTAATTCTTTAATTTATCACATATATGAGTCTTGTTTATGGCAGTCATGCCGTAATGTTTAGTCATACTACAAATAGCTAATATTAAGCAATTCAACTTAATAAAAATAATAATAAATAATAATAGGACATCAAAATAAACTAATATTAAGTGCTGCAAAAGTATTGTTCATTCATGATAACTTCTAATGCATTAGCTAATGTTAACAAAATTAACTTTACTGTAAAGTGTTACCGGCATCCTTACATCAACAATATGTGACCCCCTCTGTGAAATCCAGGCTAAAGTCTCAAAATCGAATGAAGCGATTACAAGCATCAAAGTTTGATTTCTACCATTAATTCCACTAAAATTTAATTATTTGATATGAACTTACTCCATCAATATTAAAGATATAAAGGTTACATTTTCACTGAATGTTCTTTACCATATGAAAAATGATTTGTTTTGTTGTTGTAGAAAACAGCAAATTACACATCCAGACTGAACAATGTTTAAGCCGAGATGTTAGGCTTGTACGTTCAGTTTACCAGGAAACAACGTGCTGTTGCGTGGAAATGACTTGTGCCCACAGCTCATCCATATTTCAGTCTCTCTGCAAAACATTGGCCCTATTGGGCTGCACTTTCACACCTGTTACTTCCACCACAGTCTGAACGACTCTTCCTAACATGATTTTTAATCTTCTCAGCTTGCTTAATTAATTAGAACAATGGAGCAGTTTTCTTTAATCTGAACGTGTCTTTATGCAGATCAGTGGGCTATCTTTCCACCGGCTCCTGCGGAAGCTACTAATTATTTTAATGGATGACGGACTGATTTGTGAGATGATAAAAGGTTGTAGATGTATGTTTAATGATCTGTAACCTTCTGTAATGCCGCTCCATCTGGACGTGAACCACAATGGCAGTCATGGAGAGCTTGCTGTCTGTTTAATATGGACACAAGAGCTCAGATTTGTGTCATCTGATTGCATTTGGCTCTGAGGGCTGCATAATTACCGATGCTTCATACGCATCACACGAGAAAAGAGAGACTCCGAAATGCATCAATAAATCAGGAGGCATAAACACGGAACAGGCCTTTTTCAGGTCACTTACAGACCTGGAGGGGGAAAACTGACTTTTTTCTGCGTTTCCCCCCTGCCTTTCTTCCTTCCCTCAGTCCGTCTTACTCTTTCTCTCCTTCTTGCCAGGGGGTAAAGTCAGGCATCGACTGGATTCAGTCAGGGAGGATTTGGATCGCTGTTCCCACGGAAACAAGTGAAATGTTGCTGCCATGACAACAAGCATCGTTCTCAGCGATGGAGTGCACAGGCCCGCTAGTCTTCCATTAGCCACAAATGTATTTTAACGCATGTACGCCCCATCTCCATTTGTCACACTATCTCACTCTGCATCAGAACGCAAACAATCATACTACCATAACAACATGGGAATTGATCTGCAATTAGAATAATTGAAACAGTGTTCAGAATGAAACAGTCTGTTGTGACAGATATGGATCATTGCTGTGAGCCGAAGGAGATCTTGTTTTAATTTACATTCGGCTATGACGGTTATGTACTGTATGTGGCTGCTGAATCATTATGCCAATGTGTTACACCTTGTTTCCAACAGGACTTCAATACAATGAGCTTCAGTTGAAGCCCATTGGTGCATGTTTTTGATAGAATTGTCTCTGCACAAATGAAAAGCCTGACAGGCATAGGAATCATGCCAGGAACAGTATAAGAGACAGACTGCTTTTAAAAAATGAATGTGAGAAACAGTAACACTCGGGATGGCGACTGAAAGAATGCAAGTTTCACTTTTGAATTTAAAGAATATTATGGGTTGAACTCAATTGACAGCATTTCTAGTATAACGTTGACTTGGTGAAAAGTGGTTAAATGGATGATAAGTTAAAATATTATAAACGTTACAATCCACTTACAATGGAATTAAATCGGGCTAAGTTTTGAAGAATATAAAAACATAAATATGAAGACTCTAATTTAAAAGAGCATTTACATTCAGTTACAAGTTTTCACTTAGCGTTTTATTTGAGCAGTAAAGTTGTTCTTGTTATTAAGGTATTGTTGTGGAAATATGGTTGTAAAATTGGATTTTATACAAAACTTTAGTTTTTCATAAAAAAATATTTTTTTTTTCTAAAATCATGACAACATGCATATTGTTAATGTCTTGTGCTTACACTATTTAAACACTGGGTGTCAAAATTGAAAATGATGTCATTAATTACTAACCCTCAGGTCGTTCCAAACCCACAAGACCTTTGTTCATCTTCAGAACACAAATTAAGATATTTTTGATGAAATTCGAAAGCTTTCTGACCTTGCATAGACAGCAACGCAACTACCATGTTCAAGGCCCCATTAGCAAGGATGTTGTTATAATAGGTAAAAATAATTTTTTGTGATATGCAACATATGATATTTTTACTGAGCTTAACAGGAATATTCCTTTTTGTGCCAGTTGTCTTTTTGATAGAGTTTGTTTCAACCCTCACGAAAAATCGCATGAAAAATAAAAAATTTCTACACATTTTTCTACACAGTTTTTTTAACACTTTTTTGGTGAATTGGTGGCAAACTCCTATCAACTTCTTACCAATTTGTCAAATTGTCTGTATGAACTGTATGAACTGTATGAATTTCCCACCAATTCACCAATTCAGAATTCAAAGCTTTTTTTTAACAAATGAAGCCGTTGTTTCATAGTATTGCTAATCTGAAACGTGTTACCGAAACCCTTTCCTGACAACGTTTTGGCCTTTCCCTATTCAAATAGATAGAAGTAGAGGAACTGCACTAATATATGACATCCTACATAGGAAATAACTAGCTGCGGGGTGTAAACAAAATGGCAACCAATGGAACTGATTTGCCTTAAAGGGACTTTGCGGTAACAGCGAGCTACTTTTAACACCTGACATATGGGGCAGTGAGTAGTATGAAGCCCATTCAGGGTCCCAGTCAGCAACTGCTCTTGATGCGCAATAGAGTGGCCCACGCTACAGTTTATGAACGGGTTTCAACACCGTGTGAGAACGGGCATCCAGGCTGTCCATCCTTTTTGAGGTAAGACAGAGAAGAGGTCAGGGAGGGGAAGAGAAAAGCCTGTCTTCAGCGTGACGTTCCTGCGCTCCGACGCTAGTTGTTCGCTCCACAAACATGCTCCCCTGATATAGACTGACATTTATTGCAATCTGCCCTTTGGGATTTGTCGTTTATTTTTTTATGGTAGTTTCTCCTCCCTCCTGCTCTGGTGCAGGGGAGAGTTTGAGCAGATCTGGAGTGAAGGCAGGGCATTGGAAGTTTAGATTATTGATGTGGCTGTCAGGGGGAGTTTTCATCAGGCGTCCCACCAACGAAGGGTGGGTTTATGTGACCACTGCAAGGTCTAGCACTTGCTGGATATCGTAACCTTTTGCGAGGGATGTGTGCGCTCATGTGTGATGGCCTGAGAGGAGGTGTGAGGCATTTCCAGCCTCTCCTTAATCAGGATACCCTAGCCCCGATAGAGGATTTAAGTCTACACCCCTGCACTGCTCAGTCATATTTAACCTCATATTCTAGACATTAAGGCAGTAGTTTACAATCGACATGCAGAGCTGCTGAACATTGTAATTATTATTATTTCTCCAGTATATGCCTTTTACTTTCTTAAGATAAATATGAAATAACTAAAATATTTTTTATAAATACATGTATAATATAATGCATGTATAAACTCACACACACATAACATAAATATGTTTTTTTAATGTAAAAATCTATTTAAATAAATTAACTAATTTAAAAAATGTGTGTATATAATGTATCACATGTAATACATCTATTTATATAAATGTTTGTGTGTGTGTGTGTATATACAGGTGCATCTCAATAAATTAGAATGTCGTGGAAAAGTTCATTTATTTCAGTAATTAAAATCAAATTGTGAAACTCGTGTATTAAATAAATTCAATGCACACAGACTGAAGTAGTTTATGTCATTTTAATTGTGATGATTTTGGCTCACATTTAACAAAAATCCACCAATTAACTCAACATATTACAATACTTCATACGACCAATAAAAAAAAAAAACAGTTTTAGTGAATTGTTGGCTTCTGGAAAGTATGTTAATTTACTGTATATGTACTTAATATTTAGTAGGGGCTCCTTTTGCTTTAATTATTGCCTCAATTTGGCGTGGCATGAAGGTGATTCAGTTTGTGGTACTGCTGAGGTGGTATGGAAGCCCAGGTTTCTTTGACAGTGGCCTTCAGCTCATCTCCATTTTTTGGTCTCATGTTTCTCATTTTCCTCTTGACAATACCCCATAGATACTCTATGGGATTCAGGTCTGGTCAGTTTGCTGGCCAGTCAAGCACACTAACACCATGGTCATTTAACAACTTTTGGTGCTTTCGGCAGTATGGATAGGTGCCAAATCCTGCTGGAAAATGAAATCAGCATCTTTAAAAAGTTGGTCAGCACAAGGAAACATTTATTGGTAAACGGGTGCAGTGACGTTGGTTTTCAAAAAAACACAATCGACCAACACCAGCAGATGACATTGTACCCCATATCATCACAGACTGTGGAAACTTAACACTGGACTTCAAGCAACTTGGGCTATGATCTTCTCCACCCTTCCTCCAGACACTAGGATCTTGGTTTCCAAATGAAATACAAAGCTTGCTCTCATCGGAAAAGAGGACTTTGGACCACAGGGCAAAAGTCCAGTTCTTCTTCTTCTCCTTAGCCCAGGTAAGATGCCTCTGATGACAACTGTAGCCAAATTCCTTGACACGTCTGTGTGTGGTGGCTCTTGATGCCTTGACCCGAGACTCAGTCCATTCCTTGTGAAGTTCACCCAAATATTGAATCGATTTAGCTTGACAATCCTCATAAGGCTGCGGTTCTCTCGGTTGGTTGTGCATCTTTTTCTTCCACACTTTTTCCTTCCACTCAAATTTCTGTCAACATGCTTGGATACAGCAATCTGTGAACAGCCAGCTTCTTTGGCAATTAATGTTTGTGGCTTACCCTCCTTGTGAAGGGTGTCAATGATTGTCTTCTAGACAACTGCCAGATCAGCAGTCTTCCCAATGATTGTGTAGCCTAGTGAACCAAACTGAGAGACAATTTTAAAGGCTCAGGAAACCTTTGCAAGTGTTTTGAGTTGATTGGCATGGAAGCATGTTCTAATTTGTTGAGATTGTGAATTGGTGGGTTTTTGTTAAATGTGAGCCAAAATCATCACAATTAAAATAACCAAAGACTTAAACTACTTCAGTCTGTGTGCATTGAATTTATTTAATACACAAGTTTCACAATTTGAGTTGAATTACTGAAACAAATTAACTTTTCCACAACATTTTAATTTATTGAGATGCACCTGTACATGCACTCAGTGGATATGGGCTCATTCCCATTCCTCCAAAGCTGCATTTACACCACGCCATATATTCTGAATTAATAGCAAGAGGCACACATATATTCACTAACTGGCCACTTAATTAGGTACACCTTGCTAGTACCGGGTTGTACCCCTTTGCCTTCAGAACTGCCTTAATTCTTCATGGCATAGATTCAACAAGGTGTTGGAAATAGTCATCAGAGATTTTGGTCCATATTGACATAATAGCATCACCCAGTTCTTGCAGATTTGTTGGCTGCACATCCATGATGTGAATCTCCCATTCTATTGGATTGAGATCTGGTGACTGTGGAGGCCATTTGAGTAAAGTGAACTCATTGTCATGTTCAAGAAACCAGTCTGCGATGATTTGAGTTTTGTGACACGGTGCATTATCTTGCTGGAAGTAGCTATCAGAAGATGTACACTGTAGTCATAAAGGGATGGAGATGGTCAGCAACAATACTCCGGTAGGCTGTGGTGTTTAAATGATGCTCAATTGGTACAAAGGGGCCCAAAGTGTGCCAAGAAATTATCCCCAACACCATTACACCACAACCACCAGCAAAATTGAGACTCATCAGACCAGGCAACGTTTTTCCAATCTTCTATTGTCCAATTTTGGTGAGCCTTTGCGAATTGTAGCCTCCGTTTCCTGTTCTTAGCTGACAGAAGCGGCACCTGGTGTGGTCTTCTGCTGCTGTAGCCCATCTGCTTCATGGTTCGACGTGTTGTGCATTCAGATATGGTATTCTGCATACCTTGGTTGTAATGAGTGGTTATTTCAGTTACTGTTGCCTTGTCTCCTTTACACCAATAAGCTGGTGTGTGGTGAGTGTTCTGGCGCAATATGGCTGCCATCACATCATCCAGGTGGATAAAAGGTATTCCTCTCAGAAAATGTATAAATAAAGTTCATTTAAAATGTTTAATTACTATTTGGAGCATTGGGATTGCGAGAAGAGGGTTTAATTAACTTAATTTTGTGAAAACCTCAGATTAGACAAAAACTGACATTTTTACTGACATTTCATTTTGCCAGCACAGGTTTTATATGTACGTATATATATATATATATATATATATGTATATGTGTATATATATATATATATATATATATATATATATATATATATATATATGTGTATGTATATGTGTATATATATATATATATATATATATATATATATATATATATATATATATATATGTGTATGTATATGTGTATGTATATATATATATATATATATATATATATGTATATATATATATGTATGAATGTGTGTGTGTGTGTGTGTGTGTCTGTGTGTGTATGTATGTAGACAGAGCACCCTCACTAATTTAAGAAACACCCTCTGTGATTTGATTCCGGAGCCGGGCCTGTGGACTGGGATCTTGGCAGTGAGCAGAGTTTCACTATGCTATTTTGAAGTTCAAGTTTACCATGAAAAACAAGCCATCTCGTTGACAGTTTTGCAATCGGAGATAGCATCTATGTTGAGAGAGCGAGCACTGAATCATGTCATACTTAGGTAAGCTGTCATCACAGGTTCATCCTAGAATTCCAATCCATACTTCACTGAAAACAAAGCATGAAAACCATACAGCGATTGAAGTAGCAAACTCTACGGTGACTCAGGGTGTCTGCACCTGAGCGAGAGAGACAGATACTGTTTCAGCTGCCTTGGCTTTCACAATGTGCAAGTGGCAATTACTGATGGGGTCACACTTTCTGGATTTCTATAACACTGCACATTCTCTACGTACATGAGATCATTATAACGATTTACGATTCCAGAATTTTTTTTCAGGCCAGTAGTCATTTTTAAGAGGCAAGGCTGCTGCACAATGCAACAAAAATTACCTGCAGAAAACAGGAATACTGGCATGAGGGTCAATGAAAAATAAGATAAAGAGAAGTCTATTTAAAATGTATGTTAAATGATAAAGAGGATTCTATTTAAAATGTATTTAAAAATGTTATTATTATTTTTTTACTTTATTTAAAACATTATTTACTAGAGCCAAGTTGTTAGAAATGTCCTCTTTGTACTTTTATGTTGGATTAACTTGGTTTACAAAAGCCTTTATACGATTTTCAAGAAAAAATTGAATTCAATCTCTAAAAATATCAGGTTCAAATTAATCAAAATGTAAAGTATAAAACGTTTTGGCGGAGAACTAACTTTGCCTTGCCATAAAACAATGATACATTCATGAGGTTTCTGTTTTTTAATAATAATAATTTTAATAAAGCCCCCCTCCCCATTAGTTGCATCACATGACTTGATTTGATGGACAATACATTGTTAAATTATTAATACCTTGTTAAACTAAGAAATGCGAGTTTCATCATTTAAAATGATCCTAAAATGTAATCTGACTATTAATTTGTAATTTTTTGATTACTCGTTTAAATATCTGAACAGATTGGGACTTCATATGTGAACCATGATTCTAGCTTCTCTTCTGGATTTTGTATGATTCTGATGGACAGAAAAATTGATGGTCAATACCTCAGTCAAGCAGAACATACACAAGGTATAGATTTTAAATTATGTATACAAATTAAATTACTGACCCTACATACAGATAAGGGTTTAAATCTGTACCATTTCGGGTACAACAGCTTGTCCCTTTTATATTTGTACCCTTTTTACCCCTAACAATATTAGTACCTTAGAGTAGTAATACGTAACCTTAAGGTACTAAATTACCTATTAGGGGTAAAAAAGGTACACATATGTCATTTTAAGGGTACTGCTCCATGGACTGCTGTTGTACCCAAAAGGTACAATTTCAAACTATTATTTTTCTGTTTGTAACTATTGCTGTGCAAATGCTTTAAATGGTGTTTAAACTTTAAACAATGCATTAAACTTTCACACTTAAAAAAATAAATAAAAAGAGACATAGCAGATCTCTAAAGGAAACTTAAAGGATTTAAAGGGCAAAAATATGTCTCTAGTGAGGGAAAAACGGTAGCATTAACAGCACATGTTCACATTCCATCATCCCCCTGTGCATTTCTCACATAACCACCCAGTGCTTTCATTGCTGTCCATGTTTCCTGTCTTTCTGGGATTGGTTTCAATGGAATTAAGCATAATGGAAAAGCGCTCGGAGGTCTTGCTGCCTGGAGCCATCGCTCCCCCTCCACACCAACCAGTCCCCCTACCCTCGGTGTCTAAATAGGCTCATAAAATCTGTTCAGAAATTGCACATAAATACACACCAGTCAGTCATGTATCAGTATTATTGAAGAGCTACATCTTCTCCGTGATGGCGTTGTGGTTTGCCAGTCCATCTCCAGATTCTCATTCCCGTTCTAAATCTAAATAATCTGCCGTGCCCATCACCTTGCTTCAGCCGTTGCCATGGCCACCAGTGAACGTTCCCATAGCCAGAGCAACTAATCAGGAGTCATATTGCATCCACCATCACCTGGCAAATTTTGAAAGTGTCAGAGGGAGTGTGAGAAAAAAAAATTGGAGAGAAGGCAAAATGAAAGAGAATTAATATGAGGGGGGCTAGAGACCGAAGCAATAAACAACTCCCGGAATATAACTTCCATGCTTGCACACAGATTAATATGCACCTGCACTTGGTAAAACAACAAGAATCGTATTACAGCCATATGAATCATGAATTAACATTAATTCATATATTAAAACATGATGAGTTAAAAGATCACACATGTGGTTTTGTAACAGTTTTTTTTATTAAGTGGCAATTTTTGCAGGCAAATGTATTCATACATATATAGTTTTTTTTATTTTATAACATAAAACGCATAGACTGCATTGTAAGGCATCATGTGTTCCTGGCGCAAAGACTCTTTCAAAACCTAGAGACAGCATAATTATGCTCCCTTCTAAGCAGGGTTTTTTCTAGGATTTTTTTAATGGGGTGGCACAGGGAGGGCCAAGATCCAATCAGGGGGTGGGGGAGGGGTTCAAAACCACTGAACAGACAATATTGTCTTGTTTTCAACTTCTTTCATTTTCCAAAAAGATGGTGTGTGTGTCTAGAGTTCTGTTGATGCAGATAGATGGCTGCTGGTAGGGGCGGATTTAGTGAATGGGGGGCCCCAGGCAAATATAGGAATGGGGCCCTATACATTTGCACACATTTACCTAGATCAACCTTGAGGTTCCTTTTTTGTTGTGATGCTTGCTGCTGCACAATTTTGCCCCTTAGTTGAGTCCAATGTTTCTAAATTTTTCATGTACATGTTATAATGGGATTCTTTCATATACATTTAGATTTATTCATTTAGCAGACACTTTTATTCTTTCTTTATGTTTTAGACCGCGAAATAGCAATAGATTTACCATTGAGATAGTAAATTATAAAATCATTAACCTCACAATTGAACCTTTAAACCATTTAGTTTTTTTTAAGAAAAGGGATGAGTCAGAAGTATAAATTATTATATTATTAAAAACTTGTTTATATGGGTATATTTTCGCATTGGTCTGAACAAAAACTGCAGACTGGATTATTGAAAAAGCACATTCATTCTCTGCCAGTAGGAGGTGCTTTTGGAACATCAGAAATATAGCAGTTTCCCCGGTAACCGCTATAAACAAAGCAGCGCTCAGCTCATAAATTATACTTTATCAAGAAAATGCCATTAAAACTTTTCTGAATACAATCGGTTCCCTTCAAAGGTTCATTCATATAAAAACTTGAATTAGTGAGAGTGAGAAAAGTGTGAATATAGCCTATATTGACGAGGAAAGTCAATCGACGAAAGGCTGTCAATCGATGATTAATTGCATGCTTGTCATGAGTTAACTCGTGGATAATCGTAACCTAATTGCACATTTTATCTGTTCAATGTAGCTTAAATTAATACATTCAAAGTTTTTTATATTCTAATCAACATGGGCATGGACAAATATGGATGCTTTATGCAATATATGTCTATTATTAGTGAAACCATAGTTAACACAACATGAAGAGTTGATATGTTTCAGAGGTCAGATGTTTTTTCAAAGAACTTGTTCATGTCTATTAGACACAAGAAAAAAAGAAAAGAAAAGAACAAATACCAGGTTCCTATTAGTTCCCTTTCTTTGCACTGAGCAATTTACTGACACAATCCTGTTTACACTATTTGCTCGACAGGGCAGCTCACTTCTTCTGAACATGCAAAATGTACATTTATTATTTATCATTAAATTAGTTTGCCTCTCTGTGCCACATATTATAGCCTATTTTTATGCAGCTAAATTCTCAATAAAACTATTTTAATTTATACATTTTATTGTTTATATTGTCAGACAACGGGATAAATATGAAACAGTGACTGAAACGCAACTCTTTAAAACCTACATAAGAAGCTCTCCCTTCCAAGACTTTAATCTGCACAAAAATCCTGATTTATAATCGTGCCGTCGTCGGATAAAATCAAATAGGCTACACGTAAGATAAAGATATAAGCTGTGCTGGGATTTCGGCTATACTTGCATGTAAAATTAGAAAGCAACATATCTGTGTTTTAACTGAAAGAGCAGCTCCTTTTAGCCACTCGCAGAACAGAGCAGATGCAGAGAGAGAGAGAGAGAGAGGCTTAATACAACTTTTATTAAAACCTTAACTTTTTTTCTTATTTAACCATATAATAGTTAACAAAGTTCACATATGATAATACATTCAAACCTTCACATTTATATGTTTTTTCTATATACTAATAAATACACACATTACTTTAAAACTTCCAAAATACCATTTTCCAAAACCTCACACAAAACTCTTCCGACAGACCATATTTCAGATATTTTTAATGTCATTAATCAATTTAAAATATGTGTATTCAATTTTGATTCTCATAAAAAAAATTCTGTCAGCGGAGGTAGAGACGGGCACTGCCTTTTCTCTGCCTTAACCTGACAAGTTCAATGCCTCGTCTCAGGGTTGGGAAGCACGCACTGTGGTTTCTTCTGCCCAGATCAAGGCACAGACACTGCAACTATTTGATTCTGAGGAATTAGACGTTGTAAGTGCCAATGCAAAGGATACTGAGGACTCTCCACCTCAGGCTCATGTTTATGAGGAGCTAGTTAAAGGGTTGTGACAAGAGTGGTTGAGAGATTGAGTATCGATGGGAGCACCTGGTGGCCACTGAGAGACATTTAATGGTTTATCTGAGTAACATCAAGAGAAAAATAAAAATAAATCTTATGGATGCTCCTATATTTCCTCTGAATTTTTTAGCGATGTAATTATATCGGTCGTCGAGAGATTTCAGGAATCAGCTAAACAAGAAGAAGCTGCATTCCATAAACTCCTCCCCCACCATACTCATATCTCCGGGGCTGCTGAGCGGGAGTAGCCCCAAATATCTAAGCAGAGGCTTTTCATGCTCCCCCACCTAAATAATAGGGACAAGGGAAGCGTGCTCAACCGCAGCCTTCGAAGTGTAAAACGGGTCTGAGGACCATTATTATTTGTTTTAATGAAGCTGCGGGGAAGAAGTCCTATCGCCCAAGGGCTCAGGCCAATGAGGAATTTGACAGCATGGAAACTTCTGCCAATATATCTCGTTGGGTGCTGCAGACTATAAAAAGGGTATCAATACAGTTCAGGTCTCGCCCGCCCAGGTTTATGGGGGTGTTTTCCACCGAGGTGCCCCCCCCAGCAGGTTCTGGTAATGGAACAAGAAGTAAAAGCTCTGTTAGAGAAAGGGGCCATAGAATATATACCTCACTCCAAAAGGGAAACCGGGTTTTACAGCTGGTATTTCATGGTTCCAGAGAAGGATGGGGGTTGCGTCCCATTTTAGATCTTCGAGTTCTGAACGACTCCGTCATGCAGCTCAAGTTCAAAATGTTAACTTTAAGAAAAATCATGCCACAGATCAGATCCGAGGACTGGTTTGTCACGATAGATCTCAAGGGCGCATACTTCCACATATCCATCCTTCCATGTCACAGGAGGTTCCTGAGGTTCACTTTTGGGGGCAAAGCATACCAGTTTCGGGTTCTTTCATTCGGCCTAGCATCATCACCTCGCACTTTCACGAAATGCGTAGATGCAGCCCTGGTGCCTGTTCGGCTTCAGTGTATTCGCATTATGAACTACATTCCGCTTTCCGCATTTCGCTACTTTCTGCTTCCGACGCTGCATTGCACAGTCGACGTTAGGGATGGCTCCGCTCAATTTGTGCTTTTATATACTTTTTTACGTATTTTTACTTTATCTTTTTACATGCATAACGTCTGCACTATTTATATACGACAAAATAACACTTTTGGACATTGGACACCACTGCACTAACCTGCTTCAGGACACTTTATCCATGGATCCAGCGTGGCCATTGGAGATACTTCGGAACACCGAGATTAACAAAGGCCACCTCAATAATTCCAGGAGGCGAAAGAAACACTGCGGGAGACGCGCTGGAATTCGTAACAGACTGAGAAAAAGGGCTCACAGTCCTCCTCTACCGAGTATTCTGCTCACTAATGTCCAATCCTTGGAGAATAACCTGGATGATCTTAGAGCCAGGATAAGTTTCCAACGGGACATTAGGGACTGTAACATCCTTTGTTTGACTGAAACATGGCTCACGCCCTCGGTCCCAGATACCGCTTTAACGCCGTCTGATAACTTTTCTGTTTTACGGATGGACAGAACAGCCGAGGCCGGAAAACCAAAGGTGGGGGACTTCAACAAAGCCAAGTCATGCCGAACTTTCAACAACATATATCCTGTCCAACTAGAGGACAGAATACACTGGATCATTGCTACACCCAGTTTTAGAATGCCTACAAAGCTCATTCCCTGCCGGCTTTTGGCAAATCGGACCATGCCGCCATTTTCCTCACACCGGAATATAAACAAAGGATCGTTCAGGAATCCCCGGTGGAGAGGGAAGTGGCGCGCTGGTCCTCCCACTCTGAAGCTATGCTACAGTCGTCTCTTGATGACGTCGACTGGGACATGTTCCGGGCGAGTTCAGCTGACGTCAGCGAGTTCACGGATGTAGCATTAAGCTTTATCAACACGCTAACCGACTAAGCCACTGAAACAGTAAAAATAAGGACATTCTCTAATCAGAAACCGTGGGTGGACAGAAAAATCCGTGCTGCGGTTAACCATCGAACTGCCGCATACAACGCCGGTCTTTCAACGGGTAACATGAGCGAGTACATAGCATCGTGCTATGCTCTCCGGAAGGGCAGTTAGAGCTGCTAAACTCAGATACAGGGAGAGAATTGAGTCACATTTTTAGCTCAATGACTCTCGACGCATGTGGCAGGGACAGAAGACCATCTGTTCCTCTGGAAACAACTCCTCCGCCGAGGTGAGAGCAGATCCGTTGCTGGCCGAAGAGCTAAACACCTTCTACGGCCGCTTTGAATGTAATGGCGGTGCAACTCTGCCGATCAGCGCATCAGGAAGCAGCAGACAGAGCAGCGATCATGTATTCACCGTGTCTGAGGACGAGGTTCGGAGGGAACTAAGGAGAGTGAACGTCAGGAAAGCAGCCGGACCTGATGTGATTACTGGCCGCGTTCTGAGGTCATGCGCCTATCAGCTTGCTGGTTTGTTTACTTCCATCTTTAATGAGTCCCTTGCTACCTCTGTGGTTCCCACCTCATTTAAAAAATCTGTCATCATCCCTGTCCCTAAGAACAGTAAACCCTCTTGCCTGAATGACTATCGTCCAGTTGCCCTCACATCGACAGTCATGAAGGTTTATGAGAGACTTTTAAAGAAACATATTTGCTCCTCCATCCCTGCTACTTTGGACCCTCTTCAGTTTGCCTATCGCCCAAATAGGACTACTGATGATGCCATCTCTCAGGTACTGCACTCTTCCTTCACACACATTGACAGCAAAAATGGCAACTATGTCAGGCTGCCATTCATTGACTATAGCTCAGATTTCAACACTATAGTCCCCACCAAGCTAGCTGTCAAACTCTAAGACCTCGGCCTAAACACTTCACTCTGTGACTGGATTCAAGACTTCCTCACCGGCAGACCACAAGTGGTGAAAATGGGCCAGTTCACCTCCAACTCCATCACCCTGAATGTAGGAGCCCCGCAGGGCTGTGTCCCGAGTCCCCTGCTCTACTCTCTCTACACACACGACTGTGTGTCCTCTCACAGCTCCACTTCTATTGTTGAATTTGCTGATGATACTGTGGTTTGGGCCTCATTAACAACAATGATGAGGCCGCATACTTGGATGAGGTAGAGAGACTCACATCATGGTGCCAGGACAACTGTCTCTCTCTGAACGTGAGCAAAACTAAAGAGCTGATCGTGGACTTCAGGAAGAGACAGCAGCGGCCCTACACTCCTCTTATGATCAGTGGGACCCCCGTGGAGAGGGTGAGCAGCTTTAAGTACCTCGGTGTAAACATCTCCGAGGACCTGACATGGACTGCACACATCCAAACACAGGTCAAGAAAGCCAGGAAAAGACTGTACCATCTGCGACAGCTGAGGAAATTCAGGGTCTCACCAGCAATCCTGAAAACTTTATATTCAGGGGCCATAGAAAGTGTACTGACTGCATGGTATGGCATGGTACGGTTCACTTTTGGGGGGTTTTCCACTGGGTACTGTACCTGGTACCTGGTACTTTTTTAGTACCACCTCAGCCGGGGTTCCAAGCGATCCATACCGTTACCAAAACGTGACGTGTAAACTCTGCTGATCACTGATTGGCCGGAGAGAATAGTCATTATTGCGTCACTGAACTTGCGACATGAGACCAATAGACCCGCTAGATTTAAATCAGCACCACCAGCGAAGGAGCGGACGCAGCTTTTGTATGAACAAACGCACCTTTTTGTATCAACCACAAAATAGCAGTGTCGTTGTCTGTTGAGGAAGTACAGACGTTCCTCTCGTTGATAGCCGAGGAGCGGATCCAGTGAGAGCTTGATGGCACGACGCCGAAGGAAAAAGCCTTATGTATATACTTTTGAACTTGCTATATTTTCAGAGTATGTCTTCTGTTTATATTTTTACCTTTGTATGTGTGTTTTGCTTCAATTAAAAACAATCTGATCGAATAAGTGTACCTCCAGACTATATTAAATATGTATTATTGTATGAGCACGTAATGAACCTCTTGAAAAAGACAAATGATTAATGCCACGATTATAAAAACCGCCACATAAAAAAAAACATGGGATACATTGTAAATTTTGAAATATTCAAAAGTTTATTGATAATTCACTTTACAGAACACGCTACATGAATAGTTAACTAATCAAGTAATGCAGCACACCTGCACTCCTCCTCTACATCCCATGGCACTGCCACCACAGTCTCTGCTGCTGGGGGTAAATCCCAAGCATTCTCATAGACCTCTCCATTGTTGTTAAAAACATCCACATGCCGAGAATGAAGAACACTATTCCGTCTCCTTTCTTTGTTGTGAGTTTGTTTGTGGCGCGTTTACGATGATGTCATGGCAGTAGAGGCGGCGCAATTATAACGACGCCTGAATAATCCCGCCCACTCTATAGCGGTACTAAACTGCAGTGGAAACGCAAACCAACCCGAACTGAGCCGTACCGTACCGAGCCGTGCCGAACCGTACCGTACCGTACCATGCAGTGGAAAAGCGCCATCAGTGTGGTATGGTAATTCCTCAAACCAGGACTGCAAATCTATGCAGAGAGTCGTGCGCTTAGCTGAGCGCATCTCAGGGTCTGCTCTCCCCTCTCTGCAGGACATCTACTTCAAACGCTGCAAAAGCAGAGCTGCTAAAATCATTTAGGACTCAAATCACCCCGGTAACCATTTTTTCATTTTATCTGGCAAGCGCTTCAGGTTCATGATGGCAAAAACTGAGAGACTGAGGAGGAGCTTCTTCCCTCAGGCCATCAGGCTCCTAAACTCAAACTCAGTCTCATAACATCTACATAACATCATAACATCTACAGGACTCAATTTAATAAACTGTAAAAACATCCATTATTCTCAATCATCCGCAATGCTGCTATATGTACATACCCGGTACAACCTGTTTGCACATTCCTCTTGCATATCCCTGTTTATATTAATATTTATTAATCCACAGTATACTGTATTGCACATTTTATCTCATTGCACATTTTACTCCTTATTTTATTTTATTTTATTCTTACCTATTGTCATGAATCTGGTTACCACTCACTCTACTGCACATCACCCATGGACTACATCTCCCATCATGCACTGCACTCACACTCTCCCGTCCACCATTACACCAATCACACAGCTGTCACCATTCACTCATCAACCCTAATTGCCTCACCACACCTGCACCTCATTCACTCACTCACATAAAAGCAGCACACAAACACTCACTCACTGCGAAGTCTTGTTTTGCCCTGGCTACATTTCTGAGCGTTCTTCCCCGTATCTGTTATCTCTGTGTGTGACCCCGGACTGCCTGACCTTGGACTTCTGAACCTGTGCCTGTGACCTCGACCCCTGCCTGGTATTGTTTACGTCTCTGCTCTGCCTCCGATATTCCTGTTATGCCCTCTGACCATTGCCTGTGTGATTCTGCCTCTGTCCAATAAATATATATTACTGCACTTGGATCCCCTGCCTTTGACCAGTCTTTACAGAAGACTTCGCCACCTCAGATCCAGCAGCATCATCTCACCTACCCAGCTCAACTATGGACAGCATAAGCCTACTCCTACATCTTCGCCAGGGAGGCCTGACTATGGAAGAGTATGTTCACCAGTTTTGTGAGCTGTCTTACCAGGTACCGTTGTACGACGAGTATCTGTTCAAGGACTTGTTTTATTTCGGACTCACTAGTCAGGTCAAGGCCAGGTTTAACAAATCTTTGTTTTCTGGAAGAGTGTATCATGGGAGTTTGAGGGGCCTTTTGAACTATGCTTTATCGTGTGCTGGCTCTTCCTTCACTGTGGGTGTTCTAGAGCCCGCTCCGTCCCAGGAGCTCGCAGAGTCCGCTCCAGAGGCCGCTCCGTCCCAGGAGCTCGCAGAGTCCGCTCCAGAGGCCGCTCCGTCCCAGGAGCTCGCAGAGTCCGCTCCAGAGGCCGCTCCGTCCCAGGAGCTCGCAGAGTCCGCTCCAGAGGCCGCTCCGTCCCAGGAGCTCGCAGAGTCCGCTCCAGAGGCCGCTCCGTCCCAGGAGCTCGCAGAGTCCGCTCCAGAGGCCGCTCCGTCCCAGGAGCTCGCAGAGTCCGCTCCAGAGGCCGCTCCGTCCCAGGAGCTCGCAGAGTCCGCTCCAGAGGCCGCTCCGTCCCAGGAGCTCGCAGAGTCCGCTCCAGAGGCCGCTCCGTCCCAGGAGCTCGCAGAGTCCGCTCCAGAGCCCGCTCCGTCCCAGGAGCTCGCAGAGTCCGCTCCAGAGCCCGCTCCGTCCCAGGAGCTCGCAGAGCCCGCTCCGTCCCAGGAGCTCGCAGAGCCCGCTCCGTCCCAGGAGCTCGCAGAGCCCGCTCCGTCCCAGGAGCTCGCAGAGTCCGCTCCAGAGCCCGCTCCGTCCCAGGAGCTCGCAGAGTCCGCTCCAGAGCCCGCTCCGTCCCAGGAGCTCGCAGAGTCCGCTCCAGAGCCCGCTCCGTCCCAGGAGTTCGCAGAGTCCGCTCCAGAGGCCGCTCCGATCCAGGAGCTCGCAGAGTCCGCTCCAGAGGCCGCTCCGATCCAGGAGCTCACAGAGTCCGGCACTCCGGGTCCCCTCCTGGTTCCGTCCGTTTCCCCAGAGCCCCTGCTGGCCCTTTCCGGCTCTTCTTCGTCGCCGCTGGTCCCGCCCAGCTCGCCTTCGCCGCTGGTCCCGCCCAGCTCTCCTTCGCCGCTGGTCCCGCCCAGCTCTCCTTCGTCTCCGCTGGTCCCGCCCAGCTCTCCTTCGTCTCCGCTGGTCCCGCCCAGCTCTCCTTCGTCTCCGCTGGTCCCGCCCAGCTCTCCTTCGTCTCCGCTGGTCCCGCCCAGCTCTCCTTCGTCTCCGCTGGTCCCGCCCAGCTCTCCTCCGTCTCCGCTGGTCCCGCCCAGCTCTCCTTCGTCTCCGCTGGTCCCGCCCAGCTCAACAATGCCTCCGCTGGTTCCGTCCAGTTCTACCGAGCGCCCAAGAGAGTCAGAGCCACCTGAGTGCCCAAGAGAGTCAGAGCCGCCCGAGCGCCACCGAGATTTAGCACTTCCAGAGTGCCCCCTCGAGGTAGTGGAGTTCACCAAGAACTTTCATGGAGGGAGCTCCCCTCCATTGCTCACGGAGACCCCGGACCCGCCATGGCCCATGAGGTCCCCTGATCCATCATGGCTGCCCGAGTCCCCGGATCTACCATGGCCGCTTAAACTCCCTGCCTCGGTTCCTGAAACCAAATGTGCTCTCTCTGCATCTTGTGTCTCCGTTTCCTCTAGGTCCCAGTCTCGGCCAGGGATCTCTGCTCCGCCCTGGAGGGCGCCTGTCTCGTCTGCTCCGCCCTGGTGGGCGTCTGTCTCGTCTGCTCCGCCCTGGTGGGCGTCTGTCTCGTCTGTTCCTCCCTGGAGGGCGTCTGTCACGTCTGCTCCGCCCTGGTGGGCGTCTGTCTCGTCTGCTCCGCCCTGGAGGGCGCCTGTCATGTCTGCTCCGCCCTGGTGGGCGTCTGTCTCGTCTGCTCCGCCCTGTGGGCGTCTGTCTCGTCTGCTCCGCCCTGGTGGGCGCCTGATCTGCCAGAGTCACTCCACTGTGCTCCGTCGACCTGCCAGAGTCACTCCACGTCTCCGTCGACCTGCCAGAGTCACTCCACGTCTCCGTCGACCTGCCAGAGTCACTCCACGTCTCCGTCGACCTGCCAGAGTCACTCCACGTCTCCGTCGACCTGCCAGAGTCACCCCACGTCTCCGTCGACCTGCCAGAGTCACCCCACGTCTCCGTCGACCTGCCAGAGTCAC
This sequence comes from Oxygymnocypris stewartii, assembly GCA_003573665.1. NCBI lineage: Eukaryota > Metazoa > Chordata > Actinopteri > Cypriniformes > Cyprinidae > Oxygymnocypris > Oxygymnocypris stewartii. The sequence goes on along the minus strand of QVTF01021682.1, from coordinate 301,257 downwards.
CCCACGTCTCCGTCGACCTGCCAGAGTCACCCCACGTCTCCGCCGACCTGCCAGAGTCACCCCACGTCTCCGCCGACCTGCCAGAGTCACCCCACGTCTCCGCCGACCTGCCAGAGTCACCCCACGTCTCCGCCGACCTGCCAGAGTCACCCCACGTCTCCGCCGACCTGCCAGAGTCACCCCACGTCTCCGCCGACCTGCCAGAGTCACCCCACGTCTCCGCCGACCTGCCAGAGTCACCCCACGTCTCCGCCGACCTGCCAGAGTCACCCCACGTCTCCGCCGACCTGCCAGAGTCACCCCACGTCTCCGCCGACCTGCCAGAGTCACCCCACGTCTCCGCCGACCTGCCAGAGTCACCCTCACGTCTCCGCCGACCTGCCAGAGTCACCTCACGTCTCCGCCGACCTGCCAGAGTCACCTCACGTCTCCGCCGACCTGCCAGAGTCACCTCACGTCTCCGCCGACCTGCCAGAGTCACCTCACGTCTCCGCCGACCTGCCAGAGTCACCTCACGTCTCCGCCGACCTGCCAGAGTCACCTCACGTCTCCGCCGACCTGCCAGAGTCACCTCACGTCTCCGCCGACCTGCCAGAGTCACCTCACGTCTCCGCCGACCTGCCAGAGTCACCTCACGTCTCCGCCGACCTGCCAGAGTCACCTCACGTCTCCGCCGACCTGCCAGAGTCACCTCACGTCTCCGCCGACCTGCCAGAGTCACCTCACGTCTCCGCCGACCTGCCAGAGTCACCTCACGTCTCCGCCGACCTGCCAGAGTCACCTCACGTCTCCGCCGACCTGCCAGAGTCACCTCACGTCTCCGCCGACCTGCCAGAGTCACCTCACGTCTCCGCCGACCTGCCAGAGTCACCTCACGTCTCCGCCGACCTGCCAGAGTCACCTCACGTCTCCGCCGACCTGCCAGAGTCACCTCACGCCACAGCAGTTTACCCAGTGTCACTTCACGTCTCTGCTGTCTCCTCCGCCCCGCCCTGGTGGGCTCCTGCCTCATTGGCCCCACATGGACCTGGCCCTCCATTCCCTCCCCCGGTTCCACCTCCGCTCCACCACCCTCCTGGAGTATGCTTTGTGTAAGCGTCTGGAAGCCGCTCTTTGGGGGGGGGCTCTGTCATGAATCTGGTTACCACTCACTCTACTGCACATCACCCATGGACTACATCTCCCATCATGCACTGCACTCACACTCTCCCGTCCACCATTACACCAATCACACAGCTGTCACCATTCACTCATCAACCCTAATTGCCTCACCACACCTGCACCTCATTCACTCACTCACATAAAAGCAGCACACAAACACTCACTCACTGCGAAGTCTTGTTTTGCCCTGGCTACATTTCTGAGCGTTCTTCCCCGTATCTGTTATCTCTGTGTGTGACCCCGGACTGCCTGACCTTGGACTTCTGAACCTGTGCCTGTGACCTCGACCCCTGCCTGGTATTGTTTACGTCTCTGCTCTGCCTCCGATATTCCTGTTATGCCCTCTGACCATTGCCTGTGTGATTCTGCCTCTGTCCAATAAATATATATTACTGCACTTGGATCCCCTGCCTTTGACCAGTCTTTACACCTATATTTATAAAATATTATCTTGTGTTATGTTTTATTTTTATTTATTTTGCACTGTCCATTGAGCGGACCTGTCCTGACTTACATTTCACTACTGATTATACCCTGTATGATTGTGTATGTGACGAATAATAAAGAACCCTAACCTTACATTGACGATTGGTTGATTCTAGCTCAGTCGCATCAGTTGGCAGTGCGGCATCGAGATGTCGTGCTGGCCCACATGAAAGAGTTGGGGTTATGGCTAACCGCCAAAAAGAGTGTGCTTTCTCCACTAAAGAGGACCACCTTCCTTGGCGTGGTATGGGACTCAACGTCCTGTCACCGGCACGTATAGAGTCCATCCTGTTAGCTGTGAAAAAAAAAAAAGTTGTTGACTCTTTGAGCAGCTTACATCCCGGGGGCCCAAAATGTAGGAGCAGACATACAGTTGAGACAGGGGCTAAGGCCCGGGGAATGGAGGCGCCACCCCGAGGTGGTGGAGCTTATATGGAGGCACGAGTGGATCTGTTTGCGTCTCGAGAGACGTCTCACTGTCCACTGTCTGGTTCTCGCTCACGTATCCAGCTCCTCTCGGACCTGACGCAATGGTGCAGACGTGGCAGAGGCTTTGTCTGTATGCATATCCCACGATCGCTCTGCTCCGGGGAGTCCTAGAGAGTCTTTGCAGGGTTCTACTACTTCTCATTGCCCCGCGATGGCCGGGCAGAGTATGGTTGCCAGATTTAATATCCCTTCTCGACGGGCCTCCTCTGGAGCTCCCCGTCAGGAAGGACCTTCTTTCCCAAGCAGGGGGCTCGATATTTCACCCCCAACCAGAACTGTGGAAACTGTGGGCTTTTCCATCTGAGGGGGCCCAGCTCATAGACTCAGGTCTCTCAACCGAGGTTGTTGAGACCCTTCTCCACTCCAGAGCTCCCTCCACGAGGAAACGTTATGCCTTGAAGTGGAAAGTTTTCACTTCATGGTGTACTGAACATCAGCTGGACCCAGTTAACTGCCCAGTCGGTACAGTGCTGGAGTTCCTGCAAGATCGGTTTACTGCGGGGCTAGCCCTATCCACTTTAAAGGTTTATGTGGTGGCCATAAGTGCTTACCACATTCCTTTGGGTGGAATGTCATTGGGGAAGACCCCCTGGTATCTCGTTTTTCTCCATGGTACTTTGAGCCTGAGGTGCTGCAAGCCTTCTGTCCTCCTCCTTTCTGAATGTGGACCAGGAAAGGCACAATTTGCTTTGCCCAGCGCGGGCAAGAGATGCTTACGTCCACAGAGCTGCCCTGTGGCGTAAAAAAGAACAGTTGTTCGTATGTTTCCTAGTGCTGCTCGTTTAATTTCACACAGGACAGACACTCGTTGCTATGGTAGTGTTGTATTAACGGAGCTCCCGTGAAAGGGAAAGTTCTGTTACGACTGTAAACTCGGCTCCCTGAAGAGGGAACGAACGTTGCGTCCCCGGTAGAGGTCTGCTACCCGACCCGAACCCGCGGGTCCCGAAATACTGTCGGGTTTCGGGTCGGGTTTCGGGTTAATGTTTAATGGATAGCTTCGGGCTCGGGTCGGGTTCGGGTTTGTAGCTAAACCAAAACTATATGCAGAGGCTTCGCTGCTTTCATAGACGCACGCACACACATATCAGAGATCGCGCACAAACAGCACGGAAACTTTTATTAGTAAAATAGCTTCGACAGGCTACTGACTCGCAAGTCACAACATTATATTTATCTGCAATGAGGCGGCAAAATCGCTGTTTTTGAAGTAACTAAGCCTCATTGCTTGTAGAGAGAGATGCGCAGACGCAGGTTCACATGCACGCGCAACATTCCCCCTTCTCTCTCGGTCTCTCTCTCTCTCTCTCTCTCTCTCTCTCGCTAATTCAAATAAATGATTAATGCATTCAAATAAATACAATCTTATTTAAGATCTTATGTCTGATTTAAAGTAGACAGAATGCTAACGAGCCTTAACTGACAAAAAATGACCATAATTTGTACGGTGGAAGAATTATCTTCTTGTCCATACAAAATTCACAAACTCGGCAGAATGTATGCGACCGCTGCACCTGATGTTCACAAACTTTCATAACTGGTAAATGTTTGTGAAATGGCAGAGCCTTGATTAATCTGTTTCTTTGCATGCAATCGTGAAATGCAGCCTTTTTCCTTTTTTTTTTTGTTGGCTATTCGTTGGGGGGAATTTTGGGTCGGATTCGGGCTCTAAATTTAACCGTGCCGCTCGGGTCGGGTCGGGTTGGGTCAGACAATCTCGGGTACGGGCCGGGTTCGGGCTTCAGTTTTGAGCCCGTGCAGACCTCTAGTCCCCGGCCATATCTCCTTTGTGCCTGTAGGCGACTTGCTCAGACTTTTAAGCTAGTGACAGCTTCGTTTGGGCAGGCTTTATAGCTTCCTGGTTCGTGACGTCACCCGCTCTGACATCCCAATAACACCTTGGATTGATTTCACATGTGCTTCAAAACTTATCACGCAAAGCATTCCCCATAGTGTCTCTGACGCAACATTCGTTCCCTCTTCAGGGAATTTATTATTTGGGACCACTAATAAAATGTTGATTAGAAAAAGCTTCACTTAAACCTTCAAAACAATATTTTAAAACAATAAAAATACTGTCCAACCTCATACAATATATAAATAAATGGTAAACTTTCTCTTCAGTTCCACAAAAAGGATATTCCTAACCCACTACTGTTCGTAGCTATGATACCATGAACAAGTCTCCACTGTAGGTCTGCTGTACATTTCTCAATAGGAGGTTTGTACAGAGACCTCCAGGATCCTCTAAAATCTGGCCCAAACACATCTGTCCACCTCCCTACTCGTACTCGTTTTAAAACAGTCTGATGTGTAACTTTAACACATGTAATATAGATGGATTTCTTACTTGCTTCACAAAACTGTCCCATTTCTGGAGTTTTAAAATATAATATTGTGTCAGCGTCCTCAAAATTTGCCTCTGCTGCTGCAGATATACTACTGGATGGAAACTGGCACTTTTATCTCCTAATCCCGAAACGGTTGAATTTCCAGTGCCTCCCTGCAGCTTCTAGACAGTGCATTTTGCACCTTTTCTATCACCTGCCGTAGAAGACGTAGAGATTGAATCCCTGTTTCACACTGTAGTGACGCAGCCGTTTTCTACCCTTTAATTTATCTCAGATTGCCTATTTTTTTTAGTCCAGCTCTCAACAGGCAACTTATCAAGCTTTCTGATGACAAAGTTCTGGTTTGTATCAATGGATTATATAACAAATGTTCTCCCATATTCCATTCCTTCGGTTGTGAAAGATCTCTGTTGAAAATGAAATAATTTTGCCAAGCTTTTAACATTGACTGATAAAACAGGGATACATTACTTAAGTCCAGTTCCTTTAGTCTCAGTAAAAACAATTGTTTGTCGTAACCAAAACCAGATACTGTCCTTGAAAGAGCACAAGCCACACAAATCCATCCTTGATCCTCTTCATATAGAATTATCTGTGTAGTTTGTTGCCTGAAAGTCTTAATCCTGGTTCTTAGGTCTACCAGAGCTTGTCCCCCTTCTTGTAAAGGCAGATAAAACACAGATCCAGGAAGCCAATGTTGTCCTGACCAAAACAAAATTACAAATCTTCTCTGTAAAACTTTTATTATTTCATTTGGTGGCTCTAACATATTTAATTTGTGCCAAAGCATTGAGGCAGCCAGATTGTTTATAACCAAGACTCTACCCCTGTAGGATAGTTCAGGTAATAGCCAATTTCATTTAGACAGCTTGGCTGACACCTTCTCCAGCATACATTCCCAGTTATTTTGTCAATAACTTTCTTTACCTAAACACTCCCAACATTTTAATACCTTCCTTGCCCCATTGTAATCCCCCTGGGAGCTGAGGTGGCCCAACATTCTCACTAGGAACCAAAATAAAACCTTCACTCTTTGCTAAAGTAAACTGAAGAAGCACTTTCATATAAAGCTAAACTTCTACACAGTATCTGAACATCCTCATGTTCAGTAATAAAAACAGTTACATAATCAGCATAAGCAGAAACAGAGGCACTTATCCCATTAACATCTCCTGGTATATGAAATCCTTTCAAACTATTTTTCAGCTTAATTAGTAAAGGCTCAATAGCTAAGCTATAAAGCTGACCAGAAAGTGAACAGCCCTGTCTTATTCCCCTTTTAACAGGCACTGGGCAACTCAATTCACCTCCCACCTTAAGCATTACAGAAGCACCTCTATATAATAATGTTATCCATGAGATTAAAGTTTCTCCAAACCCAAAAGCTTTCAAAACATTTGGCCCACACAATGGAAATTATGGCCCACACAATAAAATGCTTTTTCTTGATCAATCGATAATAAACCAATATTAAATAAATTTCTCATAAAGAGGTCAATTACATCTCTTACTAAAAATAAATTATCCATTATTGTGCATCCTGGAACGCAGTATGTTTGCCCGTTTTTTCACAACAACACTTTGCAAACTTTTTTAATCTATTTGCTAAACATTTAGATAATATTTTATAATCTTGGCACATTAAAGACACAGGGTGCCAATTTTTCAACAACCCTAAGTCACAAGTTTTAGGCAGAAGTTATAATACTTTCTTTTGACAGCTTCTGGGTTAAATAACTTTTTTAAACATTTACCAATTACACTGTAAAATCTTCTCCTAAAACATTCCATCTACACCCGGGGCACGTCCTGTGGACATTTGCACAGCAGTCTCAGAAAGTTCTTCATAAGAAACCATTTTATCCAATGTCTCTCAGTCGTTAGGTTTCAAATTGGTTAGTCATTCCAACAACTGATCCATACTCGCAGGATCACAGTCTTTAGGCCCAAAACTTTCAGCATAAAAAAAACATTGCAATTGTTCTAATTTCAATGGGATCCGAAGTTACTGTGCCATTGTCCTTATGAAGGTAAAGCATATCTTTTTAACTACTTTACGTTCTTTAAAAATAACTTTGTTGGAGCATCCATTCCCTTGATGGAAGATACCCTTGCTCGGACTAAGGCACCTTTTGCTCTTTCCTCTAAAAGAGTTTTCAGCTCTAATCTCTTTTTCTTTAAATCATTAGTTTCACCCAAAGTATTCAAATCAAGCTAATTTTCCTTATCATTAATGCCTTTCTCCAACCTTTCAATATCTCTCTTAACAATCACTGTATTATTATAAGAAAATTGCTGACAAAAAAATCTTGATTTGAAATTTTCCTACCTCCCATAAATTACATTTTCAAAATTGTCCTTTTCTAGTTTCCGTTTTTCCCAAAAACATTTAACATTTTCACAAAAAAAACTTATCATATAACAGTTTAACATTGAAATGCCAATAAGATTGTGGATGCAATAGCCTTGTTGTATTATACATGTTATACTTGTTGAGATATACCAACATACATAAATCTGTTATTGTCTGATTTATTTACATATATTCTGTCCAATCTTGCTCCAGTCACAATGGAGTCTAATATTTTGACCCATATATATTTTTCAATTAAATATCAATTATATCTAGTTCTTGAGTAATCTTGAGATGCATTTTATTAGACTGTGAATGAGGTCCTTGTCCATTTCTATCCAATACAAAACTAGTGGTACAATTCCAATCACCTCCCATTATTACACACATTCCCTCATCTACATGTTTTCTAATTTCAGTGTTTAGCTTCCCAAATAATTAAGTCCATTGTAAAACTATATTTGGAGCATATACATTAATACAAATAAACTACTTTAACTCTTTAATTTCTACCATTGCCATTAAAATTCTACCTTTTTTTCTAATTCAGTAGTGGACAAAATGTTTAGATCTAAATGATTAGAAAAAAAATATTGCCACCTTTGCTCTCAAATTCGTTCCATGACTCAAAATACATTCACCTTCCCACCACCTATACATTTCAACTTCATTTGACATCTGAATGTGTTTCCTGTAAAAACATTACATTCATATTTTTGAGATAAGGATATTCTGTAATGATTTCTCTTTTATTCCTATATCTCCCTCCAATAACATTTAAGGATCCCACTCTTAAAATATCCATAAGAAGATATAAGGAGAGAAAAGAAAGAGACAGAAAAATAAGAAAACATTGCAAAGACACCCTTGATATGCATCTCATTCCACAAGATTAGTTTGATTTACCTTTAACTGGGGTTTTCCCCTTTCTAAGTTTAGTAAGAATCTTCTTTAATCGAAGATTACTGATCTGATACTCAGATTCTCTTCTCCTTCCCTCCTTTTCCAATATAGAACTGAAGATTCAAATCTCTTTACATCAGGAATACAATTTCTGTCATCATCAACCTTTCCGAAAGTCTCATCCAAAAAAAACATTTATCTCGAAAGAGTAAACCTGATCGCAACCTACCTGGGATATATCTGACAAATCTGAAAGTCAGATAAAACACCATCCTCATCATCAACCTCATTCATCTCATCCTCTCCTAATTTCCGTACCTTTTCTTTAGGTTCACATGATTTTACATTCTTGACATCAACTTGATTTTCCATTTTTCCAGAATCCGTTAGTTCAAATTATCTGCTTATCTGACCTTCCATCCTTTCCACCTCACCTATATCAGACATCTGTACCTCATCTCGTTCAACCCAAATCCATTCCTTACTTCCTCAGTAGGAATCTCTTTATCATTTTCCACATCCTCAGTATTGATTACTGTTTTATTTCAATGTGAATTCACTTGCACTTCAGTTTCAATTCCACCCGGGCCTGCTACAGCACTAACAGGACAAGATTACATTATGTGGCCAATAGCACCACATTCATTACAAAGCATCTCACCTGTGCTCTCATATAACATAAACGACCTGCCTTAATACATGCAGCGAAACTACACATTAAGCGCTTAATGCGCATCTGGTATATGAAAAGCGTTTTAGGGGCCCTTGGCTTTTAGGGGCCTTTAACAATTGCCTACCTTTGCCTTTTTTCTAGAATTGTTTTGGGGGGGGCCTTGTTGCTTAATTCTAAGTCAACACACACACACACACACATACATATATATATATATATATATATATAAATATATATACATATACAGGTGCTGGTCATATAATTAGAATTATATAATCAAAAAGTCGATTTATTTCACTAATTCCATTCAAAAAGTGAAACTTGTATAATGTATACATTCATTCCACACAGACTGATATATTTCAAGTGTTTATTTCTTTTAATTTTGATGATTATAACTGACAACTAATGAAAACCCCAAATTTAGTATCTCAGAAAATTTGAATATTACTTAAGACCAATACAAAGAAATGATTTTTAGAAATCTTGACCAACTGAAAAGTATGAACATGAAAAGTATGAGCATTTACAGCACTCAATACTTAGTTGGGGCTCCTTTTGCCTGAATTACTGCAGCAATGCAGCGTGGCATGGAGTCGAGCAGTCTGTGGCACTGCTCAGGTGTTATGAGAGCCCAGGTTGCTCTGATAATGGCCTTCAGCTCTTCTGCATTGTTGAGTCTGGCATATCGCATCTTCCTCTTCACAATACCCCATATATTTTCTATGGGGTTTAGGTCAGGCGAGTTTGCTGGCCAATTAAAAACAGGGATTCATGGTCCTTAAACCAGGTACTGGTAGCTTTGGCACTGTGTGCAGGTGCCAAGTCCTGTTGGAAAATGAAATCTGCATCTCCATAAAGTTGGTCAGCAGCAGGAAGCATGAAGTGCTCTAAAACTTCCTGGTATACGGCTGTGTTGACCTTGGACCTCAGAAAACACAGTAGACCAACACCAGCAGATGACATGGCACCCCAAACCATCACTGACTGTGGAAACTTTACACTGGACCTCAAGCAACATGGATTCTGTGCCTCTCCTCTCTTCCTCCAGACTCTGGGACCCTGATTTCCAAAGGAAATGCAAAATGTACTTTCATCAGAGAACATAACTTTGGACCACTCAGCAGCAGTCCAGTCCTTTTTGTCTTTAGCCCAGGCGAGACGCTTCTGACACTGTCTGTTGTTCAAGAGTGGCTTGACACAAGGAATGCGACAGCTGAAACACATGTCTTGCATACGTCTGTGCGTAGTGGTTCTTGAAGCACTGCAGTCTGCAGTCCAGCTGCAGTCCACTCTTTGTGAATATCCCCCACATTTTTGAATGGGTTTTGTTTCATAATCCTCTCCAGGGTGCGGTTATCCCTATTGCTTGTACACTAGACTGAGAGACCATTTAAAGGCCTTTGCAGGTGTTTTGAGTTAATTAGCTGATTAGAGTGTGGCACCAGGTGTCATCAATATTGAACCTTTTCACAATATTCTAATTTTCTGAGATACTGAATTTGGGGTTTTCATTAGTTGTCAGTTATAATCATCAAAATTAAAAGAAATAAACACTTGAAATATATCAGTCTGTGTGGAATGAATGTATACATTATACAAGTTTCACTTTTTGAATGGAATTAGTGAAATAAATAAACTTTTTGATGATATTCTAGTTATATGACCAGCAGCTGTATATATTTTTTTATTTTTTTAAGTTTGGTGTCAGTAAAAAAAGAAAATTATGTATGTGGGAAAAAAAATTGTTTTATGCTCACCAATGCTGTATTTATTTGATCAAAATACAGTAAAAACCCAAATATTGTGAAATATTACTGCAATTTCTATTTGGATTTTTTTAGCATTACTTAAATGTTAAGTGTCACATGATTTTTTAGAAATCATTCTAACATGCTCATTTGATGATCAAGAAACATTTATTGTAATTATCCATGCTGAAAAGAGTTTACCATTTCTTAATAGGTTTGTGAAAGCTGTTCTTTTTTAGGATAATTTTTTATAAATATAAAATTCAAAATAACAGTATTTTTTTTTTATAATTACAAATGTCTTTACATCCACTTTTGATCAATTTAATGCATCTATGCTGAATAAAATATGATCCTTGATCCTAAAAATAGTCTGTACTTTGCGAAGACAATCCTATAATGCATTGCAAAGGGTTAAATTCAAAGACAGCAAACAACAAAGATGTTGACTGCAATTTTGAATGATGCCTTTATATCGCGCTTTATTTTTATAGCGATTTTGTTAATGTATAGTATCGATCAATTTTTTTTATCTAATGCTTACATTTGATGTGTTTCCAGAACATATAGACTTGTTCTTAAACTCCTTTTATCTTGACACATGTTCTAAAAATGCTTCACTCAGGTCCAACAAACAAAATTAGAGTAGTCAAAAAAGTTGATCTTGTGCATTTACATAGAAAACAATGGAAAAGCAGTGCAGATGAAAGCAGAAAATGCATTCTATATCATCAGCCTTTTAGAAGGAAGCAACCTATGTGGGCAGCATATGTCAAATTGATTGAATAAACCACTCTGATGTCTAAACACAAAACTATATAGTTCTATAATATAATATAATGAAATAAATAACAAATACAATTCCCTATGTAGGCATTCATTTCTAGCGTTGGGAAGTAACTTTACATGTATCTAAATTACATAATTTAATTACAAAATAAATGTAACTGTGATTAGTTACAGTTAATGAAAATGTAATTACAGTTACTAATGAAAATGTTAAAGATTACAAAGGGTTTAATCTGATTTTTTTTTCACACACCCACACACAGGTTTAATTTATTTATTTCATAAATTGCAGTGACTGTTCTAAAATATGACACCAATGTTTCAGAAGTTTTCTCACGAATCCAGTTCATTGGCTTCTGTCCACTCGTCATCAGAGGTTGCCCTTCCATCTTGTTGACTCTTGCACCACACAGACTGTTGCTTCATACTGGACTGCATTTCCCATAACCCATTGCACTGATCACCCAACTGTCATAATCACATGCTACCCTGATCACACAGCTGTCCCCAATCACACGCTAACCTGAGAGCCATTACACACACCATTCAAAAGACATTCATTTCCTTTCACAGATCGCTGAGTATTCTGTAACTGGGCGAATGAGACATGAGACTCCATGTGCAAGCTTTATTTAACAGGGATGACTGAGAGGACAGATAGTTTAAAAGTAAGTTCACTGATTGAAACTGGACAGGCAGACAATTCTGAATCAGATTTAACTGCAGAGTATAAGCCAACAGATAGTTTACAAATCGATGCATTGACTGACACTGGATTGACAGATAATTCAGTGATGAAAGCGAAGTAAACAGACTGTTCACACTCAGACCCACTAGCAGAAATTAGGCTGACAAAAGGTTTAACATCAAACCTACTGACCGAATCAGAACTGACACTGGACTCAGAATCAGGTCTTTTAACTGAAACCAGAAAGGCATGCAGTCCAGTATGAAGCAACAGTCTGTGTGGTGCAAGAGTCAATAAGATGGAAGGGCAACCTCTGATGGCGAGTGGACAGAAGCCAATGAACTGGATTCATGACAAGTTTAGTACACAGATTAAGACACATGATTATTCGATAATGGTTTTATTACCTATATGGGTTATGTATGCTTTATTTTCTAAGATTAACTGTTTCTTCCAAGACATTGTTAGATGCCAGTCTTTCCTGTCATAACTACGGCAAGATTTGATTTAAAAAAAACACTTTCTTGTTATGGTTTTAAATCTGTATTTAACTTCAGAATGATCTCCAAGTCTGATTTTGTGAAGATTTTGTAATTTCTAATAAAATAAAATTGTTATAAAAAAACAGTGATAAAGCATTCCTGAACATATTCATACACATAAGAGTACTGCTCATCCCTCTGTTCTCATGCAGTGATATGGACAGAGAATAAACAATGTAACACAGCTGTACTCAGCCTGATGTCACCCCCTTGCCAACAGATGACCGAATTGGCCCTACTTCTTCACATATTTGCTCTTTCTGTGGGCTCAGTGTAGTCAAGCTCCACACACTTCTAATTAGAACAGGGATGGGCAACTGGTGGCCCATGTACGGCCTCCAGTGTCTTTTAGTATGGCCCGCTGGATTATATTACACTTGGATGATCAATTTTCCTTCCCTGCCTCATACTTACCCGTTCCAGAGCAGCCTCTCATAAGCACCACCACACTCACTAAACAGGGCTCTACGCTTACTTGCATTTTTAGGAGCACTTGTGCTGCTAATTAAAAAAACTAAACTAAAATTAGTGTCACAGAAAAAAAAATCAGGATCACCTTTTCCTCAATAACAACAATTTGCTTTCCCATTACGAAGTAATATTGGACTCCTTAAAGTGATTTACAGGGGAATTTTTTGCTAACTGTATTTTAAGTGTTACCTTTCATGTCAAATGCAAAAGTGTATTTTTATAAGCCGTTTTTTTTATTTCTAATTAAAACAATGCAATAAGAATGGGTTACCAATCAAATAAAATCATTATTATTAACAAAATTAATTTGCACTACAAAAGAAGCACAGAAGAACACGCAAGTGGCTTGTAGGTATTTACAGAGATTTAATGAGGCTCAGAGGTGGCACGAGTGCAATACATTTCATAAATTCATGTTAAGATTAATCTTTTAAAAATACAATTTTGAATATAGAAATATTCAATGATTTAAATAACTCCGGAATGAAACTAATGAAGTGAAACTAAGACTGCCGTTAGGTGGCGGCAAGTTAGTGATTTTATCACTGAATCATTCATTCAATTGATTTGTTCGAACGGCTGATTCGAGTACAAAGCAAGTCCCTGTGTCCCTATGTGCATACTATCCCCCCCCCCATCTGCTCCAAATAGTATTGAAAATTACTAATCACATTTAGGATGGATAGTATGCACATTGGGACTCAGGCAGTGACTGTATTTACGAATGAGTAATTGAATTGACTTCGATTCATTCATAAACGAAACAACGATGTGTTTGAATGGAGCTGTGCAGCGGCACAGTTGTGAGTTTATTTGAACTATTTTAGTTGACGAAATAGAGCAAAATCGTGCAATACTGTTATATTCAGACAATGTAAATCACTAAATATTAACTTTTTGTTTATTGAATTCACTCATTCTTATATGCCAACAATCCCCTGCTGTTACAGTCAAGTGAATGACTTGTCATCTACGTCTACTCTTCCACGTACCAGATAATGTTACGATAGCATCGGCCTCATTTTCTGTACAGCGTAGAATAGTATCAAATTTCTGGCTCATTTTCTGTTGTTTCTATAATGTTAATGTTCATGTCATCTGTTTGCAGTGTGTCACCCAAAGCAGCAGGAGCTTCAGGGGCAGGCTTACCAAAACACTGAAGGGGGGTAGTTAATTTCATATCTCATTTAATAGTTAATTTCAAGCTTAGCAATAGTCGTCAACAGAAATACGGCGTGATTATCAGAAAGACGGTGCTTCGCAACACAGACTGGGTGAATTTATAAATGAACTTGTGAAAGGTCTGTCACAAAATTATGTACTTGCGTATCTGCATGTTTTTTTAAGTGGGTATGGGCAAATCCTTGACCTTTCCCAGTGGTTATACGGCGTATACCTGCATATCACGTAGACTACCTCACTGATGTTAATACTACCTCCAACCCTTGCTTCCAGCCACTCCCTGAATTAATTTCAGCGCAGTGTAAACATTCACTAACGTTAGCAAATTATAAATGAAAAACAGACCATGAAAACTGTATTTTCCAGTCAAGATTGTTAAAAGATGATCTTTTTAACAAGTTCAAGGGGATACCTATATGTTTGGATTTTTATCTAAATATCCATTACACCACTGCGCACAGACAACAAATTAAGCTAAGATGAGCTTTATTTGTCACATACACAATTATACAGAGTATAATGAGGAGTGAAATGTGAAACACAGAGAAATGTGTTCTCTGCATTTAACCCATCCAAGTGCACACACTTGGAGCAGTGGGCAGCCGATTGTGCAGCTGCGCAGTCGTGGACTTCCTGCCGGAGCCGGGATTCGAACCTACAACCTCGGGTTTCAAGTCCAACGCCCTATCCATTAGGCCACGACTGCCCATTAGGCGACCAGAGTTGTACTTGCCTCAAATTTCAAAGGTACAATTCATAGTCAACAAAACTTTTTTGCCAAATGCATGCATGACAGAAATGGTTGCATTAAATAGGGTTTCTGTGAGTCCTTAAAAAACTTAAGTTTAATTGTTAAATTTATGGCCATGAAAACCCCTAAATGTTACAACGTCTAAATTATAAAGACAATAATTGCTATATGGATTACTATGATGATTTCAAATTTTCACTGAATAAAAATGAGCGCTGCACATTTACAAATCAGGAGCTGTGCTGTTTTGAGTACTGCGGTTACCGGGGAAACCAGTATATTCTGCCATTCTGAATGTGAAACCTGCTGCCAGAGAACGAATATGCATTTTCAATAAGCCCATCTGCTATTTTTGCTAAATTTAAAAAAAAATGTGAACCAGTGGATCGGCAAAAAGCTAATGCTTTATACCAATCTAAACAATTAAGTCATTAAGATATATTTATATATTATTTATGATAATTAATTGATAGGCTACTTTTGACTCATCCCTTCTCTTGAAAATTGTTTAAAGGTCTTAAAATTTATTTTGAAAATCTCGCAGATGCAGGTTATTTCATGGTACTATTTGGAATGTTTTTAAAGTCCCTTTTAACTGTCCTCTTAGGCTGTTTTGAGACTGTTCTGTAGGCCACAAATAAAAAAGGAACTCTGTTCATTTGTTTGTTGCAAATTCACAGACAATGCAATTGAGATGTTTACATTGACTTGTTGGGTAGTATTTCTGTCAACTGACATCAAAGTTTCCCTTCTGAACAAGCACTGCACAAGTTCTATAGTTAATAAAATCTTTAAAAACAAATTACATTAATTGTACATTTATTTATTTCAATAAAAAGGAAATAGAGTAAGATGGGTGTGTTCTGTGTGGAAAGGTGTGTGGACGTCGATTATTAATCTGTATAGAGGAGAAAAAATGCTGGCCCTCGTCACTCTCAAAGTTGCCCATCCCTGAATTAATCCATTAAAGTTACTGGCTTGATACGGAGTTCTCCTTTTCAAATCGGTCTTTGTCAGTTGACGTCACACTCACAAAAATCGAAGTGCATTTTGGGTATCGCCGCCATTTGTAAGGTATCAAAGCCGAGGTGTTCTGTAGTTGGAGAATTGTCTTTTTCATTTGCTTCAAAATGGTACGTTCTTGTTGTGATAAAGTCTGAAATAGTTAATTACATGACAGAAAAGGTCAAAACCTCACCACGAAGAACGACATTTTAGATCTCACACTTGAAAAAAAAGAGAAACCGGGCGTCGCCGCGTCGGATGGCCTGGGTTGCAGCGGTGATATCATGTTCTCATGGCAATATCATCATATTTGCCAACATACCGTTTATGTTCGTTTACCCTCTACATTTTCATGAGGGTACGTAAGAGATATTATAGTTGTGCTTATTTTCAGATTTCTAAAAGTAGCCAACGTTATATTCACATGCTATTTAGGGTTATTACTGCTATTAAACAACCAGGGAGCGGGTGAGCAGAAACGGGTCATGTAACTTTACCATGAAATGTCTTGCAATCGTTTTATGCATAGGTGTAAAGAGTTAATTTATACAACTAACGTTACTGATTAACGTTACTGATAACGTTACTGATCCAATTGTTATTTCTTACAATTGAAAAAGTACTGACTACATTTTTATACATTTCCATTTCATATTGTTTGGCTAGGTGTGACTAAACAGTAAGTGGGAGCAGTTAAGAAAAAAAAATACATTGCAGCCTGCTGAGATGCTGACCCACCAGGCCGGAGGAGATGCTCAGCTACACACTGAAGGCCGGAGGAGATGTTCGGCTACACACTGAAGGCTGGAGAAGATGCTCGGCTACACACTGAAGGCCGAAGGAGATGCTCGGCTACACACTGAAGGCTGGAGGAGATGGTCGGCTACAAACTGAAGGCTGAAGGAGATGGTCGGCTACACACTGAAGGCCAGAGGAGATGGTCGGCTAAACACTGAAGGCCGGAGGAGATGGTCGGCTACACACTGAAGTCTGGAGGAGATGGTCGGCTACACACTGAAGGCTGGAGGAGATGGTCGGCTTCACACGACACCACTGATTACACACCACAGTGTCACTAACTGAATGTAACCTGTGTGTCCGCAGAAGAAAACGTCTCGGTTACGTATGTAACCCTCGTTCCCTGAAGGAGGGAACGGAGACGTCACGTCGGAGGACCGACGAATTGGGATCTCGCTTAGAGAGACCTATCCACTTCGAGTGTAAACTAAACGAGCCAATGCACATTGGCATGCGATTATTGCATCCAGCTGCCGCTGATCACAGCGTGAGCATAAATAGGCAGCAGGTGCAGCGCATATTCAGGTTTTCGCTGAGGAGCCGAGCCGGGGCCCGGCCGCTCAGCGGTTGTACAGGAGCCGTGGCGACGGGTTGGACCGACGAATTGGGATCCCTACCAAAAGGCCACGGATACTGCCCCTTCCAGTGACCCGTGGAGGCCTCCTGTGCCGTTATTTTTTGGCGCAGGTTCGGGCCCCCATAGGAAGATCCGTTACTGTTGCTATGGCACTACCCACTCAGTAGGACTGGATAACACTGGGAAAACGTACCCGTTCAGTTCAGAACAGGAACGCTGCGGAAGCCCTTACCTTCCCGAGGGAGGTTCAGAGGCAGTTACACATATGGACAATAGTCAGATGCATATGGAAGATTGGAGGTGATTGTAACCTCTTGGAGTGGCAGAAAGTCTGCCGGGAAACACGGGCTCTAAGGCTAACCGTGGAAATACACATATGGGATCCGAATGGTCTCTACATATGGAACCCAGCCCTCTACCGGTTCTCAGGGATTCATCGAGTGAGGGCCTGGCGCCGGACGCTCCGCCACGTCCAGCTGCCGAGGGGATGGAGGAGCTCGACAGGGTCTACAGTGGACTCTCTGGAGCAGTTTTTAGCAAGCCGACCCGAAACCGGGGCCCCTCAGTGCTTCTACCCGTTTGAGGTGAGAACACAGGAGGAAACCGGTTCCACACGAAGGCTATAGAATCTAGCGAATGTGTTAGGGGTCGCCCAGCCCGCAGCCCTACAAATATCTGTCAGTGAGGCGCCACGAGCCAGCGCCCAGGAGGACGCTACACTTCTCGTAGAGTGAGCTCTCAACCTGAACGGACAAGGCACACCCTGTGCCTGATAAGCCAGGGTGATGGCATCCACTATCCAGTGGGCCATCCTCTGCTTGGAGACGGCATTCCCTTTCTGCCGGCCTCCGTGACAGACAAAGAGCTGGTCTGAGGTCCTGAAGCTTTGCGTCCTGTCAACGTAGTGTCTCAATGCTCGGACGGGACAAAGCAAAGCCAGGGCTGGGTCTGCCTCCTCCGGGGGCAGCGCTTGCAGGCTCACCACCTGGTCTCTAAATGGAGTAGTGGGAACCTTGGGCACATAGCCGGGCCGGGGGCTCAGGATTATCTGGGAATCCGCCGGTCCAAACTGTAGGCACGAATCGTCGACCGAAAATGCGTGCAGGTCCCCAACCCTCTTAATGGAGGCCAGTGCAAGCAGGAGCAGAGTTTTCATGGAGAGAAACTTGGGCTCGACTGTCTGCAAGGGCTCAAACGGGCCCTGCTGTAGTGCTCTAAGCACTAAGGACAGGTCCCAAGAGGGTATAGAGGGGGGGCGTGGAGGATTCAGCCTTCTAGCCCCCCTAAGGAACCTGACGACCCAGTCATGCTTCCCCACCGACTTCCCTTCCACAGGGTCGTGGTTGGCAGCAATCGCGGCCACATAGACCTTGAGGGTGGAGGGAGACAGCCTTCGCTCCAACCCTTGCTGCAAGAAGGATAGCACGACTCTGATCGGGCATCTCCGGGGGTCTTCTCTGTGAGAAGAGCACCACTAGACGAACAGGTTCCACTTCAAGGCGTAAGCGTGTCTCGTAGACGGTGCTCTCGCCAAAGTGATGGTGTCAACTACCTCTTGGGGTAGGTCACCTAGAACCTCCGCGTCCCGTCTAGGGACCAGACATGAAGTTTCCAGAGGTCTGGTAGCGGGTGCCATAAGGTGCCCCGTCTCTGAGACAGTAGATCCTTCCTCAGAGGAATCTGCCAGGGAGGGGCTGTCACGAGGAGCATCAGCTCCGGGAACCACGTCCTGGTAGGCCAGTATGGTGCCACGAGCAGGATCTGCTCCTCTTCCTCCCTGACCTTGCACAGAGTCTGTGCGAGAAGGCTCACTGGGGGAAATGCATATTTGCGAAGGCCCCGCGGCCAGCTGTGTGCCAGTGCGTCCGTGCCGAGTGTTCCTTCGGTCAGGGAGTAGAACAACTGGCAATGCGACGTCTCTAGGGACGCGAACAGGTCTACCTGTGCGAGTCCAAAACGTCGCCAAATCAGCTGGACCGTCTGGGGATGGAGTCTCCATTCTCCGGGGAGCGCAGCTCGTGACAGCTCGTCGGCTGTCCGGTTGAGCAAGCCCGGGATATGAATGGCGCGAAGCGACCTCAGATGCTGCCGACTCCAGAGGAGGAGGTGGCGGGCGAGTTGTGACATGCGACGGGAGCGTAGACCACCTTGTCGGTTGATGTACGCAACGGTCGCAGTGCTGTCCGTGCGGACCAGTACATGCTCGCCTCGTAAGCGTCTCTTGAGACGGTTCAAGTCTAAGTGTACTGCCAGCAACTCTAGGCAGTTGATGTGCCAGTGCAGTTGGGGACCCGTCCAAACCCCCGATACTGCATGCCCGTTGAACGTGGCCCCCCAGCCCTTGGCGGAGGCATCCGTGTAAACCACAGCGTGCCTGGAGACCTGTTCCAGGAGCACTCCTGCCCGAAGGAATGAAAGGTTTGACCATGGGGTGAAGGTTTGGCGGCAGGCTGGAGTGACTTGGACCATCAGCGTGCCGCTCTGCCACGCCCACCTCGGGACTCGGCCATGGAGCCAGTGTTGAAGCGGTCTCATATGGAGCAGCCCCAGCGGCGTGACCGCCGCCGCAGCCGCCATATGCCCCAGGAGCCTCTGAAAGTGTTTCAGTGGTGCCGCCGTCCTGTTCTTGAATGTATTCAAGCAGTTCAACACCGACTGAGCGCGTTCCTGCGTGAAGCGCGCTGTCTGACTGACCGAGTCTAACTCCATACCGAGAAAAGAGATCCTCTGCACCGGGGAGAGTTTGCTCTTTTCCCAGTTGACCTGAAGGCCCAACTGGCTGAGGTGCGAGAGCACCATGTCCCTGTGTTCGCATAACTGGTCCCGCGACTGAGCTAGTATAAGCCAGTCGTCGAGGTAGTTGAGAATGCGCACGCCCTGTTCTCTCAGGGGAACATGGGCCACCTCCGCTACTTTCGTGAAGACACGGGGCGACAGGGACAGCCCGAAGGGCAGGACTTTGTACTGATATGCCCGTCCTTCGAACGCAAACCGCAGGAATGGCCTGTGGCGCGGAAGGATCGACACGTGGAAGTACGCGTCCTTCAGGTCGATCGCTGCAAACCAACCTTGGGGACGGACGCACCCAAAGATGCGTTTCGGTGTGAGCATTTTGAACGGGAGCCTGTGAAGGGCCTGGTTCAAGACACGCAGGTCCAAGATTGGTCTTAACCCACCGCCTTTTTTGGGTAAAATTGAAGTAAGGGCTGTAAAACCCCGACCTCATATCGGCTGGAGGGACCGGCTCTATCGCGTCCTTCGCCAGTAGGACTGCGACTTCTGCTCGCAAGATGGGGGCATCCGCTGCCCTCACTGTGGTGGCGTGGATGCCCGATACTTGGGAGGTCGCCGGGCGAACTGAATCGCATAGCCGAGTCTGATGGTACGGAGGAGCCAACGAGACAGGTTGGGGAGCGTTATCCAGGCCCCCCAGAACCGTACTAGTGACACCAACGAACCCACCGACGTACCAGAGGGAGAACGCAGGGACCCGGCTCGGGCGTCTCGTTGCCGGTCCGAAGCGGGGTCGGCGTGTGTGACGCACTTACCTGCGTTCCGGCAGAGGGTGGGTGAGTAGTGCGATTGACCGCCCTCTCGAACCGCTCACAGCTGCCCACTGGCGAGAGAGGAGGGTGAGTGTAACTCAAGTTTGACTCGTTCACAACCCCCCGTCCCCTCTGGGGACCCAGAGATAGAGGAAACTGCTCTTTTGTCGAGGTTTTGGGTACCACTGACCGTGAGGCCAGGGGCAGAAAAAGAAACAAAAGATTCTCCGCCCGGCCCTCCTCCGGGGGAGGGAGTGGTGCGTTCACCATCTCCCGAAGAGCAAACATCTCCATCCCTGGGTCGTCCGTCTCAGGGCCGCTTCCCTCGACACTTGCCGCCTGGTTTGGCGGGGGCCTGGACGGGCGGGGCGGCTGCCCTGCGGCCGGCTCCACGGCGCTGCTTGGCTGGAGGCTGCTGCGCGGGAGCGGGGGCGGCGGCAGGGGGCCGCCCTCGGCGACGAGTAGACCGAGGCACTTCCACCGGCGGCCGGGTGGAGGCAGCAGCTGCACGCCGGGGCAGGATGTGCCGGATTGCCTCAGTCTGCTTCTGTGCAGCGGAGAACTGCTGGGCGAAGTTCTCCACCGCGTCGCCAAAACAGGCCGGTCTGGGACACGGGGGCATTCAGGAACTGTGCCTTGTCTACCTCCTTCATGTCGGCCAGACACAGCCAGAGGTGGCGTTCCTGGACCACCATGGTGGACATCGCACGGCCCAGAGACCGCGCCGTAACCTTCGTCGCTCGTAGCGCGAGGTCCGTGGCGGTCCGAAGCTCACTGAGAACTCCTGGGTCGTGACCACCCTCGTGCAGGTCCCTCAGTGCCTTGGCCTGGTGAACCTGCAACAACGCCATAGCGTGTAGGGCTGAAGCAGCTTCTCCGCAGGCCGCATAGGCACTGCCGGTCAGGGCCGACGAGTGCCTACAGGCCCGGGAGGGGAGCAACGGATTACCGCGCCAGGTAGAAGTGGTCCTCGGACACAATTGCATCGCAACCGATCGCTCCACCGGCGGGACCTCCGTATACCCCCGCGCCGCTCCGCCATCAAGGGTGGCGAGGGAGGATGAGCCACTGGAGCGGTTTCTGGCAGTGAAAGGTGCCGTCCATGTTCCAGTGAGCTCATCATGCACTTCCGGGAAGAAAGGCACCGGGGTGGGGCCCTGAGAACCAGCGCGGGCCACCCCGAGAAACCAATCATCCAGCCTTGAGGGTTCGGGACACGGTGGAGGCCTCCACTCGAGCCCAACACTCTCAGCGGCCCGGGCAAGCATAGCCACCATTTCCGGATCCGAATCCGGCACCGTTGACCGCCCGGAGGGTGGCAACGGTACTGAACCATCATCTCCGGATTGGTCTGACTCACCCTCCGATGTAGCGATCGACATCCGATCGTCGGGGGGAGCGCCAAAGGATACAAGCGGTACCCCCCCTCCATGGGAGGGGCCGGCCCGTTCCCTCGGCAGCTCCATCGGTAGCGAAGTGCCGGTAACAGGAGGAGCCCTAGGTGTTTTTGGAGGGGAATTCCTCACTGTCACCGTAAGACCAGCCCGGCTACTGCCGGAAGTAGCGCCCCCCTGGTGGCCACCAGGGGGAACCCTAGATCTCGGCAGAGGCACAGGTACCCCGCCCCTTTGCAGGAAGCGAAGCCTGGTCCGTAGCCCCGCAACGGTCATCCCCCCGCAATGGGGGCATGACTCGTCCACAAAAGCCGCCTCAGCGTGTTCAATGCCCAGACACGAGAGGCAGCGATCGTGACCATCACCCGGCGCCAGGTAACGACCGCATCCAGAAACGCACGGGCGGAAGGGCATCTTTGAAAAGACGCGTCTTAAAAAAGACGTTCCGCCCGTAACACTCTTTTAGAGAAGTGTTTGCTCTTTTAGCGTGCTGAGGCGCACAGGGGAGATGGTCGCTGCAACACAACAGGGGGTAGTGCAGCCTGATGTGTGCAATCCACTCGACGAAGGAGACCACCACCATTGAATCGCTGTCCACCAACACCAGAGTCTTTGAGGCACTCAATAGATATGTCTGGAGCAGAACGATAAGCACCGCTCGGCTCCGAAGCGAAAAGCTGAATATGCGCTGCACCTGCTGCCTATTTATGCTCACGCTGTGATCAGCGGCAGCTGGATGCAATAATCGCATGCCAATGTGCATTGGCTCGTTTAGTTTACACTCGAAGTGGATAGGTCTCTCTAAGCGAGATTCCAATTCGTCGGTCCTCCGACGTGACGTCGAGAGTGACCGACTGATAGGGAACTGAATGTTGTGGTGTAAACTCTGGATTTCTGATAGTTTTTCAGTGATCTTAAAGTATTATACAGGTATGCCAAACTTGGGAACCTATATTACATGGGTTCTCAACTCTGGCCCTTGAGGTCAACTTTATTGCAGAGTTGAGCTCCGACCCTAATAAAATACACCTGAAAAGGCTAACCAAGATCTTCATTATTACTAGAAAGTTACAGGCAGGTGAGTTTGATTGAGGTTGGAGCTAAATTCTATAGGAATGAATTGGACATAAAGGTTGTATTGCCTTATGCTGCTTTTCATGTCAGACATAAGAAAAATTCTCACTTCATTTTAAATACATATGTTAACCTCATGCACCCCAGAGTGGATCTGCCTGCACAAACACTGTTTTAGACAACTGTGATGGCCACAAAATTGGACACAGTATAGTAATGATTGACTGTTCTTAGATTTCCACAGAGAAACCATTCAGTGTGAAAGTGTCAGAATGTCTTCTACCTACAAGCATTATTTAGTATTAGTCAGGTCATCTAGCATTTCAAAGAATCCATGCAAAAAGGGTCATCAGAAATGTTTGGCAGAAGCATCAAATCATCATCATCATCTTAATGTATTCAGCATTCTTTGAAGTACTTGCACTGTGTCCACTTAAGAAAGGAGTGTGTTGATGATTTATCATGCTCTCTATATCTTCTGTTATGCATTTGAAACATATTTTTTATGTATAATGCCATCATAAATGTGTTTTTGATTGTCTCCTTGTTATTGGTACTTATCAGTACTTGTTATCAGCCAAATAAAGTACAGACATTTTTGAACAGTGTAAAGTGTAATGGTAGAGACACATGATGTAATTACTTACAATTGTGCAAATCAATAGTAGAAAAAAAGAGAACATATAAGTATACAAGTAAGTTTTTATAATTTAAACAACACTCATATATGCAACGAGGTTGGAGGCAGTGATGCCGGCGGCACTCAACGTTTTGCGTCAGGTAGTATGTGTTAGTGTTAATTGTTAATCATCAATGACATTATAGAAATTACAGTTCCTAAAAAAAATGCTGAGATTATCTCGGTACTGTCTGTATCTACTTGGTTTGCATCTGTTTCTCCAGTATGAAGATTTAATCTGTTTTTATTGTACAACTCTGTACACTTTCAGTTCACTGCTCAATGCAACGATACCTTCAAAATAACGCCTCGGTGATGTCACACATAATAAACACACGTGACTGACAATGACCAATTGGTAAACAAGTCCCAGTGACAGTGTGTTTGTTTGTCTGCGCGATTTAATATTTGATGAGTGCTATTAATGGTATCCATGCTTTATTTATAATGACATGTTGTTACAGAGATGGTGACACTTGCATTGATGGATCAAGAAACAGATGAAATGAGCTGCAGAAAGAAGGGGAACAAATGTGAACGAGCAAGAGCCGAGGCTGGGCTGGCATTTTGTGCAAGCTTCTCATCAAAAGAAACGCCACTCAAAGCGCAGCAGAGCATAGAGAAGAAGAAAGCGATAGAGGAAACAGCATTTCCATGGTGACGGCATCAACTTTTATTTCACGCCTTCATTACATGAGATGATACAAATACACAGAGCATTTGCACAGTCAGATGGACATGTTAAACACATGAGCTCTGCTCCAAAACATAGTGAGTTAACTAAACTTTGAGAGCATTGTGGAAAACTGTTGCAAACATGCAATCTTTTTAAAGATTTTTTTTGCTGCAAATACTGTCTAAAACCAGTTTAAGCTGGTTTGGTAGCACGTTTGCCTGGATAAGCTATAACCCCTCTGAAACCAGCTAACACTCAATACTGACCAGGCAGGGAGAACTGCCAAGACAAGCAAACTATAGATTAGACTGGTTTATGGAGTTTTTTTTTTTTGGCAGGGGATCATTTGAAAGCAGTCACTTTCAGTTAGGATGCAAACTTAAAAGGGAGCTGATTGTAGGTATACTATGAGACAATCAAAAAGACAAAAAAATATTGAAGCAACTGTGGATAATTCTAGACCAAGCCAAACAGCACTTG
This sequence comes from Oxygymnocypris stewartii, assembly GCA_003573665.1. Taxonomy (NCBI): domain Eukaryota; kingdom Metazoa; phylum Chordata; class Actinopteri; order Cypriniformes; family Cyprinidae; genus Oxygymnocypris; species Oxygymnocypris stewartii. The sequence continues at coordinate 276,439 of QVTF01021682.1, read as the reverse complement.
TCAGGATTAGCCAACTCGACAGCATCAATAGCTGCATTTCCGTTACCCTTAAAATTGTTAAAATTTAAATTTTTAATTGAAAAGACGAATGATTGAAATATTTCAATTTTGCAAATACTCCCATATATCGCAAAAAAGTGTGTACACTTGCCTTTTTCAGGCAATTCGAAAAGGAGTACATCACAAAACAGCAATGGAAAAAGTTTTTCACATTTACAGGTCACCTGGCGTACGTAAAAGTAAAATGATAATTGTTTAATGTACTATAGCCTCCAATAAACAATTAATACGTGGCCATTCTGAAGTATATGGTCCTTTCCTTGCCATTAATGCTTTTATAACCCCTTATGTACACTGCGCATGTCTTTGTGGTATTATATCTCCGACGCGTACTGCCCATTTGTGTTTATATCAGCCGTGTTGCAGCACATTTCAGAAGCGTCCCAGAAGTGACTGTCTGTGTGCTTCTCTAAAGATACACAAATAATGGCTTGTGCGATGGCTGCGATATTTGCGTAAACCTTACAACATCCATCGTAATGACTTGTCGCAAGAGGAAAAAAAATGTTTTAGCAGCATTACATCAGTTAATGGAAATTGCGTCATTTCGCAATAGTTTATCAACATTTATAAAATATTGCAAACGTTTTGCGCTAATCTGTAATGTAAACACACTTATTGAAAGCTGTCTTAAGCAGGTGACAGCAAACATACGCTCTTACAGTAATGCATGTATGGGAAAAGGCAGAATGTATGCATATATGAGAGAATCCCAGAATGCATTTCAACAGGCTTTGTGAAGAAATCTAAGATGATGGATGAAGTTGATATCGACCCTGATATAAAACTATTTAGCACTGAAAAGTATGGAAAAAACAGCCATTTCAACAACACTCAACCCTAGTTGAGGGGCTCTTAAGAGTGGAGGTCTCAGCATAACAACTCTTTAGAACAAGAGGAGACCTGACTACATTCAGCACTGAGAGACGGTTAGTGAGGCTCCAAAGAACCTATGCATTAATACTGCCTAAGCGGATCCCTGGAGAGCGGAGACATCAAAAAAAATGTCTCACTAAATTGCGTGAGAGACAGTGAGACAAATAATTATCAATCCTGGTAGTGGAACTCTTAAGAGTGGATATCTCAGCATAACGACTCTCTAAAGCGAGAGGAGACCTGGCTACACTCAACACCAGAGGCAGTTAGTGAGGCTCAGAAGAAAAGAGCCTACACACTCGTATTACTACCAAAAACATAGTTCTGAAGAGCGGAGGCTTCAGCAGCATGACTCTCTTAATTGATAGGAAGCCTAGCTACACTCAGCCCTAGTAAAGGGGCTTTTAAGAGAGCCCTGGAAAGCTCTTAAGAGTGGAGATCTCAACGACCCCCTGAAAAGAGAGGAGACCTGACTACACTCAGCGCTATAGACAGTTAGTGAGGCTCCAAAGAGCCTACACATTATTACTTTCTAAACAGAGCTCTGGAAAGCAGAGGCTTCGGCATAATAACTGTCTAATGAGAGGAAGCTTTGCAACACTTACCCTTAAAATAATTGAATTGTTTTTATTATTTGTTCTTACATTAAACCCGGTTAGGAGCCAGCAGAGCACTTCCTGCTGGATCAGAAGATGTTAGTGACAACACATCCTCCTCCAGCAGTTCACCCTTGTCAGCCGCCGACAAGCGCGAGAGATTAACTCCTCTTTCAAACTCGTCAGCAAGCTCCATCTGCGATTCCCATGATCTCAGGCTCCTCGCTGCCTCAGCAATGACTGGACCCGAGCTGTGGGGGGTAGTTGATTGCCCCAATTCTCTCGAGAAAGGGGACAAACGAATTAAGTTATACTATATGAAGTTGCTATGAAATCATTGAAAGTATCAATAAAGCAGCCTATTTTGCCTGATACCTGTGTATATTATTCATTTGACATGCCAAATAGAGTATGACCTTGATCATGCGAAAGGGGTTGCCCCTCGGGGAAAACCCTTTGGTCCTGAGCCCCCACTGCAGGGGTCTCATGTACAATAGTCCAAAAGGTATCACGTTGGATGCTGCTGCCATAGACCTAACAGTCTCTGAAACTGTTTGACAGCAAGTGACTGGCCTAGCTTTATTCTATTCACAGCCGACAGGATGGACTCTATACGTGCCGGTGACAGGCGCGCCTGCATCGACGTTGAGTCCCATGCGACACCAAGAAAAGTGGTCCTCTCTAGTTGAGAAAGCACACTCTTTTTTGCATTTAGCCGTAACCCAACTCTTTCATGTGGGCAAGAATAACATCTCGATGCCAAACTGCCAACTGATGCGACTGAGCTATAATCAACCAATCGTCAATGTAGTTCATTATGCGAATACTCTGAAGACCCCGAGGTGCCAGAGCTGCATCTACGCATTTCGTGAAAGTGAAGGGTGATAATGCTAGGCTGAATAGAAGAACCTGATATTGGTATGCTCTGCCCCTAAAAGCGATCATCAGGTACTTCCTGTGTTATGGAAGGATGGATATGTGGAAAATACAGGCTGTAAAACCCGGTTTCCCTGTTGGAGTGAGGTACATCTTCTATGGCCCCTTTCTCTAACAGAGCTTCCACTTCTTGTTCCATTACCAGAACCTGCTGGGGGGGCCACCTCGGTGGAAAACACCCCCATAAACCTGGGCGGGCGAGACCCGAACTGTATTTGATACCCTTTTTCTATAGTCTGCAGGACCCAATGAGATATATTTGGCAGAAGTTTCCACACTGTCAAAATTCTACTAGAGGTTCCAGCCTCTCGAGACCGGTTTCTGGATTTATATGTAGTTGTGCAGTCAGAACAATGTCCTGAAACGCCGAACCAACAGGAAGCGTCTGAACTGACTGCTTTGAAATCCTCCTCGGAAGGGGCAGGCATCCCAAAGCCAATACGTTTCCAGGTGGATGCTGAGATATGCGCTCGCCGGAGACCGCTGCACCCTGAAGCACACTAGGTGGCAGGGTTGACAGAACGGTCACCTGAGGACACAGAGGGAGACAGACACCATAAAAATGAGGTGTTGACCGTTCCACTTCGGGAGTCCTCATTAGTTCGCAAACTGCGTTCGGTCCACTACCTTCGCCCTCATCATGATCTCCTAACAATTCAGCCTTGTAGGCTTGCAGCAGATACATTATGTGTAAACATGCTGCTGCCTGACCAGCCGCTGAGTAAGCCTTTCCCACCAGTGTTGATATTGTTCTCAATGGCTTAATGGGTAATACTGGGGATTGTATTTATTTATTATAGAGCAATAGTGAGATGTTTGTGTACTATAAACTCTATAGGGAACCGGTTTCTCCCACGATCTCCACACCTCGGTGTGGAGATCAGGAAAAAACGGCAGTCCCCGGCGTTGAGGTTGTGCACGAGAAGGCAAGAAGCGTTCATCCTAATTGTTTTTTGTTTTTTTTAGAACGAACATACTTCTGGCAAATCAAACGCTCTTGTTACAACCTCAACAAGCTCCTCATAAGCACAGATCCTCAGTATCTCTTGCATTGACACTAACAACATCTAATTCCTCAGAATTAGATAGTTGAAGTGTCTGTGCCTCGATCGGGGTGAAAGAAACCGCAGCGCATGCTTCCCAACCTTGAGACGAAGCACTGAACCTGTCAGGTGAAGGTAGGGATAAGGCTGTGCCCATCTCTAACTCCGCTCTCGAGCGCTGACCGTACATGCTCCTCTCCCAAACAAGTAACAGAAAGAACGTGTGTATCCACCCCATCAAATCAACACAATGGAGTGCCCTTGAAAGGGAAAGGTTCTTTAGATTATTAAAATGATCTTCACACAAAAAAATTAAATAAAATTTTAATATCTGTTGACTGAAACGCTATTTGGGGAACCAAAACTGGTTCTTCTATGGCATAGCTGTGAAAACCCCCTTTTGGAGCCTTTATTTTTAAGAGTGTATCTATTTGTACAGGAAGCACTGACCCAGCCATTGGCCCCTGACACATGCCCTGTCCAGACAAACCCCCATCTCTCTCCTCCTCTTTTCCTCCCTCTACCCCTGTCCTATATTTCATGTTTAATCTGGCCAAAGAGAAAGGATTTCTTGCCCTACTACCCAGTAATCTTGTCAAGGCAGATGGTGCCTGTGTGACCCAGATTAGCAGAGGAACGTTCCTTTCATTCCTGCGAGACTGGCATCGCCATGAGACTCTGGTACAACCAGAAGGACCAACAGGTTGAAGCTTTGAGAGACGTTTAAGGGACAGCAAGTTTTTTTCTCTTCTTAATGTATTCGAAAACGATCTGAGAGAAAAGCCGAAGAGCAAGGGCCAATATAATCAAATATGAACACAAGCACACAGATGGATCTTTCGGAGTGGGGAGTTGCATAATAAATAAAGCGTGGTGTTGTAATTGGGAGTATATTTAGCTGTGGTGTGGGCTATGTGTTTGTGTTGGAGGGTGGGTGGGTGTCCCAGATCCTTTTGTGCTCTTCACACCGGTGGAAAGTCCTTTATCTTGTATAGTGTACGCTGCCTCGAACCAGTGATATGGACACACAGGATGAACGTAATTGTTTTATTTTATTACTCTCCAGGGACAGATTGAGGTAGAAGTAGTTGTGCGTAAGACTGATAGAGAGATAGACAGGGAGAGTGTGTGTGAGAGGGTTATAGACAGTGTAGATAACAAATGACAGAGGTATTAAACTTTAATTCGATGCCTGTTAGACAGAAACAATTAATCTCTCAATCAGTCAGCCATGAATTGTTAATGAGTCAGTCTATTCCACAGGGTTAGTGTGTCAGGAGCCTGCGTCCACATTTGCCAGCCTGAATCATTCTCCACATCAACAGTCCAGAAGGGAAATAGTGGCAGTTGTGCCCCCTTTGTGTCTCATGACTCACTTCTGTATGAAATTATCAATATAGTGAACTTAGTTACATGTGATGTTAGTTTGTAATGCACCACAAATTAAAACATGTATATTTTTTTTATTTTACACATATTTTTTTATTAGAATAGCAGCCAATGTTCTTGTCCCCACCCATCAACATTGTTTTAAGAAAACTAAGACTATATTTTTTTACAAACAATTCTACTAAATGAAAACAAAATATACTGATGGGCTAACTGTAAATAATGTGTGCCTTTTGTAAATAATAATAATGTCATTATTTGTGCTGACCTTCAACTCTGTAATATTGTGACAATGCCTAATTAAATAAATGATTAACTAAAACAAAACATAGATACAATTAAAATAAAATAAAAAATATCCAAATAAATACTTAGCTAAATAACTAAAATAGATGGATAAATAACTAAACAAAGAGACTTAATTAACTAGCCTACCTAAATAAATAAATACATAAATAAATCAAACAGAACACTAACTAACCTAAATAAGTAGAACACTAAATAAATAAATACATAAATAAACAGAAAACTGATGAAAAAAACACAACAAAAGAAATATTTCAATCAATTAATGTAAACAACTAAATAAATACAGAATCAGCTTATTATCTAAACAAACAAACAAACAAATGACAAACAAGCAAACAGAACACTTACTAAAGAACTCAAATTATTTGTAATTATGAAAATCAAATCAAATAAATCTTGCTGAATTGTTCAGGCACAAGTTGCAGTTCACCTGATAATTTTTTTGTTTTGTTTGTTTGCTTAAAAAGTTATTTAATCAGGTTAATATGTGTTCATACATGGAGATCTGCTGAATATATGAATGGGGCTTTACACAAACCTGTTATGCCATATTCCTCTTGTGTATCCCGCTCCCACACAAACACAGCAGTCACTGAGTCACTCTCTGACCTTTAGTATTATGCTTCACTACAGATATGCATATTTCTACTGCGTAAGCCGCATGAGCTGCGCTGGGCGTCCCTCACTGTTGTGAGTTTATCTTGGGTGATGGCTGTTCTACTATAATTGCCTGTATTATTTGGGGTAATTTAGCTGACTGAACCACTAGTATCCATCATATTCTTCTCACATTCTTTCTATGATTCACTCCCACTTCTCCTGCAGCTTTATTCCTCTTAACGCCGTCTCTTTGGCCATACTTGGCTATTTTATTCGATCTTGTTTTACTCTACCCATCTTGGCTCTTTGGTTCACTCAGTACCTCTCACTTTCCTCACTTTTCTGTCTCTCTCTCTTCCATCTTTAATGTACTTTGCCCATGTTCTTCATCTTCATGAAGATGTCCTGGCCAAATTCCCACCACTGGCCTTTGTCAATCTTGACCTCTTAATAATACCCATATACTTGATTGGCTCTATAACTCTATCTCCTCTCCACCTGTAGCTGGTGTGTGGTGAGCGCACTGGCGCCGTTGTCCTGTGGCAGCCGTCGCATCATCCAAGTGGATGCTGCACAATGGTGGTGGTTGAGGAGAGACCTCTCGCATGATTGTAAAGCGCTTTGGGTTTACAGTAATACACAATAAAGCACTATATAAATGCATAATTTAATTAATTAATTAATTAATTTCTCCTCTACATATCCTTCCCTCCTTCATCTCTGTGTATCTGGAAGGGAGATTATGTGGTGTGTGTTTAACAGACATTGGGCCATGTGGGATGTCCTAATCACAGGGGTGCGTCTATCGCCTAATTACCATGATTTAGTAGCATGAGTGCCATACAGCATCAATCTCAGTGCCAGGCGGGCACACAGGCCTGGCAGTGCTAGCCAGCTCAGCTTCCCACGCCAGATCCACCCCCCGCCCCAGCACTAAACAACTCAATATAACACCACAGCACTATAAAACATGATATAGCAACAACACATCTGTCCAGATACCACAATGAAGAAAAATCCTGATAAGAAGGTAGTTCGACATTCATTGTCTTATTAATATGTGAAAATTTGGAGGATCATGTGACGCTTTCATTAACCGAGATGCATATTAGCTGAGCTCCACGTATGTTACCCGTAATTTACTGTTGTTCGACTTCTTTTCTTACATTTGTGGTAGTTTTTTTTTTTTTTGCCATTGGTCTATAGATGTCACACAGTTGGAAACTCGCTTATCATCCACCATCATCCTTGACAATTAAGAAGAAAACTATATCAGCGGCCCGCTGCGGACATGGAGGTGGACAATATGGTGATCACTATCACTAAGCGATTTGAGGACATGATAATCTAATTCGCCTCTCACATGACTACAATCCAGGATATGTGCTCTAAAGTTGACTTTTTAATTGGGGAACAGAGAGAGCAGAAAATAGTGATCAACGAACACACTGGGCATTTGGATGCCCTCAAGCAACAAGTGACTGATCTACAAGACTGCAGCAGAGAGTAGGGGCAGCCGTGGCTTAATGGATGGAGCGTCGGACTTGTAACCCAAGGTTGTGGGTTCGAATCTTGGCTCCAGCAGGAATTATCCATGTCTGAGGTGAGACCCTTGAGCAAGGCACCGAACCCCCAACTGCTCCCCGGGTGCCGTAGCGTTGGCTGCCCACCGCTCCAGGTGTGTGTGCACTTGGATGGGTTAAATGCAGAGCACAAATTTCACTGCTAGTTATACTCTGTATAATTGTGTATGTGACAAAAAAAAAAATATATATATTCTTCTTCAAACGCAATAATCTCCATCTGCTGGGACAACCTGAAGGGGGCGAGAAAGATGACCCAAGTGGCTTTCTGAAACAGTCACTGCCGATCTGTATCCTATCACTTGTGGGCGAAGATATCGAGATCGAACGTGCCCATCGAGTTTACACCAGAGCTCCAACTGATCGCTCTAAACTGTGATTTCTCTGTGAGTGTTTCCCCTCAAACTGTTACGCTACAATGACAGAAATGTGATTCTAAATGAAGCAAGATGCCACGGTCCTGTGAAAACGAATGACGTGCGATGTTGAGCTTCTTCCCAGATTTCTCCTCCGCGACGGCAAAGAAATGGAGCTCCTTCAGTACAATACGGAAGGAATTGAACGAGGCAGGTCTGTAGACCTTTCTTCAGTATCCAGCTACACTGAAGATCGTCACGAAACACGGCGAGACCATACTAATGCACTCACCAGATGAAGCACGTCAGTTCCTAAGCTCGATTGCTGCAGCTCATTCTCCTGGGATAGACGTGGCATAAGGGTCTGATAATACAGAGTGACTAGACTTCTGATTTACTGATCTAGAATCATATAGATCTTAATCGTCTACTGGCAGTTCTTCATGTGGGCTGGGAAGCTTGTTGTCACTGATGTGTAGTTTTCGTTGCACATGATGCAATTATGTTTGCTTTCTTGTTAGAGAGTATATATATACCCATTTTTACCCCACTTTATTACTTTAGTATTATGTGAATTTAAAGTTATTCTATTCTCTTATAATAGGGCTAATGGCGGTGTTCAAGAGAATTGCTCTGGCTGTCATGTTACTTTCACTGACGAAGACAGGGGAGGGCGGCAGCTTGGGGTTTGTACAGCCCCAGTCTGTAAAAGGGTAACACTTTAGAATACTGTTCTATCATTAATGAATAACTACACAAGAACACATGACTAACGCAATATTATCACTCTAGTAACTACTAGAAACTAACAATAAACTCTGATTAATGAATTAGGAAGTAATAGTGCTTAGTGGAATGTGGTAGTTCACTATTAGCTAATCAGTAACTATTATTTTTCCATACCTCCCTAAGAACTACTAAGAACTACAGTATACAGGTTCATAATTAATATGAATAATACATAATGTGTCATTCATTCTAAAGTAAAGGTCATTGTAACCCACTAGTAATGACTCAAGTATTACAAAATTCTTCATAAGGAATTACTAATTATTTGGATCAGTATTCTTAAGTGAAGATCATGATAACTCCATAGTAACGACTGAAATCATTGTAAGCTTTTGAGAGTGCTGTAAAGCATTCGATAGTAAATATTCATTTGTTACTACATCCTTCTGAAGGAATTACAATTTTTTCGGATCAGTATTCTAATGTGAAGATCGTGATAACTCCCTAGTAATTACTAAAGTCATTACTAAGGGCAACTTTTAAGGTTTTTGTAAGGTTTTGGTTAGTAATTCATTAAGCTAGATTTGGTAACTCTTAAATCATTACTAGTGGGTTACCGTGATCTTCACTTTATAATAATGATACTTAAAAAAACTAAATTAAATAAAAATAAACTAATATTAAAATTTCTAAATCACACATATAATTTAAAGTATAATATATAAGTATATAATAAGTATAATTAACACCCTATAGGGGTAAATGGGTTACAACATTTTTTTTTGTCCCAGTGACGGTTTTTGTACCTTTTTTTTTGATTGTGTGTAATAATGTGATTCACAAATGTTGATCTTGGCCTTATATTTAACTCAATAAATGCTATATGAAAGAGACTAACATAATATCAAAGCCAGAAGATAAAAAAAAAAAAAGTTATATTCCTGGTTGAGGGAGATAGTGTTCCATGTGAGCAGGAAGTACATATGAACAATCAAATACAGTAAATGCAGTTAGGGGAGGGAGAAGACTAAAAGAAAAAAACAACAGAGATAGAAGAACATCAATTTGAGAGACACAGACGCAGGAAGAAATATAGATGAGAAAAATAAGCAGAGAGGGTCAAAATGTTGTGAAAGGAAGGCAGAAAGAGCTGCTCCGTGAGGTGTAGAGTAGATGAGAGTGTAGCTGGAGGGGAAAGGAGTCCTACACCCTGACCTGTAATTGATCGGGGAGGCTCAGGAGCGACACAGCTTTAACCCAGTAATTACAACACACAGCTGTACAGAAAATACAGCAGCGCAGGCAGAGCAATGAGAGAAGGTAAATAACAAGAGTGGCCTGACACGGTCAAGGAAAAACCCACTGCTTTGGAAAAACGCTAAACCCCTGTAAAACGGAATAGATGCCATAGAAAAGTGGACATCTGAAACCTCAAGGTCTCCTATTGTATATGCTAGAAAAATATTTAATTTCAGAGCTCAATTTTCAATTACATTCATTCATTACGGGCAACACCCTGAAGGTCACACTCTCTTATTGTGTCTGGCCTGGGTAAATAAAAAAATGTATATTTTTTATTTTAGATTATATATAAAATATAATGTCTGATGGCATTATAAAAATTATACCACAGGATTTAGAACATCATTTAATATTACTTGAAAAACAAGCAACTTTACGCCAACCGAACAAAGTCCTGAGTGAGATTTAAAGGCTCTTGGACAGACCGTGGCTCTCCATTTGAGTAATTAGGACATCACTTTAAGCACGCAGCATTACAGTACAACAATTTCTCCTGTCATTTTCCATCTTCGATTCTTGAAAAACAACGTATTTAAGACATATCTCTTTTTCTGATGGCTTGTCTAGGAAATTTAGCAAGAATAAACTAAAGCTATATTTTAAAGCTGATGTGCTTGAAATGTGTCAAGGTGTGTTGTTTTTGAATGATTTTCTTTTAAATAAAAAGTACCCCGAAAACATCATACTAAACTACTTAGCAACCACACAATAACATACTAAAAGATACTCTGAATTTCTCAGCAACTGTGTAACAACCAGTGCTGGGTAAATTACTTACAACTTATAGTCCATTATGAATTAAAATCACAGCATCTCAAACCCAATATTTTGCAACATGCTAAAAACTACTCCAAACTCTTTAGCAATCATAATAGCAACAATCAAAAACTACACAGAACTGCCTAGCAACCGCATAATGACATACTACAAATTAAAAACCTTTACACCTGCATAGCACCGCGCACACACACACACACACACACACACACACACACACACACACACAGAAACAACACTCAAAGCACTTTAATGTCCACATAAAAATTGCCTGATGTATCCTTGTGGAGGCAGAAAATGTAAAAATCTATTTGATTTTCATTTAGTTGCATCTGCTGCACACCTTATACTTGCTTCACTGTATCCATAGCCATAGCTCAGATCTATTTTATGCATTACATCATCCATCATCACATGCTGAAACTCAGATAATAAGGTTTTGTTGTGAACAGCAGGATGGAGGAATGTAATCCTGGAGGGCTCACATCCGCCCCTTTTTAGCGCTTGTTCTGGTGAAAATGGATGTCGGGTTATAGGTGGAAACGGTGTCATTTCAGGATCATTTCATGTGCTTTCAGAGTGCTCCACATTGTTATGTCTCACCTTTATCCAGAGCCTCCATCATGAACACACAAAAATTCCAAAGCAGCTCCCTTTAATGTCTTTTCAAAGGAACTTGAAACATGAGTTTTGATGTACAGTGTGATGAAAAAACAGACTGACCACAAACCCCAGAGAGGGTGCAGAATGAGTGTAGGTGCGCATCCATATCTATGTGAAATCCAGACTGCTGTACGGCTGTAAGCCCACTTTCTTTCTCACTGAACTGAGTGGATGTTAGTATGAAGTGTCTCAGTTTCAACATCAAAAATGTGTCTCGGTAACCTGATAAAGAGTGTCTGCAAAAAAAGAATGTGAAATAACCTGACGAGATTTGTAGTAAAAACCTTTTGTCCTGCGCTAATTAGTAAGAGGAGATTCTAATAATACCCACATCCTGGCTCAGCATTTAATTACCATGAAAAAGAAATCTGGCTCAGTAGAATTAGAGGCATGTCGTATTTGGAATGGGGGGAGGGGACAGTCCATACATTTTGGAATACTAGCTAATGGGAATAGATTCCGCTCCCTGTGATTGGATATGTGTGGATTTTCCCAGGAAAAACTAAAAATCGCACCTCTCTGAATGCCGAGCAACCCTTGTTTTTGGGAGGAAGCAAAATGAGGGATTGAACAGATGTGACGGACAGGTTAGAGAAGTGAAGATGAAGACAACGAAGAGAGGGATTGGTGGAACAGCAGAGGAGAGAGACAGAAAAGAGAGAGAGAGAGAGAGAATGTGGGGGAGGAAAAAGATGGAGGTAAGAAGAGAGAGCGAGAGAGAGAGAGAGGGGGGGGAACGTAGAACGGGGGCAACGGTGGGAGGCTTGATGGGTGTTTCCATGGTGATAAAATGTTGTCCTTTTCTACATGCAGAGAGACCATGGTGTTAACCATATGAAGCTTCGCCTGACTCTCTCTCTCTCTCTCTGCTTTCTATCCTTCTGAAGCAGAGGCAAATTAATAAATGAGTAGAAAATGGGATAAATAAAAATGAAAAAGACACAATGCCCCTCCCTTCCACAAAATAACAATTGTGACCTACATCTGTCTGATTTGTAGGCGTTTCTTTCAACAGCTACTGTGATACTCAATGTACATACCTACAAACACACACACACACACAGACACAGAGAGAGAGAGAGAGAGAGAGAAAGAAGTGGTGCAGACGCACAAAATAAAATGTAAGCCAGTATCAGAATCCTGCTTCCCAATAGACTCAGACCCCATCCCCCCTTCCTCTTCCCAAAACCGAGCAGACATGCTGCACATCTTAACTAGCTCACACGCACGCACACACTCATACACACGACATGGGTGTTCATCACTGCAGACTGGTAAAAGTCTGTTTCTGTGCATATTTTGCAGCGAAACGTACATGAATGAAGATGAAGAGACCAATTCCTAAGTGGCTGAAAAAAGGGTGGCGGCTGGAGGAAGAGACGGGAAGGGTTTTTGTGACAATGTCATCACCTGGTGTTCGGTTTGAGAAATGTTGAGGGAAAATATGAAGTTAATTAAATTATTCATCAAGCATATATAATAAAATACCTATTTAAATACTAAATGCTAAAGAGAAGTCAACATAAACATGTCACTGCTTGTCAAATTGGCATGTCAAATTGGCAAATGTGTATGGAGCTCAAAAAGTCTAAGACAACATTTTTTTTTTTCTTTGTTAGTCTGTTCATTTAAACCTGAATGTGTCAATAGATTTACAATAAAAACATAAAAATTTAAACTTAATTTTGTTTAAAAAACATGATTAAAATGTTCATGGAAAAATTTTCACTAGTGGTATTAGGTATTTTGGCAATCAATTATACATTGTAAAAAATGACTTTTCGTTGATATAAAGTGATTTTTGGAGTATGTTTTACAAGAAAATACAATTTCTGTTTTTTCTACTTCAAAATGTAGTTAATTCAGTTTGTTACTTGCTATTTCTTTGTAATAGATTGTGAAATTGAAAGCAATTTGTAAGTGAAAATTGTTCCTACACCGAATTTTGTTCAGTGTACATAAAAACATAATTATACATAATTATTATGAATAAAAAAGCAGTAAATTTGCTGATGACTTTTTAAAACATCAATTATTGTACAGCCAAGTGTGCCAAAATCAAAAGACTGAATCTCTAATATCAGTTTAAATGTTAGATTTTGATATCTATGCTCTGACAATATTTATATTTAGAGATGCCATATCACTGTTGATTTGCAACAAGTTTTCCAAAGGGCAAAGAGCCTAAAGCATGATCAGCACATACATCTAACATAATAAATTAATTTTACATAAAATAATAATTATAAAAAAGGTATATAAGTAAACCAATTCCACTTCAATGGACTATTTCAATTTCAATGGACTTCCATTTCAAACTATCCACCGAATGCCAGTAACTGAAGTATAAAGCCACTAGAGGGAGTAGCAGCATTATACCGTAGATTGAGGACATTGACGTCAATTCACAGGATTCACATTTACAGTGATTCATAACAGCTGCTCTGCTTAGAATAAAAACAAGTATTCCAATTGAAAATCCCAGACATTAAATCCATTTAAAAGAAAACCAATGACCTTTTTGAAGAGTCTATTCAAACGTCCACTTGCTTAGTGCACTGTTTCTCAACCAGGGGGCCTCTGGGCAGTCAGGTGTTAAATGAACAGCTATTTATCATAAACATATCTTGTATAGTCGAGGACTGACATGAGTTACAGGCGTCAATAATAAAGTGGGTTTAGAACAGTAAAGTCAAATAGGGAAAGGAGGTTGTGGGTTAGAGAAAGATCATAAACTACAATACATCCACAGTCTTGGAAATTATTGTAAGTTCAGAGTTCAGCCACATCATCAAATCATAAACAGTGCATTCAATATAATTGTCACGGAACAACCTGCATCATCAGTTGAATCAACCACCTAAACCCGCTCACAATCACCAGAGTATTAATCACGAACACCTGCAATCACTTACCACCACCATTCATAAGCTCACTCACCTCAGTCACTCACCAGCTGGTCTCAAGGTTGCATGGCTCACTACACTGGTCGATGTCCGCCTGTCTGCCCGTCCATCCTGGAACTCGTCCCTACCTGTGGAAACGCAAGTTTACTTACAGTGATACTGTACATCCAGCTTTCAGTGCACTCTTCGTTATCTCTCTTATGTTTAAAGCCCTGCCTGAGTTACTTTGAATAGATTAACTTTTGATTCGCAACTACCTGTCTGTCTCCTTAAAGACCGAGAAATGTGAGTTTCATAAGTCCACAATCCACTTCCTGGGCTACATCGTTACCCCTGCCGGTGTGCAAATGGACCAGAGGAAGGTGGAGGCGGTAAGGAATTGGCCACAACCCACGACGATAAAGGAGATGCAGAGATTCTTGGGATTCGCCAATTTCTATCGTCGATTTATCGCCCATTACAGCCAGCAAGCAGCACCTCTTACCTCTCTCCTCCGGCAGAAGGCCAAGTCTCTCACCTGGACCGCAGAGGCTCATCGGGCCTTCACTCAGCTCAAATCTGCCTTCTGCACCGCCCCGGCTCTGTCACATCCAGACCCCAACATCCGTTTTGTGGTCGAGGTGGATGCAGCGACTTTGGGAGTGGGTGCGATTCTGTCCCAATGGAAGGGTGAACCCCCCGTGCTCCATCCGTGTGCGTACTTCTCAAAGAAACTGTCCCCGGCGGAGCAAAACTACGACGTGGGTAACCGGGAGTTGCTGGCCATCAAGCTCGCTCTGGAGGAGTGGCGGCATTGGTTGGAGGGCGCTCAGCACCCCTTTGTAGTGATCACCGATCACAAGAACTTACAGTATCTCCAAGAAGCCAAGCGTCTCAACCCCAGGCAGGCCAGATGGGCCCTGTTCTTCACCCAGTTCCGTTTCAAGATCTCTTACCGTCCGGGAAGTAAGAACATTAAAGCTGATGCTTTCTCCCGCCTCTACCAACCTGATCCAACTCCAGAGGAACCAGAACCCATCCTGCCTTATTCCATCTTCACGTCACCTGTTCTGTGGAAACTCGACAACCAAATCCAAGCCGCCACTCTTATCGAACCTGCTCCGCCAGGAGGTCCAGAAGGGAAAAGATACGTACCCTCCAACTTACGCCTAACCCTTCTGGACTCGGTCCACACCTCTCCGGGATCGGGACACCCAGGCAGTCACCGAACCCTCTCACTTCTCCAGAACCATTACTGGTGGCCCAACATGACCCGAGATGTCACCTGCTATGTCAAGGGGTGTTCGATCTGTGCCATCTCCTCCACACCCCGCCGTCTACCCGAGGGTAAACTGGTCCCTTTGCCCATTCTTCACCGACCCTGTTCCCACCTGGGAGTAGACTTTGCCACCGATCTCCCTCCTTCTAACGGTTTCACCACCATCCTGGTTGTCGTTGACCGATTCTCCAAATCCTGCAAATTAATTCCACTACGTGGATTGCCGTCAGCCCTAGAAACAGCTGAATCCCTCTTTCAACACATATTCAGGAACTTCGGTCTCCCAGAAGACATAGTCTCCGACAGGGGGCCCCAGTTCACCTCTAGGGTCTGGCGAGGCTTCCTCCGCCTCCTGGGAGTATCAGTAAGTTTATCCTCCGGGTACCATCCACAAACCAATGGCCAGACCGAACGGAAGATCCAAGAGATCGGGCGGTATCTCCGGGCATACTGTCACGAACATCAGGACAGCTGGAGCCAGTATTTACCCTGGGCAGAGTATGCCCAGAATTCACTACGCCAGGAAACCACCGGACTCACCCCATTCCAATGTGTCCTGGGATACCAGCCGCCATTGTTTCCTTGGACCGAGGAGCGATCGGAGGTCCCAGCGGTAGATCACTGGTTCCGTGAGAGCGAGAGGGTATGGGACTCAGCTCATGTTCATCTTCAGCGGGCAGTTCGGAGACACAAGGCCAATTCAGACACTCGTCGGTCCACAACTCCCATCTATCAACCCGGGGACCGTGTCTGGTTATCCACCCGGGACATTCGTCTCCGACTGCCCTGCAAAAAGCTGAGTCCCCGGTACATAGGTCCTTTCCGGGTGATGCGACGCATCAATGAGGTCACTTACCGGCTCCACGTACCGGATCTCACCCACCTTCCACGTCTCCCTACTCAAACCCTTCACTAATCCTCTTCTCCCTCCATCCACAGAGCACGAGTTACCCCCCCCTCCACCCGAGGTCGCTCCCACCGAAACCATCTACACCGTCAAAGAAATCCTCGACTCCAGACGGCGGGGCAGTCGGCTTCAATACCTCATAGATTGGGAGGGGTACGGTCCTGAGGAAAGGTCGTGGGCGAACAGGGATGACATCCTGGACCCATCCCTCATCAACGACTTCCACCAAGCCCACCCTATTCGCCCCGCTCCGAGGGGACGCAGCCGTCCGCGCCGTCGATCCCGGGCATCAGGAGACGCCCGTGGGGGAGGGGATAATGTCACGGAACAACCTGCATCATCAGTTGAATCAACCACCTACACCCGCTCACAATCACCAGAGTACTAATCACGAACACCTGCAATCACTTACCACCACCATTCATAAGCTCACTCACCTCAGTCACTCACCAGCTGGTCTCAAGGTTGCATGGCTCACTACACTGGTCGATGTCCGCCTGTCTGCCCGTCCATCCTGGAACTCGTCCCTACCTGTGGAAACGCAAGTTTACTTACAGTGATACTGTACATCCAGCTTCCAGTGCACTCTTCGTTATCTCTCTTATGTTGGAAGCCCTGCCTGAGTTACTTTGAATAAATTACCTTTTGATTCGCAACTACCTGTCTGTCTCCTTGACCAGTATGTGACAATAATGAAACGCATGCAAAAGCACCTAACAATAGTTTAGATTCACAAAGTGCAATTTAGAATATTCTATGAAAAGATCCAGTTAAATGTACTATTATTACTAATAATAATAATAATAATAATCATATATTTATATTATTATTATCATTATATATTTGGTCTGACTCCATTCTGGTTATTTAAAACTCACTTTTCATCATCCAATCCAGTCTGAATGGATAAAATCATGTCCTGTCTTACATTTTTCACTCATAAATATGTGATATCACGATATACTTAAATGGTTGCGAACGACAATTCTCTTTTTACACTTTCAATAAAAGAAAACAAACGAGAAGTTAGATAAGGGAGCGATGAGATAGGGAGGTGGTCTATTTGTTTGTTTTGATTGAGTAAGTGGGAGGCAGGGGCTGAAAATGGCATTCAGTGCTCCTTGCAAGGCTTTGTTTAATTGCTTTTGTGTCAGCGTCAGTTTGGCTCAAAAGAAAGCTGGGGAGAGTTCATGAGACAGAGGGAGAAAAGGCGCCCTGGAGGCTGGTCCAAGACGGAGACATGAGAGGCCTCCAGGGTGGATCAGGGAGCTCGGGAGGCCATGGAGGGACAGGCAGTCACAGGAGCCACGGCGGAGCAGGGAGCAAGGGCGACCGTGGTGGATCTGGGGACTCGGGAGGTCATGGCTGAGCAGGGAGCTTGGACGGCTGTGGTGGATCAGGGGACTCAGGGCCTCTACGGCTGGAGCCATACTACCCCCCAAAAAAATTCCTTGGGGAAAGTAGGGGCTCAATTGGGCAGTCGCACTGGAGGCGCGGGCACTTGAGGGCGCACGGGAGGTGCAGGGACTTAAGGACCCTCAGGAGGCGCGGGCTCTGGAGGGCGTTGTCGAGGAACTGGCACTGGAGCGTGCACAGGGCAGGAGTCAACAGCGGCCGGCGGCCCTCTTCCACCTCCACTCCGCTGCAAACCATGCCAACTTTTTTAGCATTTTGTAAAACTGTGGAGAGAAATAACCAGTGCTGAAACCATAGACTGTAAAAAAAGATGGACAGCGCATCTCCGCTTCCTTCCAATATAGAAAAGTGAAGCCAAAGCATCTCAGTATGGCTGCTGCCATAGTGAGTAAATTACGTCATTTGGAGCCAGAGTCTGCGCAGTAGAGTCATGAGGTGGAGCCGCGGAATCAAACTCCCGCAGACCCAATCAACCATAATGACACGACCCGTTTTTTAGCATCAAATTACTAGCTAAAATCACTAACTTATCACAAAACGAAATAATTGAACATGTGTCAGTGTGATAACAACTACATTAAATGACCAAACCATATTTTGGAAAATTATATTGGAAGTTTAATGTATTTTTTTTATTTTGACTCAAGTCTCATTCGTTTACATGGAGAGGGCAGGGTTCATGACCTGTACTGCAGCCAGCCACCAGGGGGCGACCAAAGAGCCCGCAGCTTCACTTTTAAAGACTTGTGAGGCACACCCGGCTCAAATAGGCGGTTTCATGACCCTTTAAGATATTTTGTATGAAAACCGGGAGGCTTGTGACTGTCCCATTGACTGCCAAGTAATTTTCACTGTCAAGGTCCATAGAAGTATGAAAAGCATCGCCAAAATAGTCCATCTGCCATTAGTGGTTCAATCTGACTGTTATGAAGTAATGAGAATACTTTTAAGAAAATAAAAATAACAACTATATTCAACAATTAAACTCCCATCAGCGTAACGCCATTTTAAAGAATATCCACTGGACGCACATTACTTAGCAGTGAATGAGACATTCACAAGCTTCCCGGTTTTCATACAAAATATCTTAAATTGTGTTTCGAAGACAAACTAAGCTTTTACGGGTTTGGAACAACATGGGGCTAAGAGATTAATGACACAATTTTCATTTTGGGGTGGAGTAACCCTTTAAGTAAATTGTTATTTGTTTACATGACATGACAGTCATTAAATTAAAAGCTCTATTGAAAATGACTGCAAAATGCAAGTCTGCAAAATGACAAAAAAATACTAAATGTAAAATAGGCAGGAAAACAACATAATTGAAAAAATGAAATGGAAATTCATGCTAGTCTTTTCAGCAGGGTTGAGTCAGCTGAGACAAGTAAAACATCTTTATCTATCCGAACAAAACATAACTACAAGCAGAAAAAACATGCTCAGTCACATTTCCACCTCCCCCAAAAACAATACACAACACCACAACCAAGGTTTATGACCGATAAAATATTACCATATTCTTGTGTATTCTCCTGCCTGGCAGTGACAGATAGCTAGATAAGGGCAGTGTAACATCACTTTGCCCCCGGTACTGTGAGCTTCATATAATTATTCATGAGAGGACCAGATTTCCCAGAAGATCTCTGAACTTCCCTCCTCCGTATTTGACCTCTGCAGCAGATGGAGTGTCATTCAGTGGATATATCGAGCTGTACTGCATTTGTTTGATGTGACTACCACTGATGTCTTGTGTTTTAATTGCTTGTGTGCATACATTTGTTCTGATGTTTTTGGTGACTAATAATGCTGAATTAATGGAGACCAACAACGGAGTGGTTCATAGTTGTTAAGGCAATGTACCATTAAACCTAAATATTCAGTGACAAATAAAACTGAAGTAGCGAGCCACAAAGCCAGTCTTTAGAAATTACCACAAATGCAGCTAATATGACCACAGGAAAAGTCACCTTGTTTACTCTGCATGTGTGTGAGGACATATGCTAAAATAAAAAAATTGAATGAAATTCTACATAATGGTGACACAAAAGGGAAAATGCAAAACATTTAACTTGAATAAAAGCACTTTCGGTTTGTTTATATTCTGAAAACTGAAAAGTGTTTATGCCAGCAAGTGTAAATGAGGCAAATAGCCTGGGCGGAAAATAATTGGACGTTCAATTTAGCACATCATGACTTCAACTGCATTTAAGGCTCATTAAACATTACCCCGACATGAATAGTTTTACAACAGTAACCAAAGCATATCTTTCCTACACAAATAATAATAATAAGTATTATTATTATTAACCATTTTTATTATATAACAAATAACAATTATATTTCCCACTAAATTGTTCAGCGCTTAGGAATTCCTCTCTTTTCACTTCACATGCTTCCCTTGGGTGCCAAAGTCTGCAACTGTTATAATTTTAATTTAGGTAGGTCTTTTTCAGCTGTGAGTCCCAAAATGGGGTTGCTGGCTAACAGGTTAAGAAATATAAGAGTTCCTACCACTGCTATGCATAAAATACCCAGTTCTATCTTCCAGCAAAAACAGACAGCAGTGACTCTTTGGATGTGCTTTACAACTGTTTTGATGAGATAAAAGGTTGGATGGCTAATCATTTTCTACAACTAAATTAAAGCAAAATTGAAATTCTGATTTTAGGCCACTCAAGGGCTTCATCTGTTTTTAATTTAGAATTTATTGATTAAATTATTTTTTTTTTTATGAAAGTTTCTAATTGTCTGGGAAAATGCACCTGAACAGCATTTTAAAATGAGCACCAATCCCTTTTATCTAATCAGTGAATGGCATGTTTCCATTATGGGCTTTATTGTTTATTTGTTTAGAACTGCTCAGTTTCCTAATAACATTCAACAGCGGCAACTGTAAATGTACCATATAGGCAAATATATTTTGGCTTACTGTTGTACATTTGCACATCTTTCTCTTCACATTCTGAAGCTTTAAGCAGCCTAATACCCGTTCTCGACTGTCTCAGACCCATGAAAGACGGTTGATTGGGCTGGTTCAGTCAACATCCACAGCTCCAGCTGTGCTGAACAGTCCAGCGTTATGCCAACAATGCCCACTCAAACTCTAATCAATGCAGCCCACGTCCCTCTCGCCACATATCTGAGCTTTCTACAGGAGCCGTGGCTACTTCAGAGATTTTGCAAAGCATTTTTTGCAGAGATAATAGAGCTTTAATGGAAGGGCATGGGATGAGCTCCTGATTTACTATCTGTGTTCGGCAACACAGTGCCAGCCAATAGGCTTGTTCACAGGCTGCGGCTCAGCAAAGCTCATTTGCTCATGAGGCTGGGATGTGCCGGTTGATAGCAGAGCTTCATTATGAAGGCTTCTGCTTATGTTTATTTATCTTGTGCTTTTGGTTTGTTCGCTTTGTTTGCTTTTGTCTCCATATGCCTTCTTTTTGTCCAGTTGGAGGGCGACCTTGCTGTGCGAGTGCAGATTGTGTAATTTCCTGATTTGAAATAGACATTGGCACATTGATTTCATTGTCGCAAATATGATTAAACGGATGTCACAATTGACATGGAGGTTATGCAGAGACTTGAGATATATAAGAGGCTTGGAATAATGAATGCTTGGAAGTGATTGTTTCAAAAGAGTCTCTGGGATGGAATAAGTAGGGCTTAACAATTAATTGAAATAAAACAAAAGAATGCAATTTAATTAAATAAACATATGTGCCGAGTGAAGTGCAATATGCACAAATTATCTTTTCAAAATTATAATAACAATCGCTTATTAACAAAACAGAAGGTTTAAGGGAAGTTTTGGATCAAAGTAAAATGTTTATGGTTTAATATGTAAAAAAACAACAACAACAACAACAATAATAATAATAATAATAATAATAATAATAGTATATATATATATATATATATATATATGTATAAATAGTGTATAAATAGTTTCATTTTATTTTAAAGTGAAAGTGACGTGACATACAGCAAAGTATGGTGACCCATACTCAGAATTCGTGCTCTTTATTTACCCATCCAAGTGCACACACACAGCAGTGAACACTCACACACTGTGCACACACACCCGGAGCAGTGGGCAGCCATTTATGCTGCGGTGCCCGGGGAGCAGCTGGGGGTTCGGTGCCTTGGGCAAGGGCACCTCGTCATGGTATTGAAGGTGGAGAGAGCGCTGTACATTCAATCCCCCAGCTGACAATCCCTGCCGGACCGAGACTCGAACTCACAACCTTTCAATTATGAGGCTTCTCTACCATTAGGCCACAACAACAACTATAATAATACATTTATCAGAAAAAATGGGTCCCCGCAAAACAGGGGCGTAGCCATCATTTCAAAAGTGGGGGGCACGGAATGTCTAGTATTATACCTGTTTTTTTTTTTTGTTAACCCTTGTCTAATTGACAGGTTTTATTTTTAATCATACCTTTTTGCTTAACGTGCTTTATGATTATATTATTATATATGATTATAAAACAGAAAGAAAGAAAGAAAGAAAGAAAGAAAGAAAGAAAGAAAGAAAGAAAGAAAGAAAGAAAGAAAGAAAGAAATACAACAGCCTGTCACTGGGACATTACACTTAAAAGGACAGTATTGAACCTTATTTACCCCAAAAAGTTTCATAGTTGTACATTAAATTACATATTGGTACTCTAAGGTACTAATGTGCACCTTTATGAGTATACGTTACAAAGATGTTTTCATAAGGGTACTATTGTTTACATATTTCAAATTGTTATTTTGTGTATGTTGTATGTACAGTACATGGCACACATTAATGGATACTTGCACATTCACATACTACTTTATTCTGTTCTGTTCTATTATACAGTCCGTGTTTCAGGAGTTAAATAAAAAAAGTAATTCAAAACAAACTATTGCAAAGAAACTATGTACTGAGCTCAACTGACAAACATGTCAAGGCATGTAGACCCTAAATCAATTAAACAACGAGATTAAATAATAATTTTGTGACATTTCCTTTAAGCTTTCTGGCTGGTTTGTTTAAAAGTAGTAGCTTTTTGACAAAATATTAAAGCTAACATATATCTCAATATATAAAGCTACTTAAAACTGAAGTATAAAAAAGTACAAATTAGTCTGATTAGTCGATGTAAAAAAGGTATAAGAAATATCTTATCATAGACAATGATGTAAATAATATGTCCTTACCTCTGAAGCCTCATTGAAACGTTCTGCCTCATTCACTCTCAACTCTGAATTCACTTCTGCCTCGGTCTAAATAAAGTAGTGTTTGAAACGTGCATACAGGGAATAGTGACATACAGAAGAAAATAACAAATTAAGTACACTGCTGGACAATAACCAATCATTTGTATCCTAAATTATTTTTAACACTTTAGTATGGGCAACACATATTCACTATTAACTATGACTTTTGCCTCAATAAACTCTTAATTTACTGCTTATTAATAGCTTGTAAGGTAGTCGTTGTAGTTGTTAAGTTTAGGTATTAGGTAGGATTATGGGATGCAAAATATGGTAATGAAGAATACCATACCAAGTTATTTATCGTACTAATGTAACTTTTTGTCCCTATATTTTTTGCTAATTATGTGTTTTTTTATGATTGGTGCATATATAATCCTACAAACGCTTGTATATCAATATTGTATACAATATAAAAACAGCCAGGTGTTAAAAGCCACTCTATCTGTTCTCACCTGTGAAGTTTATCATCCTGATTCTGCCCAGGCTGTCACGAACCTCCGGTCGTGATTCTGGTTTTCTTGCTGCTCTGAGATTACTGGTGGGCGTGGTCTCCAGTGTTCCTGTCTACTCTCCTGAAGCTCAATCAACTCTATCAAGCACACCTGTTCCACATCATGCAATCAACTCACCTATAAAAGCCAGTTCTACTTTCCAGTCCCCGCCGGATCGTTGTACCACTCAGTACGAGTACATGCCAGCCAAATCTATGCCCTGAGGGTTCTGTATTTTGTCAGTTTCTCAGGAATTGTGAGCTAACCCGTTTTTCCCTGTCTTGACTGCAGAATTCCAGCCTGAACCTCGGACTCAGATCTCTCACCTGGACCTTGGAACACAGAGTGCTGGAACCCGGACCACAAACCCTCTAACCTACCAGAACATTCACCACTCAGTTCACATCTCTGTTTATACTGGTTGTAAATAAACTCACCTTAATTGAACTGTAACTCTGGTCTGCATTTGAGTTCTGGCCCCCGGACCTGACACAGGCAAACCTAGGCTGTCTGTTTCTTGTTCATTCTTGACAACATAAAAGCATAAAATTAGTCCAATAATGAAAGAGCACCCCTAAATTAAGATCGTTCCAATATCGGATCGTCAATGCATGCATAACGTTACTTGATTGAAATAGGCCTTCATTATGTAGAATTGGTGTTAAACCTGTCACAACGCTGTAAACGCTGTGAAATCTCAGTTCAACATTATCTTTATTCTTATTTGAAGGTTTCTGATAACATACATACATTACAAAAGTGTTACGAAAAAATAAACCGAAAATGAGTGCATGTTTGTCCAGGCAGCTTTTTTTCTCTCCATATAATTAACATCAAAACCTGCTAATTATTTAACAAGAGCAATAGGCATAGATACACCCAACATTGTGCAACACTATTCGGATACCACATGCCAACTTACGCTGCTTGACTTTTTCATAAAAAAGGAGTGAAGAGTTTTTTGCTGCTTTGAACTCAGCACGACCTCTATGAATGTTGGATACAGAGCGGGACCGCGGGTGCGAACATATGGCGTGTCCAAACGTGACAAACTGAGTGACTATTGCCATGGAAACGTAAACGTCATGCATAGACTATCTTGGTTTATATATATATATATATATATATATATATATAATTCTGAATTTATATACATTGCTCCATTAAAACCTCAACATGTCGAGAACACAACTGTCCAATGAAAAAGTGCGGGGGATGAATAAACTTTTTATAAAAAGTGAGGGGGACACGTCCCCCGCGTCCCCCGCGTAATCTACGCGCCCCTGCGCCCAAAATAATGCAGCCCTAGTATTTCAATAGCAATATATATATATATATATATATATATACTGTATGCATATATATATATATATATATATATATACACTGTATGCATATATATATATATATATATATATATATGTTATTATTATTATTGTTATTATTATTGTTGTTATAAACAACACCCCCTCCCCCTAACAAATCCACAAATCATGCAATATTTTACAGTGAAATATTAAAATATTAAAATATAAAAAAATAATTTTACAATAAAATATTTCATAAAATAGTAATTAGTTTTCCCTTGTAAATGTAACATCAAATAAAGATTTAAATCCACTTTGCATTACATTTTACATGTAGTCATTAAGCATACTTACTGATCGATGCTGGACTGATAAATGCTAGTGCAGGGATCTAAGCCTAAGAGGGATGCTATCACAATATTCCCATTTTAATTACCTGTAATAAACATTCCTAATCACCCTACTGAGACTGTGACTGATGGAGAGTGACTTCCCAACACATGAACTGTCTAAATACATTGTGTCCTTCTCTCCTTCTATTATTTTCAATCAGCTCTTAGTTCCTCATAAAGCAACACTTGATGTTATAATCCATCCCAGAGTAGAAGAACTCCACACATTCCTTCAAACTAATTGCACATTTGTATGCCGCCAGAGTTGCAAATTCAGAAAATCATCACAAAATACAATTGCAGAAGTATAAAGAGGGTAAAGATTGCATTTTCACAACCATAAAGACAGCAACTAATGTGATCTCCTTAACCAACAGCACACATGCAATAGAGCGGCAAAAAGACTGAACGGCAAACTATCCGTCAACCCAACTTTTGACTAAAGCTACCCTTGAGATGAAAGTGATAATAGAAAAGAGATAAGATGAAAGAGAGAGACTCTTCTTGAACACTCCTGCTGTGTTAAGAGAGGAATAAGCTATGTTGAGAAATGTATTATACTAGATTGTCCCTACTCATCATGCTGATACATTTACACTTCTGAGCAGTGAATATATGAGTCAACAGATATATTAAAACGACAAATAAACGCACCCCTGATGGACACAGTTAAGTGAAGGACTCATGATACTGATTCAAACTATATTCAAGCATACAACAGTTTTATTTAAAATATTGTAGCCCACATTTGCATCTAGATTTAGAAAAAGGTGTGTCAACATGTTTATTAATACAATGATATTTGGTTCATGTGCTAATTTTTTTATTCTGGTCATGAAAGATGAACTAGACCCAAACTCATAAAGCCATTGTATGACTTCCAAATAATGTAGTAGGATATAGTAACTAGAATATAGTAGTATTGCATGGTTAAACTGATAATCATGACTATAAAAAAAAAAAAACTGCTATAAAAAATGCACACAATGTTATGGTAAGCAGACTGGACAGATGAATGTTTAAACAATGCTGTATATTTATTGATTCAGCAATTGTGGGAGCAGGGAGAAATGGTGAGTATGACTGTTAATAGTTTGACGAGAGAGTAAATGATATACTGAAGGTACTTGTCTTGCCAGGAACTCGTGGATGATGAGGAGAAGAACACACCCCAGATCAATGGCGGCCCGCTGACAGACGAGGGGAGACAGATGAGGAAGACACAGGAACCCACGAGGAGGAGGAACAGGAGGTAAGTTTCTGAACAGGTAAATATCAGGTAGGTCGTAACGTGTAGCTGTTGAGAGTCCACTTCGTATAATCGAGATGGGACAGAGTGCTGGAGTTGGGTGTGTGCCTTTATAGTGCTGGGTAGATTGGGTGATTAATGAGGTGCAGGTGACGTGAATCAGAACTCAGGTGATTGAGATCATCGTGACGGATTGGTGGTGGAGCCTGGCTGATCTGTGACACTTCCCCCCTCTCCACGGCCCACTCCAGAGGGCAGAGGGGCCCGACGACGGGGTGGTCTACCCCTGGCTCTAGGTGCTGGACGATCAGGGAATTTGGCATGGAACTCCTCCATGAGAGCCGGATCCAGAATGTCGTCCCTGGAAATCCATGATCTTTCCTCAGGACCATATCCTTCCCAATCTATAGGTATTCCAGCTTACCACCACGATGTCGGGAATCCAGGATTGCTCTGACCTCGTAGATGGCTCCATCCTCCTGGATCAGCGGGAGAGGGGTTTCCGTGATCAAGCCAGGCTCTGTGGAGGGAGAAACAGGAGAGTGGTAAGGTTTGAGGAGTGAGACATGGAATATGGGATGAATTCTGTATTGTGGAGGTAGGTTTAGCTGGAAGGTGACCGGTTTGATCTGCTTTTGGATGGTGAAGGGGCCAATGAATCTGGGAGCGAGCTTCTTGCAGGGCAGGTGTAATCGGATGTCCCGTGTTGACAGTCAGACCTTCTGTCCAGGTTGGTATGATGGAGCATCGGACCTTCGAAGGTCTGCTGTCATCTTGCGCCTGCGTAGAGCTCGTTGAAGGTGATGGTGTGCTTCGTCCCAGACCCTCTCGTTCTCTCGGAACCAGTAGTCCACCGCAGTAACATCCGATGGCTCCCCATCCCAGGGGAACATGGGTGGCTGGTACCCGAGTACGCACTGGAAGGGAGTGAGTCCAGTAGATGATTGCCGGAGGGAATTCTGAGCGTACTCGGCCCAGCCAATGAACTGGTTCCAAGAGTGCTGGTGGCTGTGGCAGAAGGTTCACAGGAAACGTTCAATTTCTTGAATCTTTCTCTCCGTCTGCCCATTGGTCTGAGGATGGTAACCAGACGTTAAACTTACAGTCACACCTAGGAGTTTGAAGAAGCTCTTCCAGACCCGTGAGATAAACTGAGGGCCACGGTCAGAAACAATGTCTTCGGGAATACCAAAATATCTGAACATGTGGTTAAACATAAGCTCTGCTGTCTCCATAGCTGTGGGTAGGCGCTTGAGAGGAATCAGACGGCAGGACTTGGAGAATCTATCCACCACTACCAGGATGCCAGTGTTACCATCAGAAGCTGGTACATCTGTGACAAAGTCTACTCCTAGGTGTGACCACGGTCTGTTGGGGATGGGCAGCGGAAAGAGTTTCCCTGCAGGAAGGTGGCGAGGACTCTTGGATTTTGCACACTCTTTACAACCCTGGACGAACCTTCTCACGTCCCTAGCCATGTTCGGCCACCAGTAATGATCTTTCAGTAGCGAGAGGGTAGCGTTGGCCCCAGGGTGGCCAGTGCCTAGTGATGAGGGAGTGGAGGGGATTAGAAGGGTGCGATAAGTCCTAGTGATGTACTGTGCTCCAGGTGGGCAGCCCGGCGGAGAGGCTGTGGAGGCATTGGAAGAGGGAGCGGATTCGGAGTTCCATTGAATGGGACAGACGAATATACTTTCAGGGATGATGGATTCAGGCGGGTCTTCCTCCTCAACTGGAGCGTGAAGGCGAGACAGTGCGTCTGCTTTGATATTCTTATGGCCTGGATTATATGTGATGGTGTAATGGAAGCAAGTAAAGAATAATGCCCAGCGTGCCTGGCATGGGTTTAGCCTCTTTGCCTCTCTCAGATATTGCAAGTTTTTGTGATCCGTCAATACTGTGAAAGGATGTTGGGCTCCCTCAAGCCAATGTCTCCATTCCTCTAGGGCCAATTTGATAGCGAGGAGCTCCCTATTCCCGATGTCATAGTTGCGCTCCGCCGGGCTGAGCTTATGTGAAAAGAAGGCACATGGATGGAGTTTCGCGGGGTTCCCCTGCTGCTGTGACAGGGTCGCTCCTACCCCCGTGGTCGAAGCATCTACTTCAACAATGAATGGTCTTTCTGGATCAGGATGTATGAGGATTGGAGCTCGGGTGAAAGCTTCCTTCAGCTTCTCGAAGGCCTCCTCGGCTGCTGGGGACCAGGACAGAGACTTGGGCTTGTTACGGAGCAGGTTGGTGAGTGGACTGGTAAGGGTGCTGTAGTTTTGAATGAATCGATGGTAGAAGTTAGAGAATCCCAAGCATCGCTGGAGTTCCTTGATGATGGAAGGTTTGGGCCAGGTCTTGATAGCTTCCACCTTCCCCTTGTCCATCCGGATGCCACCACTGTCAATATGATAACCTAGGAACTGTACGGAGGATTGGTGGAAAGAACACTTCTCTGCCTTGAGAAAGAGTTAATATTGACGTAGACGTTGAAGGACCTCCGCAACGTGGTGGCGATGTTCGGCCAAGCTCCGAGAGTAGATCAGGATGTCATCGATGTAGACCAAAACGAATCGATGGAGGTACTCTCGGAGCACCTCATGCATGAAATCCTGGAATACGGAGGGTGCGTTGACTAGGCCATATGGCATGACCAGATATTCATAATGGCCGGTAGGGGTCACGAAGGCTGTTTTCCATTCATCCCTCTAACGTATACCCCTCACTGAAGTGAGCATAGCATTCAGGAATTTCAACAGATTGTTTCTCAATGGGACTTTCGATGGAGGTGGAATTTAGAGAGTGCTCTTCCAGTTATGGATTGGACTTGGTAAACTTTGGAGTTGGCCGTGGTGTGGATCTTGAGCTGGCGGCAGAGGTTCCCTGATATGAAGTTCCCGGCTGATCCCGAGTCAAGGAGGGCATGGATTGGAATTGAAACCTTGGATACAATCAGCGTTATCACTATAGTAAGAGGTTGCATGTTCTGAGGAGGATGTCGAATAGCACTCACCCATAGACGAGGTGGTCGAGTGGGGCATGTTGTGATCACATGCCCTCCGCCTCCGCAGTAAAGACATAACCCCTTGGAGATTTGCCTCTGCCGCTCAGCGAATGACAAACACATATTTTCTGTCATCATGGGTTCCGGTTCTGGTTCTGGAGGGTTACAACTCACTGGGGGCTGTTGAGAAGGAGTGCAACGGTTACGAAAAGGTGATTCATCAAAACAGGATTGCATGCGGGATGAACACCGGACAGAATGTTGAAACAGATTTTCTAAGCCACATTTGTCATCATATCCAGCCAGCTGTAGTCGAAGCCTGGGCTCTAATCCCTGCCGATATGTGGTGAGTAATGATCATTCCAGCCGCTAGCCGCGGCAAGGGTTCTGAATCTCAGAGCATATTCCTTGATGGGTAAGGACCCCTGCCGGAGATGGTACAATTGGTCGCTGGCGGATGGATCACCATACGGACATCCGAAAACTTCCCTGAAATAAGCGACAAAGTTATCAAATGACTGAATTATATTACTGGATTGAGCCCAGATCGTTTCAGCCCACTGCAAAGCCTTGCCAGAGAGGAGTGAGATGATGAACGAAACTTTTGATCTCTCCGTTGAATAGAGATGTGGTTGCATTTCAATGTAGAGTGAACAATGCAGAAGAAAACCATTGCACTCCTCCGCCACACCAGAGAAGGGCATTGGTTTGGCCATGGGATTGGCGATCATAGACGGCGAGTAAGTGGTGATGGTTGATGCGGAAGTGATTGATGTAGTGGATGAGGTGGCTGGCATGAGAACTCGTCGTAGATTATCCACGAGTTCCTGGAATGGATCCGGCCGGCTCATGCTGAATCACTCTGTCTGGGTCCGATCTTCTGTTATGGTAAGCAGACTGGACACAGATGAATGTTTAAACAATGCTGTATATTTATTGATTCAGCAATTGTGGGAGCAGGGAGAAATGGTGAGTATGACTTTTAGTAGTTTGACGAGAGAGTAAAGGATATAATGAAGGTACTTGTCTTGCCAGGAACTCGTGGATGACGAGGAGAAGCACACACCCCAGATCAATGGCGGCCCGCTGACAGACGAGGGGAGACAGACGAGGAAGACACAGGAACCCACGAGGAGGAGGAACAGGAGGTAAGTTTCTGAACAGGTAAATATCAGGTAGGTCGTAGCGTGTAGCTGTTGAGAGTCAGGTGTGTGCCTTTATAGTGCTGGGTAGATTGGGTGATTAATGAGGTGCAGGTGACGTGAATCAGAACTCAGGTGATTGAGATCGTCGTGACGGATTGGTGGTGGAGCCTGGCTGATCTGTGACAAACTGTATTCTTGTAGCTTCACACAATTTCGGTTGAACCACTGATGTCACAAGGACTACTTTAATGATGTCCTTACTACCTTTCTGGGCCTTTAACCTGTCAGTTGTGCTGCTGTCTATGCAGGGCCAGAAAGCTCTGAAGATGAAGTTTCAAAATTCAAAATTTGTATTCATCACATACACAATTATACAGAATATAACCAGCAGAGAAATATATTGTGTTATATGGAATACAAACACAAGAGAATATACATAAATATAGGTATGGAAAAAAAATGAAGTAAAAAATAAAAACAAATAAAATGTGTAATAAAATAAAATGTGCAGGACAGTATGCTGTAGACTTAAATAAATAAATAATAATATAAGCAGTGATGAGCAAGAAGAATGTGCAAACAGGTTGTACAGGGTACTTACATAGAAGCAATACAAATGGTAGATATATATAAACTTTATATTCATAAAAATATATCATGAATCAGTGTATAAATTCCACAAAAACAAAGCAGCACCACTGTTTTCAAGTAATGTTAAGGATACAGTCTGTGAATGCAAAGACCTTCTGACAGATTAACAGTGAAAATGGCTTTTGCCACTAATAGCTTAATCACTTTAATAACGAATTAAATTAGATTTTGGAAGATATTGTGTTTTATTTTGTTTTCGCACATGCCTCTAATAACCACATCTGCATGACATTTTACTAAATGGCAAATAATTTTTTTTTTTAAAAGGAACACACTCTCCTGCAAGCTGTTTTTCATTGTAAGATTAGGTATTTTCTGTGAGGTGTTCCCACAAACAAATGCACACACACACACACACACACACACAGGTCTCATCATTGTTGTAAATGAGGCCCAGAACCACAGTATCATCAGCAAATGTGATAATAGAATTGGAGCTATGAGAGGACATGCAGTCGTGTGTGTAGAGAGAGTAGAGCAGGGGACTCAGGACACAGCCCTGTGTGGCTCCTACATTCAAGGTGATGGAGTTTGAGATGAATTGCCCTACTTTCACCACTTGAGGTCTGCCAGTGAGAAAATATTGAATCCAGTGAAAATTGAAAATATTATTTGACTCTACCCCAGGTTCCCAAGTGCGCTCTTGATATCTCGTTTCCCTAGCGTTTCTGATGCAGCTCGAGTTCCCGGAGGGGAACGTCCCAGGTTACTTATGTAACCATGGTTCCTCGAGGGAACGAGACGCTGCGTCGCAGGGCCATACTTCCGGCATCCCTACTAGAGCTATGCTTCATTCCCAGAAGCTAACGCCGGTTGCACCTCACATGCTTTTAAGCCTCCTGGTCATTACGTCACCCGCCCATGATCATGATGTCTTTCCCATCGTTTGGACTGATTACACATATGAGTCAGAGCATGGTATCGCTGAAGGTGTTCCCCTAGCATTTCTGACACAGCGTCTCATTCCCTCAGGGAACCATGGTTACATATGTAACCTGGCACGTTTATGTACCATTACACACATGATATATATATATATACATATATACTCTAGTCTAGATAAATTTTGCTTTTTTTAAACTTTATATTCATAAAAAAATATCATGAATCAGTGTATAAATTCCACAAAAACAAAGCAGCACCACTGTTTTCAAGTAATGTTAAGGATACAGTCTGGGAATGCAAAGACCTTCTGACAGATTAAGAGTGAAAATGGCTTTTGCCACTAATAGCTTAATCACTTTAATAACGAATTAAATTAGATTTTGGAAGATATTGTGTTTTATTTTGTTTTCGCACATGCCTCTAATAACCACATCTGCATGAAATTTTACTGAATGGCAAATATATATATTTTTTAAAAGGAACACACTCTCCTGCAAGTTGTTTTTCATTGTAAGATTAGGTATTTTCTGTGAAGTGTTCCCACAAACAAATGCACACACACACACACACACACAGAGAGAGAGAGAGAGAGAGGGGGAAGCATCTATGATAACACTTTCCTTTTGTGAACCAGAGCTAATTATGGAGTGGCAAAGTTAATAATCTGGCAATTTTCTCCACACAGTGTAGGAGTGGCAAGCAGCACATCTGAGAGATCTCATTCGGTCCCGTCGGGCAATTAAATGACTACACTCCATGTGAAGGCAATCATTGCACATTTCATACACCCGCACACTCCTAACACACTTCAAAGTCTCTTTGTAGCAAACCCTTTTGCTGGAGTCAAGACTCCTGTTTATATGCCAAGAGAGAAGTGTCATAAGAGAGGTTGTAAGAGCATATTAAGACATGGTCTGAAACACACTTAAACAACTTTGTGGTTTGTGGTCCAAGTGTGCTAACTTTGAAGACTAGTGTACTGCTAAACACTGACAGTTCACTTTTAGCAGATACAGATACACACATTTAACATTTCCCTTTCCCTTTTGAGAAACTGACTCACTTTGTACTCAGCTGCATATCAAAATTGTTGTACAATCAAATGCTCTCTAGAATGAGAAAGCCCCACCCCTAAAACCACCTGACAAATAGTGTCAGTTGTGTTTGACTGCTCCTTACCTTCTATCAGCAGGATTTGCCGCTTTTTTTTTCTGAATCAAATTACGATTGAGATTTAAAATGTGTTTTGTTTTGTTTTTATTAAAAAGAAAGAAAGAAAGAAAGAAATAAGCTTTATGGTTGCTACGCTTGTTTATAAAGCTGCACACTTTCATAATTTCCGATGATTATATATGATTATATGACTATAAAGTAATACTAATACTAATAATATTAATAATTTTTAAATAAATAATATTTAATTTACTGTTATCCTAAATAAAAAATATAAAACGTATATTGCTATTGTAATATTATACTGTAAAATAAATTGTATTATACATTTATAAATGTAAATATAAATGTATAATTGTATTATACATTTATATTTACATTTTGTAAGGGTTTGCTACAAAAAAACATATTTTATTATTATCAATGTTGAAAACAGTTAAATAATTAGCTGATTCATATTTTGTGGAAACTGTGATACAATTGTTTATTATTGACTAATTAATATAAAATAATTTAGATTTACATCAGAACTGTACAAATACAATATTAATATTAATGGCTGTCTAAATTTCTCATTTTTAAACATTAACTATCAAGCTTTTATTTTGGCGAAAAAAAATGAGTTTACAAGTACATAACACAGTGCTACACTTGACTAAATCATGCAACACATATCATTTTATTCAATTGCAGTCTTTGCGATTTGATAATGAGGAGGGAACGGATACGTCACATCGGAGATAGGCCGACAAAATCTAGCCAGAGAGACCTATCCACTTCGAGTGTTACTAAATGAGCCAATGGACATTGGCATGCGGATTTCGCGTCTGGCTGCCACACCCTGCAGCGCAGTTATAAAAGACAGCAGGTGCACCGCATTAATTCATGGTTTCGCTGAGGAGCCGAGCCGGTGTCCTGGCTGGTCAGCGGTGGTACAGAAACTGTGGCAATGGGACATGACGTTCCTTATCAGTCGGTCACTCTCGGCATTACGTTGGAGATAGACCGATGAAATTGGGATCCCTACAAAAGCGCCACAGGATCAGCCACTTCCAGCACCCTGTGAAGGGCTCCTAATCCTTCCTATAAGGCAGACGATAGAACTGGGTTCTACACAGGGATGGTCAACTACTGCTGTTCCTAGAGCAACCCAAACAGTAGGACTTAAATAACACTGGGAAAGTGTGCCCTTCTGCTTGGAAGAGGGACACTGCTGAGTTACCTCTTGTGGATGGTGCTTGTGCTGAAGCGATAGTGAGAGCTACCTGCTGGGGTAGGTCACCTAGAACCTCTGCGTCCCGTCCAGGGACCACAAATCGAGTTTCCACAATCTGGACGCGGGTGCCAAGGGGTGCACTGTCTCTGAGAAAGCAGATCCTTCCTCAGAGGAATTGGCCAGCGAGGGGCTGTCGCGAGGAGCATGAGTTCCGAGAACCATGTCCTGTTGGGCCAATATGGAGCCATTAACAGAACTTGCTCCTCGTCCTCCCTGATCTTGCACAGTGTCTGTGCTATCAGGCTCACTGGGGGGAATGCATTTTTGTGCAGGCCCTGGTGCCAGCTGTGTGCCAGTGCATCCATGCCGTGCGTTACCTTGGATAGGGAGTAGAACCACTGGCAGTAGGCAGTTTCTGGAGATGCAAACAGGTCTACCTGAGGAACTCTGAACCGACTCCAAATCAGATGGACCGCCTGGGGATGGAGTCTCCATTCTCCAGAAAATGCCGCTCGAGACAGCTGGTCGGCCACCTGATTGAATACTCCTGGGATGTGGATGGCACGAAGGGACCTCAAATGCTTCTGACTCCAGAGGAGGATGTGACGAGGGAGTGGCGATATGCGACGGGAGCGTAAACTGCCTTGTCGGTTGATATACGCAATGGTCGCCGTGTTGTCCGTACGGAACAGGACATCCTTGCCCCGAAGGCACCTTCTGAGGCGGCTCAGGGCAAGACGTACTGCCAGCATCGGCCACAACCCACCCCTTTTCTTGGGCACAATGAAGTAAAGGCTGTAAAACCCTGACCCCATATCGGCTGGAGGGACCGGCTCTATCGCATCCTTCGCCAGCAAGACTACAATTTCCACATGCAAGACAGGGGCATCGATGGCCTTGACTGAAGTGAACCGGATGCCCCTGAACTTGGGGAGACGAATGGGCAGGAGGGGTGCTCTTGGGCAATCCACTGCTGCCTGCTGGCGAGAGAGGAGGAGGGAAGCAATCCTGTGAATCACAGTTCATCACTCTCCTCCTCTTTAGACCCAGAGACTGAGGAAACTGAAGATAACACTGAAAAAAAAGTATGAAAGACGAATGGGACTTGCTGTGAACTCAGCGACACAAGTGCAAAGCGTAGTCAGTCAGTGTATTTGATTCAAGGTCAGGCGACTGTCTTCGGTTGGACTTTTATTAATGTTATGAGACAACAAACCTTCAACTTGGCATTGTAATGTTTCTGAAGAAGCATTTTGTTTATGATTATGGAGTTTTATGGAACACCCTCAGCATGAGTCAAAATGACATTTATATGAGATGGAGTAGCATTTTGCATTCCTGCAAGGGAAGACTGACAAATGTACAGAGATATATGGCTCTTATTTTATGAACACAACATCTAGAGGAGTAATCTATATCCATTGCCTTCAGCAACCCGTGGCAGTGTTCAAGGATATATATATATATATATATATATGTTTGGAATGTCCACAGACACAACAAGTAAACAAATTACTGACATGACGGTTTCATAACTTTGGCCAGTAATGTCATGATCTGACATTAACAGCAAGAAAGGAAGGGCTGCACTTACAATTACAGGCTATAGTAAACAGCAACAAACCACAATGCATACAGATTTTACTAGATATTCCCTTTTTATATATATATATATATATATATATAGCTAGCATGGTAATATTTGAAGCACACTGCAGTAGTGTGTATGGTACAGCATGGGTATATAAAAAATGCAATACAGTTATACAATAATAAAATATTGCATCATTTTACAAATACAATATAATAAAATGCACAGTGCAATTTAACGATTTGTGTACAACTTGTTTTAGTCTTTAGCTCTCCAATTCTGCATTTACAGGTGCATCTCAATAAATTAGAATGTCATGGAAAAGTTCATTTATTTCAGTAATTCAACTCAAATTGTGAAACTTGTGTATTAAATAAATTCAATGCACACAGACTGACTGTGTCATTTTAAGTTTGTGGTTCTTTTAATTGTGATGATTTTGGCTCACATTTAACAAAAAAACACCAATTCACTATCTCAACAGATTAGAATACTTCACAAGACCAATAAAAAAAAAAAAACTATTGTGAATTGTTGGCTTTCTGGAAAGTATGTTCTTTTACTGTATGGGTACTCAATACTTGGTAGGGGCACCTGTTTCTTTGACAGTGGCCTTCAGCTCATCTGAATTTTTTGGTCTCTTGCTTCTCATTTTCCTCTTGACAATGTTGGTGCTTTTGGCAGTGTGGGCAGGTGCCAAATCCTGCTGGAAAATTAAATCAGCATCTTTAAATAGTTGGTCAGCAGAAGGAAGCATGAAGTGCTCCAAAATTTCTTGGTTAACAGGTGCAGTGACATTAGCTTTCAAAAAACACAATGGACCAACACCAGCAGATGACATTGCAACCCAAATCATCACAGACTATGGAAACTTAACACTGGACTTCAAGCAACTTGGGCTATGAGCTTCTCCACCCTTCCTCTAGACTCTAGGACCTTGGTTTCCAAATGAAATACAAAACTTGCTTTCATCTGAAAAGAGGACATTGGACCACTGGGCAACAATCCAGTTCTTCTTCTCCTTAGCCCAGGTAAGACACCTTTGACGACAACTGTAGCTAAATTCCTTGGCACGTCTATGTGGTGGCTCTTGATGCCTTCGCCCCGGCCTCAGTCCATTCCTTGTGAAGTTCACCTAAAGTCTTAAATCGATTTTTGCTTGACAATCCTCATAAGGCTGAGGTTATCTCGGTTGGTTGTGCATCTTTTTCTTCCACACTTTTTCCTTCCAGTCAACTTTCTGTTAACATGCTTGGATACAGCACTATGTGAACAGTCAGCTTGACAATGAATGTGTGTGGCTTACCCTTCTTGTGAAGGGTGTTAATGATTTTCTTCTGGACAACAGTCAGATCAGCAGTCTTCCCCATGATTGTGTAGCCTAGTGAACCAAACTTAGAGAACATTTTAAAGGCTCGGGAAACCGTTGCAGGTGTTTTAAGTTGATTAGCTGATTGGCATGTCACCATATTCTAATTTGTTGAGATAGTGAATTGGTGGGTCTTTGTTAATGTGAGCCAAAATCATGTCAATTAAAAGAACCAAAGACTTAAACTACTTCAGTCTCTGTGCATTTAATTTATTTAATACACGAGTTTCACAATTTTAGTTGAATTACTGAAATAAATGAACTTTTCCATGACATTCTAATTTATAGAGATGCAACTCTATATCAATAAAAAAACAGAAAAAAACTTTTAAATAAAATAAAATTAAATAAGAATGTTAAATATAGTTACAATTTAAAATTACCATATTTGGCCACAGCCATATCACCCTGCAGCCCACGACTGGTTGCCCACTGAAGCTAAGCATGGTTGAGCCTGGTCAGTACCTGGATGGGAGAGCTCCTGAGAAAACTAGGTTGCTGTTGGAAGAGGTGTTAGTGAGGCCAGCAGGGGGTGCTCACCCTGTGGTCTGTGTGGTTCCTAACGCCCCAGTATAGTGATGGGGACACTATACTTGTTAACATGCACCGTCTTTCGGATGAGACGTTAAACCGAGGTCCTGACTCTCTGTGGTCATTAAAAATCCCATGGCACTTATCGTAAAGAGTAGGGTATAACCCCGGTGTCCTAGCCAAATTCCCACCACTGGCCCTTGTCAATCATGGCCTCCTAATAATCCCCATCCACTTGATTGGCTCTATCTCTCTCTCTCTTCTCCATCTGTAGCTGGTGTGTGGTGAGCACACTGGCGCCGTTGTCCTGTGGCAGCCGTCGCATCATCCAAGTGGATGCTGCACACTGGTGGTGGTTGAGGAGAGACCCCCCCCACATGATTGTAAAGCGCTTTGGGTGTACAACAATACACAAAAAGCACTATATAAATGCATCATTCATTCATTCACTCATTCATATATATAAAAAAATATATATATTCCTAGGAGGCAAAGCTGCGTTTTCAGCATCATTATTCCAGTCTTCAGAGTCACATGATCCTTCAGAAATAATTTGAATATGCTGATTTGCTGCTCAAAAAAATAAATGCAAATTACACATTACAATACATTACACATGTCTTTACTGTCACTTTTGATCAATTTAATGCATCCTTGCTGAATATTGTATTTTTTTATTTATTTTTTTATATACATATATGTGACCCTCTCTGTGAAATCCAGGCTAAAGTCTCAAAATCTAATTATAGCATCATTAACAAGCATCAACGTTTGATTTCTACCATTAATTTCACTACAATTTCAATTTTTGACATGACCTTAGTTAATATTAAAGATATAAAGGTTACATTTTCACAGAATGTTCTTAACCATATGAAGGATTATGTTTTGTAGAAAACAGCAAATCACAACAAAACTTTAGCTGACTTTAGCTGGGTTTTCACAGAGAGGGTCACATATATATTTGCAACCCTATTGTCCACAGCTACCATAATTCATGAGTTAACATTTGTATGTCTTTCTTTTTCATAACGAATTATGAATTAAAATGTTGCTCTCTATAACTGCTTTCGATACAGTGGGGAAACATATTTGATCCCCTGCTGATTTTGTACATTTGCCCACTCTGACAAAGAAATGATCAGTCTACAATTGTAATGGTAGGTTTATTTGAACAGTGAGAGATGGGATAAGAACAAAAAAATCCAGAAAACCGCATTTCAAAAAAGTTATAAATTGATTTGTATTTTAATGAGTCAAGTAAGTATTTTATCCCCTTCAAATCTCAAGATTTCTGGCTCCCAGGTGTCTTTTATACAGTTAAGGATCTGAGATTAGGAGCACTCTCTGAAAGGGAGTTATCCTAATCTCAGCTTGTTATCTGTATAAAAGACACCCAGAAGCAGTTTCCAAACTTTCCAAAGAAGTTTCCAAACCCTCCACCATGGCCAAGATCAAAGAGCTGTCCAGGGATGCCAGGGACAAGATTGTAGACCTAGGCAAGGCTGGAATGGGCTACAAGACCATCGCCAAGCAGCTTGGTGAGAAGGTGACAACAATTGATGTGATTATTCGCAAATGGAAAAAAAACAAAATAACTGTCTATCTCTCTCGGACTGGGGCTCCATGCAAGATCTCACCTTGTGGAGTTTCAATGATCATGAGAACAGTAAGGAATCAGCCCAGAACTACATGGGAGGATCTTGTCAATGATCTCAAGGCAGTCGGGGCGATAATTACCAAGATAACAATTGGTAACACACTACGCCGTGAAGGACTGAAATCTTGCAGCTCCCCCTGCTCAAGAAAGCACATATACAGGCCTGTCTGAAGTGTGCCAATGATTCAGAGGAGAACTGGGTGAAAGTGTTGTGCTCAGATGAGATCAAAATCTAGCTCTTTGGCATCAACTCAACTCGCAGTGTTTGGAGGAGGAGGAATGCTCCCATTGACTCCAAGAACATCATCCCCACATTGTTTATATATATATATATATATATACAGTGCTCAGCGTAAATGAGTACACCCCCTTTGAAAAGTAACATTTTAAACAACATCTCAATGAACACAAAAACATTTTCCAAAATGTTGACAAGACTAAGTTTTATATAACATCTGTTTAACTTGAACATGAAAGTAAGGTTAATAATATAACTTTAAACAAAACAAAATTTTCAGTTTTACTCAAATTAGGGTAATGCAAAAATGAGTACACCCCACTGAAAGTCTCTGGAGCAAAGCTAAATTTTAGACTACAAATGTCTAATTTAACAAGAATTCAACCACAGGTGAGTCTAATTATTTATTATACAGGTGTTCAGCAGACAGTTGACTATAAAAGGGTGTTACTTAAAGAAAACCCCTTCCCATTTCATGCTGTCAGCAATGGCACCACATGGAAGAGAAATGTCCTGAGAAAGAAAATAATTTCTTTACACAAGAAAGTTGAAGGCTACAAGAAGATCAGCAAAGCTTTACTTATCAGTCAGAATACTGTAGCAATAGCGGTACAAACATTTAAAAAAGATGGAACTGCAACCATCTCACAGAGACGTCCAGGTCGTCCATGGAAGTTAACACCTCGTCAGGAGCGTCTTCTGATGAGAAGGGTTGAAGAAAATCGACATGCAAGTTCACTGCAGTTATCTAAAGAAGTAGAAAGCCAAATTGGTGTGACTATTTCCTGTGACACAATACGGCGTACACTGCAGAGGAATGGCATGGGTGCCGTCCATGAAAGAAGCCTCTCCTAAAGCCCAGGCACAAAAAAAGCCCGCCTAGAGTTTGCCAGGGCCCATGCTGACAAAGATGAAGACTACTAGGACTCTATACCTTGGAGTGATGAGACCAAGATAAATGTTTTTGGAACTGATGGCTTCAAAACTGTATGGCGTCGCAAAGGTGAGGAATACCAAGAAAAATGCAAGGTGCCTACAGTGAAACATGGTGGTGGCAGTGTCCTTATGTGGGGCTGCATGAGTGCTGCTGGTGTCGGGGAGCTGCATTTCATTGATGGCATCATGAATTCACAAATGCACTGCTCTATACTGAAAGAGAAGATGCTACCATCACTCCGTGCCCTTGGTCGTCGTGCACTTTTCCAACATGACAATGATCCTAAACACACATCCAAGGCCACTGTTGGATTTCTGAAGAAGAACAGGGTGAAAGTGATTCAGTGGCCAAGTATGTCTCCTGATCTGAACCCAATCGAACACATCTGGGGAATTCTAAAGAGACAAGTTGAGCATCACTCTCCATCCAGCATCCAATCTCTAAAAGATGACATTCTCGAAGAATGGAAAAAGATAGATCTGGCAAAATGTCGCCAACTTGTTCATTCCATGCCTAGAAGACTTGGTGCTGTCATTAAAAATCATGGAGGCCATACAAAGTACTAGATTTAGTAGTTTTTGTTGTGGGGTGTACTCATTTTTGCATCACCCTAATTTGAGTAAAACTGAAAAATGTGTCATCTAAGTTATATTATTAACCTTACTTTCATGTTATAAGTTAAACAGATGTTATATTAAACTTAGTCTTGTCAACATTTTGGAAATGGTTTTTGTGTTCATTGAGATATTGTTTAAAATTTATTTTACTTTTCAAAGGGGGTGTACTCATTTATGCTGAGCACTGTATATATATATATATATATATATATATATATATATTTACAGGTAATTCTCTGTATTTTTCTGTCATTTTCCTTTTATTTTCATTTATACAGTGAAATACCTGTTTTTTTACAGATATTTTACATATTTTAAAGTTCCACAATTAAATTGACAGATAACAACTTGTATTTTGGTATTACATGAATTTTCTGTTTTTAAACGGAAATTTTCTGTATTTTCAGAGTAATGTGTAATTTTTACATAAAATGTTATTTAATATTTACAGATTATTCCTGTAAAAATAGGGAAACAAATTGTTGAACCACAAATCATTCAATTAAAATGTTTTTGTTAGCCTACACCATTGAAGATCGTTATCATGGTATTTATGTCTATGGTTTTGTGAAGGTCAAAATAATATTATTTGTACATACATATACATGTATTGAAAATTATGCATTGTTTCTTTTACCACTCTTTTAACATTATCTTGCACATAAATTATAATTGTAATCATTATTTGGTAAATGATTTGCCTTCGGATGATAAGTTTAGGGTAGGGTTAGTGTAGTGCATACCTGTGCATACCTGTGGGGGGGGAGATGGGGGGGGGGGGGTATGGAGGTGTTGGGGGTTATTGTTATAAGTAGGGTGGTTGCAATTAAAGTGGGCCAGCAGGTGTAAAGTGAGCTGTTTAAGTTTGATTGTACTGTGCTCAATAGGCGTGCACTTTCAGAGCATAACACTGGTTCTTAATTAAAGGGACACTGTTTCTCTAAATAATAAAATAATTTTGGTTGATTAAATATGACACTGGTGAGTGTGGCCACACCCTCAAAAGAGGACTGTGTCAATGTGAAAGGTAGAAAACCCTTTGACATAAGATTTTAATTTCTATGGTTCTGTTTATAAGGTTGCTCACTAAATGAAAACAAATATTATGGGGACAGTTCATGCTCTTTTGTTTCCAGTTAACAGGTTATAAAGTGCAAAGAAAAAATGTTTAACAATTTGTTAGTTCCCTTCCAGGAACTCGAACTGCATCGGAAAATACTACGGGAAGGCCCTCAGCGTGACCACGCTCTGAATAACATGTGTAATCTGTCCAAAGGATGGGCGAGACGTCACGGGCGGGTGACATATCCGACCATGAGCTTAAAAGCATGTGCGGTGGAACCGACGTCATCTTTTTGTCATTCAGCAACCACTACCCTGTGTATCTGTCTGTCTATCTGTATTGTGACATATTTAGTGTTGTTTGTCCCTACACAATCTCTTGAAATAAGCTCCAAAATGTCTAACAGTGCAGAGAAAACTAAGCACTTTGGTGAGAGCAGATCGCATTAAAGGCTGTATGTTCCTCTTTGCTGGGGATACACAGTCTGTGTGGTCTGCTTGAGAGCAGAGCACGCACAGTCAGCTCTCGAGGGAGCTAACTGCCCGCTTGGTGAGCGTTTTTCACTGTGTATGCTTGCTCTCAGAGGCTCTCTTTGAGGAGTGAGCTTCCACCAGCGTTCCTCTCAGTGCCAGCCCCTCTTTCGTTGAGAATAAAAAAGGCGGAGCGGTGGCTTTGCTCGTGGAATCACAGATGGATCAGATCTGACGGGCGAGCCCCTATCATCTTTCTTTCCCATCAAATCCAGTGCCCGCTCTCTGGGATCGGAAGCCCGCCATGCAGATTCTTCCCTCCAGAGAGAGGGCTCGACGCTCCACAGGACGTTGATAAGTGCAGTGTTAACACAAGCATATTGTGAACAAATCAAGTTCCTCCTATCGAAGCATCGAATCGTTGACTAATCGGGGTCACCACTATCATTCACATGCTGGGCGCATTTGCTCACCTATACTTGTATTATGCATGTATAAGTGCACATGTTAATCTTGTAAGTAATAATTTATATAATATTTTTGTTCTGATGAGGATGAAACATACTTCTTGAGGCCTGAGGCTAAGTAAACTGTCGTCACATATTGGGATCGTTGATTACGAAAGTTGTATCTATCCTGGACAGTTACGACCCTAGGTAGTAATATGATGCAGCTAAGTCAAAGTAAATCATATACATTTACTTTCTATAAATATAGCTAAAATCACATGGTGGACCAGAACATCATTGTCAAGCTTTCTTGATCAGCTTCCAGATAATTTTCTTAGTGGAACATAAGCTGTTATGTGTGAATGTAATACAAAGTATGAAACATTGTTTCCCCTTCATGGGAA
This sequence comes from Oxygymnocypris stewartii, assembly GCA_003573665.1. NCBI lineage: Eukaryota > Metazoa > Chordata > Actinopteri > Cypriniformes > Cyprinidae > Oxygymnocypris > Oxygymnocypris stewartii. The sequence goes on along the minus strand of QVTF01021682.1, from coordinate 232,656 downwards.
CTTCGAACTGCGTCCCCTAGGGGTCGCTATGGGGAACGCCCTCAGCGTGACTCGTGTCTGAAGATACATATGTAAAAACACCATTCGTTGGCCGGCGACAGCCCATGACGTCACTACCGGCGCGACCATAATATAAGGACTGCCGGGAGAATACATCATCCTCTTCTTCGTCTTCACTGACTGTTTTGTTTGAAGCGTGCATTCTGGTAAGAGTACAGTTTTCTCTCTATCATGGTGAGCACTAGCAAGGCGTTTAAGATTGTGTGTGGATCCGCGTTATTTGAAACCCGATGACACACACAATCTTTGCGTCTTTTGTTTGGGCAAGGAGCACACACGCGATGTCCTTGAGGGGAAATCAGCGTGCACTGTGAGCTTTTTCTATGTAAAAGCTCCGCTCTCGTCCTGTCCCTCTTTTCAAGGAAAGAGGGGCAGCCATCTGCTTCTCGCGATTCGGGACTCACAGCTGCCGAGGCACGGAGGCGAATTAAATTAGCAGTTGGATGTGGCCGATGAGTTAGAGAGGGACCGCCCCCTTTTCGCGTGCGTAGGCCGAGAACGAGAGTGAGCTGCTGGATTGTGACAATGCGATCTTTCTGACATCATCAGATTCAGCGGTTAGTGCTCTGCTGTGTTATGCCCAGGAAGAGCAGGAGATGTTTGAGGGTGAGGAAGTTGAGACTGAACCCTCTCAATCCTCCTGCACTGCATATGAACGAGTTTTGGAGGTTATGGATCATAAAAATAAATCTTTCTGGCCATAAACTCCCAGCTCGAGTGAGCCTTCCTTTCTTCATAAAATCTCGATGTGGAGGTTGAGAAGGAGTGGAAAAGGCTATTTCATAGGTTTCAGCATACTAGTTCTGCTGACACTGAGGTGATGCGTGAAAATGGCTATGAGGGGATGCCCACTGTGCAAGAGAAAACTCCCTCCTTGCCATCTAGGCCTCTGAATCTGGCTTAAATGGCAGGGCATATGCAGCAGCAGGTCAGACCGTCGCTTCGTTGCACACTATGGCGGTGCTTCAGGCGTACCAGACTGATCTGCTTAAATACCTGGGTAAGGCTTTCTATAAAGTCCAGGTCTGAGCCCGAACAGAGCAGGGGTCCTGGCCCGTCCCGGTCTGAGGATCGGAGACAGGCACAGAGGGCTAGTGTTGCGACTCATGCCCCTCCCCCGCCTGCGGGTAGGGGTAGAGGAAGGTACAAGTCAAAAGGTAGGCAAGACCTGAGGAAGGTGATCCAGGCGAAACGTCCTCAACAACGTTCTCGTCCGGACCAGAGTAACTAACATCTACTCCCTTCCTTCAGGGGGCTTAAACACCGGCCCTTAGCTTCCCCTCTTTAATTCCCCTGCAACTGCCATACCCCACCTGACCGAGGTTAGGTGGGAACCTAAGATTGCAGTCAGACTGAACCTATGATGAATTCGGTCAGGTTCTATGTTCATACGAAACTGCCTTGCTGATGGTCCGGGCTGAGGCCCCCTTGGAGGTTTCCGTGGGAACATCCTCGGTCCTCAGGTCATTCTGGTCTGCAATCCCATGGATTAGGTCTCTCATGCTCTACTTATGTCGCCCTAGCCCTGCTGGTCGAGCTAGCATTGCTCCCCTCACCTTAGAGGGTTCACCAATGAGCATGCTGCCCCTTCTGAGCATTGTCAGTAGAGCTAAGCATTGCTCCCCTCACCTTAGAGGGTCTTCTATGAGCATGCCGCTCCTGTATGAGCGTCTAAGTTCCAAAAGAGCTCGCTGTTGGTCGAGCTAGCACTGCTCCCCTCACTTAGAGGGTCACCTATGAGCATGCCACTCCCTTCTGAGCGTCTGAGCTCATTCTGAGGAATGAGTTTTCCACTCTCCAGAGCTCGTTGTCGGTAGAGCTAGCATTGCTCCCCTCACTAGAGGGTCACCTATGAGCATGCCGCTCCCTTCTGAGCGTCTGAGCTCATTCTGAGGAATGAGTTTTCCGCTCTCCAGAGCTCGTTGTCGGTAGAGCTTGCATTGCTCCCCTCACTAGAGGGTCACCTATGAGCATGCCGCTCCCTTCGGAGCGTCTAAGCTCATTCTGAGGAATGAGTTTTCCGCTCCTCAGGGCTCTGTGATAGGTCGCTCGCCTTGCTGGTCGAGCTAGCATTGCTCCCCTCACTATAGAGGGTCATCTATGAGCATGCCGCTCCCTGCTGAGCGTCTGAGTTCCTCTCATTCTGTAGAATGAGTTCTCTGCTCCCCAGAGCTCTGTGATAGGTCGCCGGTTGGTCGAGCTAGCACTGCTCCCCTCACTTTGAGGGTCACCTATGAGCATGCCACTCCCTTCTGAGCGCCTAAAATTCCTCCCCTTCTAAGGAATGAGTTCTCCGCTCCACTAGAGCTCTGTGATAGGTTGCTCTCCTGATTGGTTGAGCTAGCATAGCTCCCCTCACCATAGATGGTCACCTATGAGCATGCCACTCCCTTCTGAGCGTCTGAGCTCATTCTGAGGAATGAGTTCTCCGCTCTCCAGAGCTCCTCATCGGTAGAGCTAGCACTGCTCCCCTCACCATAGAGGGTCACCTATGAGCTTTCCGCTCCCTTTTTAGGGCGTCTGAGTTCCCTCTCATTCTGAAGGGTGAGTTCTCCCCAGGGCTAAACGCTGTCAGTAGAGCTAGCATCGCTCCCCTCATTAGAGGGTCACCTATGAGTATGTGCTCCCTTCTGAAGCGTCTGAACTGAACCCTCTTGTCCTGAGGGAGGAGTTCTCCACTCTCCGCTCCGCAGAGCTCTGCAATAGGTCACTCGCCTCCTGGTTGAGCTAGCATTGCTCCCCTCACTAAAGAGGGTCATCTATGAGCATGCCGCTCCCTTCTGAGCATTGAGTTTCTTCTCATTCTGAAAATGAGTTGTCCGCTCTCCAGAGCTCGCTACTGGTAGAGCTAGCATTGCTCCCCTCACCTAGGGGGTCATCTATGAGCATGCCGCTCCCTTCGGAGCGTCGGAGTTCTCCACTCCCCAGAGCTCGGTAATAGATCACTTGCCTTGCTGCTTGAGCTATAAGAAAGAGAGATACAGCCCGAGCGTCTGAGATCTCATTCTAAGGGATGACTTCTCCGCTCTCCAGGAGCTCGCTATTGGTAGAGCTAGCATTGCTCCCCTCATCTAGAGGGTCACCTATGAGCATGCCGCTCCTGTCTGAGCATCTGAAGTTCTCCACACTCCAGAGTTCGGAAAGTGTAGATCGCTCGAAACTGGTGGGTCGAGCCAGCACTGCTCCCCTCACTGTAGAGGGTCATCTATGAGCATGCCGCTCCCTTCTGAGCGTCTGAGACTCTCACTCCAAGGGATGAGTAGTTCTCCGCTCCGAGTAGAACGTAATACCAATATATAAGTGCACACGCTAAACTCTGGGCACTTTCTAAAATCCACTTAGTGGTAAGATCGCACATCAAGTGTTCTGCGTTCTTTCTAAAATCCATGCTATGGTAAGTGCACACGCTAGACTTTGGGCACTTTTCTAAAAATCCACCCAGTGGTAAGTTAGCACATCGAATGTTCTGCTTTCTTTCTAAAATCCCGTAAGGTATGGTTACGCGCGCAGCTTCGTGCCCTTATTTGAGTTGGTCAGGCCCCGGTTTGTGCCTTGGGCCCCACTCCTGAGTGTTTGAGTTCCCTCTCAAGAATGAGTTCTCCGCTCTCCAGAGTTCACTATTGGTAGAGCTAGCATTGCTCCCCTCATCATAGAGGGTCATCTATGAGCATACAGCTCCCTTCTGAGCATCCAGTTCCCCGACATAGAACGTAAATAAAACAAGATATATAAGTGCACACGCTAAAGCAATGGGCACTTTCTAAAATCCACTTAGTGGTAAGATCGCACATCAAGTGTTCTGCGTTCTTTCTAAAATCCATGTTATGGTAAGTGCACACGCTAGACTTTGGGCACTTTTCAAAAAATCCACCCAGTGGTAAGTTAGCACATCGAATGTTCTGCTTTCTTTCTAAAAGCCCATAGGGTAGGGTTACGCGCACAGCTTCGTGCCCTCACTTGAGTTGGTCAAGCCCCGGTTTGTGCCTTGGGCCCCACTCCCTGTAACCCAATATTTTGGTTTAAAAAGGGTATTGCTACCAAGGGGTCTGTTGAGACAGCTCCCTCAGCAAGCTCATGCAGAGCAAGCGGTAGCCCCTGGTGACCGGCCAGGACCTAGTGGCTACCACTAGGTACTTGGCCCTATCCCCTTAAAGGAATCTTTCTATAAAAGACTGATTCCAAACCTGTGAGCTCTACCCTGGGTCCGGTATCCCAGCACCTAGCAGGTGAGTAAGGTATGCAGCTCGGGCTTTTGGCCAAAGGGGATAATGTCACTGACAGCATCAACCGTCCACAGGGACAACTCCCTGAGCCAAATGGTAGAGTTGACTAGTGCTCGCCTCTTGCGGGAATTTGGCTTGCACTCCCCTCAGCATGGTGGCGTGGGTATAACGTTCCCCATAGCGACCCCTAGGGGACGCAGTTCGAAGTTCCCATGAAGGGGAATGTCTCAGGTTACGTATGTAACCATGGTTCCCCGAGTGGGGAACGAGACACTGCGTCCCCTAGGCTTTGGGCCATGCTTCGGACGCAAGCTTCAGACGAAGAAGCGGATGATGTATTCTCCCGGCAGTCCTTATATTATGGTCGCGCCGGTAGTGACGTCATGGGCTGTCGCCGGCCAACGAATGGTGTTTTTACATATGTATCTTCAGACACGAGTCACGCTGAGGGCGTTCCCCATAGCGACCCCTAGGGGACGCAGTGTCTCGTTCCCCACTCGGGGAACCATGGTTACATACGTAACCTGAGACGTTTTTTGGTTTCAGGTCGTGTGGAAAGACTGTGGAGATCTACAGCAAATTGATGCATAACAATTGAGCATGGCATGACAGCATGGCAATTCAGGTGTGGAACAAGTCAACTTTTGTTATTATTATTATGAATATTATTTCAATCTGTAATCAGCATAGATGAGTCTTCTAATGTCATATGCTAGTACAACAAATTCTGTATTTTCTTTTCATGAAGCTGTTTCTTTCTTTCTTTTTTATATGGTTCTTCTTTGTATATAATTTTCTGTTCTTATGTGGTAAGGGGTAAATTAATAAACCAAGGACCATTTAAAACAGGGGTGTCAAACTCAGTTCCTGGGGCCTATACCATGAAGCTGGGTTTGATGGCTAGCAAGGTACATTTCAGTTTAGTTTGCACCAATCCTGGGTTTTAGGTACCATGAAAGTGGCTTGGCTTTTAGTTGCGTTCATTGCCATAGTAGCTTACACTCCATGGCTACCATGCTCCGGGGCAGGTTATGTTCTGAGTTAGAGATCTCAAACTGAAATTAGACCAATCAGATGTGAGCAAAGTGACACATTTCTGACACAAAAAAGGCCCTCCCCCAATTTCTCTTCCTACAAATTAAAGGTCACTATGAAGTAGCTTTAAAAAAAATACAACAAAACTGTCTGGATTTAATGATCATTACAATTTACATGTGAATTATATAATTATAATAGGATTTATATCATTATTAATATGTTACACAAGCACTTTTAGTTGAACAATTATTATAACACATTTGTTTTAAATGAATACGATTATATACAGATCATATGTAATATAAATAAGTGGTATAATTAACAGATAACACTTTAAAAATGATTACATGTGACCATACATGTTTGAGTATCTGAACAAATTTGAATATGGTGAATAAATCGTAACTTATTTCAAAAAGTGAAACTTTCATACATTTTAGATTCATTACAAGGAAAACACAAAGTTGTATTGTTTTAATTTTGATGATTAGAGCTTACAGCTAATGAAAGTCAAAAATCAGTACCTCATTATATTATAATATTTACATTTGAGTTTCAATAAATGACATCCATACAGTATCAATACGGAGTATCTCTTGTTCTTTGAGACCACAATAATGGGGAACACTGCTGACTTGGCAATGGTCCAAAAGACGATCATTGACACTAGAGCCCTGCGCGGGACTGTTTTCTTAAACCCGCATCCGCCTGCTCCCGCTGAATTTCTGACCAGGACCGCCCGCTCCCGCAGCCTGCGTGTTCCACACCCGCCCGCACCCGCAATGTTTGTGTCCACTCCCGCCCGCTCCTGTGGAATTTCTCTCAGAGCTTGTGAAAAATTTACACAAATAAGATCAGACTAAATATTAATTCAAGTTAACATCCAGAATAGCAGGCTTTAAACATGATTGCGCTTAAATAAGATGAAGTAATGCTAAACCAAGCATTGTTGTCACAACACGTGACAAAAACATAGTTTTTTTATTAGTGTTATAAAACTTTAACCATTAAAACAAAAACTTGCAGCACCTCAGTTTTTAAACGTACTGCATGATACACACGCACCAAACGATTAGATGTTAACAAACAGTTTAAGTAAATAAGCCAAAGCACAATATGAAATTACTTTAACTTATTAAATAAATAATCACATAGAACTTAGAAAATAGGTATGTTGCCTCAAGGCAGAGGTGCCAGATTTGTGTTTGTTGTAAACGAACACTTTTGCACATTAATCACAACTTACTCAGTTTAACTCTTTCCCATTTTTTTCATTGACAGTTGAGAATTGTTTCCAGATGTCTGACTTGCCTTGCTTTACTTTTGTCAAGTAAACGGCCACTTTTATTTTCTTCTCAACTTCGTGCATTCCATTACTAATACATGCCAAATCACACCGTTCCCTGCGGGTCTCCCGCAAAATGTTCTGATCACCCACTCCTGCCCACAGCAAAGGAAAAAACCACCTGCTCCCGCGAGATTTGCGTCGGGTCCTGCGGGAGCCCAAACCCAATGCAGCCCTCTAATTGACGCCCTCCACAAAGAGGGTAAGTCACAGAGGGACATTACTGAAAGGGATGGCTATTCAAGGAGTGATGTATCAAAGCATATTAAATGCAAAGTTGACTGGAAGGAAGAAATGTGGTAGGAAAATGTGCACAAGCAACAGGGATGACCGCAATCTTCAGAATACTGTCAAGCAATGCTGATTCAAACACTTGGGAGAGCTTCACAAGGAGTGAACTGAAGCTGGAGTCAGTGCATCAAGAGTCACCACGCTCAGACATCTTCAGGAAAAGGGCTACCAAGCCATTTCTGAAACAGAAACATTGTCAGAAGAATCTTACCTGGGCTAAGGAGAACAAGAACTGGACTGTTGCTCAGTGGTCCAAAGTCCTCTTTTCAGATTAAAGTAAATTTAGCATATCATTTGGAAATCAAGGCCCCAGAGTCTGGAGGAAGAGTGGAGAGGCACAGAATCCATGTTGCTTGAAGTCCAGTGTGAAGTTTCCACATTCCGTGATGATTTGGGCTGCCATGTCATCTGCTGGTGTTGGTCCACTGTGTTTTCTGAAGTCCACAGTCAACGCAGCCATCTACCAGGAAATTTTAGAGCACCAGTAAACTCGCCTGACATGAACCCCATAGAGAATCTGGCTATTGTCAAGAGGAAGATGAGAGACGCCAGACCCAACAATGCAGATGACCTGAAGGCCGCTATCAAAGTAACCTGAGCTTCCATTACACCTGAGCAGTGCCACAGGCTGATTAACTCCATGCCACGCCACATTGATGCAGTAATTCATGCAAAAAGAGGCCCAACCAAGTATTGAGTGCATAGAAATGAACATACTTTTCAGAAGCCTGACATTTCTGTTTAAATATCCTTTTTTTTATTAATCTTATGTAATATTCAAATTTTATGAGACACTGAATTTTGGAATTTTTGGTTTTCATTATCTGCAACCAATACGGCTTAAACTATTTAATTCATGTGTAATTAATCTATATAATATATGGTTTTCACTTTCTGAAATGAGTGACAAAAAATATTGACAATTTTCATGATATTCTATTATTTTTTAGATGTACCTGTATTATCAAGTATATAAAGTAACTTCACAGGTTTCACTAGTGACTGCGCTGATAGAGCAAGATCATTTCCTTTATTTTTCCTCTTTCATGGACAAGTACTTCAGTGGAAATGCCTTTCAATTCCTCGTATTTTTTAATCTCTTAACCTTTAACAAAAGAGTTTTGAATCTCGCTGGCTCTCTCGAGCCTGAGTTGAAAGAGAAAGTTAATGGTCAGGGGCATGTATCATGATGGTAAATCAGGGGTTCTAAAAGTCTACATTCAATTGTCCAAATCTGAATTTACATCGGTGGCAAAGGTCCGGACCGGAAAAACTGGTTATTTCAAATTTTGTTTTTAATAAACATAAATAACATGCATAACAAATCAACCCTATTTTTCCCTTTGCATTCAACATGCATTAATAACATTTAATTTACAATTAATACAATTAATTTAAGAGTCGGCCATAAAGGTCGACCGATATGGATTTTTCTAGTGATCGATGGCCAATATATGATGCTAAATTTTTTGGCATATGCTTGACCTTTTTCTTTTTTTCCCCCTTCAACTCGTAAAAAAGTTTAAATGAATGTTTATTGCAGGGCACAATATGTAATAGTAGTAGCCTAATTCATTGTAATAATACATAGCTCAAAACTTAAGAACCTTCTCAACACAATTCTGAAGCGTTGTTTGTTTGCTGACAGACACCGGTGTTTCCTACAGACTTACAAATGCAAATTGATTCTCTGCCAGCAGGAGATGCTTTTAGAGGACATATATAATAGTTTCCCCGGGAACAGCTGTAATCAAATAAGCACTGCAATCACAAATTCTACATTAAAGGAATGACATGAAAAGGAAAAGGACAACAAGCTTTTCTGAAAATGGTCGGTTCTTTTCAAATATACATTCATATAAAAACACCTGCGCCGCAATTGTATAGGCCTTTTGGAAAATCTAGCTATTTGTGCATGTCTGCTTTGATATTGTGACGAGGTGCCACAAATAAATTAATTAATGGGAAACACTTGGACACTGCTATAAGTCAAAAGGCCATATAAGTCATCCATTTTTTTTTAAAGAACATTAATTATTTGTTACATTTATATAGCGCTTTTCTAGGCACTCAGAGCGCTTTACATAGTAAGGGGGATATTTCCTCATCCACCACCAGTGTGCAGCATCCTCCTGGATGACTTTAGCGGTGAATGTCACCCGATAACATCAAACGTCATATGCTCAATGGATGTCATGACAACAAATTTCATGAAGTTTGAATATCTTACCTTCGCTTTCATTTCGGACCATCTTTAAATAGACAAAAAAATAAGCAAATGATTTACAAGTTTAACATACGTTTATCGAAGTATAAAATATATAATAGTATAAAATATTATTAGTGCTCTTGAGAAGTGAAATTGCGGCGGGTCAGGTTTGAATTCCATCTGGGTCCGGATCCGGACCAGAGTCCGGACTTTGAGAAGCACTAAGGTAGATTAAAAAAGTTATAGGATAAGTTTTGAGTTGACAAAACCAAACCACTCCAATCTGGCTTTGTTGGTACCCGCTGATCATACAATTTCTCCGTCAACTCAGGCTCAATTGATCCTGAGTTAATGAAGCACGTGCACATGAATGTGTAACATCAGCAGCAAACAGCCAATCACAACACAGAGCAAGTGAGAGAGCATTATAATGGGCCATGGTTAGATCTTCCATCAGGACAATAATCCAAAACAAACCTCAAAATCAACACAAAAATGTGTCACTGAGCACAAAATGAAGCTTCTGCCATGGCCATCCAAGTACACTGACATGTAGAAAATGAGTGGGGTGAACTGAAGAGAAGAAGCACCATCATGGAGCTCTGAATCTGAAAGATCCGGAGTGATTCTGGATGAAGGAATTGTCTCTGATCTCTTATCAGGTGTTCTCCAAACTCATTGGGCATTACAGGAGACAACTCAGAGCTGTTATCTTGGGAAAAAAACGTTGCAATAATTGGGTGTCAATAATTGTGGCCAACATGAATTAGATGAAGCATTTATTTCACAGTGAGACCCCCCCCCCCCCACCACCCCGTTTCCAAGGGTGGCAATATTATTGGAGGGCACTGTGCATATTTATTTTATTTATATATTTTCATAAAAAAAATGTTTATACACAATGCCCTGTTGGAGCAATTTAATGGCAGCACATTGTTCTGCACTATGTTCCACCACTTTGAGACAAATGGACTTATTATTTGTTTTGCATTCATATTCAAGATATTATAAGCTAGATGCAGCATTTTGGGGGTTTGCATCGAATGTTCTTCAACTTTTATTCATAAGAAATTTTTTCATGAATAAATATTGATCTGTTGAAAGCAGTTATTTTGAGATAGATGGCAAATGTTCTCCTCCTATTCAAATATGACATTGAAGGGGTACATACAACATATTAGCCCACCGGCAACTATAGTTGATTCAAACATTCAAACATAATTGTCAAGATAAAAAAAAACCTGTGGAACATAATTGTAGAACATGTTCACATAGAACACTATTAATATGACTACATGCATGAAACCATTCAGAAATAAAAATTGGGCACAAATGGGTTAAAATCTGAATCTGTGTAAAACAGCTGTATGAAAAACTTTTTAAAATGTAAACTTTTAAGTAATCAACATTATGGATTGCTACAACAATCGTTGTCATTTTAAGCAGAAGCAAACGTTTAGATAAACCATAGTGCTTTGTTTCATTAAATAGAACCATATGGATTACCTTTCTACATTACATTTTTGGATAATCCAAATATTGGTATACTCACTCAGATGCATTTTATGCCTCAACAGATCTTGGACAACTTAAAAAAAACAAAAAACATATAAGGGTCTGCAGAAGAAAGAAAAATATATTGGAAGGCACGTGGGCAAGTAAAACATAAGATAATTTTCACCTTTGTGAATTTTCACCTTTGTGACACCTTTGTAGGGCTAGGTATCCGATACTTTTAAGGCACTGAATTGCCTCGAAACCATTGAGTATCAAAAAATGTCTAGTTGTATGATACAAAATGTAATACTTCAACGTCAGTGAAACAGTAAGCATTGGAATGCTATCAACTCAACCTTGCCAAGACAGAACTGCTCATGTTTTCTGCCAACCTAACCTTGGTGTTACAGTTGACACATGTAACCGATCCTGCAGGTTTGCCCTGTTCAACATTAGGGATATCAGACCCTTCCTTACTGGGCATGCTACAGAACTCTTTGTCCAAGCTATTGTTCTCTCGAGACTGGGCTATTGTACTGCTCAGTACAATAGGAGACCTTCCAACACGTACTATGAAGCCTCTGCAACTAATCCAGCATCTGGCACTGCGAGTGGTCTTTAACGAGCTGAAGAGGGTGCACGTCACAGAACTCATCACTTTGCACTGGTTGCCAATAGTGTAAAATACGCCTCGCTTCAGAAGGCCTTTATTAACCCCTGACATGTGGAGTAAATTTATGAAGGATGGTGGCACTTTTTTAAGCTTCAAACTCATGGCAGCCATTCACTGCCATTATAAAGCCTGGAAGAGCCAGGATGTTTATTGATATACCTCTGATTATGTTCTGAAAGAAGAAAGTCATATGCACAGAGGATGGCTTGAGGGTGAGTAAATCATGGGATAATTCATTTTTTTTGGTGAACTATCCCTTTAATGCTAACTCTTTCTGTTTATAAAAAAGCTGCTATGTCTGCTGTGTTAGAATAACTGGAACTTTGTATGTTGCTTTAGATAAAATGTTATACATGTATAAAGGTATATAGCAATTGCCATTTAATATAGATATTTGTGCATGCTCTAAATTATGTTCTGAATATATTTCCAATAATTAAATTATTAATTTGACAAAATGCTTCTGTACAATAACTAATAGTGTGAATGTGCGGCGTCCTTTAAGTACAAAATACATTGTTAATTTTACAGAAATGGGCTGATAATTGGCTTTTTTACATATTTCGAAGTACTATGCTCATTTCTCTACTGTCTAAATATTTTAAACTGTTATATTTCTGGAAAATGAATTATTAAAATGTATATCTACAGACATTTGTCTTTGTTTTTTGAATTCACTACGTTTGTATACAACATTTTTTGGTTATTGTAATTTTTCACTAGATTATTCTAGGTAGACATACAATAACTTCTAAATACCTTTTAATTTACAGAGATTGGTTGAAGTTGTGAGATTGTTTCTCTAAAAAGGATTATTCATTTATTCTTCAGGATTATTCTTCTCTACTTTAAAAACCTCTTAAAAACATTTTTTTCTCTGAGTATTACTCTTCAGTTCATAGTCGGTGAATTGTACCCTGTTATGGATGTTTATCTTCAGTCTCTCAGTATCTCTAATCTAATTTTGTAAGTAGTTTATGTATATTACTCTCATCTCTTGGTATGTTATGTCTTCTGGTATTGATGTCTTTTTGTCTCTGTTCCTTAAGTGTGACTTGTAAAGTGACCTTGGGTGTCGGAAAGGCGCTATATAAATAAAAAATATTATTATTATTATTATTATTATTATTTTCTGTAATTTAATGGAGTATGTCTGGAAGCCCTGCTCCCAGTCTTTTTACCGTTTTATTTTACAGGTATTTTTTGTTTTACAGTGCACCATCAAACATGAAGGTGGAAACATTATGTTTTGGTGGTGTTTTTCTGCTAAGGGGACAGGACATTGAAGAAGTGAATAATATTATTTTTACTTCATTTTGTAGCAAAAACTTGAGTCTACCACCTTCATTTCCGGCTTTGCTACCATTTTTGTTCTTTTCTCAGATCTTTCTAAGATTTTTACTTCAGCTGATCAGCACAGTGCTCAAACAACACATTTTTTGGAAAAAAAGGACTCTTTGCCTCCCACTGCCAGCAGTTTACATTCCGGAGACCGATAAATACAGCTGTCTACATTCAAACAGATGAGAGAAAATGCCTACTTGCTGCACGAACTGCCACAAACTTCTACAAAGGATTGTGGTTCTTGAAACAAAGTTATTTGCTGGACTTCCAAAACAGACGGAACATACAGCAGACGGTCACCACGGACCCCCTCAGCATACAGCCGGTGAGTCCTGTGAATCTAGTGAATCTCAACAGTTTATACCAAGTGTAGAGGAACAAGCCGAAACTGATCGACGGACTAATCGATGGCACAAACAGGGAGCGAGACCCAAAGGCTCTCGAGACACCAGATTGTCACGAGTATCTCGTATTGCTGCTGTAGCATCCTCTACCCCAGATACGGCTATGACAAGACTTGTAAGCACTGGTATTCTACAACCCCCTATACATCTTGAGAACAGATTTGAAGCATTGATGAATGTGGATGAGGAATCCCAAAATATGACAAAACTCGGATCGAATCAGCCAGCAGCTAACATTGCTACTAACATGCGCTCAAGGTCGAGCAGACAGCAGCATTCAGCTCAAAGCGCAGCCGAGCCCAGGACTCTGATAGTGGGCGACTCTATTATTAGAAACGTCAGTAGCAGGACTGCTACTACCTGCTGCTTTCCTCAAGCAACCGTTTCTGATGTGAACAAGGAACTTCGGAGCATTGTGATGAAGCACAAGACTGCAAATCGAGTCATCATCCATGTGGGGAAGAATGATATTCGGAAAAGGCAATCAGAAATGCTAAAGGAAAATTTCAGTGAACTCTTTGAAACACTTCAAAGACTTGAAGTTCAGTCGTTCATCAGTGGACCACTCCCAGCAAGGGGAACTAACATGTTTTCACGGTTGCTTGGGCTGAATACATGGCTACAAAGAACCTGCAGTACAAAAGGAGTCAACTTCGTCGACAACTTCAATATTTTCTGGGGACACAGACAACTGTTTAAACTGGATGGCCTCCACCCAAACAAACTTGGTGCAAGAGTGCTAAAGGACAATTTCTATTTCTCCATCCGTCATCCTTCAGTGGTGTGTGTCAATCCACTCACACAGTCACCTGGACAGAATATGAGTGACCACAGGACTTCATATCAGCTTCCGAGTCATTATGTGGTTGAAGAATCCCACAAGGATACTGATAACGCCACACAGCCAAAACAACCACTGCTCATGGACATCCCGGCTGAGCCCTGCCCACAGAGCTCATCACATGCAGACTGTGACGTATCACAACAGCTCCAAGACTCAGCACCCAAGGACAACTTTCTGGAAAACAGCCTGGGATGCCAGGACAACACATTACAGTCACCGGAAACATCAGAGCTAGAGCCCCGCTCACCAGACACACTATCCCTCTCTCCAGCATCTCCACTTCTAAGCTTTTCACAGAAAATGGAGGAATTGGTGTATGCTGGGACCAAATTCTCTGCAAGCCCGCAGATATCAACTAAAAAACGGCGGGCCCCCCAACCACCAAAGACTGCAGGCTCAGCTCTCCCGCCTCCTCCTGTGAGAGCTCTCCGACCGCTGCCACAACGCAAGGGCCCAAACCCTCCTCCATCTGCTGTAGGTGAACCAAAAACAACTGATAACAGCTCTCAGTGATATGTGTCGGGTCCCCGCTATATTAGCAGCAACATTCACAAACGTTTACAAAACAAGCGGGAACCCAGTGTGCCTGTAGCCTTCTCTATTTCTGTTTTATCACGTGATAGAAGGTCTAAGGCCTTTAAAAGGCGTACGGCTGACCCATCTAATCTGCGGCCTGTTATGCATCAGTCTAAGTTTGCTGTAGAGACAAAATGTAATTCCATCAAGTTAGCATTTTTAAACACTCGCTCACTAAAAAAATAAATCATTTGTGATCAATGATTTAATAACCACAAACAACCTGGATTTTATGTTTCTAATTGAAACATGGCTAGAAGACAACTGCAGTGCAACAGTCCTCACTGAAACAGCCCCTCCTAACTTTAATTTTATAAGTGTCTGCAGGACTGTTAGGAGAGGTGGAGGTGTAGCTGCTCTGTTTAAAGATGTTTATCAATGCAAGCAAGTGTCATTTGGTCAGTACTTGTCTTTTGAATATCTAGGTATTGTGCTGAAAGGTGCTCCACGCATTCTGTTTATCATAATCTACAGGCCACCAAAATATTCTCCAGCCTTTGTTGAAGAGTTCACAGAACTGTTATCAATGATTTCCTCAGAGTTTGACTGTTTTGCTATTGCAGGGGATTTTAATATTCACATAGATAATGCTGAAATCAAAACTACAAAAGAAATTGTAACTGTTTTAAACACTTTTGACCTGATTCAGCATGTGCACGGACCGACACACAATCGTGGACACACTCTAGATTTACTCATCAGTAGAGGTCTAAACATTTCATCCATTGTCATTAAGGATGTAGCTCTGTCTGATCACTTCTGTATTTTCTTTGATATATTGATCTCTGTCACCACTGAATCTAGATCTGTCTCTGTCAGAAAGAGATGCATTAATGAGAACACTAGTGTGCTATTTATGAAGGCTATATCTGTAACACCAAGCATTTCTGCAGACTCTGTTGATCTTCTCCTGGATTCATTTAACTCAAAAGTTAAGAATGTTATTGATGATATTGCACCGATAAAGGTCAGCAAGAAGAATGGCAGACAAAAATCATTTTGGAGAAAATCAACAGCAGTTCAGAATATGAAAAGACAATGCAGAAAAGCTGAGCGGATGTGGCGGAAGACGAAACTTGAAATACACTATAGCATCTATAAAGACAGCCTTCATGCTTTCAATTTGGAACTAGCCACAGCTAGACAGACCTTCTTCTCAAACCTTATAAACAGTAATTTAAACAACACTCGCACTCTTTTTGCTACTGTTGAGAGACTGACAAACCCCCCAAGTCAGATTCCCAGTGAAATGCTCTCTGACAGCAAATGCAATGAGTTTGCTTCCTTCTTTTCAGAGAAGATCAGTAATATCAGGAAGGAGATTGGCACATCTTCCTGTAATACAGAGGTCACACAGATTCGACAGCAATCTCAAAAAGAAGTGACTATGTCTGTTTTTAAAAAAATTGATAGCAAAATTTTGGAAGAAATAGTACAGCATCTTAAATCGTCAACCTGCTATCTTGACACACTTCCCACATCTTTTTTCAAAAGTGTGCTTAACTGTTTAGAAGCAGATCTCTTAGAAGTGGTGAACACCTCACTTCTTTCTGGGACTTTTCCAAACTCCCTGAAAACTGCAGTTGTTAAGCCCCTTCTGAAAAAGCGCAATCTTGATAACACCGTGTTGAGCAACTATAGACCAATATCAAATCTTCCTTTCATAGGTAAGATTATTGAAAAGGTAGTTTTTAATCAGCTGAACAACTACTTAAACTCAAATGGATACCTGGATAATTTTCAATCTGGTTTCCGCGTGCATCACAGCACAGAGACAGCACTCATTAAGATAATAAATGATATTCGCTTTCATTCTGATTCTGGCAAAATATCAGTGCTGGTACTACTAGATCTTAGTGCTGCGTTTGACACTGTCGACCATAACATACTTCTAGAGAGACTGGAAAACTGGATCGGGCTTTCTGGGATGGCACTCAAATGGTTCAGGTCATACTTAGAAGGGAGAGGTTATTATGTGAGTATAGGAGAGCATAAGTCTAAGTGGACGTCCATGACATGTGGAGTCCCACAAGGCTCAATTCTTGCACCGCTCTTGTTTAGCCTGTATATGCTCCCACTAAGTCAGATAATGAGGAAGAACCAAATTGCCTATCACAGCTATGCTGATGATACCCAGATCTACCTAGCCTTATCTCCAAATGATTATAGCCCCATTGACTCCCTCTGCCAATGCATTGATGAAATTAACAGTTGGATGTGCCAAAACTTTCTTCAGTTAAACAAGGAGAAAACAGAAGTCATTGCATTTGGAAACAAAGATGAAGTTCTCAAGGTGAACGCATACCTTGACTCTAGGGGTCAAACAACTAAAAATCAAGTCAGAAATCTTGGGGTGATTCTGGAGACAGACCTTAGTTTTAGTAGTCATGTCAAAGCAGTAACTAAATCAGCATACTATCATCTCAAAAACATTGCAAGAATTAGATGTTTTGTTTCCAGTCATGACTTGGAGAAACTTGTTCATGCCTTTATCACCAGCAGGGTGGATTATTGTAATGGTATCCTCACCGGCCTTCCAAAGAAGACCATTAGACAGCTGCAGCTCATCCAGAACGCTGCTGCCAGGATTCTGACTAGAACCAGAAAATCTGAGCATATCACACCAGTCCTCAGGTCCTTACACTGGCTTCCAGTTACATTTAGGATCGATTTTAAAGTACTTTTACTCGTTTATAAGTCGCTCAATGGTCTAGGACCTAAATATATGTCAGATATGCTCACTGAATATAAACCTAACAGACCACTCAGATCATTAGGATCGAGTCAGTTAGAAATACCAAGGGTTCACACAAAACAAGGGGAGTCCGCTTTTAGCTATTATGGCGCCCGCAGCTGGAACCAGCTTCCAGAAGAGATCAGATGTGCTAAAACATTAGCAACATTTAAATCCAGTCTCAAAACTCATCTATTTAGCTGTGCATTTGTTGAATGAGCGCTGTGCTACGTCCGAACTGACTGCATTGTATTTTATGTATAATCATTTTCTATTTAACTGTTTTAAATCTCATTTTAAATCAATTTCTATATCATTTTAAAACTCCTTGTTTTATTATTTTTAACTTCTTGTTTTTATTGCTGTGAATGATTATTTCACATTCTTTTATGTAAAGCACTTTGAATTACCAATGTGTATGAAATGTGCTATATAAATAAACTTGCCTTGCCTTGCCTTGCCTTACCACATCCAGTTCTTTTCAGTTATTTCAGTGACTTAAATTTAGTTTTTCACTAACCACGCATAAACGTGGTTAGTGAACAAAACATTGTTTTCTCAAAAACACAAACATGAACTTTCGAGCTGCTCACATATTATTGTAGCCCAGTTTGTGCTAAATACGGAGTTATCAGACTTGAGCCATTTATATGTTTTTAAGATACTGAAAAAAAAACATGAAAAAAAAATCAGGGCATGTCAAAACTTCTCCAGGGCCCCAAAACGCCATCAGACCCCAGAGGGTAATCCCATAGAAAATCTGTGGAGGGAGCTAAAGGTTAGAGTTGCCAAACGTCAGCCTCGAAATCTTAATGACTTGGAGAGGATCTGCAAAGAGGAGGCCAACTACAAGAAACGTCTGACCTCTGTGATTGCCAACAAGGGTTTTGCCACCAAGTACAAAGTAATGTTTTGTGAAGGGTCAAATACTTATTTCTCTCATTAAAATGCAAATTACTTGTTAGAAATTGGGTTTTCTGGATTTTTTGGTTGTTTTTCTGTCTATCACTGTTCAACAAAAACCTACCATTAAAATTATAGACTGATCATTTCTTTGTCAGTGGGCAAACATACAAAAACAGCAGGGGATCAATTTTTTTCCACACTGTAAATATGGTGGGGGGGTTTTCTATACGCAAAAAGTGATAAGTTGACTTAACTTAAATAAATTGAGGAAACCCGTTGCCTTAAAATTATGAAGTAAATAATTAAAAAAAATGTTTTAACTGAACTGTCAAGTTCACTTCACTTTTTTCTTTTAATTATTATTTACTTAATAATTTTAAGGCAACGGGTTTCCTAAATGTATTTAAGTTAAGTCAACTTATCACTTTTTACAGTGTAGTTTCATAATCTGTATTTAGTTTAAAAGTAGCCTGTCTCTTACATTTAATGCATCCTTGCTAAATAAAAACAATATAATTAAGATAATTGTGCTTCATATTGAGGCATACCACCATAAAACATTGTTTAAATATTATAATTGTTGATATTTTGTTAGCAGCTTGTAGTGTTGTATTGAAAGATAGTCTGGCTTTGGATGAACTTTAAAATATGAGTATGAGTTTCAAAAAATCTTCCCAAACGCTGCTATATCGTCTCAGGTTACGTATGTAACCATGGTTCCCCGAGTGGGGAACGAGACACTGCGTCCCCTAGGGGTCGCTACGGGGAACGCCTCCAGCGTGACTCGTGCCTGAAGAAACATATGTAAAAACACCATCCGTTGGCCGGCGACAGCCCATGACGTCACTACCGGCGCGACCGTAATAAAAGGGCCGCCGGGAGAATACATCATCAGCTTCTTCGTCTGAAGCTTGCGTCCGAAGCATGGCCCAAAGCCTAGGGGACGCAGTGTCTCGTTCCCCACTCTGGGAACCATGGTTACATACGTAACCTGAGACGTTCCCCTTCATGGGAACTCGAACTGCGTCCCCTAGGGGTCGCTACGGGGAACGCTATACCCACGCCACCATGCTGAGGGGAGTGCAAGCCAATTTCGCGAAAAAGGCGAGCACTAAGCCAACTCTACCAGGCTAAGGGAGTTGCCCCCGGGACGACCGATGGCTGTCAGTGACATTATCCCCTACGGCCAGAAAGCCTGAGCTGCATACCCTAAATCCTTACCTGCTGGGTGCCGGGACTAACGGACCCAGGGTAGAGCTCAAAGGTCTGGAATCAGAATGATTCCTTTAAGGGGATATGGCCAAGTACCTAGTGGTAATAACTAGGTCCTGGCCGGTCACTCAGAAGCTACCGCTTGCTCTGCACAAGCTTTCTGAGGGACTGTCTCAACAGACCCTTTGGTAGCGACACCCTTTTTTTTTTTTTTTTGGAACCCAAAATATATGGGACAAAAGGAGCGGGGCCCAAGGCACAAACCGGGGCTTTAACCAACTCAAAAGAGGGCACGAAGCTGTGCGCGTAACCCTACCGTACAGGATTTTTTGAAAGAACGCAGAACCTTGATGTGCGAACTTACCACTTGAGTGGATTTTAAAAAAGTGCCCAAAGTCTAGCGTGCGCACTTACCATAACATGGATTTTTAGAAAAGAACGCAGAACACTTGATGTGCGATCTTACCACTGAGTGGATTTTTTAGAAGTGCCCAAAGATCTTAGCGTGTGCACTTATCTAGATGCGTTCTATGGCTCCGGGGCGGAGAATTATTCACCCTTCAGATTGAGGGGAACTCAGACGCTCAGAAGGGAGCGGCATGCTCATAAATGACCCTCTATGGTGAGGGGAGCAATGCTAGCTCGACCAACAAAGAGAGAGACCTATCACAGAGCTCTGGGGAGCGGAGAAACTCATTCTACAGAATGAGAGAGGACTCAGACGCTCAGAAGGGAGCGGCATGCTCATAAGCGACCCTCTAGGTGAGGGGAGCAATGCTAGCTCTACCTACAGCGAGCTCTGGAGAGCGGAGAAATCAACCCTCAGAATGAGAGGGAACTCAGACGCTCCGAAGGGAGCGGCACACTCATAGGTGACCCTCGTTGGTGAGGGGAGCCGTGCTAGCTCTACCAATGAGGAGCTCTAAGAGCGGAGAACTCATCCCTCAGAGTGAGGGGACTCAGACGCCCAGAAGGGAGCGGCATGCTCATAAGTGACCCTCTATGGTGAGGGGAGCCATGCTAGCTCGACCAACACGGAGAGCGACCTATCACAGAGCTCTGTAGAGCGGAGAACTCATTCGTCAGAATGAGAGGGAACTCAGACGCTCAAAAAGGGAGCGGCCTGCTCATAGATGACCCTCTAGGTGAGGGGAACAAAGCTAGCTCTACCAGCACGAGCTCTGGAGGGCGGAGAACTCATTCCTCAGAATGAGAGGAAACTCAGACGCTCAGACGGGAGCGGTATGCTCATATATGACCCTCTAGGTGAGGGGAGCAAAGCTAGCTCTACCAACAGCAAGCTCTGGAGGACGGAACCTTCATTCCAAAGAATGAGAGGGAACTCAGACGCCCATAAGGGAGCGGCATGCTCATAGGTGACCCTCTGTGGTGAGGGGAGCAGTGCTAGCTCTAACCATGAGGAGCTCTGGAGAGCGGAGAAACCATCCCTCAGAGTGAGGGAACTCAAACGCCCAGAAGGGAGCGGCATGCTCATAAATGACCCTCTAGGTGAGGGGAGCAATGCTAGCTCGACCAACAAGGAGAGCGACCGATCACAGAGCTCTGGGGAGCGGAGAAACTCATTCTACAGAATGAGAGGGAACTCAGACGCTCAGAAGGGAGCAGCATGCTCATTAATGACCCTCTAGGAGAGGGGAGCAACGCTAGCTCTTACCAACAGCGAGCTCTGGAGAGCGGAGGACTCCTTCCTCAGATGAGAGGAAACTTAGATGCTCAGAAGGGAGCGGCATGCTCATAGGTGACCCTCTATGGTAAGGGGAGCAAGGCTAGCTCGACCAATCAAGGAGAGCCATCTATCACAGAGCTCTGGGGAGCGGAGAACTCATTCCTCAGAAATGAGAGGGAAATCAGACGCTCCGAAGGGAGTGGCATGCTCATAATAACCCTCTAGGTGAGGGGAGCAATGCTAGCTCTACCAACAACGAGCTCTGGAGGGTGGAGAACTCACTCCTCAGAATGAGAGGGAATTTAGACGCTCAGAAGGGAGCGGCATGCTCATAGGTGACCCTCTAAGGTGAGGGGCGCAAGGCTAGCTCCACCAACAGGAGAGCGACCAATTACAGAGCTCTGGGGAGCGGAGAACACATTCTTCAGAATAAGAGGAGAACTCAAACGCTCAGAAGGGAGCAGCCTGCTCCTAGGTGACCCTCTAGATGAGGGGAGCAATGCTAGCTCGACCAACAACGAGCTCTGGCGAGTGGAGACTTAGATGCTCAGAAGGGAGCGGCATGCTCATAGGTGACCCTCTATGGTGAGGGGAGCGATGCTAGCTCAACCAACAGGAAGCGCTACTAGCCTGGATCTAGTATCGACGAGTGATGTAATCACTGCGATAGCCGATAGCCTTTAGAATGGATCGTACTCATCCATTGGTTGCAGGGGAATTAGAGAGGATCAAGAGGGCAGATGCCCCCCTAAGGGAAAGGAGTAGATATCTTACTCTGGTCCGGACGAAAGTGTCACATAGGACGCTTCATCCGGAACACCTCCCTCAGGTTTTGCCTCTCTCTGACCCATGCCTCTCTTTAGCCCTACCCGCAGGCGGGGGAGGGGCATGAGTCGCGAGACTAGCCTTCTGAGCCCATCTCTGATCCCCAGACCGAGATGGGCTAGGACCCCTGGTTGTTCGGGCTCAGACCTGGGCCTTCTTGGGATGAAGGTTTCAAGGGCTACTGAGCGCGCCCTCGCCTCCTTGAACTTCTCGACCACCGTCTCGACGGAGGTACCGAAAAGCTCGGAAGGCGAGACTGGTGCATCGAGAAGAAAGCCCTTCTCTTTCTTCTCGAGGTCAGCCAAGTTCACCCACAGATGCCTCTCCGTTACCACCATAGCCGCCATGGACCTGCCCATAGCAGTGGCAGCCTGCTTGGTGGCACGGAGGGCCAACTCCGTGGTGCGGCGCAGCTCAGCTACCTCGTCAGGTGACAAGCCCTGACCATCATCCAAGTCTTTCAGCAGATCAGTCTGGTACGCCTGGAGCACCGCCATAGTGTGCAACGAAGCGACGATCTGACCTGCTGCTGCATATGCCCTGCCATTTAAGCAAGATTCAGGGGCTTAGATGGCAAGGAGGGAGCCTTGAGAGAGGATGTCTCGCCCACAGCGAGATAAGCTGGCTATCATCTCTTGCCCAGGGGGCATCCCTTCATAGCCATTTTCACGCATCCCCTCAATGTCAGCATAACTAGTATGCTGAAACCTATGAATACGAGAAAAAATAGCTTTTTTTCCACTCCTTCTCAACCTCCACATCGAGATTTATGAAGAAAGGAAGGCTCGCTCGAGCTGGGGATTTGTGGCCAGAAAGATTTATTTTTATGATCCATAACCTCCACAAACTCATTCATATGCATAACCCAGCAGAGCACTAACCGCTGAATCTGATGATGTCAGAAAGATCGCATCATCACAATCCAGCAGCTCACTCTCGTTTTCGGCCGACGTGCGCGAAAAGGGGCGGTAACTCATCGGCCATATCCAACTGCGAACCCCGCGATTTCCATCGCCTCCGTGCCTCGGCAGCGGTGGGTACCGAATCGCGGGAAGCAGACGGCTGCCCCTCTTTCCTCGAAAAGAGGGACAGACGAGAACGGAGCTTTCTCATAGAGAACAGCTCACAGTGCACGCAGATTGCCCCCTCAAAGACATCGCGTGCGTGCTCTTCGCCCAAACAACAGACGCAACGATCGTGTGTGTCATCGGGTGTCAAATAACGAGGACATGGATCCACACACTTCTTGAACGCCTTGCTAGTGCTCGCCATGATAAATAAAGGAAAACTGTATTCCTACCAGAATGCACGTTTCTTCAAACAGACCAGTCAGTGAAGACGAAAAAGCTGATGATGTATTCTCCCGGCGGCCCTTTTATTACAGTCGCGCCGGTAGTGACGTCATGGGCTGTCGCCGGCCAACGTTTGGTGTTTTTACATATGTTTCTTCAGGCACGAGTCACGCTGGAGGCGTTCCCCGTAGCGACCCCTAGGGGACGCAGTTCGAGTTCCCATGAAGGGGAACATCCACAGCATCAGTGTGTGTTTGTGTGCACGCTTGCCTCTTCTTTCTTCTCTGTAACAGCCTTAATTAGTCTCTTATTCACCACTCTCACATTAACACTTGGATAATTATGTCTATCACTTTGCAGTGAAAGTAGTTTAATGAGAGGAAGCCGTCTCTCTTTCACATCCGTTCTCTGTCTCGGGCTCTTACACTCCATCTACACTGCTAGCGACATGACACAGCCAAATAAAACGTTAGTTGTGGCGCTTGCTCACAGCGTTGAAGGGCTCTTTCACCCACACTGAGATGAGCTGCAGACAGTCTGGCGGTGAGGAGTAAAGAAGTCCCTTGACACTTTCTCACACTCTCCACTAAAGCAGCCAGGTTTCAGTGGGAAATCAATCCCTATTCTGCTCTCCGGGAATTCACAGCCTTGTTTATCCTCTTTCCACCTGAATGACTGGGAGCTTTTCGGTCTGCCTGAAGAGTTCACAACGCTGAGCAAAAATATTCCTTATTACTGGCACTTTTGTAAAAGGAGATATGTAGAGTGTGATACCTGTTTTTTTTGTAATTCAAAGGACTCTTGAATTTGTCAGAAATAGGCCTTAGTATAGCACATGGTCTGCAATTTAATGTTTTAAAAGGATTAGTTAATTACAATTATTTACTAAATTTGTCCGATAGCAAATTAATGAAATCTGCAATGTTATAATGCTATGTTTTGAGATCAGTTGTATTAGAAAACGTGAAAGTTGTAACCTATATTCAGGTGTTTCATGAAATATACATAATTTACTACATTATTTTCATTAACCTCACTTTTCTCATAGTCGGTTTTCTTATAGGGGTTTTCTCACTCTATAAATCTGTCTAAATCAGGGATGTCAAACTCATTTCCACTGAGGGCCACTTCAACATTATTGCTTCCATCAAAGGGCCGGTTGAAACTATAAGATTGTACAAATGTTACTACTCCTTAACATATTATGAAATTACTCTCTATTTAGGTTATAAATATTGCATATGCATAGATGTAAAAGTATATGTTATTGCTCTGTGTTATACGCCAAATAGAAACAGAAATTTGTATTACTGATACGCACTTTCATAATTTACTATATAAAGCTGCATAGATTTGTATTTTTAAGACAATCATATCCTCTCGCGGACCACATAAAATTATGGGGCGGGCCGGAATTGGCCCGCGGGCCTTGAGTTTGACACATGTGCTCTAATTGAATGCATCGTGATTGATAGTGGAAAGTAGACATGACAGTGATGGAAATTACAGTGGCAAAAACTGTGATTTTTCTTGTAGTTTATGTAAACTTTATTTATCCTACGTAAAAAAATGAAATACTGCTTGCAAAATTAAATCAATATAGCATAATTTGATTACATTTAAGCTTAGATCAAATGGAAAAAGTTTAGCTTGATTCAGCATATGAATAAAAACTATATTAGTACTATTATATTAGTTTTAATAGTATATACATAATACTAAAATAACATTGATTACAAGTGATATTTATTTTAATTTATTTTTTCCTGACACATCAAATCTCATATTTAATCTCAATCTCTACACTGACTCTGCAGTCTCCTTGATTAAAAAAAAAATAAAATTACAGTAGGGCAGTCATAATTCGTGGCGAAAAAATTAAATATTCACACAAAAGTAAAATAAATTGTTTTCATATAAGTAGTTAAAATTCCTATAGAATTGTATTCCTATAGAAATAAATGTCATTGCTGTATAATACATTTATTATTATTTTTTTTATATTTTATTTTAGCTGTTTCTCTTAGTTATTATGTTTTCATCATCTATTTAATCAAACTTCAGTAATGCTGACTATAACATTAATGTTCATATTTGTATTTAATAAGTCAATAGCAGCAGTTTTAACCAAAATGACATACATTAGGTTATGTTAAAGTGACTTATTATAGTGACAGCTCCCCGGAGCAACCCCAGGACAGGTGCCACTCTCAAGGAAAGGGCGGTAATTACTCATGGACCACTTCTGCTAGCTGAAAACATATCTCAACAACAAATATAGCTACTTGCTCTTTTGCATTTGAGCTCAAAAGTGCATTACTGTATTAATTGTAATTAATAATTAATATTTTGTCAATAGCAACAATAAATTATGCAGTTTGCTATGCATTTGCAGGTTGAAAATAACAGAGTAAGACAAAGTGCTAAGAGCTTGGATAACATGACAGATGGGGTTGAGACAGTCCCTCTCTAATGCTGGACAGTTCTCATTAGAAGTATGCAATGCATAGAACTGCACATGCATTTTTTTTTTTTTAGCAGACGCTTTTATCCAAAGCGACATACAGTGCATTCAGGCTGTACATTTTTCTTGTATCAGTTTGTGTGTTCCCTGGGAATTGAACCCACAACCTTTTGCGTTGCTAACGCAATGTTCTACCACTGAGCCACAGGAACATTAGATAATTAAAAACCAGCCCTCAGTCCACATTACATCACAAGTACCTACAGAAGGCCCGTGTAAATTATTTTCGATGATGAATACTCTCTGAGGATGACATGAAGCCAAGGAAATTATCACAATCTCTCGAAAATCACCTTCAGGCAAAACTTGTTCTTGACTGGAAGCAGCAGGTAATGACACAGCAAAGGAAAGGACCTGAATGAGGCACCTGTTCTAATTAAACATCTCTTCCTCAGGCTGCTCAGTCTGCCCGTCAAGTTCAAACCACACTGGGTGCCTAATGAAGCATGCTGACGCCGCTCATCTGTTCCACTGTTTCCACAAACACTCTGGGAAATACATAGTGGGAAATGTTTCAAGTTCAAGATTTTATTTGTCACATACATAATTATGCAGAATATAACCAGCAGTGAAATGTAAGCCAGGTCCTCTCCATGGACAGACCAATTATATGTAACACAAACACAAGAGAATATACATAAATATAGGTATGAAAAAAAATGAAGTAAAATTAAACCTTATTTCTTAAACATTCGTATGTTCTTAAACATAAGAATCAAAAATAAAAATAATAGAATAAAAGATCAAATGTGCAATAAGATAAGATGTGCATGACAGTATGCTGTAGACTTAATAAATAATATAAGCAGGGATGTGCAGCAAGAATTTGCAAACCAGTTGTGCAGGGTATATACATAGCAGCAATATGGATGGTGGAGAATAATGAATATCTTACTGATTATTAAATGGAGTCATGTTGATGTTATGAGACTGAGTTTGAGTTTAAGGAGCCTGGTGGCCTGGGGAAAGAAGCTCCTCCTAAGTCTCTCAGTTTTTGCCATCATGCCATGGAAGTGCTTGCCAGATGGCAGTAAAATGAAGAAGCGTTTGCCAGGGTGATTTGAGTCCTTGATTAATTTATCAGCTCTGCTTTTGCAGCATTTGAGGTTGGTGTCCTGCAAATAGGGGAGAGCAGACCCTGAGATGCACTCAGCTAAGTGCAAAACTCTCTGCAGAGCTTTGCAGTCCTGACTGGAGCCATTTTCATACCACACTGAGATGCACTGAGAGTTAATTCACTTTCTATGGCCCCTGAATATAATTTTTTCAGGATTGCTGATGAGACCCTTAATTTCCTCAGCTGTCGCAGATGGTACAGTGCCTGGCTTTCTTAACCTGTGTTTTAATGTGTGTAGTCCAAGTCAGGTCCTCGGATATGTTTATACCAAGGTACTTGAAGCTGCTCACCCTCTCCACAGGGGTCCCACTGATCATAAGCGGAGTGTAGGGCCGCTGCTGTCTCTTCCTGAAGTCCACAATCAGCTCTTTAGTTTTGCTCACATTTAGAGAGAGACAGTTATCCTGGCACCATGATGTAAGCCTCTCTAACTCATCTAAGTATGCGGTCTCATTATTGTTGTAAATGAGGCTCAGAACCACAGTATCATCAGCAAATGTGATAATAGAAGTGGAGCTGTGAGAGAACACACAGTCGTGTGTGTAGAGAGAGTAGAGCAGGGTGTTATGTTCAGAGTGATGGAGTTGGAGGTGAACTGGACTACTTTCACCACTTGAGGTCTGCCATTGAGGAAGTCTTACATCCAGTTCCAGAGTGAAGTGTTTAGGCCGAGGTCTGTGAGTTTTAAAGCTAGCTTGATTGGGACTATAGTATTGAAAGCTGAGCTATAGTCAATGAATAGCATCCTTACATAGTTCCCTTTGTTGCTGTCAATGTGTGTGAGGGAAGAGTGCAGGACATGAGAGATAGCATCATCAGTAGATCTATTTGGGCGATAGGCAAACTGAAGAGGGTCCAAAGTAACAGGGATGGAGGAGCAAATGTGGTTCTTAACAAGTCTCTCAAAAACCTTCGTGACTATTGATGTGAGGGCAACTGGACGATAGTCATTCAGGCAAGAGGGTTTACTGTTCTTAGGCACAGTGATGATGACATATTTTTTAAATGAGGTGGGAACCACAGAGGAAGCAAGGGACTCGTTATAGATTGAAGTAAACAAAACAGCAAATTGATCAGCACAGGACCTCAGAAAACGGCCAGTAATCCCATCAGGTCCGACTGCTTTTCTGATGTTCACTCTCTTTAGTTCCCTCTGAACCTCGTCCTCCGACACGGTGATTACATGATCATTGCTGCCCTGTCTGCTGCTTCCTGACGTGCTGATCGGCAGAGTCGCGCTTCCACCATTGCATTCAAAGCGGCCATAGAAGGTGTTTAACTTGTCAGCCAGCAACGGATCTGCTCTCACCTCACCTCTGCGGAGGATTTATTTCCAAAGGAACAGATGGTCCTCTGTCCCTGCCACTGTAAAACAGTCAAATTCATGTTTTAAGTAAAAACTAACATTGAAAAAGACAATAAAAGATAATTCCCTGCATGAAACAATTTTTTTTTTGTTATCATTAATATAATTTACATGTATAGTGTGTTTTTTCTATTTAGTAAATAATTTGTGCAATATTTTAGTGTCATGTGGGCTTTGTTTCAAGTGTATCGTTATCATATAACAATGAAATAAACTACTATAAAATAGGCAAGCCACCTCATAATACAGGCAACAATTTCATTGTATTTTGCAATGAATTTCTGGCAACCAAATCTGCCAGTTTTTTTTTTTTTACAGTAAATGTAAGTGTTTTTACAAGCAAACAATCTATTGAAGAATAAGTCGCTGTGGATAAAACTATTGATGATCAAACAACATTATAAGCTGAAAAGACCTTTTTGACAGCCAAATATCCACAATTTATGTCAGAATGATCATATACGAGCTGATAGGATGTTAACGACACCATAATCTAAGACTGAAAATTAACCGTTTGCTCAGTTGGTTGAGCCCTGCATTTATTAAAGGTTCATGATGAAAGCAAATTTGTATTGGTTATAAATTACGAATGCTGAATGTACAATTTAGTTTGAACTGTTGATGAAAAAAATAGCCTGTCACAAATTAATTACGAAGCGAAAAATATAAATTTTTCATAATTTATTGTGGCAGCACAAGAATGATACAATTACATAAAACATCAACTGCACACCTAATCACTCTTTATTGTGTTAGCTCTCAAAATGCATGCTGTCTTTGTCAGGAACATAAAGAGAGAAAAGAATATGAAAATTGTCCAATACATTTGTTTTGTACAATCCCCTAAAAAAAAGTAAATTAATCTCACAAATCTAGATTCTAATTAAGACACCAGAAATTAATCACAAAATTGAATTAAGACAAATTACACTTTCTGTATTACCTTCAATTTATTTTTATATACACCATTGTTCAAAAATTTGGGATTTGTAAAATGTTTTATGTTTTTTAAATGAGATAGTTTATGCTCACCAAGGCTGCATTTATTTTATCAAAAATATAATAAAACAGTAAAAACAGTAATTGTAAAAAAAATACAGTTTTCTAGTTAAATATATTTAAAATTGTTATTTATTTCTGTGATGCAGAGCTGAATTTTCTGCAGTCTTCGGTGTCACATGATCCTTCAGAAATCAAAATAAATATTTTTTGTCAAGTGAACTTGTATCTTCCCCTGAACTTGTCGGGTCACTGCATGGACCAATTTTTTTAATGAGAAAATAGCTTTAAATGTCAGTAATTGCTAAATTCACGCAGGATTATTAATGCAGTGCTGACATCAGTTTGTTGTGGTGCTGCAAGGTCACTGACAAACAACATCATCAGTCTCTTACTGCAGAGGAGTTTATAACATACTGCCCTGAATAAACGAGATGAGTTGGCTGAGCTTTTGGAAGCTAACGTACACTCCTGTAAGAGGTTTCTGTGCCCCTGGGAGAATGTGTGGAAATGCTTAGAATAGGTGCTCAAATGAGCATAGACATGTTCAAAACACCATAAAGGAGAACTCTCCTCTGAGTTTTGCAAGAAACTGGAATAATACTTATTATTTCATGTTACGCCCCGTCTAGGGGTAAAGGCACAACATGAAAGGAGTACGAGAACACAGTGGAGTTTTGGAAAACAAATTATCAGTATTTTAATGAGAACAATGATTTCAACTGTACAATTGGGGTAATTCAGCTTCAGGAGCCGACAAGGCCAAAATAACAAACAAAGGCCAACTAATAGTATACCCCTAAATTATTTAATTCACAAAACAAAAATAAAACAAAATACAGACTACTTAGCTAACTCCCTATCCAAAAACAATCAAAAAAGAATATCCTACAAAAACGGCGTCGGTCTCCCTACCTCCCCAAAAGGTTATTATATACAATTATTTACAGTTATTAACAAACAAGACCAAACAGGGCAATCCAGAATCTAGGTCAGAGAACAGGCGGTAGTCAAAGGTACAAACAATTGGGCAAGCAAACAACAATTAATCTCTCTCACGTGCAAAAACATACAGATTCGCAGGCTTACTAACACATGTAACTAACGAGCAGAGCAAACAGCAAGCGAGCACGAAGCTAAAACAGGAAGTGATGACGAAGTCTCTTATAGGCATCCAGGAGTCAGCTGACCAGGCAGGGTGTGGCACCAATTGGACTGCAGGAACCAATCAGACATCATCCTGTACCGAAACACACACAAACACCTCCCAAACAAAGACAACACAGAGAAATAGAACAAAAAGGGACGTAACACCCCCATACACAAGAGTAAACAGGTGTCATGTTTATGAACAAGTTCTTGACAGAGAATCAGCAATAACATTATATTTGCCCTACTTATACTTGATGTCCAAGTTAAAATCTTGACAGATTAAGATTTTAAGATAAAGCCCAATGCATACGCCTTTGTTTTTTGTTACAGAACTTAAGAAGTTTGTGGTCAGTAAAACATTCAACTGGTTGTGAACTTGATCAAAGTTCACAACAAATATAGATATATTGGATATAACAAATACAAATATAATAATAATTACTATATAGTTCAGACTAAATTCTGCCTGAATGTGCTGCTTATAAAGCCACTGCAAAATTAAAAAAACTGACACATTTTATTAGTAAAGCCTAGTCACACAAACAACGATAACTATAAAATATGAATAGCAATAATGATATTAGCACCCACACCAGTTCACAAAAACATTATGTTTATTATAAGTGCACGTTGCAGTTTTGTCATATGTCCACATGTTTTAAAGTCAGGTGGATTCTCTTTTTTATTCATCAGCTAAAAAAAAACAACGAAACAAAGATATTGAATATAAGTGGATCTGGAGAACGTGGAGGGTTTCAAACAGGGGCGGCGTTTCCGCATGGCAGAGTATGGCAGTTGCCATAGGCCTACTTTAGCCCAGTCAGGTGTGCCGTGAAAAAATATCCAAACTTCATATCTCTATTATAATTTGTTAGTATTATTTTAAATCAGAGGGTTTTAAAAATGTTTAACCATTGATAACCATTAAAAAGAGCTTGTCAGTAAAACTTTATGATGCCTTTGGATCTCTCAGCGATACCTTGTAACTTCACCCCGCCTCCATTCAGATTGATACGCTGCTCACAGCCTGGAGGAGACAGTTCTCCGCTTTTTTGCAATGAAAGGGTAAATAAATAATTGATGTTTGAATAGTACAGTGTTTTCTTTACTCAAACACTATATCTGTAAAGGCTAATGTTTTTGTGTGCTTGAAGAGCGAATAAGAAGTAGATTATTTGCCGTCTAGCCAATATACTTTTGTACGTTTTAAATATCCTGTGCATAAGCGCTTAATTTAAGGTTTTGACCAAGTGTATTAAACGACAAGAAAAACTAAGCGCCCACATTTTCCGGTAGTAAACATTGTGACGTTTTTTCTGTGGGAGGAGCTAAGCTGGAGGCAGAAAAAGATCCCCCTGACCGCTTCACTTGCTGTGAAGTCTGTTAACTTGTTTTTTTAACAATAACTGGAGAAATTACGATTTTTACCCGCATATGTAAGGTCAATCACTGTCCTAGACCGCGATTGTTATTTGAAAATGTTAACTTTAACGGACGAAACCAGATTGGCCGACCCACACATGCTTTAACTCAAAGGATGGACAATCTGATAGGATTACCTCCGGTCGAGTGACTCACATCTAGACAAACTCACCGTGTTTATCTACTCATGAAGTATATATATAATAATATATTTCAATTTCAGCAGGCATCTATTTGTACTGCTACATTATTATTCCAGCCACAATTAATCACAACAATGTATATACAATTAATATAGTTAAGCATATAAATTGTCAGTTGTTCTTTTACACACACGCACACAGACATTTCATACATGACATAGTGAGATGCATAAAAAAATATTTAGGTGCGCCCATAGCAACAAAAGACAATACTTCATGTAACCTTGTCTGATAATAAGTGTGTGCTGCAAACGCAAGCATTTTTTACTATAAATTTTGTCCAGTCTGCTCGTTTTATCTTGTTTTTTTGGTCTGGCAGTGGCAGCAGGTATGCCTTAAGATTCCAAATTGGAGCCTCTGCAACATCGATTCTGTCACCCAACATCACAACAACATGACATTTTAAGCTCCTTGTGTAGATTAATCTGTGCTGGTTTGAATTGGCCGCCTCCAGTTTTCGCTTTGAATGAATGAATGAATGAATGAATGATGCATTTATATAGCGCTTTATTATGTATTGCTGTACACCCAAAGTACTTTACAATCATGTGGGGGGGGGTCTCCTCAACCACCACTAGTGTACAGCATCCACTTGGATGATGCGACGGCTGCCACAGGCCAACGGTGCCAGTGTGCTCACCACACACCAGCTACAGGAGGAGAGGAGAGAGAGTCATAGAGCCAATCAAGTGAGAGAGAGAGATGCAAAGTGTGTGCAGATCAGGGATGAACATGATTCAGAACTGCTGCTTTAGAACATTGATTTTGATACTCGTGAATCCATTAAAAGCTTTAAAAGACAGAATTGTGATTCATATGTAAATATGTTTTTTTCATGCACCCCTAGTGTTGATGGCATGACGGGGTTTATCAGGGTTTGTGATGTCACAAACCCGGGAAGTAGCTCATTGTAGTTCTGATGAGCCGTTTTTGTAGGCTTTAAACTGCCAGAATTTCAAAAGATGATATCTTTGTTTGCTTTGAACTTTTAGTGTCCTAACTTTACTCAAACAGCAACATTACACACTAACTAACATTAAAAAAGTGACATTTCAATCAATCACCCTCTTAATAGATTAACATATTGTGAAGCGAAAACCTGTGTGTGTGTTTGTAATAAACAAATATATAATTAGGACACTATTAAATTCAAAACACTGCTTCTTACGTTGAACCTTTTCACTTCACGAGCTGTTAATTGATTGACTGGAATAATGTGAATTACTTGTGGATCATTGTGATGTTTTTATCAGCGGTTTGGACTCTCATTCTGATGGCACACATTCACTGCAGAGGATCCACTTGTGAACAAGTGATGCAATACTACATTTCTCCAAATCTATTCTGATGAAGAAACAAACTCATCTACATTTCGGATGGCCTGAAGCTGAGTACATTTTCAGCTAATTTGTATTATTGGGTGAGCGATTCCTTTAATTATTTGAATATACATTGATTAATGTTCTAACTAATTAACTAAGAATAGCTAGTCATACATTATTTAAAGTGATGTTTATTATAAAGCATTACCATTATAATGAATTTAAGCTATTATTTCAGCTATTTATTAACGGTTCTTCCAGTGAGCGTTAAAATCAGTATATCTTAACAATTTTGTCTCTGTAGTGTGTTTTATTGTTGATGCTGATGAAACCTACCAAACTTGATGATGTGGTTGGAACTGAACTTGGCAGTGCAGTCGTGGGTCAGCAGCGTGAAGAGCAGCGGGCTGAGCACACAGCCCTGTGGGGCACCTGTGCTCAGTGTGGTAGTGCTCGAGGTTTTGTGGCCGACACGGGCTGACTGAGGTCTTCCGGTTAGAAAGTCAAGGATCTAATTACAGAGGGAATTGTTGAGGCCCAGCAGATTTAATTTATTGATGTTTTGGGATTATGGTGTTGAATGCTTAGCTGAAGTCGTATTCTAACATAAGAGTCTTTATTTTCAAGGTGGGTATACTTACCTATATATATATATATATATATATATATATATATACTTACCTATACCTTTATATCTTATAAGAACCAGGTGGAGAAAATTGCATCATCCGTAGAGCGGTTTGGGCGGTATGCAAGCTGGAGCGGATCGAGTGTGTTGGGGAGGCTGGTTTGGATGTTGTGCATGACTAGCCTCTCAAACCACTTCATTATGATTGGAGTCAGTGCTATGGGACGGTAGTCATTTAGACAGGACACAGGTGATTTCTTTGGTACCGGTATGATTGTTGTGGATTTGAGACATGTGGGGATGACTGCCTGGCTCAGCGAGGTGTTGAAGATATCCGTTAGGACATCTGTCAGCTGTTAAGCACAGTCTTTCAGTACACGGCCAGGTATGTTGTCAGGACCCGCAGCCTTGCGTGGGTTAATCCTAGATAAGGGTCTTTCTTATGTCGGCTGGAGACAGACAGAGCGCCTGATCGTTGGGAGGTGTGGGCAGTTTTTGTGCAGGTGTGTCATTCTGCATTTCAAACCGTGAAGAAAAGTGGTTGAGTGCATCTGGAAGGGATGTGTCGTCATCACAGGCCTGTGGCGGGGGCTTGTAGTCAGTTATGGTCTGAATGGCTTGCCACAGGCTCCGTGTGTCTCTGCTGTCTGTGAAGTGATCATTGATTTTTTTTAGCATATGCCCGTTTTGCATTTTTGATGCCACAGGACAGATTGGCTCTTGCTGTTTTTTTAGGGCTGCTTTATCTCCTAATCTGAATGCTTCATCTCTGGTCTTTAGCAGCACACAAACCTCTGCTGTCATCCATGGCTTCTGGTTTGCACGGGTCTTGGTGACTGTCACATCATCTCAATGCAGTTTTTTATGTAAGCAATCACAATTTCAGTCTACTCCTGCAGGTCTGTGTGGTTGTTGTAGGTGGCCACCTCTTTAAACATGTTCCAGTCTGTGTCCTGGAAGCAGTCCTGCAGTGCTGAGGTAGCATTATCTGGCCATACCTTGATCTGCTTTTTAACCGGTTTGGCAAGTCTGTATACTGGGATTAGCATAACAGAGATGTGGTCAGAGTACCCTAGGTGGGGGCGGGGTTATGCTTTCTATGCGTGTTTCACTGTTGTATAAACAAAGTTCAGTGTGTTGTTTCCCCTTGTTGCAAAGTTCACATGTTGGTAGAACTTTGGCAAAACTGTCTTTAAGTTAGCATGGTTGAAGTCACCGGCTATGATGAAAAAGGTTATTTGTTTGTTGTTCGCTGATGGCGCTGTACGGTTCACAATGCGCGTCCTTAGCGTTTTCACATGGGGGAATGTACACAGCGACAATAACAATGGCTGTGAACTCCCATGGCTGATAGAACGGTCAACACTACACAACCATAAACTCCATCAGTGATGAACAGTGTTTTGTCACTGCCACAGCATTGTTACCCCATTCTTAGTTGATATACACACACAAGCCGCCCCCGCGAGTCTTTCCAGACAGTGATGAATCTCTGTCCGCTCGGCAGTAGGAAAGTCCGTGAAGCTGAATGGCGGAGTCCGGGATGTTGTCGTTTAGCCATGTTTCAGTGAAAAAAAAAACACACAACAATCCCTCGTTTCATGCTGTGTAGACCGACTGAGTTGAATTATGTCCAGTTGGTGTTTCAGAGAGCGAACGTTGGAGAGCATGAGTGATGGAATCGCTGGTCTTGTGGGGTTAGCCCTTAGTCTAGCTCTTATACCTCCACGCTTGTCGCGCTTCTGTCCCCTCTCACACCGCCGGTGTTGCCGCTTTGTGCATGTAGCGTCACTAGGCGAGGCCATGGTCTTCAGGTTCGGTTTTAGCAGCAGACAGAGGCCTTGTAGCTTCCCAGTAGTAACCAGTGAAAGCTGATGTTTGTACACACTGCCGATTTCCAGGAGGCTCTGGCGATCATAGATGTGTTTCCGAGTGTTTATCTGATGATTTTGTGATAAAGTCAGACAGCTTGAAGACGGGAGACGAGACTAACAGACATAAAAACACCTTTTTAAGAACCCGGAGTAGTTGTTGTGTCCGAACGCGCCGCCCTCTTGGTTATTTGAGTTTCCATTCTGTGAACAAATTAAGCTTTCACAAAAAAAAATTGAAACTCATCAAATATAGACTGTTACGTGTCGCACTGTTCCCCTCCCCCCTGTTTATCTGTAAACGAAATCACAATATATGGCCATTTCATGACATTAATTCAATTAAAATTGGGAATTTGTAATTGATTGGCAGCCCTAATAAACATACTTCAGTACAGCCCTTTGAATGATAACAGTGACTACAGCTTTTTGCCTCGGCATTAGAAGCAGCTAGCGTGACGCGCGCACATGCACACACAAAAATTGTACAAACAATTATAAAGAAATGGCAAGTTAAAATATATAATTAAATGTGAAACATTGAAGTAGAAAAACTAAGTATTTGTCCTGTAAAACCTACTCCAATTATATTTGTTTTATTTACAACTTTGGAAAATCTTTTTAACAGTGTTGTAAGAAAATATTATTGAATATTAAACAGTTTGTTGTATCCTGAAGTAAGCACACATTTATCTAATGCAACTTATAATCATGTGGTTTATCAACATACAAAAAAACAAAACTTATGCACCAAAAAAAAAGGTTTATGTTAATTTTTTTTTTTTTTATGGAAAGGGTTTGATGCATATTATCCTGCTAGAATTGTGTTTATAATTAGTTCTTAGCAAAGATACTTTAATGTTAATTGAGCTATTGTCTGGTCTATCTGTAAAATAACATTAAACTATTGAAAAATGTCATGTTTACATACAATTATTGGATTAATTTGGTTGTTAAAGATTAAATAAAGAAACGTTACAGGAGAAACAACAATATAATGTTTTATTATGTGCATTGGAATGAGAGAGAATTGTGGCCAAAAGGCTGGTTTCTACAGAGATCTCATTCACACATCCACACAGACCGGCTCATTGGCCACACCATGACATTTATAAATATGCATCAGAGCCCACACATCAGCGCTCCTATTCTCAACAAGGTCCTGCATCGACAAGCATTCACCCTGAATCTGGCCTCCGCTCACTATCTCACTCACTCCAGCTCGCTCTTCCCACCCAAACAAGTGCAAATGCTCTCGTTCCCCTCAGGAGGCAAATTTAAATGTTTGCGTAGTGTGTGTCATGGAGAATGAGTGATGCTGTGTGTGTGGTACAGGTTATTAAACCCCGGCTAGTGTGGACTGGTGTGGGCAGGAGTGCAGAGCAGGACTTAATGTGTTGTGAGACCCATTACCTTCATAGTAATGAGTCTGATGAAGCCGAAGCCAAATGGCACACAAGAAAACTAAAAACAGCAACGCTTCGATACCATTTTCAGAACAATTATGATACATTTTGATAAATTATAAGCATAATTAGCATAATTTTGCTAATTATGATACATTTTTATACAAAAAATCACTCACTAAGTCAGAAGGTTTCAAATGTTTAATCTACTTACATTTTTGATGGTATTTATTCAGTAATGAGTGTCTTATTTTATCACTTAACTCTTTAGTAAAATTTACCAGATTTATTGGCTTTATCTTTAAGTTTTAAGATTTAAGTTTTTTAATTCCGAAGATTACATCATTATGCTAGAGATAGACCAAGGATCTCCAACCCTGCTCCTGGAGAGCTACTGTCCTGCAGACTTCAGATCCAACCCTGCTGCAACACGCATGTCTGTAATTATAAGTAGCCCTGAACACCTTTATTAGCTGTTTCAGGTGTGTTTAAAAGGGGTTTGAACTGAAATCTGCAGGATGGTAGCCATCCAGGAGCAGGGTTGGAGACCCCTGTGCTAAACAATGTTAGACAGTTTCAATGGTTTTACAGTAAGTTACTATAATTAAGATTCAAAATATCAAATACTTTATTTAAAACATTGCATGTATAAAAAAATGCAGTCTTCCTATGCTGGAACAGTGCATCTTCACAATTTCACCACTTGTGCTGGGTACTCACTAAAAGATTTGTAAAATCTTATAAGATCTTCAAAATGTGAGAGATCACTCACATGAGGACAAAAAAATCCTAGATTTAACCGTTTTGCTCCAATAGTGTGTGGTGTGCTGCAATGTGACGAATACAGCACACCACACACCAACAGATTTTCAACCAGAGTCCCGAATTTGAACACTGGAAATATTGCTAAATCTCTGACTTGTGAATAAACAAGATTTATTTATTTATTTCAATTTTAGAACAAAGAGCATGCAAGGGCAATAACATATAAATTGCATCAAATACAATAATACAAAAAAATAATAATAATAATTACAATTCCTTAAAAATGTATAAATTTAATAATAATTACAAATTATTCAAAAAGTATATTTAAAGCTTTAAAGTAATGGCAAAGTCCCAGTCTTTCGTAATGGCAGTAAGAAATTGCGACGATAGTGTCCAAATCCTTTTGTGCGGCGCCATGATGTGTATTACGGTTTGTTATGCTCCGTCTTCTGTCCGCTCACTTTCTGATTGGAAATTGTTTAGTTTCACGTGATAATCTGCAGATCAAACGTGCTTTTGTCCTCGGTGTTCCACCCACACAGCAGGATTTCTGATCGTAAATATTCAACAAATATTTACGATTCACGATCGGGCGCCTCCGATGTTCTTCAGAGTGGATTCAGTCACTCTTAACACACCTAACACCACAGAAAAATCTGAGAAGATAATTTTCAGATAATCTGGACATTACCTAGGATTGTCGTAAGGGGAGAAATCGGCCCAAAATCAGCCCAATTATATTGGGGTATGTACCCAGCATTAGGACGTTTTGCAGTGCATTATGTTGTATCCTCTGGATTTATCCTCACAAAGAATCTTTTGACAACAGAAACAAAATGGGGAAAAATGACAAGCAGCCAAACCAATACAAGCAAAGCCATCTGCAAAACCAAGGTACTGCTCCAAAACGTTGCCATCACCTTTGCTCACCTTCCACTTTGTTATTGACAGAAATATATTCTCTGAAAAACAAGAAGTAGAAATGACACACTTTTAAAAGTTGAACCCCATAGAATACACAAACCTCTTAGAACCATAGTTGTTCTCTTACCATGAATTATTAGTCTCAGGGTGGTTGGTATGCTCATGCCTTTCTTGATGCTTCATTGCAGTTGCCTTTAAAACACAAATACAAACGATTGTATATATGTATGTAAAATGTATATACAAAAAACTATAACAAACTCATTCTAAAACTAGAAAATGCAGCTAGCTATAAAACTTGTTTAACCTCGCTAACATACAATATTATTTTCTCAATAGGCTACTGGCCAACATTAAAGGGGACCTATTTTGGCCCTTTTTACAAGATGTAAAATAAGTCTCTGATGTCCCCAGAGCGTATATATGAAGTTGTAGCTCAATATAACCCACAGATAATTTTGTATAGCTTGTTAAAATTGCCACTTTTAGGATATGAGCCAAAACGCTCTGAGATCGAGTATGTTGCTTTAATGCAAATGAGCTGTTACTCCCGGAGAAGAGGACGGAGCTTCAAAAGCTCAGCTCATGCATTAGCAGTGCTAGCCTTTGCAAATAAACATTTCACTATTAGTACAAGCCTGTTATCTTTACAGAAAACGTACTCGGTTTCAAAGTCAGTCATCTGATTGTACTGTGCATAGTAAATTTGTGTTTATGAATTAGAGACAGGGAGCACAGCGCGATAAAAATAACAACATAGCTGGTCTCATGCTATCACAAACCTTATATGTTACATTTACATTTTAGACATTTAACAGATGCTTTTTTCCGAAGCGACTTACAAATGAGGACAATAGAAGCAATCAAAACCAACAAAAGAGCAGCAACATACAAGTGCAATGACGAGTCTCGGTTAGCCTAATGTAGTACACGTAGCAAGGTTTTTTTTTCACCACACGTGTGTTTTTTTAATAAAAAGAAGACAGATAGATAAAATAGAATTAGAATTAGAATAGACAGTGCTAGAGTTAGAGGGACAAATAAAGATGGAAGAGATGTGGTTTAGCCGTTTCTTGAAGATGGCTAAGGATTCAGTTGCTCGGATTGAGTTGGGCAGATCATTGCACCAGGTGGGAACAGTTAATGAAAAAGTCTGTGAAAGTGATATTGTGCCTCTTTGGGATGGCACAATAAAGCGACTTTCAATTGCAGAACGCAAGCTCCTAGAGGGAACTTTATAATCCCACTTCTGATCATGAACTAGACAACTTCTAGCGATCGACTCGCATTGCTGTCATAGGCAACTTTTATCTACCACATTGATATACATGCATACATATTCATGAAACATTAATTCAAGGAATATTTCCTTCAAAAATTATATTTACCCACAGTGTCCTCGGCTCAGATGGGGGGAGATTATGGCGACTCCTATGTTCATTAGTGCATCCCAAAACACAACACTTGTAATGCCTCTTTGGTTCTGACAGAAGTTCATCTAGAAAAGCCTTATGCTACAGACTTCTTATCACTCCTAGCTTCATTTGATCTAAAATGTCTTACCCCTACTAGCACGCACAAATCAGGCAACCGACTTGTACATTACATTCTGGTACAACCACTACAAATCTCTGACCCTTTCTTCATTAAAATCACATTACATTTTGCTATTTCCGTAGCTGCCCGGATCTCAGGCTGCCTGGCAGACATCTCTGCATGGATAAAAGGACATCACCTACAGCTCAACCTGGCAAACACTGAGCTTCTTGTCTTCCCTGCCACTCCAACTCTACAGCATGACTTCACGATTCAGTTAGGTTCATTAACAATTACACCATCAACTTCGGTCAGAGATCTTAGTTTAATCTTTGATGACCAGCTGACCTTCAAAGAGCACATTGCAAAGACTGCTCGATCTTGCAGGTTTTCACTACACAACATCAGAAAGATCTGGCCCTTTCTGACAGAGCATGCTGCACAACGTATTGTCCAGGACCTTGTCATTTCTAGGCTGGACTACTGAAATGCTCTTCTGGCTGGACTTCAATCAAACACAATCAAACCTCTACAAATGATCCATAATGCAGCGGCACGACTTGTCTTCAACGAGCCCAAAAGAGCCCATGTTACACCTCTTTTTATCTCCTTGCACTGGCTACCAGTTGCAGCTCGCATCAAGTTCAAAACACTGATACTTGCATATTGAACAACCACAGGCTCAGCACCCGCCTACTTCCACTTACTATTACGAATCTACATCCCCTCCAGAAGTCTGAGATCTCCTAGTGAGCGATGCCTCGTGGTACCATCACAAAGAGGCTCAAAGTCACTCTCCAGGACATTCTCTTTCACCATTCCTAGCTGATGGAATGATCTTCCCACCCCTATCCTAAATGCTGGGTCCCTGTCAATCTTCAAGCAACAACTTCAAGCTTCGCTAAAGAAGTCATTTTTTTTGTTACTTTGAACACAAAAGCAAACCTACATTGACTTTTCAGTATATAGCACAGATATGTGCTGTAGGGTGTATTCGTTTTTGCTGTTCATTATCAGGCCTGATAGCCTGAGGGAAAAAGCTATCCCTCAGTCAGCTAGTGCGGGATCGGATGCTGCGGAGACGTCTCCCTGAGGGCAGCAGAGTGAGCAGTCTGTGGGACGGGTGGCTGGAGTCCTTGATGATCCTGCTGGCTTTCTCTACACACCGCCTGGTGTAGATGTCCTGGAGGGAGGGAAGCTCACCTCCAACAATGTGGCGGGCAGTTCGCACGACCCTTTGCAGAGCTTTGCGGTTGCCAGCATTAGCTGTTTCCAAACCAGGCGGTGATGCAGCCGGTTAGGATGCTCTCCAAGGTTCAAGGTTTCTTTATTTGTCACATAATAAATTATACAGGGTATAATCAGAAGTGAAATGTAGATCAAATCAGGTCCGCTCAGTGGACAGTGCAAAAGAATTAAAAAAAAAATTATATAAAAGTAACACAACACAAGAGCATATATATGGTAAAAAAAGAGAAATAAGAGTAAACTGTGCAATAGAATACAAAGTGCAAAACAATAAGATGTGCAAAAACAGTATACTGGGACATAATAAATATTAATATGGGGATAGGTTTGTCAGAAGAGGGATCCACAGTGCAGGTGTAGAAGGATCTGAGGATACTGGGGCTTGTTCCAAACTTCCTTTAGCCGTCTTAGTAAGAATAAATGCTGATGTGCCTTCTTCAGCACTGCATCTGTGTGAGCAGACCATGTGAGATCCTCGGTAATGTGAACACTGAGGAACTTAAAGCTGTTAACCCGCTCCACAGGTGTCTTGGTCGATGGTGATGGGTGTGTGTGTTCTCTGCTCTGTCTCCTGAAATCCACCAACAGCTCCATGGTCTTATCGATGTTGAGGGAGAGGTGGTTCTCCTGACACCATTTAGTCAGGGTACTCACCAAATTTGACAATGACATTAGAGCTGCGTGTCGCTGAACAGTCGTGTGTGTACAGGGAGTACAGGAGTGGGCTGAGGATGCAGCCCTGCGGAGCACCAGTGTTGATGACCAAGGGAGATGAGGTGTTGTTGCCCATTCTGACCACCTGACTTTTGCCTGTCAGGAAGTCCAGGATCCAGCTGCACAGAGATCTGTTCAGTCCCAAAGTCTGGAGCTTCACAACCTGGCAGGTACTATGGTGTTAAATGCTGAACTATAATCCACGAACAGCATCCTCACATGTTCTTATTTTCCAGGTGGGAGAGAGCAGTGTGCAGTGTGAAGGCAATAGCATCGTCTGTGTAATGGTTACTGTGATATGCAAATTGTAGTGGGTACAGTGAAGCAGGCAGCACAGAGCAGATGTAGTCTCTGACAAGCTTCTCAAAACACTTGCTGAAGAACGGGCCTCCAATCATTCAAGCATGTGATTTTATTTCTCTTTGGTATGGGCACAATTGTGGATTTTTTGAAGCATGAGGGAACCACAGACAGAGAGAGGGACAGATTGAAAATCCCCGGGACAGATTGTAAAAACCCCGGCTAGTTGGAATGCGCATACCCTGAGCACACGGCCTGGGATGCCATCCGGACCCACAGCTTTGCAGATGTTCAACCGTTTGAAGGATCGGGTTACATCCGCAACAGAAATGGAGAGTGGACTGATCTCTTCTGCAGCAGCCACGGGAGCGATCTCTGTATGGGCAGTGTTGTGAGCCTCGAAATGAGCATAAAAAGTATTGAGCTCGCCCGGTAGAGAGCCGGCAATGTTCACAGTAGCTGGTTTGTTCACTATAAAACCTGTTATGTTGTTAATGCCCTGCCACATGCTTCTTGCGTAGTTGTTGTTTAATTGTTCTTCAACTTTGTTTTTGTATTGTCGTTTGGCAGCTTTGATGGATCTCCTGAGATTGTAACTGACTTGTTTTCGATCGTCGGTGTTTTGGGATTTAAAGGCAGATGTCCGCGCTGACAAGGCTAATCAAACATCGCTGTTAATCCACATTGAATTTCCCTCACAACACACACAGACAAGAAGCATGCTCGGGACTATGATTTTTTTTCCTCCCACATACCCATGAATACAAATGAGACCCAACATGGGAAAATGCTGGCAGCATAGGAATGTAATTTACTAATCCCAGTAAGTCTTCACTGCATCCTCAGGGCCTATGAGCTATTTAAACCCCATCCACATCCAGCGAAGCAACCAGCCCGTCTTCATGCTGCTGGAGTGGGTCTTTTATATATCTTCTTTAATACCAACACAGCCAGACATGCAATACAGGGGACCCAAATG
Organism: Oxygymnocypris stewartii; assembly: GCA_003573665.1. Classification (NCBI taxonomy): domain Eukaryota; kingdom Metazoa; phylum Chordata; class Actinopteri; order Cypriniformes; family Cyprinidae; genus Oxygymnocypris; species Oxygymnocypris stewartii. The sequence continues at coordinate 189,017 of QVTF01021682.1, read as the reverse complement.
AGGTTCAGAGTTTAGGCTGTGTATTATGAAAAACCCTCTTAGAGTCTGAACGCAGACGTTTACCTATAGCAACGGTATAAGGAATAAATTCTAATTTCTAAGCCGTAAAAGCCATGTGAATAATTGCTCTGGAGCTGCAAGAAAATGACACCAGCTGATGGCAACACAAAAACACACACATCAAGCACAATCCCACATGTCTCACTAGTGATGCCAAAGGCAACAAACAAATATGCCCCTTTAAGCTTTTTAAGAGCCTCCAAAACAAATCAGTGCACTGGTAGTATCTATCATTACAGTATTGTAAAGAAATTATGTGGTCATACTAACCTGCCAGCCCTTGGCCATCTGACTGAACCACAGTGAACTCACATTTATTTATGTATGTATGTGTGTATGTATTTATTTTAGTAATTAATTACTTTGTTTTTTTAAAGATAAAATCCCAGATGCCAACAGTTCCTAAAATGAGATCGGTCAGTGGTGTCTTTAAGGCTGAGATTAGGATCTATTCATATTGCCAAGAAAATATTGTGCCTGTCCAAATACCCACCATTGTGGTCTTGGTCTAGGAAGTAAGTACACAAGACTGTCCCAAGTCGGAAAAATGCCAAAGCTCAGTGCTCTGAACACACAATACACTGCATACCTAATTCGGCTTCGGAGCAGTATTTTAGTATCTAATCATTCATCATGTTAAGGAAATCACATGCCTGAAACTGCACAGTAATAGTTTAATAGTTAAATTATTGTGTATGTGAAATCATAAAACTTTCACAATTTAACAATGTATTTAAAGTTATATATATATATATATATATATACATGATTTATTCATTTGTTTTTAACGAAATATGTCTTTCTCAAATTATTTTTTATTGTTCTCAAATTCTATGTTTTCCAGTTTAATTTTTATGGATTCCATTTTAATGGTTTAATTAGAATTGTATTATCTAAAAGCATGTCTAATCAACTGAATTTATACAAATTTAACAGCCAAGTGTTTTATCAAATGGCCATATTAAATGTTTTATTTATTTTTCAGAAATTCTATGTTTTCTGTTTAATTGTTTCTGGTTTTATGACTTAACATACATGTATTATCAAAAATGGTTGTAATTAAATGAAGGCATACAACATTATAAAACAACGTAATCCTTTAAAATGTAATCAAATAAATTTGAAACAATTCAATTAATTTATAACAAAACAAACAGCTGTACAGCAGAGGTTTACTATAAAATTACTATAAAATGTAAAATATGGCTGAAAAGGATGTTGTACATTCTACAATACAACAGTAGTATATTTGTGATAAATTCAAGTTAAACAGCCTAAGTGTTTCTAAAAATATTATGAACTGAATCTCAGACCAGCTCTGGAGATTAATTTAATTTCCTCATATAGTGAGACAACAGACACTAAAAGCAGTGAGCATCACACATGCTTAAGTTTGTGTAGTATAAAAACAGACTTTAGTTTGCATCACACTTTACAAACTCCAGGGGCTGTTGTGCACTCCCAGGAGATCGGTTGCTGAGATACTTGAACTGCCATCTAGCACCAACAATCGTTCAACAGTCAAAGTCACTTAATCACATTTCTTACATCTTCTGGGGTTTGGTTTGAACAACAATTTAACCTCTTGACTATGCCGCCATGCTTTGATATATTGAGCTGCTGCCCCTGATTGGCAGATACAATATTTCTTTTTTTTTTCATTGATAAAGGTCAGAGTGTGTGTGTTTCATATGAGTCTAGGGGAAAATCCGATTTCCAGTGCAGTGTGGACGCGAGTGAAGAGTAAATTCTCTAAATCTCTCCAAATGCTGGGCTGTGTACAAAAGCACATGCACACATGCGTGCACCCAGGTGGCCGAGCTCAGCACACACTGTCCAGTGAGTGAGGCCAACTGTCCTCTGCATGCTGTAGCACCCACTCACAGGCTGGGTAAATATTTACAGATCAAACGCAGATCTGGCTCCATCTGTAAAGAAACCCTGTTTGCCCGCCTTTTTTGACTAACCTGCCAGCTTTGCTGGGCAAACATGGATTAAGCTTTCGGTATGTAAATGACATGTGCATTTATGTACAGTACGAGGAACAAAGCTAAATATGTAATTTAGTGTTTGATTGATATATCGCCAAGACCGATATATCGGCTGATATTTTGAATTTTTAAAATATCAGCATTGGCCGATAAGTTATGTTTGGCCGATGTTATTGAGGCAAGACTTTTATTTTGGTGGTGCTGAAAACAATTATTGCTCTTATATTTTGTTGTAATTCGCTGTTTATTTTATACATTTATTTTTAAATCAATTTTCTAATTATTTCTTAATGGATAATTCTAAATAAAATGATGTCCAAGATGTCAGCAATAGCTGTAAAAAATAACAAAAACAATATCAGTCGACCTAGTGTCATATTTGCGCTCAGAAAGGGAGGGTAGTTCATGACCTCCCATTGTCACATATGCAGATCTCACACAAAGGGTAAGTGCAAACAAATGGGGTTTATTAAACAGCAGAGCAATGGATGGTGAGTAGAGACTGATAATGGTGATAACTGTAGAGATGGTTTTGTAACAGAGAATATAATTGCCTTGCCAGGAGCTCGTGGGATGGTGTTGTGCTCACACCTCAAACGGAAACGGGTCTTTCCGCTGGAGAAGGTTGGGGAAGACAGGATGATGGAAACAGGAGGACACAACGATGGAGATAAGACAACAGGTAAATAGAATCCTAGGTTGACCGTTAGTAGGTCGTAGAGAATGCTGATGATGATGAGTCCACTTAGCAGCAACAAGATCAGACATAGTGTGCTGTGAGGTGTGTGACTTTATAGTATATGTGATGAGGATCCAATTATGTGCAGGTGTGCTCAATCACGGCTCAGGTGAATCCAGGTGAGGGCGTGTAGTGCTTGGAGAGGGAGAAGGACAGACCGATCCGTGACACCCATTGCGTATTGTTTTATTTATAAATATAACAACATGCCATGGGAGGTCATGAACTACCCTCCCTTTCTGAGCGCAAATATGAACCTTCATGTTTTTTAACTTCAGTCTGTCCAAAACTGCTACAATTTATAACTTGGTGCGCCCTTCAGTGTTATCAAGCCATTTAGAGAAATGTGCAGAGTGGTGAGCAGGGTACAATTAAAACACACTATCAACTGTATTCGTGGTATAATCCTATTATATCAGATGAATTTGGGATGATTAAAATTGAGTAAGAGTAAATTGAATAATGAGTAACCTATGCAACTGAGTAAGTTGCAGTTAATAGTTAAATGTTTATACAATGTACAACTGTTGATAAACATTTTAGAGACTAAATTCCTTATGTGAACTCTTAAATTGATAAGTCGTTTACTTATGAACTGTGGGCTATTTAACAGAATTAAAATGAAGAGCTCAAAATAATATTTCTGATAATTATTAGTTGGTTAGTCTGCATTAAACCAATAAAGATTAGTATTTCAACTCTATCTAACAAATTTGAACAAAAATAGGCTAATTCTTGTCTTTATGAACTAACTGTGGAAAATATGAACTCTTTGTGGTTATTATTCGGTAGACAAATAAAATTAATACAAAAAATACATGTTTTAAAATCTAGTTCATTGAGTGCTTACCAGTTCGTTGTTTTTCGGTTTCATGGTGTAAATAGAAACTTCCAAAGTTCTTGCCATCCATCAAAAGTTTTGTTCATAACAGGTTCACCACATTGAGGCCATTATTTACACTGTCAGTAACCATTTGATACTCAGGGTAGCACTAATGACATAAAGACGAGATCGCAAGACCGCAGAGCAGGGGCGTCACTAGTGGGGGGAAAAGGGTGACAGAGTGTTTCCAAAAGAAACAAACACTAGAGGCAGTAAGACTCTGACACATTTTACTCCTTTTCACACAAATTTACAGAGTTTTTATTATTAAAGAGTAATTACTTGAAGAATATAATGTTACGACTTCTGTTAAAACAATATTAATATGCTAGGAGATTTGAAAACTGATGATTTTGAACGTTAGCATCGCACATATCCAGCCTCGTATCTATGGGTTTTTATAGACTGTAAGTTTGTTCAGTAGCTCACGGAGTACGGACACATATTTAGGAGGCAAGGAACTCTGGTTTGAATCCTGTGTAATCACGGTTCGACAAAGCAGTTCAAATATGCATATAAGGAAGTTGAAATCGCACGGTTGCACTAACATATACATTTTTATATCAGTTTTGCATTTGTTAACACTATCGGGTAGGTTTAGGGTTGGGTTTGGTGTAGGGCATATTTCCAACATGATAGAGCATTAACTTTTAGGGACAGATCCCGGATATTTGAATTCTGAAGCGCCGCTATATGTACCTGTAGCGACGAAATAAAAACACAGCAATATGTACCTATAGCTATGTAATAAAAACGTGCCAGGGTTCATGTATTTAACCTGTGTTTTAGTGCCACTCAGTGGACATTTCTCTTTGAAACTGCGGCAAAACGTGCAGTAAGGAACGTAAAACGGTGTCGCAGAGAAAGTGCACAGAGGTATGTATTTTTATGAGACCAGGTTGAATAAAACAGTTATTGAATAAGCATGAGTCCTTTTCTTTGTCCAAAACTCCTGAAAGTGAATCATTGGTGTCTCATACTTTAGAGCAGTCAAATCAATTCCACAATCAACCCTTAATCAATCCCTACAATTCACAGAAACTAACTTGTGTGTGTGTGTGTGTGTGTGTGTGTTTGTGAATATTATGTATTATGTAACCCCCTTTGTAATTATTTACCTTTTCATGAATAACTGTAATTAAATTACACATTTTTTTCTCAGTAACTGTTACTGATTACAATCAGGAGTACAATATTTCAAATACATGTTTAAAATACATATTTGAAATACAAAATACTATTTTGTATTTAAATACCTTTGAAAAAAATCGAATGTATTTTGTATATTATATACATTTAATCTTAGATACAATAATCGAACGTTGTGTCAGAGACGCTTTGGGGAAGGCTTTGCGTGATAAGTCTTGAAGCACATGTTAAATCAATCCAAGGTGTAACTGTAACTGCTAAAACAAAGCAGGAAGCCATAAAGCCTGCCCAAACGAAGCTGTCACTAGCTTAAAAGTCTGAGCAAATAGCCTACAGGCACGAAGGAGATATGGCCGGGGATGAACTTTCAAGGGAACTCCGTTGCGTCAGACAATTTGGGGAACATTAATACAACACCACCATAGTGACGAGTGCCTGTCCTGTGTGAAATCAAATGAGCAGCACTAGAACGAGAGCACTTGGGAACCTGGGGTAGAGTCCAGGTGCAAAGAATAAAAATGTGCTGAATGTGTGCGGTGAGGACCAGCCTGCCGCATCACAAACCTCTTGGAGAGCAAGTCCTGATATCAGGGCCTTGGAGGCCGCCATACTCCTGGTCGAGTGGGACCGGACAGCCATAGGAGAAGGTTGACCGGCCGACACATCAACAAGTGAGATGGCCTCGACCACCCGCTTGCTCATCCTTTGCTTAGATGCAGGGGACCCCTTGTTAGGAGGTCCAAAACATACGAACAGTTGTTCATTTATACGCCACAGGGCAGCTCTGTGGACGTAAGCATCTAATGCCCGCACTGGGCAGAGCAAATTTTGCCTTTCCTGGTCCGCATTCTGAAAAGGAGGAGGACAGAAGGCTTGCAGCATAATCGACCTCCCCACATTAGCGGGGACTTTAGGAACGTAACCTGGTCTAGGATGAAGGAATGCTTTAACCATGCCGGGTGCAAATTCCAGGCACGAGGGTGCAACCGACAGTGCTTGTAAATCTCCTATCATCTTAAGAGATGAGATAGCAAGGAGGATCAATGCTTTTAAGGTCAAAAACTTGTCCGGCACCTACTCTAAAGGCTCGAAGGGAGCCAGGGAAAGGCCTTGCAGGACAATGGCCAGATCCCATGTCGACACCCTGGTGCGAGCTGCAGGCCTCAGCCTCGAAGTGCCACAAAGGAAACGAAATACCAGGGGGTCTCTCCCCAAAGACATTCCACCCAAATGAATGTGGGTAAGCACTTATGGCTGCCACATAAACCTTCAAAGTGGACTGGGTTAGCAGTGAACCGATCTTGCAGCAACTCCAGCACTGTACCGACTGGGCAGTTAACTGGGTCCAGCTGACGGTCACTACACCATGAAGGGAAAACTTTCCACTTCAAGGCATAAAGTTTCCTCGTGGGGGGAGCTATGGAGTGGAGAATGGTCTCAACAACCTCGGTTGAGAGACCTGAGTCTATGAGCTGGGCCCCCTCAGAGGCCAAGCCCACAGTTTCCACAGTTCTGGTTGGGGGGGAAATAGTGAGCCCCCTGCTTGGGACAGAAGGTCCCTCCAGACGGGGAGCTCCAGAGGAGGCCCGTTGAGAAGGGATATTAGGCAAGGCAAGGCAAGGCAAGTTTATTTATATAGCACATTTCATACACAGTGGTAATTCATAGTGCTTTACATAAAAGAAAGTGAAATAATCATTCACAGCAATAAAAACAAGGAGTTAAAAATAATAAAACAAGGAATTTTAAAATGATATAGAAATTGATTTAAAATGAAATTTAAAACAGTTAAATAGAAAAGGATTATACATAAAATACAATGCAGTCAGTTTGGACGTAGCACAGTGCTCATTCAACAAATGCACAGCTAAATAGATGAGTTTTGAGACTGGATTTAAATGTGGCTAATGTTTTAGCACATTTGATCTCTTCTGGAAGCTGGTTCCAGCTGCGGGCGGCATAATAGCTAAAAGCGGACTCCCCTTGTTTTGTGTGAACCCTTGGTATTTCTAACTGACTCGATCCTAATGATTTGAGTGGTCTGTTAGGTTTATATTCAGTGACCATATCTGCAATATATTTAGGTCCTAGACCATTGAGTGACTTATAAATGAGTAAAAGTACTTTAAAATCAATCCTAAATGTAACTGGAAGCCAGTGTAAGGACCTGAGGACTGGTGTGATATGCTCAGACTTTCTGGTTCTAGTCACAATCCTGGCAGCAGCGTTCTGGATGAGCTGCAGCTGTCTAATGGTCTTCTTTGGAAGGCCGGTGAGGAGACCATTACAATAATCCACCCTGCTGGTGATAAAGGCGTGAACAAGTTTCTCCAAGTCTTGACTGGAAACAAAACATCTAATTCTTGCAATGTTTTTAAGATGATAGTATGCTGATTTAGTTACTGCTTTGACATGACTACTAAAGCTAAGGTCTGTCTCCAGAATCACCCCAAGATTTCTGACTTGATTTTTAGTTGTTTGACCCCTAGAGTCAAGGTATGCATTCACCTTGAGAACTTCATCTTTGTTTCCAAATGCAATTACTTCAGTTTTCTCCTTGTTTAACTGAAGAAAGTTGTGGCACATCCAACTGTTAATTTCATCAATGCATTGGCAGAGGGAGTCAATGGGGCTATAATCATTTGGAGATAAGGCTAGGTAGATCTGGGTATCATCAGCATAGCTGTGATTATCATTATCTGACTTAGTGGGAGCATATACAGGCTAAACAAGAGCGGTGCAAGAATTGAGCCTTGTGGGACTCCACATGTCATCGACGTCCACTTAGACTTATGCTCTCCTATACTCACAAAATAACCTCTCCCTTCTAAGTATGACCTGAACCATTGGAGTGCCATCCCAGAAAGCACGACCCAGTTTTCCAGTCTCTCTAGAAGTATGTTATGATCGACAGTGTCAAACGCAGCACTAAGATCTAGTAGTACCAGCACTGATATTTTGCCAGAATCAGAATTAAAGCGAATATCATTTATTATCTTAATGAGTGCTGTCTCTGTGCTGTGATGCACGCGGAAACCAGATTTAAAATTATCCAGGTATCCATTTGAGTTTAAGTAGTTGTTCAGCTGATTAAAAATTACCTTTTCAATAATCTTACCTATGAAAGGAAGATTTGATATTGGTCTATAGTTGCTCAACATGGTGTTATCAAGATTGCGCTTTTTCAGAAGGGGTTTAACAACTGCAGTTTTCAGGGAGTTTGGAAAAGTCCCAGAAATAAGTGAGGTGTTCACTACTTCTAAGAGATCTGCTTCTAAACAGTTAAGCACACTTTTGAAAAAAGATGTGAGAAGTGTGTCAAGATAGCAGGTTGACGATTTAAGATGCTGTACTATTTCTTCCAAAATTTTGCTAATAGCCAAGTAGTGTGAGACACAGATTCACCTCCATGCCAATTTATAGACTCTCTACATCATCTGCTGCCCTGAACTACACTGTGTGCAACCACTGTGCCCTCATTTCTCTTTATATCTGCAAAATAGGAAGGGAGTTATATAAAAACCTACATCCAGAGATAAATGAATACTACAGGATGAGAACCTGGGAGAGGATGGAACTGAAAGTCAGAAATTAAATAACTAGTTCAGCAAAAATTAATTCTGACAAAATGTACTAATGGCATGTAAAAAAGTAGACGTTTTGAAGAATGTGCAGGATGCTCTTTTTTATGCAATTATACTCTCGGGAAAAAAAATTAACCCTAAAATACAAATGCTATAAGGAACATCTTTGTACCTTATTTACCCTAAATAAGTAAATATTACCTAAGTGTGAAAATGTATACCTTTTTTTCTGAGATTATATTTGAATGGGAACCAGTGTTTTCAGATCTATTAATATGCTATCACAGCTTTTGTTAATATTTTAAAATAACTTTTGTTGTTGCATTTGTATTTTGAGTTTTTAATCATTATTTATTTATTTATTTGTTGTAGTCAATTTGTTAAGTGCTTTTGTCATATATATGATGCGTCTGTGTGTGTGTGTGTGTGTGTGTGTGTGTGTTTTGGTGACATATGAGGACATACATTTGTATAATGACAAGGAAATGTGTCAGGGTTCTGTCACTTCGGTCTTGTGTTTTTCATGGTTTTGTGACAGAGCCCTGACATTCCTGTCATGTCCTGTTTTCACTTGACCATGCGGCTCTCGTCTGCTTGCCTTGTTTCATGTTGGAGCGTTGTGTTCGGATACCGGCACTCATGTCTTGAGTTTCGGTTTGGTGTTTGGGTCCGGACACTCGCACTCCAAGTTCTGTCTCATTGTGTGAGTGTGCGGTCTCGAGTTCGCTTAGCGCGTTCTCTTCTGTCCACGTGTGTTTTGCGGTGTTGCACGCTGTTCGTGTTTTTTCCGGCTGTGTGCATTCTTGTTATGTCTTGTGCTGTGTGGCACGCAGCTTGTGTTTTTCATTGGCTGCGTGCTTTCATGTTGTCATGTCTTGTGTGAACACGCGGCTTATGAGTTTCCTCATTAGCGGCGTGTTCGTGTCCTGTTTTGCACATGGCTGGTGATTTGTTTGCTGGCCATGTGCTTGTGTTTTTGTTTTGTGTGAGCACATGGCTTCTGTCTTAGTTTTCTGTGTGCTCTCATGTCAATTGTCTTGACCCCACCAATCTTGTTACCTGATTATTGGTTAATTTTCCCCACCTGTCTTCCCTCGTTATCCTCGTCTTTTGCTCCCTTTAAAATCTCCTTGTGTTTTCAGTCATGTGCCAGTTCGTCATCATTTCACCCTGGATGTATCCTGTCCAGCCTTGTCCTGCCAAGCCTTTGCCTTGTTCCTGTTTTTCCCCCAAGGGGTAGTTTTTGTTGTTGTTTTTGTTTTGTTTTATTTTATTAATAAAAGCCTATCTCCTGCACTATAGAGTCCTCGCCTCATCCCTTCCCCCCTCAACCTTGACAGTATAACATAGGTATTACAAGGAGAAAGTGATTTATGAGGACATTTCCCCATATTTCAAAAGACTTATAAATCATATAGAATGTTTTTTTTTTGAGAAAGTAAAACTGTAGAAAGTTCCCTGTAAGGGGTAGGTTTAGGTGTATAGCTATAGAAAATACAGTTTGTACAGTATAAAAAACATTACGCCAATGGAATATCCCCACAATTCACAAAAACAAGTGTGTGTGCATGCGTGCGTTCGTGCATGCGTGCGTGCGTGTGTGTGTGCGTGTTTTTTTACATTTTCGTTTTAGTTCAGTAATAATTTTCATTGATTTTAATCAAATGTCTTCAATGAATCAGTCGATCCAGTTCATCCAATCAATACAGATCCAGATCCTGTTCATTCATTCTTTCATTCATTCAATCATAGATACAGTAAGCTCACAAGTCATGTGGATAATTTTGATCACATTTTAATTGTGCTTTTGTGTCCTTGTTGAAGTTCAAAAGCCTTAGTTCAGAATGATGAATGATGCTTTTGATGGTAAAGAACAAGGATAATTCTCCTTTTGTATTTCACAAAAAAAAAAAAAAACTTGAAAGACCATGAGGGTGAATAAATAATAACACAATTTTAATTTTAGGTGAACTATCTCTTTAAGCAAGATAAACTATCTGACTGAGCATTCAAGTGTAACAGCAGCCATATGGCCATTACATTAATGTGGCAGTCTAACTTCAACTCCCTCGAAGGCTACTTTCAGCATAGATTCTCTGTATGTTCTGGATGAGACAGCTCTGAAAACAGCCAACGTCTCTTGTGGACAGCACATCTTACTGAGTGGCCCATGACAAGAACCTCTAGCCTGAGTCAACACTCTATTAGTAAAAAGTGTGTTTCTCTTAAACAACTTGGCAAGTCTTGCTCCCTCCCTCAAGTGTTATCAATTTTTCTAATTTATTCATTTTTAGCAAAACATTGTAAAAAGAGATTTTAACAAATGTTTGATCAAAATGCTAATTTTGTATTGATCTTTGTTCTCATTTAAGAGCTATTTCCCTCTTGATCTAGTACTCAATAATCATCACACAGCAGCCGTATGCAGAAGAAACATTGCTTAAAAAATGAACTTACACATCCAACTATATTGAATTTCACTGGGGTCCACACAGACCCAAACCACTAGTGGTGTCAGAATAATAAAACCTGATTTGGCTCACACTGGTGCGACACAATAAAGTGATAAACACTATCCATGTAAATATGAGATTTTATCCAAAGCAGCCACAGCACAATCTCATTGGATCAAAATCCCTCTCCGATTAAAATTCTGCCTACATAGGCGCTAATTAATGCATGCAAACACAAGCACATAAACATTATTCAAACAGTAAAAGAGAGAGAGAGAGACGGGATAATGCTAAACATCATATTTTCATTCTGTACGCTGAAACAACTAAGAATCTGCCAAAAAGATGGAAGAATGTCCCACATATTGTACCCGAGTTACCAGTCTCAAGAGTAGATATAACAGAAAGATGGACAAAAAGTTCCCACAAAAATGACAGCATTTGAAAGTGTGTAGGAACGTTGTCTCTAAATGTCCTGCTCTCTTAACGTCTCATTCAGTCATTAAGATCAGAATGTGTTGGACTTGTTCCTTAGAGGAAGGTCAGATAAATGCAAAGTCAGATTATTGTGCTGAGAGCTGAGCCGTTGATAGTAAGAATATTTACAGTGTTAATTTAGTGGTATACGCATATAAATTAAAGTAATTTTTAGCTTTGTTTCAAAAACTGATTACTTTATTTTTCAGTTACAAGAATTTTCTAAATAAATGTTTAATAGATTTAATTTTAGGTAACAATAACAATATTGGTATTTCATGCGTTTGGATGTATAGCCAGTTGTGAAAAGATCAAAGCTGCATCTGAATTTGCATACTGTCCGGTAGGATTGAAACTTACTTTACAATCATAAAGCCCCCTTCAAATGGCTGATCACTCATGGAAAAACACAAGTTATTCTCGATTAACCAATCAAAAAAAAAAGAGGATTGAAATACGGAAACCTCTCAGTGGTCTCAAATCATGTCCCTGTGGTGTGCCTTTTTTAGGAGTGGCTAGTTTATGAGGTTTTGTTTGTTCCATTCCCAAAATCAGCCATTAACCTTGACAAATTTTAAAAGCATTAAATCAGACCAGCTGACATTGAGATTTGTTGTTTTTAGGTTCTGTAACCAAAATCCAACGTTAAGTCAATGTCAAATTGGCATCAAAAAAGTGACATCAACTCGATTTTTATTCTCAGCCAAAATGCAACTTTTGTCCGACGTCATATCCAACTTCAACCTGATGTTATATTGATGTCCTGTGCCTGCTGGGTGTATTTAGCTAGATTCAATGTCAACATTTACGATTACCTTTTTTTTTCAGTGTAGCACAGATCAATCATAAATACTTCTTAAACAGAAAATTAATATAGGAAATCTGCGTAATAAAGCAATGAGCCCCAAGAAGCCGGGGTTTACAGTGAATTTATAACAGCTAAGGGACATTGTTACGCACAACGCGAAGCAGGGTGCCTAAAACCCCATTCCCTTCCAAAGGGAACTTCTACACTGCGTCCTCTAGAGGGCGATATGGGAACGCCTTCAGCGTGACCGGTCTCTGAAGCATGAATAAAAACACACAATGCACTTGACATTGGCAGGTGGTAGCCTATGACATAAGCAAATGAGCTCAGGTCCAGCCGCTGCTGAGGCAGCGAAGAGACTGAGGTCGTGGGGATCGCAGATGGAGCTTGCTGACGAGTCTGCGGGAGGAATTAATATCTCGCGCTCGTCAGCGGCCAATGAGAGTAAACTGCTGGAGGAAGATGTATTGTCTCTGACATCTTCTGATCCAGCAGGAAGTGCTCTGCTGGCTCATGGTGGGCTGATGTAGGCGGAGAGGATATTTCTAAGCTTTCTCAGCTTGTCTGCCCCGCATATGTAGAGCTGCTGGAGGTTATGAAGCGTGCGCCTCTGCTAGGTTAGACCTACAGTGGAGGCACGAAGAAGGGGGAGTGACTCAGAGTAGACAAGTGATGAGCGATCTCTCTCTGGCATAACCTCCCAGCTCCCGTGAGCCTCCCATTCCTTCAAGATATTCATAGTGAGATCATGTAGGCATAGGATAAACCATATTCAGCCCGCATCCATCGGTATATGCATGCTAATTATGCTGACATCAAAGGGAGGCGCGAACGCGGATATGCGCCGATGCCCCCTAGGGGCACTTGCGAGCCAAAAAAAAAAGAGAGTCCTTTTGCTGAAGTCTCCGCTCTCTAGAGCTCCGCTTAGACCGCACTATTGATGTATAGGCTCTATTGTGAGCCTTGCTAGCTTTCTCTAGCGCTGAGTGTAGTCAGGTCTCCTCTCACTTTAGAGAGCCGTTATGCTGAGACCTCCACTCTTAAGAGCTCCTGAACCAGGTGTTGTGAATTTGACTCATTTGTTTCCTTTTCTAATTTATCTTATTTTTTCTTTGCACTACATCTCCAACAATTCCTAGTAAACTACATTAAGGGTGAACTCCATATGGGGCACTACATTACCCATATTCCCCTGGTTCAGGTCTATAAATAGACCTCACTTCCTTCCTTTGTCCCTTTTATGCATTGGTGAGGTGTGGGTGCTTGAATGGGCACCCAACCATGTCCTTTCCTTAGGATGCGTTAAGTAAGTTTGTTTTCCAATTGTATAGTTTGAACTTGTTTAGATATTTAATCCTTATTTGGATTGAGTACAATATTGATGTGTTGTTTGTATGAGTTTATTTTCTCTCTTTTATATTGTTTGTAGTGACCTAAAACCATCCTGTTTATCCTGTGCATCATGTCCATCATGGTAGTCCTGCTCCATATGAATTTGTGAACTGCATGTCATGTCAACTACTAAAGATTTGTGATTCTTCACCTTCAACGGAATAAAAGAGAGCAAAAGACTGGTGTTTCTTCCAGTGTTCTAACCAGACACGCCACCAAGTTTCTATAATTTAACCAACTTTGGATATTATAACATCACATATTCAACATATGGTCCTTCGAGCCGGAATTTAGAAATTTGGTGGGATGGATTACTATGCAAGACCTCCAGTTCGGCGTAGTGTAAGGATGAGAAGGCCTCCTGCCCGTTTTGCAGACAGTATGGTACGAGAAAGTGCTCCTCCTCCACCTCCTTCCTTACCAACCTTAGTCGTAAGTGATCATTAACAAATTGACAATGGAAATCCATGTTCCTTAAGACCTGCTACTTGCTCATCTGCTCAGTGTGAGCAGTCTCAACATGACTTACTTGAAATGGATGTTAGACAAGAAATACTTGGACTTAAGGGTATGTTGGGTGAGATTATGTCTAGAATGTCTCAATTAGCAGTTTCTTCTATGCATTCTGATTTATCTGAGTCTTTTGATGATGATGCTTTTGATGAGGATGAAAATGCTGTTGATAAACCATCTGTTGTTCAAGAATTGTGTGCATGTATTAAGAAAGCTGGAAATAAATCTACATACAGGCAAGATAATTCATCAGCTGTTCCATCACCACTTCCATTGAGTAGGCCTAATTCTCTGCCTCCCCCACCTTCTTCATTGTTGCGTAGTCGACCTCAGCATACACATACACCTGATACATTACAACTACAATCAGGTACTATGACTCAATCCATTGTAGCTTCATTAGTTTCTGATCCCATTAATTCCCATTCCCCTCAAATGCAAGCTTCGCAGGAGTTGGTGCAACCAGCTGGTTCACCACAGCTAGGTGCTTATTTACCAAGTAACTCCTTATCTTTGGATCATACTCAGTGGCCCTCACAGACTTCATCAGCACAGTTACCTCAGCAGCCTCAGCTGATTCCTCATGCATCCGCAGCTAACGTAGGTTACCATACTCAGCCACATTCTGTAGGTCACCCGGTAAATTTTGTTGTACAACAACCTACTCCATTCATTCAACCAATTGTTTCCACTACACAGGCAACTGCAATTCCAATTGTTCATTCTCATCCATATTTCCAGCCATATTATAGTCCAAAATATGCTGTCTCCTATCCTGTCTCTCGTGTTCAGGTACCTTCCTTTCCCTTTCTGGTGAATGACGATCCTCAAGAATTTGCAATGTTGCAGTTAGCTCTGACAAATTTGTTGTCACCTTATGAGTCAGAACATTACAAATACCATATCTTGTTAGATCATTTAAAATTCCCACCTGCTCGTAATTTAGCCCTAGCTTATGCTAATGATCCTAGACCATATAGTATGGCTCTTTTTGCACTACAGCAGAAATAAGGGCAACCCCATCAGCTAGTTTTGAGGGAAATCAAAGCTATTTTAGCTCTTCCCAAGGTGAGACCAGGTGACAGCAGAGCATTTAGTAGTTTCGCACTGAAAATTAGAGCTTTGGTTGGCATGCTCCAATCTTTAGGCCAAGATCAAGCTAAATCTGAACTAACCTGTGCTTCTCATGTACAGCAACTGCTTAGTAAATTGCCCACAGAACATGTGACCAACTTTGCCCGTTATGCTCGTGCTGTCCTAAATGGTCAAAGCTACAACCTGGTTAACTTCTCTACCTGGCTCCAAGAAGAGGCTGAATGTCAAGCAATGGCCGATCAAGTTAGTGATCTCCCAAAATCCCTACTGAGTAAACCTCAATTAAAGATCTACTCTAATACTCGATCAGTCTTGTACGGAGCTAGGCAAGTCTGTTGTATCAAGATCCACGAATAAGCAACCCCAGAATCTGAGAGATTAAGAGCAGAGTTCCAAATATTCGTGTGCATATTGTTCCAGTAGACAGCATTTCATTGGCCTGTGTTCTTCCTTTAGAGCTTTAGAAGACAACAAAAAGGATGAGTGGATTAGAAAGAACAAAAGATGTTGGAGATGTGGGCTTAACCATCTAGCTATTGACTGTGACTTGAAAAAACCCTGTCCACAGTGTAAAGGCCGACATCTTGGTATCCTTCATGGAGTTAACCGTCGTGAGCAGGATAATGGTACATTTTATCTTAGTCGACTTGGAGGTTCCGGCAAGGTGCTCCTGAAAGTTGTTGAAGTACTTCTCCATCACGAAGGTCGATCCATGCAAACGTATGCCATCCTAGATGATGGATCAGAACGTACTATGTTGCTATCTCAAGCATCTGATTATTTAGGCCTCAAGGGGGAAGCTGAGTCCCTAATTGTTAGGACCGTAAGCCAAGATACTATTGCGCTTAAAGGCTCCTCTGTAACCTTTGAAATATCCTCAACTACCAATCCAGAAAGGAAGTATATTATTTCCAATGCCTTTTGTGCTGCCAGATTGGGACTGGCAGAACAGTCATACCCCGCTGAGACTTTAAAGAAACGTTTCAGACATCTTCAAGATTTACCACTTCCAGCATTCTTTAACGTTCAACCACTTATCCTTATTGGGGCAGACTACCCACCTCTAATAAATCCAATTGATCAGGTGAATTTTGGACCTCCTAAATCTCCAGCCACAATCCAGACCAAGTTGGGTTGGGTACTTCAAGGCCCATTTCCAATCTCTAACACGAATGAGATAAAGTGTCTTTTAACCATCACTAAACCGTTCGAGGACCTTCGCCATGATGTAGAGAAATTATGGCAATTAGAAATTCTTCCCTTCAGAAATGAGAGAGTCATTTCTAGGTCCAAGCAGGACCAAGAAGCTATGGACTTGTTAACCTCCAAGACCAAAAGAGTTGATGTTGATGGTGTGCAAAGATATGCCACTCCTTTATTGCGTGCTGCTTCTGCTGTTCAATTACAAGCCTCACCAAATGCCGTTATGTCTCCCCTCAGAGGTATTGAGCGCCGCCTCCAAAGAAATCCTGAATCTGCTGCGGTCTATGATCAAGAAATTTCCAAGCTGGAGAAGGCTAGTTATATTTCCAAAGTGGAACCCTCCTCATGATTCATCCAAGGAATCATGGTATATCCCTCATCATCTTGTTGAGCATAATGGGAAACCACGAATAGTCTTTAATTGTTCATATCAATGGAAAGGTATGTCACTGAACAACCAGCTCCTTCCTGGTCCACAATTGGGCCCTTCCTTACTTGGTGTCTTTGATTTCGCCAGTATCCAGTGGCAATTAGTGGTGACATAAAATCTATGTTTCACCAAATTAGGCTACTACCAAAGGATCGTCCTCTTCTACACTTTTTGTGGCACAACATGCAGAGGTCAAATCTACCGGACGTTTACGAATGGCAAGTTTTGCCATTTGGTACAGTATGTAGTCCATGTTGCGCAACATATGCTTTACAAAGGCATGTCCATGACTACCAAGAAGGATATGAAGATATAATGAATTCAGTAACTCAATCATTCTATGTGGATAACTATTTGGAGAGTTTCCCAAATGTGCAAGTCGCAAAGAACCATCTTGACCGAATGCGTTCCTTACTGATGAGTGGGGGATTTGAAATCAGACAGTGGGCAAGTAACCAGCCTGATGTTGTGAGACATCTTCCTTCTGAAGCCAGGTCTGAGAGTGCTGAACTTTGGATCAGTCAAGACCGTTTGGATCCAAGAGAAGGAGCTTTGTGTCTGAGTTGGCACTGTCCCTCTGATTCATTGGGATATCGATCTCGAACTGTAGAGTACAATGCAACAACAATGCGCAATATCTATAAAGTTCTCGCTAGTCAATATGACCCGTTGGGTTACATTTCTCCTTTTACAACACGAGCTAAGGTCATTGTACAGCAATGCTGGATGAAGTCTCGGGGTTGGGATGATCCCCTTATACCAAATCCCATCCAACAGGCCTGGAAGGCCTGGGAAACTGAGCTACCTGATCTGTCATTGATTCAGCTTCCCCGCTGTTATTTAACTTTACCTTTCGAGCAACTCGTATCTAGAGAGTTGCATATTTTTTGTGATTCTTCAGAGAGCGCATATGGGTCGGTAGCCTATTTGCGAATGGGAACTGATAAGGGCGTGGTCCATACTTCCTTCATCATGGCAAGATCTCAAGTTGCCCCAAAAAGGCAAATTTCCATCCCTCGCCTTGAACTTTGCGCTGCTCTAACAGGTGCACAGCTTTCTAAACTCTTGCAAAAGGAACTGACTCTTCCCTTGACAAATACCGTTTTATGGTCCGACTCAACAACTTTTCTGTCCTGGCTGCATTCTCCCTCCTGCCGTTATAAAGTTTTCGTAGCCAATCGAGTCACTGAAATCTTGGAACTCACTGATCTTTCTTCTTGGAGATATATTCCTTCTGCACAGAATCCAGCAGACGATATTACTAGAGGCAGAACACTGGTTGAGCCTTCTAAACCTGATCATAGATGGCGACAAGGTCCACCATTTCTGAAATGTCCTCCCCATCAGTGGCCTCAAAATCTAGTGTCCAGATCAGTTAGTTCTGATCTTGAGCTCCGAAAACCACTCTTTTGTGGGTTAACACAATTGGAAGATCTTGTACTCCCATACCCTTCCTATTCCCAGTCATGGTCAGAGTTAAAGTCTGCCACAACTGAGTTACTGCGACAATATGGTCCGGAATCTTGTGACCCCTCAGTCGTTCAAACCTTTCTTTTAAGACAAGCCCAGCAACAAAGTTTCCCTACTGAGTACCAGTCTTTAAAGGAAGGAAAGCCCATTGAATCTCAAAGTCGTCTCCTTACACTCTCTAAGCTCCGGTTGTTCAAACCTCCCTTTTGGTCTACTGGGATGGATTGTTTTGGCCCTTTCAATATTGAAGACCTTGATCCCATCACCCCAAATCTCCTCCTCATGGGGCGGCAAGACTCTTCTCTACCCCAGGTTATTTATGCTAACACTGAGCTCCTTGGCCGTAGATCTTGGCACCACAGTCAGGTCTTTGCTGACCAGTTTTGGGCATCATTTATTCAACATTATTTTCCAGGTCAGCAGCTCCGGCAAAAATGGAATAGAGAACATCCTAATTTAAATGACTCTGCTGTAGTGTTAGTTGTTGATTCTCAACTTCCAAGAGCATCATGGCCCATTGGCAGGGTAGTACATATTTTACCTAGTCAGGATGGCCGTATCAGAGTAGCTGAAGTTGCTATTAATGAGAGAACTTATGTACACACAGTTGCTAAGCTGATTCCGTTACTTCAAATTGATGAATAATAGCAAATACATGATTGTATTTGGGGGCGGCTGTTGTGAATTTGACTCATTTGTTTCCTTTTCTAATTTTTCTTATTTTTTCTTTGCACTACATCTCCAACAATTCCTAGTAAACTACATTAAGGGTGAACTCCATATGGGGCACTACATTACCCATATTCCCCTGGTTCAGGTCTATAAATAGACCTCACTTCCTTCCTTTGTCCCTTTTATGCATTGGTGAGGTGTGGGTGCTTGAATGGGCACCCAACCATGTCCTTTCCTTAGGATGCGTTTGTTTTCCAATTGTATAGTTTGAACTTGTTTAGATAGTTAATCCTTATTTGGATTGAGTACAATATTGATGTGTTGTTTGTATGAGTTTGTTTTCTCTCTTTTATATTGTTTGTAGTGACCTAAAACCATCCTGTTTATCCTGTGCATCATGTCCATCATGGTAGTCCTGCTCCATATGAATTTGTGAACTGCATGTCATGTCAACTACTAAAGATTTGTGATTCTTCACCTTCAACGGAATAAAAGAGAGCAAAGGACTGGTGTTTCTTCCAGTGTTCTAACCAGACACGCCACCAAGTTTCTATAATTTAACCAACTTTGGATATTATAACAACACATATTCAACACCAGGATCGAGTGTTACTAGGCATTCCACTGAAGCCCCAGCTCTCCAAAGCTCCGCTTAGACTGCACTATTAGTATGTAGGCTCTATTGTGAGCCTCGCTAGCTGTCGCTAGCACTGAGTGAAGTCAGGTCTCCTCTCGCTTTAGAGAGTTGTTATGCTGAGACTTCCACTCGTAAGGGTTCCCCTACCTGGATCGAGTGTTGCTAGGCTTCCTCTCATTTAAGAGAGTCATTCTGCTGAAGCCTCCGCTCTCCAGAGCTCCGCTTAGACTGCACTACTAGTATGTAGGCTCTATTGTAAGCCTCGCTAGCTGTCTTTAGCGCTGAGTGCAGTCAGGTCTCCTCTCATTTTGGAGAGTCGTTATGCTGTGACTTCAACTCGTAAGGGTTCCTCTACCTGGAGTGAGCGTTGCTAGGCTTCCTCTCGTTTAGAGATTCGTCCTGCTGAAGCCTCCACTCTTCAGAGCTCCGTCTCTGGTGCCTCTGGCGCTGAGTGTAGCCAGGTCTCCTCTCAATTAGAGAGTCGATATGCTGAGACCTCCACTCTTAGGAGTTCCTCTACCTGGATCGAGTATTAGGCTTCCTCTCGTTTAAGAGAGTCATTCTACTGAAGCCTCTGCTCTCCAGAGCTCCGCTTAGGCAGCACCATTAGTATGTAGTCTCTATTGTGAGCCTCGCTAGCTGTCTTTAGCGCTGAGTGTAGTCCAGTCTCCTCTCGCTTTAGAGAGTCGGTATGCTGAGACCTCCACTCGTAAGGGTTCCCCTACCTGGATCGAGTGTTGCTAGGCTTCCTCTCGTTTAGAGAGTCGTCCTGCTGAGGCCTCCACCCTTCAGAGCTCCGTCTCTGGCAGTAATAGGAGAATGTGGGCTTTTTTTGAGCATCACTAACTGCCTCCGGCGTTGAGTGTAGCCAGGTCTTCTCTCAATTAGAGAGTCGTTATGCGGAGATCTCCACTCCTAAGAGCCCCCCAACTAGGGTTGATGCCCTGCTTCCTCTCGTTTAGAGAGTCATTCTGCTGAAGCCTCCACTCTCTAGAGCTCCGCTTAGGCAGCACTATGCACAGGCTCTTTCTTGAGCCTCACTAACTGCCTTTGGCGCTGAGTGTAGCCAGGTCTCATCTCAATTAGAGAGTCGTTATGCGGAGATCTCCACTCTTAAAGAGTTCCCCTACCTGGATCGAGTGTTAGGCTTCCTCTCGTTTAAGAGAGTCATTCTACTGAAGCCTCTGCTCTCCAGAGCTCCGCTTAGGCAGCACCATTAGTATGTAGTCTCTATTGTGAGCCTCGTTAGCTGTCTTTAGCGCTGAGTGTAGTCTGGTCTCCTCTCGCTTTAGAGGGTCGGTATGCTGAGACCTCCACTCCTAAGAGCCCCCCAACTAGGGTTGATGCCCTGCTTCCTCTCGTTTAGAGAGTCATTCTGCTGAAGCCTCCACTCTCTAGAGCTCCGCTTAGGCAGCACTATGCACAGACTCTTTCTTGAGCCTCACTAACTGCCTCCGGCGTTGAGTGTAGCCAGGTCTCCTCTCAATTAGAGAGTCGTCATGCTGAGACCCCCACTCTTAAGAGTTCCCCTACCTGGATCGAGTGTTGCTAGGTTTTCTCTCATTTTAGGCAAGGCAAGGCAAGGCAAGTTTATTTGTATAGCACATTTCATACACAGTGGTAATTCAAAGTGCTTTACATAAAAGAAAGTGAAATAACAAGGAGTTAAAAATAATAAAATAAGGAAATTTAAAATTATATAGAAATTGATTTAAAATGAAATTTAAAACAGTTAAATAGAAAAGGATTATACATAAAATAATGCAGTCAGTTCGGACGTAGCACAGCGCTCATTCAACAAATGCACAGCTAAATAGATGAGTTTTGAGACTGGATTTAAATGTGGCTAATGTTTTAGCACATCTGATCTCTTCTGGAAGCTGGTTCCAGCTGCGGGCGGCATAATAGCTAAAAGCGGACTCCCCTTGTTTTGTGTGAACCCTTGGTATTTCTAACTGACTCGATCCTAATGATCTGAGTGGTCTGTTAGGTTTATATTCAGTGAGCATATCTGACATATATTTAGGTCCTATACCATTGAGTGACTTATAAACGAGTAAAAGTACTTTAAAATCAATCCTAAATGTAACTGGAAGCCAGTGTAAGGACCTGAGGACTGGTGTGATGTGCTCAGATTTTCTGGTTCTAGTCAGAATCCTGGCAGCAGCGTTCTGGATGAGCTGCAGCTGTCTAATGGTCTTCTTTGGAAGGCCGGTGAGGAGACCATTACAATAATCCACCCTGCTGGTGATAAAGGCATGAACAAGTTTCTCCAAGTCTTGACTGGAAACAAAACATCTAATTCTTGCAATGTTTTTGAGATGATAGTATGCTGATTTAGTTACTGCTTTGACATGACTACTAAAACTAAGGTCTGTCTCCAGAATCACCCCAAGATTTCTGACTTGATTTTTAGTTGTTTGACCCCTAGAGTCAAGGTATGCATTCACCTTGAGAACTTCATCTTTGTTTCCAAATGCGATGACTTCAGTTTTCTCCTTGTTTAACTGAAGAAAGTTTTGGCACATCCAACTGTTAATTTCATCAATGCATTGGCAGAGAGAGTCAATGGGGCTATAGTCATTTGGAGATAATGCTAGGTAGATCTGGGTATCATCAGCATAGCTGTGATAGGCAATTTGGTTCTTCCTCATTATCTGACTTATTTTAGAGAGTCATTCTGCCTAAGCCTCCACTCTCCAGAGCTCCGCTTAGGCAGTACTATGTGCATGCTCTTCCTGAGCCTCACTAGCTGTTCATAGCGTTGAGTGTAGCAGTCTCCTCTCAATCTAGAGAGTCGCTTTCTGAGACCTCCACTCCGAGAGCCATACTCTGGTGAGCTAGTCTATGATGGCGAGCTTTGAGCTTGCCTGAAGAGGGGTTTTTGACCCTAGTTCTGCTGGGCAGGGATGGCGTTCCTCGAGTCTGTGACTTAGAAATCCAGCTTTTGGACACTCTTTCCCTCAGCATGGCGGCGTTGGCATAGCATTCCCATAGCGCCCTCTTGAGGACGCAGTGTAGAAGTTCCCTTCGGAAGGGAACGTCTCAGGTTACGTATGTAACCATAGTTCCCTGAGAATAGGGAACGAGACACTGCGTCTCTTGGCCATGCTTCGGGCATTCCTGTCGGCGTCCCCTTTGAAAAAAGAGGATGACGTGTTCCACAGGCACCCTTTTATGCCCGCGGACGCTCATTTGCTTACGTCATAGGCTACCACCTGCCAATGTCAAGTGCATTGTGTGTTTTTATTCATGCTTCAGAGACCGGTCAGGCTGAAGGCGTTCCCATAGCGCCCTCTAGAAGATGCAGTGTCTCGTTCCCTATTCTCAGGGAACTAGGGTTACATACGTAACCTGAGACGTTAGGTGTTATAAATTCAAAACCATGGCTCCACGGGGCTTATTGCTTTTATAAAACGGTTATTCCATATACTTAGTAAGGTTTCACAAATTAAAACAGAGCAAATAAAGTGTAATGATGTTAATAAAAACAGTATTCTTCCACCAAGTCAAGTCAAGTCACCTTTATTTATATAGTGCTTTTAACAATACAAATTATAACAAAGCACTGCACAATATCAAAATAGGCAAATTGTGTCAATAATGTAAAATTACAGGATTTTACACTCAATTTTCAGCTGAATGCATTTCATTATTGAATTTAGTAATGGCATTGTCCAGCTCAGTTCAGTTTAAATAATATCTGTGCAATCAAGTCGATGATTTTGCTGGAAATGAAGATTCCCCAACTAAGCATGCCAGAGGCGACAGCGGCAAGGAATCAAAACTCCATCGGTGACAGAATGGAGAAAAAACCTTGGGAGAAACCAGGCTCAGTCGGGGGGCCAGTTCCCCTCCGGCCAGACGAACCAGTTCCAACTGCAGCAAAGTCAGAGAGTAAGTGGTCCACTGGTTCCAGGGGTCTTTTCCCAAGTATTGTAGTTCCTCAGAAACAGTTGTGGTTGGTTGGAACAAAGTGTTTGCCAAGCAACACACAAAGTAAACAAAGGTGTCAGTTTGCAGTGTAATTTACAACAGCTTAGAATGCAGCTCAACCAATCAGAATCAAGGACCGGAACTATCCCTTTTATAATGTGTGTTTTGTCAATTAATGATCTTAACAGAAAGCTCACGTCCTCCTAATAATTCCCATCCACTCGATTGGCTCCATGACTCTCTCTCCTCGCCACCTGTAGGTGGTGTGTGGTGAGCGCACTGGCACCGTTGTTCTGTGGCAGCCGTCGTATCATCCAAGTAGATGCTGCACACTGGTGGTGGTCGAGGAGAGAGCCCCTCTCATGATTGTAAAGCGCTTTGGGTGTACAGCAATACACAATAAAGCGCTATATAAATGCATCATTCATTCATTCACAAGCAGTATATTTTACGTTACTTGCAAAATAAGTGTTTATTTTGTGATAGGTGAACTTTTGTGGCAGTGAAATAGTATTTAAATAGGCTGTTGTATCAAAAGTATTTAGATGGCCTTTACTATTAAAGTCTCCCTAGACCTTTGTTTTTTTGGTTCAAGCCTCAGTTTGAGAGTTATTATTTATACCCCCGGCCTAACGGTCTTCTCTAAATCTTCAATTCCAGTTCTTTTTCTATTATGAAGATCCTCAATGTCTTTATTCGGGCGTGAATTGTTGACCAGATCAATGCTGGAATCTGGACAGCGTTGTCACGTGGCGCATGTTATTTTTCTCAACGCTGGTAGGGCGGCCTAATCACAGCTGTTTTTGATGACAGAAAAAAGTATTCTATTTAGCTTTTATACAGCGGTTGTTGTAACTGACTTATTGTTTATAAGCCAGACGCGACATTTAAAATAATAGATTCAATCCATTATGCTTTTTGTCTTTTTAATAAAAGGTGTTGAAACCCAACTTAAATTTGAATGCGTTTCAACAGAGGACTCTGCTTTGTGAGCCACCGAGCGCCCCCTGGAGTAAGTATGCATTATGTCCCATTGGTAATAGTGACAAATGCCGTCCAATGGGCTCACGCAGTCCTCTCATGTCGACTTTCTGCAGCAAGTACGGAGTTTAGGTGCTGTTCAGGACTGATGCAGGAATAAAGACGGCAACCAATCGTGAATGTTAAACACATAGACGCTGACTTATAAGTTTACAAATATTGCGAGTAAATGGGATTAAACGTCTTCCGAGCAGAATGTAAAGAATTCCTTGAAGGATGTGGGGAATTAAAGGCTCGTGCGATTCGCTGTTATTGTTGTTTTGGGCTTATATCTCCATGTCCTCGGTTAATGCCGGTAAGTTTGCGTGATAGTAGGCTACTCGTTTTATAAGGAATGCCATTACTATATATTGTAATTTATGGGCTTTTTGCGCACGATATAGAAACAGACATAAACCCATATTCCACATAATTGTGCATGCATGAATAGAATTGCAACGGTTTTTTATTTTAGCTACAAACAATAGTGCATAGTGCAATGCATTCTGATATGTTCACACTGGCAGAAAACAGACAGGTTGCGGGTATGAGATGAATAAAGGATGCGCTACTATACCTGTTCAGCTCTCCATGGGAAGCGCAAGACCCTCGCGGGTTTCTTTCCACTGTTCATTCAGACTGCATGTAAATGCTGTGAACAATTCATGTGATCCTAATTGATTCTGTTCTCACAGACAGCAGAAACCTGGTCGCCAGACAGGAATGACAGTTTGAATGCACAATAGATCACATTTTAGGGTATTGGGGTTTAGGGAATGTTTCTGGACGCAGACACATTTATAGTAGGCTATACTTCATTGATTATTTAAATGGGAAACGATCTGATAACTAGAACAGCCAAATAACTGTCAACATCACAAATCCATTATCTTCAAATAGGCGTTGGCCTTTCTCAGATAGGCTATAGTTGAACCGTTCAGAGCAATATATCTTTTAATATCGATGTTAGTTGGCTATGTTTTTTCTCTGGCCTGCATATATCCCGAAAATCATGGCATTTTATTATTTTTATTCATTTGCAAACCTAAAAATATTAGCTTGTTTCATATATGTACATGCAGATAACTATATCTGATTGTTAGGAATTATACTTTTTTGGATTGTTCCGCCTTTTCTGTTATCTTGTTTTAAAATACCGCTAATTACATAGCTTGGAAAGAACTTACTATAATAATTTACTTTTGTAAAGTGCTTTTAAAACTCATTTTTTAAGTATAAAAAGCTTAGATATGGAACATTTGCATGACAAATGTAAACGAATGCACATTAATCTGTTTTCTTTCGATTAAAAGCAGTGCCAGTTTTAACACAGAAACAAAAGCATTACAAAGCATATTGGGATGCATGAATGCAATGGCAAATTTAAATGTAAATATTCATAACAATAACTGGTCCTAATGAGCAAGTTTTCAGGTATTTGGTCCATATGTGTGCTTTAAGTTTTATTTATCTTTGTATAGGCATGAAAACGAGTGCATCGTGTAATGATTTAGAAAAAAAGTGAAACATATCGGCAGCAATTTGAAATGACTTTGAATTTGCTAATGTCATGCTGCTTGAAACGACAACCTGCAATTGTTACTTTAAGAGCTATTTCTACATGATTTAACCTATATAACGTATCTTTCCTGTAAATGTATTTAGATTGATATTTTGACGAGAATAAAACCATTTAATTTAAATATTATGATTGTTAGGATACCATTTGTCAGTATGTGTGAATCTGTAAAACCAAACATGCACCATTGCTACTGTGATTATTGTACATTGTAGACAGATTTGTTTATGATATAGGCCTATTGGATGAGAGCCCTGAATGTTGTAATGTTGCTTGCATTCTGTATATAACTTTATTTAAGAAAAACAAATAATTAGACATTTTATACACTGAGCGAATTTCAGCAAATGCTTTTCCCGCCCCCCTTTTGTTTGACAAGACATAATCGGATTTTAAAGTTCAACAGTAAACTACATTAATCGCATAATAAATCGGTGCCTGAAGAAACCTACAAGACTTAAATGTATGGCTTTCTAGAGGAAGTAACCTGCAATTTCATTTTATTACAAGTTGTTTGGTGAAGGAGGGCAGTCTGCTAAAACGGTCTACTATTTCACTTCAGCGGCACCTGTTTGGCAATCTGAAAATGATATACTGCTCTAATAGTGTAGAAATAGAAGTGTATCATAAAAGTTGCTGTGAAATAATATGGCCGTGCCATGTATCTGTCAAGACGTAAATTTGGGATGTGGAAACCTACTCCTCTGTTTGTGTAAATAAGAGTACAGCGTGGGCTACGTGATTACGGTGTAGTGGCTATTAATGTGTAACTTTATGTACAGATTTACTGTAAGAGACATCCACACAAACATAGCACACCCAACCATTTTCACTCTGCTTTTCTCTTTTATGTGGTCTAGAGAGAAAACAAAGCCTCTGTCCATACGTCTTTATTCTGAAGCTCTGGCAGTGATGCAGGACGGAGGAATATTAATGAAGAGAGCAAGTGACATTTCCTCACCATTATGAAAAGAACACAGTTTCAAACAGAAGCAACAGAGGAAGCAGGTGAAACAAACATGTCAGAGAATAACTGAGCAACTTTACAGGGTTTGGTCTTATTACAGGCCTGTTGTGTTTTGTTATAACGCCTGTGATAAAAGGCATAGGTGCCTCCGCAATGTGCAACGCAGAGTTCCTCGCTCCAAGCTTTCACATGTTTGTTTCATCTGACAGTGTCAGGCATCTCATCAAAGCTACGGGAGGACACTGTGAATGTTTTATGAGTCTGATGTTGTTTAGTGGGGCCAGTCGCTCCTGTGCATTGCATATTAGAGCAAATATGTCAGTTTATCAGACTGATATGTTTTGTTTTGATGTATTAGGGTCTGTCGGTAAAATTTGAATTGCACAAAAATGTTTAGTTAATCACGATTAATCACATAAATTAATATTTAACTGATAAAAGCTCCCCAAATAAGGCTGGCAATAGACATGTCAATAAACAAGAAAAATAGACGTCAATATATTGTTTGTCATGTGTGTATAAATGTAATTCGGTGCGGCACATGAAGCCTGAATTGCTCAGATGTTTGGAACTGTGGTACAGTAGTTAATGCATTTTACAATTGTACTCTCTGTTATATTTGCTGACTACAATAATAAAACAATTATAAAACTAACAAAAGAGACAAAATGCCAATATATATTGATCTTATTAATGTATTTTGAAGAAATCTCTTATGCTCCCCAAGGCTGCATTAATTTCATCAAACGTACAGTAAAAACAGTAATATTGTTATCACTTAAATACCTGTTTTGCATTTTAATGTATTTTAAAATGCAGTTTATTCCTGTGATGGTAAAACAGAATTTTCTGCATAATTACTAACTTTAGGGTCACATTAACTTTTCAGAAATCATTTGAATATGGTGATTGGTGCTCAGTTATTAATAATGGGTCTAATTATTATCAATGTTTAAGAGTAAAAAAAAAACGTCAGGATACTTTGATCAATATAAAGCTCAAATGAACAGCATTTATTTGAAATATAAATATTTGGTAACATTATAAACCTCTTTACTGTCACTTTTGGCTAAAGCATTCTTGCTTAATAAAAGTATTAATTTCCTCTTCTTTTTTAATCTTACCCCTAAACGGCTGTGTATTACCGTTTCCACAAAAATATTAAGCTGCACAACTGTTTTCAACATTGATAATAATATTTTCATGTTTCTTGAGCAGCAACCAGCATAATTAGAATGATTTCTGAAGGATTGTGTGAGCACTGAAGTAATAATGTTGAAAATTCAGCTTTGCATCACAGGTATAAATTACTCTTAAAAACATATTAACATTGTAAATATTTATTAAAAATGTTCACAATATTACTGTATTACTTTTACTGTACATAAATAAATACAGACTTGATGACCATAACAGACTTCTTTCAAATGCAGTTTTTAAATGGTGATTTCATTTAAGGGAAAAAAGCTGTCCAAACCTACCTGGCACTATGTGAAAAACTATATGCCCCCTCCTGTTAAATCATGAAAGAACTGTGATTCACCACATTATTTTAGATTAAGGTCAATGTTCACGATTCAACAATAAGAAAGAGACTGGACAAAAATGGCATCCATGGGAGAGTTCCAAGGCAAAAGTCACTGCTGACCAAAAATAACACAAAGGCTAGTCTCATGTTTGCCAAAATATATCTTGATTGTTCCCAAGACTTTTGGGCAAATATTCTGTGGACTGATGTGACAAAAGTTAAACTTTTTGGAAGGTGTGTGTCCTGTTACATCTGGTGTAAAACCAACAGTGCATTTCATAAAAAGAACATCATACCAACAGTCAAACATGGTGGTGCTAGTGTGATGTTCTGGGGCTGCTTTGCATTTTCAGGACCTGGACAACTTGCCATAATTGATGGAACCATAAACTCTGCAGTCTATCAGACAATCCTGAAGGAAAATGTCCGGCTATCAGTTTGTGACCTCAAGCTCAAGCGCACTTGGGTTATGCAGCAGGACAATGATCCCAAACACACCAGCAAATCCACCTCTGAATGACTCAAGAAAAACAAAATTAAGGTTTTGAAGTGGCCAAGTCAAAGTCTGGACTTAAATCTGATTAAGATGCTGTGGCATGACCGTAAACGGTCCTTTCATGCTCGAAAACCCTCCAATGTGGCTGAACTAAAACAATTATGCAAAGAAGAGTGGGCCAAAATTCATCCACAGTGATGTGAAAGATTCATTGCCAGTCATCACAAATGCTTGATTGCAGTTGTTTCTGCAAAGGGTGGCACAACCAGTTATTAGATTTAGGAGCAATTACCTTTTCACATAGTGCCAGGCAGGTTTGGACAGCTTTTTTCCCTTAATTAATTAAATAATAATTTCACAACTGCATTTTGTATTTACTCTGGTTATCTTTGTGTAATATTAAAATGTGTTTGATGATCTAAATCTTTTAAGTGTGACAAATACAGGTGCATCTCAATAAATTAGAATGTCGTGGAAAAATTAATTTATTTCAGTAATTCAACTCAAATTGTGAAACTCGTGTATTAAATAAATTTAATGCACACAGACTGAAGTAGTTTAAGTCTTTGGTTCTTTTAATTGTGATGATTTTGGCTCACATTTAACAAAAACCCACCAATTCATCTCAACAAATTAGAATACTTCATAAGACCAATAAAAAATTTTTTTTAGTGAATTGGTGGCCTTCTGGAAAGTATGTTCATTTCCTGTATATGTACTCAATGCTTGGTTGGGGCTCCTTTTGCTTTAATTACTGCCTCAATTCGGCGTGGCATGGAGGTGATCAGTTTGTGGCACTACCGAGATGTATGGGAGCCCAGGTTTCTTTGACAGTGGCCTTCAGCTCATCTGCATTTTTTTGGTCTCTTGTTTCTCATTTTCCTCTTGACAATACCCCATATATTCTCTATGAGGTTCAGGTCTGGTGAGTTTGCTGGCCAGTCAAGCACTCCAACACCATGGTCGTTTAACCAACTTTTGGTGCTTTTGACAGTGTGGGCAGGTGCCAAATCCTGCTGGAAAATGAAATCAGCATCTTTAAAAAGTTGGTCAGCAGAAGGAAGCATGAAGTATTAAAAAATGTCTTGGTAAACGGGTGCAGTGATGTTGGTTTTCAAAAAACAAAATGGACCAACACCAGCAGATGACATTGCACCCCAAATCATCACAGACTGTGGGAACTTAACACTGGACTTCAAGTAACTTGGGTTATAAGCTTATCCACCCTTCCTCCAGACTCTAGGACCTTGGTTTCCAAATTAAATACAAAGCTTGCTCTCATCTGAAAAGAGGAGTTTGGATCACTGGGCAACAGTCCAGTTCTTCTCCTCCTTAGCCCAGGTAAGACGCCTCTGACATTGTCTGTGGCTTAACAATTCAATTCAAGATTTTTTGTATAGCGCTTTTTACGATACAATCGTTGCAAAGCAACTTCAGAGGAAATTAAGTTTCTACAATATATTTATATTGTAGAAACTCAATATAATTAACTATTGCAGATAGTTACAAGAGGAATACGAATATGAAAACTGTAGCCAAATTCCTTGACATGTCTGTGTGTGGTGGCTCTTGATGCCTTGACCCCAGCCTCAGTCCATTCCTTGTGAAGTTCACCCAAATTCTTGAATAAATTTTGCTTGACAATCCTCATAAGGCTGCGGTTCTCTCGGTTGGCTGTGCATCTTTTTCTTCCATACTTTTTCCTTCCACTCAATTATCTGTAAACATGCTTGGATACAGCTCTCTGCGAACAGCCAGTTTCTTTGGCAATGAATGTTTGTAGCTTACCCTCCTTGTGAAGGGTGTCAATGAATGTCTTCTGGACAACAGTCAGATCAGCAGTCTTCCCCATGATTGTGTAGCCTAATGAACCAAACTGAGAGACAATTTTGAAGGCTCAGGAAACCTTTGCAGGTGTTTTGAGTTGATTAGCTGATTGGCATGTCACCATATTCTAATTTGTTGAGATAGTGAATTGGTGGGTTTTTGTTAAATGTGAGCCAAAATCATCACAATTAAAAGAACCAAAGACTTAAACTATATATATATATATATATATATATATATATATATATATATATTGTATATACAGCAGACACGATTTCTTTAAGACTGCAAGGGAAGCTCAGCTTCCCCTATAATTGTCAAAAAATGAATGGTCAAATATATGTACTATTATGTTAACATTTTATTGACTAAAAATGCGTTAAACACGTTCATCTCGAACGAAAACAATTTCGTTCAGAATCAGCTACTTAGGTCGGCTGACTCGATTTCCTTCTCATTCATTCCCGTAGCGTACAGTGCATTACTCTGTTGAAGCCCAGCGTCCATTGACTTCAATGGGGCTGCTTTAAACAGTTTTTTTCAGTGCTCAGAAACAAGACGGTCATTGGATAATGCTGCGATTATGTCCCGCCCACGGACGCTCAGCGTCTCTGGGATGAATGGAGGAGTGGGCTGGCCCGGACTCCGAGCGTCTGCGTGATGATTGGAGGGTCTGTCGAAAGACTGCATCTCCTTTTGATTGACAGCGATTTTGTACTATAAAAGTCACTGACACTGAAGCTATTCGAGCTCAGTCCCATCGCGGAAGTGTAGTCGAAAGACAAACTGCTGCAACCTATTTCTTGGTATTTGCTTGGTGAAATTGCTAGCCAATTTTCATCATACATTTCACCCAGATTCCTTGTTTCAGTTCAACCTAATTCCCATATTTCGAGTTTAATATCTTTTTTTTAGATCGTTTGTTCATTCATTCATTCATACATACAGTAGGCTAGAAAATTTTCTTGAAAAGGAATGTTGGGCAGAATTTAGGTATAAATAAATGGTAAATTTTTATGATGTTGGCCAAAAATGAGCTTCCCCTCTTTGAAAGACCAGCAGCCGCCACTGATATACAGTATATATTATCAAAGGAACAATGCAATACTGTAAAATCTTTAATGTGCAAATTGCATGAATTATTCATACAGAAAGGAAAAGTCTTCTCTTTTTTTGTATTTTTTTGTAAAAAGTATTTTTGTTGGGGGGGTCGTAGTGTTTGATTAAATGTGTTCATGTTTAGTCACTGCAATTTTATTTATATTATAAATCCCTCAGAATTAGTGAGTTGAATTAAAATCCCTAATTAAAAAACAGCTTTATGATGGTGGATACTCAGTGGCTGATATTACTCTCATACAAAATATTGTCAAAAGTATCTGGAAATAAGAGGGGGTCAAGTGGGGCTACAAGCTAAGATGTTATTAGATGCTGGAGGGAAGCTGTTTGCATCACTTCCTCTGAGTTGAAGCAGGCTACGGGTCTCTGGATCAGAGACTGGGATTTGAATCTCAAGGGTGTAATATTCTCAGTCTAGAGGTCAGCTTGAGCTGTGAAACCACTTACAGACTTCAGGCCAAACTGCATCCTGTCATCTCTGAAAGCACTGAATTGTTAATCAGAGGCTCAGATTTTCCTTCCCATAAGGGAGCTTTTCTAAATTACTTTATAGTGAGAAATAATCTTGGAGGTGAAGGAAATAATGACACTGTTGTCTAAGCTGCTATTTTTACTAAATGTTCACTTTTTTTCCTGTCACTGTGAGGATTTTCTTTGACTTCTATTATCTTTATGCTGAACTAATGATATTTTCTGTTCATTAACTCTCACAGACACCTTTCTGCATTTTTCAATTTCCATTAATGTGATATTTTGTGTTTATTAGGCTTTTTTCCCCTCAATGAAACCATTGGCTGGTCTCTAAAATTTAAATAACTCAAGTTTTTAGCCATCCATTTGGTCCTCACCAAAACCTAACATAAACATTTCCTTCACTAAATGAGGACATCCAATAGATTTTGTGCGTTTTTATATATAGCTACTTATAATACAGTAGACAAACTCTGTAACAGATAAACCTTAAAAAATAAAATAAAATAATTTTATTGATTCTCAAATTATCGATTTTCCAATTTAAATGTCCTCAAATTAAACTTTTGTCAGATATAGCTCACTTTTGAAAATTTTGTTCCCAAACTATAGTCACATTTGAATGCAAAAACATCAGCTGAATTGTGGCAGATTTTTTGTTTGGAATTAATATCTGAAAAATTACAATTTAAATATGTTCAGCTAGGATGCATTAAATAATCAAAAGTCAAAGTGAATATTTTTACATTGTTTTTCCTAAATATTTTAAATACATGTTGCACTTTTGAACTTTTACATATTTATATATTAGTTTTCACAAAACTATTAAGAAGCACAACCATTTTCAACATTTCTAATAATAAACTATGTTATTTGAATTTACATATTTTACCTCTAATGCTTGGACATGTAGTATAATTTGCCTCTTTTTGGTATATTTCTGTAAGTCTTAAAGATATGTTGAAGACTTGAACACTCATCATATGAGCAATGCAAAATTGCAAAAGCAGCCATGTACAATTTTCTCATGCTGCAACATAATACTTTTTTGATCAAATTCAGACTTGTGATCTGATTTTTGAAAAGCTGCAGCACCTGATCCTAGTAACACAAAAACATATTTCTTTACTCAAAACATATTGCATTTACTCTGAAACAAGATAGCACAACCTCTCTCCATCAAATGAGCTTCAGGTTACTCTTTACCTGACCAAAATTTACACCATTAAATATCCCTCCAAAGCATGGGCGGCATTTCCGTATGGCAGAGTATGGCAGTTGCCATAGGCCTACTTTAGCCCAGTCAGGTGTGATGTGAAAATATATCCAAACTCTATATCTCTATTATAATGTGTTATTATTATTTTAAATCAGAGGGTTTACATTTTTTTTAACCAATGATAAGCAATACAAAGAGCTTGTCAGTAAAACTTTATGATGCCTTTGGGTCTCTAAGCGAAACCTTGTAACTTCATCCCGCCTCCATTCAGATTGACGGGCCGCGCACATCCTGGAGGAGACAGTTCTCTGTGATTTAGCAATGAACGGGTAAATAAATTATTGATGTTTGAATAGTACAGTGTTTTCTTTAATCAAACACAATGTCTGTAAAGGCTAATGCTTTTGCGTGCTTGAAGAGTGGAGAAGAATTAGGTTATTTGCCGTCTAGCCTATATATTTTTGAACGTTTTAAATATCCATGTGCATAAGCGCTTAACTCCATTTGAACTTGACTTTCATATAATGTTGCGTGCATTAAGAGCACACTGATCAGTAAAGTCTGATATAATACCAACGCTGAAGACGCAGTGTTGTTTAATTATTGATTTATATCCATTTATATATACGCCCCCCCCCCCCCCAGTTTTGTGAAACGCCGCCACTGCTCCAAGGCTTCATGTGGGAAGGCAGCACTAAGCTACATATTTACGTGGGCTGCCATGTCCAGGGACCGTGGATGCAGTCAAGCCAAGCCAGGAGATTCACCTCATAGCCAGGCTCCATAAATCACGGCTGCAGGTCTAGGTAACAAGTATCACCGAACCTCCGCTGCCCACCTGACTGCACACCCCTCAGACACATAGGAACCAGAACGCTTATGCTTCCTCCAAGGGTGACTTGCAAATGTAATTGTGAGTTCAGTTTGACAGTTTGAAAACTTTTCCAGGGGAGGGTATTCCTAAACAGTGCTCCTTGTGAGATACCCCGAGAGTCCATACATTTAAATCACGTTTGTCTCTGCAGACAGGCTAAAACACTTTAGCTTTGGTGTCTGCCTGCAAGCCAAGGACCTATAGAACATGAGTCTCATGAGAGAAGCCATTACCAACTGATGGGATCCAGAAAGACTGAATGAACATCTTCAGCCTGAGGTTATATTAATGTACTGTATGTGTTAACATGATGTCTGAAACCTCAACTCTTCAGTGCTAGTAACAAATGTGTTTCAGTCAGCTTGGCCATATTCATTTTTAAGAGAGTAATTTAAGTTGAAAGGCTTTGCCAGTGAGTATAGGTGAAGCCCCAGTGTTGTTTGGAAAATATCCAAATAAAAGGCAAATTATAAAACATATCCAATCATTAAAGGTGAAACGTGTACAAATGGCTTGATTATAGTAGGTTTAAACTGGAATAAGAAAAATTCAAACTAATTATTTCATATTTAAAGCAATTATTCAGCCTAAAAATGAAAATCTGATCCTAATGTCATCCCAAATCCTCATGATTTCATGAGTTGTAATCGGTCACAGTAACTGATTTAAATATTGGTCGTTTCCTTTCACAAAGCTATTGTCTGACTTAAAAAAACTGTGTTGTTTTAGTATTATTTATATACTATAATAGTATTGATTAGAATTATGAATGAACTTTTATTTTTATATTTTCATTTGAATATTGTTTGCTTTTTAGTCATTTTGATGTGCTTTTCACATTCTGTTTTTTAGTAGTTAAATTCAGCTTTATTTTTACTTTCCTCATTTAGTTATCAATACATCCTTTTTAATTTTTCAACTTTTTCATCAGAGATTTATATTTTATTTCAGTTTATTTAAATTAACGAAAACATTTGTATTCATTTTAGTGAATATAACATATAGGCCATTAAAATGGCATTTAATTTGCAGTGCATGGAAAAGAACACTATTTTTTGTGTGTTCTATAATGAGGAAGTGGTTCAAGTGGTTCAAAACAACATTAGGTTGAGTAAATGATGACATAATTTACATTTTGGGGCAAACTAACCCTTTACACAGCAATATTTTATGAACCATGAATTCTGTGATGTGAATGCGCTCCTCATAGGCATCAATAAACTACTGAGGCATTTTTCTCAATGCATGTTACATTACTCCCCTATTTAAAGTGTAATGTATGACTGTTCCAACACATCCTGCCCAGTGGGAGACATATTGTGTCCTCAGGGATGACTGGCTTTATCTGTATGTCATCCCCTTTAAATACATTATTTCCCATCTGCAGGGTGTGAATTTGTTACATTGTGATGGATGACGTTAAACAGACAACCATTTCACTCTGTAGTCAACAAACATTACTGATGATTAGATCTTCATGTACCAATTTATGCAGCGGCATATTATCATTATGACAAGTGATTACACACAACTTCTGATGTCTTCGCTGCAAACCATTTCCATTTAATTCGTGAAAAAATGCCCAATGGCCTAAACGGCAGCTGGATTTATGTACCCTAGGCTGTGCCAGGCCATTTTCTTTGTTTGATGTCTATCAAAGAAAAAAGAGACTGGTTCAGATAACACTCTAAGAGCTTCCACACAGTAAATAAAAGTAAAGAGCAGTGGAAATATTGATCTAGAGCAAACATAGAGCTAAGCATCAGAGCATTTCCATCAACCAAACCGCACTGTTCATTTCGGCATTAGAAAAAGAGATAGAGAATGACATAACAGAGAAGACAGAATGAACCATTTGGGCTGAAAATACTACCATCATAATTCACAACTGAACACATCATGGCTTTGTAGTTGTGCTTGGGTGTTCGGGGTCTTATGAATTCAAGTGACCATATAGTAACATCCTAGCAACATTTGAACTGGAAATAAGTTATAAGGATAATATCAAATAAGAACTGCAATTTCACTTCAGTATTTGTGTACATTCCGCATAACTGTACATGATTTGTTTTACTTTATACAGGCAAATAGTTTGTGAATGGCAGGCTATTGTGTTCAAAGCATAAATACAATCTTTTCTGTTTTAATCAGGACAACTCTCAGAACAATTTTAGAATGTGATGGATATGGAAATGCTTATGTATTTGTTCTTGGTGGACAAGATCTACTATGCACACTGTTGCAGCAGAGAAAGTTTGGGCTTGATATTGCCTATAGACTTGCTTCAGTGAGCATATAAAGGGGTCATATGATGATTTTTAAAGATTATTATTTTGTGTATTTGGTGTAACAGGATATGTTGACATGCTTTAATATAAAAAAATAAAATAAATTAAAATACTGTACATTATTGTAGGTCCTCTATGCCCCGCCTCTCTCAAACGCTTCTTTTTCTACAAAGTCCCTCCTTCCGACAAGCACAGTGATTGGCCAACTAACACAGTGCATTGTGATTGGCTAAACACCACAAGCGTGTGTCGGAAATGGAACGCCCTTTCCATAATCGCCAGCTTCAGCTTTCAAAAAAAAATAAAGACAGTTAATTATGTCCTTAGTTTTACCATCAGTTCAAGTCCGAAAGAGGAACAGAGTTGCGTGACAGACAGTAATTATGCTCGTATGTGTTTGCAAACAAGCCGCGATTAAGACAATTTTTGACGGGCTGTACACTCCGCTGTGATGTGACCCTGTCTCTCTAACACACACACACACACACGATGTGCAAAACTCCGCATTTAAACAGTCAATAGCAAATTTCTGTCGCTTGGCTTGGCTGTTCACTGAACCCTCTATCCTCCAAGGAGAGTAGACACGCCCCTTACTGCTGATTGTCTACTAGTTTGTTTTGGTACTTGGCCCCGTCTCAGTTTTCTAAAGCGTTTTTGAAAAATGTCATACCCGACCTTCAATGTTTTGTATCACTAATATATGGGACAGTAAGTGCAAGAGGTCTTGCAGCAGGTCACATCAGCACCTTTTATTCCTTTATCTCTTTTATTTTTGTCATCCTCAGACAGTTTATCTGCTCCGCTCAATGTGACCATCAAAGCACTGGAGGGGAACTCGGCAATAGTGACATGGGACATTCTGGAGGGAGACCCAGTCATTGGGTTCGCCATCACCCAGCAGGTATTGAACCAATTTCTGGTCAATTTTGAGTCCTTACATGTGCAAAACACTGCAAAATTACCTCATAACTCAAGTTTAATGTGACAATATCACGGAGGAATGCTTGTGTAAGCATGTTGATTATGTGTCGATGTAGACTGGTCTGCTTTCTCTTCGAGGACACATGACATTTTAGGTGGCCTTGCAATTTCTGTAAATGTTTTATGCATGCATGCATGCATTAGTGTGTGTGTGTATGTGTGTAAGCAGATTTAAGGAAAGCAGTCACTGCGGAGACCTCCGTAATAAGGACTGCAGTGACCATCTGCTGGAGTACAATGCCATTACAGCTTGTCACCAAACTGAAAGAGACAGAGTTTCTGCAGTGTGCATGAATATGTCTCTGTGTGTGATAACTGTTTATCTCCTCATAAATTTCTTATCACAACCACTTATCACAAGTATGGTGAGAATTCACTAAGAATGAATTTGGCCGATATAACTGTTTGTTAGTGCACACTGTAAATCTTATCTGACAAGACAATATTAGAGTCAACATTAAATAGCATGTGAAACTTATTTTACTTTTATAAGAAGATGCATGTCACGGGACGTAGTAATAATAAAGCACACGATGAAGGACTAAACTTAAATAGTCTTTCATTCCAATTTCAGAACAGATGACAGGAGAACTAATTCACATCAACACACGTATTCCATTAAATGAACATCAATCCGTGACAAAGAAACATAGAAACTGAACGCTTATAGAGACAGGGAAACCAAGCAGTAAACGAGATGATTAATAAACAGAGGTGAAAATAATGAATGATGATGAACTAATGAGAATAGGAACTAAAGCAAATAAGGGCAAAAGGAACTAAACAGGAACATGCACGTAACAGATATTGCCCCCCTCCCAGAAGGCGCATCCCGCGCCGTAACAGTACCATCGGGGGAGGGGGTTGGGCACCCTGGAGGCTGGTGCAGGACAGGAACCAGGTAGAGAACAGGAGGGCCTTCAGGGTGGATCAGGGAGCTCCGGGAGCCATGGCGGAGCAGGCAGTCCGAGTCAACATGGTGGAACAGGGGACTCGGGAGGCCATGGTGGATCAGGAGACTCGGGGAGCCATGGCGGATCCACCTCCCTGGCCTTGGCCCTTGGCCCGGCAACTATGGCCATGGATATATGCTTCCCCCAAAATCAATTTGGCAAAAACTAGGAATTCTGGGGTGCGCTCTGGAGGAGTGGGCACTGGAGGGTACTCTGGAGGAGTGGAGCTCCTCCAGAGCGCAAAGGAGACAAAGGAGATGATGGACACGATGGAGAGCTGGATGGAACTAGCAGAGGAAGAGGAGTCTTGGGAGACGACGGAGAGCTGGACGGAACCAGCGGAGATGACGGAGGATTGGAATTATGAACTGTAGGCTGTATTTAAGGATTGGAGCCTCTTCTGAACTGGATTCGGGGACTGGAACTGACACTGGAGCGAGCTCTGGGGCTGGACTCCAAGACATCTCATCATAATCCACCAGTACTCCTAGGGGGATATGTGCTGCGGACGGCGGGCTGAATGGCGGGTTGGATCGGGGCTGGACACTCTCCAGACACCGGATGGATCCCTTCCCTCCAGCAGGGGCGATAGTCCACAATTATTAATTGGCCCTGATCCAGAACAGAGAGTTTAGAAAAACAGGCAAACAAAAACTTTCAAAAAATGGGCAAACAAAACGGGGAAAAGGGAGCGCCACTTACTTTTCTGTTTTGGTCTCGGATTCTGTCACGGGATGTGCATGCAATGACAATGCATTTGGGTGAAGCACATAGGATGGGTGAATCTTGTACTAATATTTTCAATGCTGATGTTGTGTATTAGTGTGTTTTCATTTCAGTTTTAATTACTTTAGTACATGAGGTTAAGCTAAATGAAACTGGGAAATGTTGCTTCCCCTTCATGGGAACTTCGAACTGCGTCCCCTAGGGGTCACTATGGGGAACGCCCTCAGCGTGACTCGTGTCTGAAGATACATATGTAAAAACACCATCCGTTGGCCGGCGACAGCCCATGACGTCACTACCGGCGGGACCATAATATAAGGACCGCCGGGAGAATACATCATCCTCTTCTTCGTCTTCACTGACTGTTTTGTTTGAAGCGTGCATTCTGGTAAGAGTACAGTTTCTCTTTATCATGGCGAGCACTAGCAAGGCGTTTGAGATTGTGTGTGGATCCGTGAAAATGGCTATGAGGGGATGCCCCCTGTGCAAGAGATGATAGCCAGCTTATCTCGCTGTGGGCGAGACATCCTCTCTCAAGGCTCCCTCCTTGCCATCTAAGCCCCTGAATCTTGCTTAAATGGCAGGGCATATGCAGCAACAGGTCAGGTCGTCGCTTCGTTGCACACTATGGCGGTGCTTCAGGCATACCAGACTGATCTGCTGAAAGACCTGGATAAGGCTTTCTATAAAGTCCAGGTCTGAGCCCGAACAACCAGGGGTCCTAGCCCATCTCGGTCCGGGGATCAGAGATGGGCTCAGAAGGCTAGTCTTGCGACTCATGCCCCTC
Source organism: Oxygymnocypris stewartii (assembly GCA_003573665.1). Taxonomy (NCBI): domain Eukaryota; kingdom Metazoa; phylum Chordata; class Actinopteri; order Cypriniformes; family Cyprinidae; genus Oxygymnocypris; species Oxygymnocypris stewartii. The sequence goes on along the minus strand of QVTF01021682.1, from coordinate 148,690 downwards.
CCCCGCCTGTGGGTAGGGCTAAAGAGAGGCATGGGTCAGAGAGAGGCAAAACCTGAGGGAGGTGTTCCGGATGAAGCGTCCTATATGACACTTTCGTCCGGACCAGAGTAAGACATCTACTCCTTTCCCTTAGGGGGGCATCTGCCCTCTTATTCCTCTCTAATTCCCCTGCAACCAATGGATGAGTATGATCCATTTCTAAAGGCTATCGGCTATCGCAGTGATTACATCACTCGTCGATACTAGATCCAGGCTAGTAGCGCTCCCTGTTGGTTGAGCTAGCATCGCTCCCCTCACCATAGAGGGTCACCTATGAGCATGCCGCTCCCTTCTGAGCGTCTAAGTTCTCCACTCTCCAGAGCTCGTTGTTGGTAGACCTAGCATTGCTCCCCTCATCTAGAGGGTCACCTATGAGCATGTCTGAGTTGAGTTGCGTCTGAGTTGTCCTCTTATTCTGAGGAATGTGTTCTCCGCTCCCCAGAGCTCTGTGATTGGTCGCTCTCCTGTTGGTCGAGCTAGACTTGCTCCCCTCACCTTAGAGGGTCACCTATGAGCATGCCGCTCCCTTCTGAGCGTCTAAATTCCCTCTCATTCTGAGGAGTGAGTTCTCCACTCTCCAGAGCTCGTTGTTGGTAGAGCTAGCATTGCTTCCCTCACCTAGAGGGTCACCTATGAGCATGCCGCTCCCTTCTGAGCGTCTGAGTTCTCCGCCCCGGAGCCATAGAACGTTACCCATCTAGATAAGTGCACGCGCTAATATATTTGGGCACTTCTAAAAAAATCCACTCAGTGGTAAGATCGCACATCGTCTTTTCTAAAAATCCATGTTATGGTAAGTGCGCACGCTAGACTTTGGGCACTTTTTTAAAATCCACTCAAGTGGTAAGTTCGCACATCAATGTTCTGCGTTCTTTCTAAAAATCCTGTACGGTAGGGTTACGCACACAGCTTCGTGCCCTTTTTTGAGTTGGTCAAAGCCCCGGCTTGTGCCTTGGGCCCCGCTCACTTTGTCCCATATATTTTGGGTCCCAAAAAAAAAAAAAAAAAGGGTGTCGCTACCAAAGGGTCTGTTGAGACAGTCCCTCAGCAAGCTTGTGCAGAGCAAGCGGTAGCTTCTGAGTGACCGGCCAGGACCTAGTTATTATCACTAGGTGCTTGGCCATATCCCCTTAAAGGAATCGTTCTGATTCCAGACCTTTGAGCTCTACTCTGGGTCTGGTAGTCCCGGCACCCAGCAGGTAAGGATTTAGGGTATGCAGCTCAGGCTTTATGGCCGTAGGGGATAATGTCACTGACAGCCATCAACCGTCCCGGGGGCAACTCCCTTAGCCTGGTAGAGTTGGCTTAGTGCTCGCCTTTTTCGCGAAATTGGCTTGCACTCCCCTCAGCATGGTGGCGTGGGTATAGCGTTCCCCAAAGCGACCCCTAGGGGACGCAGTTCGAAGTTCCCATGAAGGGGAACGTCTCAGGTTACGTATGTAACCGTGGTTCCCCGAGTGGGGAACGAGACACTGCGTCCCCTAGGCTTTGAGCCATGCTTCGGACGCAAGCTTCAGATGAAGAAGCGGATGATGTATTCTCCCGGCGGTCCTTATATTATGGTCGCGCCGGTAGTGACGTCATGGGCTGTCGCCGGCCAACGGATGGTGTTTTTACATATGTATCTTCAGACACGAGTCACGCTGAGGGCGTTCCCCATAGCGACCCCTAGGGGACGCAGTGTCTCGTTCCCCACTCGGGGAACCACGGTTACATACGTAACCTGAGACGTTATTTCAGCTATTGTTTTTTTTTATTTTAAAACAGGACATTTTTATGGTTGTAGTTGCAGCTAAGATAACCCTGCTTTGAAGTGGGTAAAACATTAACAGTATTATCAAATTACACTGGATATTAACTATTTATCCTTTCTCTACTTTTTTGATGCATGCACAAACAGAGTAGAGAGAAAAATGAAATAGAAACAATATCTAAAGATTTATGAGGTATTTGGGTTTCATGGGGATGTCATTTGTGATTTATTTATTTTAAGTTATTAAAAGCATGAAACATAAAAGTTATTATGTTCTGAAATTGGTTTTAATAATAAATGAGAAATTTCTATAATAAGCAATATATATATATATATATATACCAGTAGCTTATTTGCTGTAATGGACAAATTAAATATTAAATATTAATGGCTATAATTACCCTTTTTATCTTTCCAAAAAATAAATAAATAAATGGATTATTGGATATGGAAAGGGAGAGGAAAAAGAAGAGTGACATCAACCAAAGAGGAAAGTTGTTGCATATTACTGAGTATTACAAATATAACATGCACTGATGAATTGTTTACAATTAGAACATGAACATGTATTAAGGAATTAAATAGGATGGATTTTGATTTCATGTTGTGGCATTAACCACATTTCTTCTTAGATTATTTGCACTCTCAATCTCTAATTTGTATTCATTTTGATGTTCATAGAAAAAGGACGTACGTATGCTGCGATTCATCCAGGAAGTGAACACCACCACTCGTTCATGTGTATTATGGGACTTGGAGGAAGACACAGAGTACATTGTCCATGTGCAGTCCATTAGCATGAGCGGCACAAGCCCCCTTAGTGAAACTGTTTTGTTCCGCACTCCCAAAGAGTCAGAGAAACTGGCCTCCAAAAGTCCAGGTAAGCCAGCACTAACAAACAACTACCATTTGAAGTACTTCAGAGTACCATTTCGGAAATGGAAACAATCCATATCCTGAAATTGCAACTTTAGCATATACAATGTAACGTATTGCCATTTCGACATTATATATTGCAATTGTGACAAGAGGGGCTAGCAGGACCATAATAAAATATACAATTTAAAAGCATAGTTCACCCAAAATTGTCAATTCATTCATAATTTACTCATTGTTATATCAGTCCAAAGCTGCATGACTGTCTTTCCTATTAATGAAAAACATAGGAATATGCTGGCGATTCTTTTCAATACAATGACAGTGAATGAGGACTGGTGCTGTCAAGCTGCAAAAAAGCAAAAAGCCATAACAGTGTCAGAAAATGAGTATATATGCATTGTGCACTATATTCCAAGTCTTCTGAAGCCATATGATAGCTCTGTGTTATGAACAGATTAAAGCTTACATATATCACTACTTATTTAGCAGATGCTTTTATGAAAGTGACTTTCAAATAGGGAATGAAACAAAACGATTCACGCTAAGCGGGCAATAATATGAGAAGTGCTGGAATAAGGAGTACAGGCACTGAGTACTAAGATGACATTTACTGCATTATTGACTGAAATATTTGACTTCAGCTGTAGTTATATGTGAGTTGCTATGTCTGACTCATGAACAGATTCTTCTTTGAAGTGAGATCTTACAGTGAATAGATGGACCAATTTCACAAACCAGGACTGAATGATTCATAGTTTAAGAATGTATGAACCCCATTTATGACTTTTATGGTGCTTTTTGAAGCTTTAAATCCCAATGATCTATTTAATGCAAATGCATGGAACGTACTCGGTTACTATCGTAACCTCGGTTCCCTGAGATATGGAATGAGTACTGCGTCGATTAGCGATGCTGTATGGAAAAAAAAAATGTCTTCTTCAACTGAAGCCTATTTCAATCACGCAGTTGTAACTGCACGTCGATTGCACGTCCTGCACGAACGAACCGTGTAGGATTAAAAAAGGAAACAATTTACGGCGGTGGCAGATTTCTTCTAAGGAAGCAACTGAGGCGTGCAGCTCATAGCATGGCCAGGAACGCAGTACTCATTCTCATATCTCAGGGAACCGAGGTTACAATAGTAAACGAGTACGTTCCCTTTCGATATTTCACTCGTACTTTAGGGAACCAGTCCAATCACGCCGTGCTATGACGCGGAACAACTCAAAACCAAGACTAACGTGGGATAAGGGCCCAGGGGATTCAATAGAATACACCAAGCACAGGGTGAGCCCTGAGAGTCATCCGTAGCCTGGGTGTCATCCCGTAAGTGATACCTGCTGTCCATACAGTTATGGACAGACCAAGCAAAAGAGGGGCTTGAATAATGTTGAACAAGTGAACCCGGAAGATTGCTGCTTAAGCAGAAAGGACTCTGGCCTGCAAGGCAGGGACAGCCAGGTTGTAAAACCTTACAAATGTGGACAGCGAGGACCAGCCGGCCACCTCACAAATGTCTGAAATGGACACCCCACTGGACCATGCCCAGGAAGAGGTGATGCCTCTGGTGGAATGGGCTCTGACTCCAATGGAGCACTGCGGAAAGTGATATGGCCTGGGCTCTGAACGGAGCAAAGAGCACCTTAGGTACATAACCCAGCCTTGGTTTCAGGATGACCTTGGAGTCGTTAGGCCCAAATTCTAGGGAAGCAGGGTTGATGGAAAGGGCCTGCAGGTCTCCTTCTTGGTTGACTGATGCCAGTGCTAACAGCAGGGTGGTTTTTAACGAGAGTACTCTGAGGCTCGAGATGGTTCAAACGGGGGCCCCTTTAGGGCCCTTAATACGGTTGGTAAGTCACAAGGTGGAACTATATGAGGACGCAGGGGATTAATTCTCCTGGTGTCTCGTAAAAATTTAATTACCGCACTATCTCTGCCCATCGATCGGCCAGCAATAGGGGTATGGAAAGTCGCTATGGCTGCCGCGTAAACCTTGATGGTGGATGAGGAACGCTGTTTATCCAGCATCTCCTGCAGAAATGAAAGAACCACTGAGACATTGGAGGTGACCGGGTCTTGACATCAAACCGAGAAAATTGACAATTTCAGAGCATAGAGGCATCTAGTAGATGGGCTCTAGCTTCTGCCATAGTGTCTAGGACACGCTCTGGGAGGACGAAAGGCTCCCGTCGAGCGGCCACACATGCAAGGCCCATAACTCGGGCCGTGGATGCCATATCGTGCCGTTCGCTTGAGAGAGGAGGTCCCGTCTAAAGGGGATCGGCCACGGGATTGCTTTCAGCAGCTGGAATAACTCCGACACCCACGGTTGGTTCCTCCAGAGGGGGGCTATTGGAATAAGCTACTGCCGTTGTTCTCTGACTCGCCTGAGTACCTGCGGTAGCAGAGCGACTTGGGCGAAAGCATAGAGCGGAAGACTGTGCCATTCATGGGCCAGGGCATCCGTGCTTTTTTAAAAATAGATTGGGCAGTGAGAGTTGTCTTCGGAGGCAAAGAGGTCTACTCGAGCTCTGCCAAAGACTTCCCAAATTATCTGAACAGCTAGCGGGTGGAGCGTCCATTTCTCTGAATTGACACTGCTCCTCAACAACATGTCTGCTCCTTGGTTCATTTTACCCAGCACATGCGTTGACTTCAGTGAACGCAGATTGTTCTGAGTCCACAGAAGAAGGTCATTCGCCAGCGTGTCACTTCGAGACGAGGCCGCCCTGGTGATTTATGTATGACACCACAGACCTGTTGTCTGAGTGTACTAGCACATGGTATCCCCGTATGTCCGGCAGGAAGAATTGACAGGCCTGACACACTGCTAACATTTCTAGGCAGTAGATGTGTAGGCCCGACTCCTATTCGGACCAAAGGCCGAAGGTCGGTTTGCTTTCACACAGTGTTTCTAAACCCTTGTTGGAAGCGTCTGTCATGACAATCTTCCTTCTGTGCACTGTGTCTAGGGTCACGCCTTGCTTTAGCCAGAAGGGGTCCCTCCAACAGGCCAGGGCTGATACACAGGCCCGAGTCACCGTTATGCGGTGGCATACGTGACGCCATGCCGCAGATGGAACCCTCTGCTTCAGCCAGAACTGGATGGGTCGCATGTGAAGCAGATCCAACTGAAGTACCGGCGAAGCTGCTGCCATAAAGTCCAGCATTTTCTGGAAAGCTTTGAGCGGACGGGCGGTACCTTCCTTGAAGGAGGCCGCGTGACGCTGAATTTTCGTGGCTCGCTCCACTGAGACAGTTGCTGTCATCTGCACTGAGTCGATAACTGTGCCCAGGAACGAAACTCGTTGGCTGGGTAACAGCAATATGCTCTTGGCAAAGTTGACCCTGAGCCCCAGGCAATCTAAGTGGCTGAGGAGGAGGGTCTTGTGTGATGTTAAAACCGCCTGCGACTGGGCCAGAATGAGCCAGTCATCGAGGTAGTTGAGTATACGGATTCCCATATGTCGCAGAGGGGAGAGAGCCACATCCATGCATCGTGTTAAAAGTGCGGGGAGCCAGGGACAGCCCAAAAGGCAGGACCTTGTATTGATATGCCACCCCTTTGAATGCGAATCTCAAGAATGGGGGCTACCTGGATGTGAAAGTACGTGTCTTTCAGATCCAGTGACATGAACCAGTCCCCTGGGCATATTTGCGAGAGGATCTGTTTCAAAGTGATCATCCTGAGCAAACATTTCATCAGGGCGTAATTCAGGAGTCTGAGATCTAGAATAGGCCGCCGTCTTTTTTGGGGACGAGGAAGTAGCGGCTGTAAAAGCCTGACTTGCTCTGGGCTGGAGGATCGATATCTATGGCTCATTTTTCCAGCAGATTCATCACCTCTGTGCGGAGGCCATGGGCATCCTCACTGCACACTGTGGTGGCAAGCACAAGCGCGGTGGTCTTCGAGCAAATTGAAGAGTATAACCTCGTCTTACCGTAGTCATTACCCACGCTGACACACTGGGGATGGCCTGCCAGGCCTCTGCCCACGTGGCAAGGGGTTGAAACGGTTATGCAGACTTGCTCCATAAGGGCAGGATGCTTATGGTAGGCAGAAAAAGATTTTTGCTCTCTTTTTGAAAATGTATGTGTTTTATTTTGTCCGCTTTCACAGCGGTCGGACACCTGGGCGCTATAGTGGGCCCGTGAGGAACCAAAAACACACTTTCCTCTGCCCTCAGCGTTAAGCGAGGTGTCGAGAGGCACATTAGAGGCTGCTTGTGGGGTGGTCCAGCTATAGCGAGATTACGGGCCCCTCCTCTTTCTGCCTGTCTGATCAGGAGGATTTCTGAGGCACCAGATCCAAGGAGATCTTGGGCCGGGGTCCTTTGCGATTCGGGAAGGGGTAGCATTGTGCCGAGCGTGAGCATCCTCTATCTCGCCGACCCTCAGGGGTTCAGGGGTGGTTGGCATTGGTTTAGCTGTCTGCTGAGTCGGCGCAGGTCTGGAAGCAGAAGAAGAGCTGGTGCGTTTAGGGAGGAAGTGTCACATCACCTGAGACGACTTCTGAGCCTCCGTGAAGCATTCAGCAAAGCCCTCCACAGCTGGTCCAAACAGGCTGCCTGAAGAAACCGGAGCTTCAAGGAAGGGAACTTTGTCCACCTCTTTCATCTCCATAATCATGAGCCAGAGGTGGCGCTCCAACACTATCATGCTGGACATCGAATCCCTAATGGCCTGGGCAGTGGCTTTGGTGGTGGGTAGAGCCAGATCTGTCACGCTCCTCAGGTCCCTGAGTGAGGCTGTATCCAGACCGTCTTCCTCATTGGCGAGCATCTTGGCCTGGAAGACCGGGAGCACAGCCATAGAGTGTAGCGCTGAAGCCGCTTGTCCAGCCTCAGAGCCCGAGCCTGTTGACAGCCTTCGTCATAATGCGGATGAGCTCTTCATCCACTCTGTGTCTGGCGTTGTATGAAGCAGATGACGGCAAGAGGACGGGGTCAATCACAGAGCCCGATAACTCTTCCGCGTCTGAAGCCGCCAGAGAAAGGCTGTCATCCAATTTATTGTCACTCACACCGAACAAATCATGTCACTCACAGCCACAGAGGGACGCTGATCATGTTGGGTGAAGAGGACAGGCAAATGCTCTCTCTGTGGTGATGGTGAGGCACGCGGACATTGAGCCTATGTGAGCTCGCTTGTCACCAGCTGCTCAAATCCTCTGCCCCGCTGTTTTTTCCTCACAGGTCCCCGGGAGAAAGAAAACGTGAGGGCGCGAGGGGCGGAGTTGCTCTCTGAAAAGAAAACTATCCGTGAGCGCAGAGAGGTAAGACTGAAACGCTCGCAATGAGAACAGTCAGCCCCGCTGAGCGCAGCGTCAGCGTGGGATTTCCCCAAGCATGACACACACTCAGCGTGAGTGTCATCAGCGTGCAGGAGAGACCTGAATGTCTTACAATGACGGCGCGGCATTTGCAACAACGCCATAAAATTTGCTCTTTTAGTGAGGCTCTTTGGATCGACATCGGATGGCTGCAGGGGATGACCGAGTCTGCAAGCTGGTTGCTGCGAGAGGTCCTAATCCGGCTGCTTGAGGCATTTCAACGGCGGATCCCGGTATCAGCGAAGAGTCAGCAAAGAAGGGTGTTTGTCGCTGAAAAGAAGAAATCTGAGATGCAGTGGTAGAGCAGCTGATTATATAGCCAGATGCCCTTCCATTTTGGCAGGCTATGGTAGGCTGCATAGCCATTGGTTTCCCATACAGCATCGATACTCTACGCAGTACAAGTGAGATATCGAAAGGGAACTAATAGGCCTATTTTATATATTTAAACAAAATCATCACTTTATGTTAAAAGAAACAAAGTCATACATTTTTTGAATGACATGAATGATGACAAAATTATGACAAAATGATTTTAGGATAAATCAGACATATTAGATTCAGATTCTGAGGCTTATTATATGCAGAGATACAATGCTGATTAAACACATTCATGGTGTAAGATTTGTACGTTTAAAAAAAATTGATTCATTTGAAAGATGACTAACAGTCAAATCACTTCAGTAGAGGGGAAAAAACACAGCGGGAGGTGGTTATACAACCGTTCTAAAAATGGTGTAGTGTTTAACAATTCAATTCAGGGCAAAAAGTGTTCACTTTTGTGCGTTTTACCATTACATTTTCTGTTACTAGGAGCTTGTCTTATCTAGAGCAACACACAATACAGTCAATTTTCCTGTTGTATAATCAATTTCGATGACCTACTTGGACAAACATCTGCTGGGGAGGTTTATGTTCTAGAATTGCTTGACATTTTGTGGGTGAGTGTCAGTCTTTGGCACTGGACCGTGCTGATGACATTTGGTGTCAAACTCTCAGCCGTGAAGGTTAGAGTCAGGCAGGTGTAACCTCAGATCAGTGAAATGTCAAATGATGATTCCTCTTCATCCCTCACATCCATGCTTTTGAAGAACAGAGAACCATGATTTAGTTTCAGGGAATTTTACTTACAAAAAAATTGAATAATAAGTAATACATTTAGTGCACATCTCATTTGCTATCATTAAATTATGTATACTACTATTCAAATGTTTAGGGTCAGTAAAATCTCTTATTTTCACATAGGCTTCATTTATTTGATCAGAAAATATAGTAAAAAAATTACATTAACTGTTTTCTATTTGAAATTGAAAATATTGTAAAATGTAATTTATTATTGTGATGTCAAGCTGATTTTCAGCATCATTACTCCAGCCTTTAGTCTCACATGATCCTTCAGAAATCATTCTAATAGCTGATTTGATGCTCAATAAATATTTATTTTTATCTTTCATTTTAAAAACAGTTTTTCAGCTTTATATTTTTGTGGAAACCATAAATTTTTTTTTCAGGTTAATTTAATGTGAATTTCTTTTTAACATTATATATGTCTTTACTGCCGCTTGATCTTGATCAGTTGAATGCATCCTCAGTAAATACAAATGTGAATGTCTTAAAAAACAAACAAAAAAAACAAACAAATATCACTGACCCAAAATGTTGAATGGTATGACATTGTTTAACAACATATTTGCTATGTTCTCTAGATATTAATTTCTGTATTTTTTTTATGAAAAACAAAAAATAAATAATGGAATGAAAAGGTGTGTGTGTGTGTGTATATATATATATATATATATATAGTTTATATATATATATATTCTGAACCATTTCTAAGTCAGAAGTTCATGTTTACATTTTTTTACCAATATAAAAAATACAAAATTGAAACTAATAAAAAAAAGAATAAAAAAGTTACAATATAATGTTTTTTTCACATTGTAATAGAAGCATTTTTGCAAGTTTTGAAATACTGTATAATAACAAATTGACAATTTGACCAAATTACAAACTTACCTGTAGATTTATCAAGTTATTGTAATTAAAGCACACTCTTCATTAATTTATAAAGCTCTCATTATCAGGATCTAAGATCTGTTAACTTAGCTCTTAGCTGACGCGTGTGTCAGATGAAAAAAACTGTTTAATCATTAGTGCTCACATTACACTCTAATTAATCAAGTGAGCACCATTACATTTCACTAAATACCAGAGCAGCTGATAAAAACAGACAGTTAATCTTTCTCTCCACAGGCCTCCTCTCTCCGTCGCTTCAGGGTGGCTTCCTATTGTTTTTCTTACTGGACTCATGACATGTATTGTTGTCGACGTTTTCTTCAGAGAAAGAAGAGGCTTACACAAAGAGACAAGTGTAACTTCTCCCAGGCATTACCAAACATGCGTTTCTGCTCCTTTAGATAAGCAGGACATCGAAGAACTTCGTTTTTCCCTCTGCGGTTAATCAGTGAGCACAGACCAGACCTCTGCGTAGTTTCTATTAACTAACAAGGTCTTAATTACTAGACTCTTTCAATCTCCAGACAAGAAAGTGACCCCTGAGGTCTCATCCCAGCGAGAGGAGAGCTCAACCCTGAAGTGATCTTCTAGCATGGCTTCTGATGAGCGTACACTTTGGTTTGGCTGGAACCAGCCAGTTTGATGAAAACGATAACAGTTTGGTCATATCTGAGCCAGAGAAGAATGTTTGCTTTAGGCTTTATATCCTCTTGAGGCTAATTAAATAATTAATTAGATGTTTGAAAATGGTCTTAATTATTTTAATAATTATTCTGTGATTTGCATGTTGTCACAATGCCTGAGCTTTGATAACTGCAGAGCTGTGCATGTTTTTGGCTTTGAAAACATGCGAATGAACTGTGGTTATTTGAATTCACACAGATGAAGTGACCATGGAGGAGGTTGGACAGGCCGACCAGCTCAGGTCTGGAGAGCTCATTATCATCGTGGTGGTTCTCGTCATGTGGGCAGGTAAGAACATGTGCAGTTTTTTTGGTGGGAATCATCATGTTGAAACTTTGGCTACATTCACACAAATGTATTTCCACATTTCAAAGTCACCTAGATTAAATTTGAAAATGTCAGATTGAGTGAGATCTCTTCTGTTCACACTTGGATCAAAAGATGTGTGTCACATGAAGAAAAAGAATATGAATGTCATAGAATCAATGCTGTAGATTACAACATTTCTAAATCACAAAAAGATTATATTTTTTAAAAGATTTATAATGAAGTTCATTTTTAAAGTTTCATTAATTGATATATTAGTTTCATTAAAGGGGTCCTATTATGCTTTTTCACTTTAGTCAGTGTGAAGTGAGTATGTTTGGGCATATAACGATCTACAAAGTTTCAAATCTCAAAGTCCAATCCAAAGGGAGATATTTCGGGGTTTTTTAAAATCCCTTTTCAAGAACTCCAACGAACGGCTCGTTTGGACTACAAAGTTGTTTTCCTGTATTTGTGTCCCGCCTATGGAAATTTGAATGGATGGCGGGTGGGGAGAGCGCTTGGTTGAGCACTGCACGTTTCAAAATCGTTTTTATATTACTGTATTTCTGATGGAAACCAACTGTTTTCAGAAAATTTAGCATCTTGCATGTAATGTCTAAAAAAGCAGCGTTTGTGAGCGGAGCTCTGTTTTGTGTCCAGTGTTACCGGGGAGACCTCAAGCTCTCCCGCAACAACAGCGCCTCCTGCTGGCAGATCATTAATTTGCATATAAATGCGGCCACAAATAGTGTAAGTCTGTGGGAATATAGTATAAATAAATTCAACTGTATAACAGTTTCAGTGCAATTCATGTTATAATGTTAGAATTAAAGAACAATAAACATAATACATATTACCATTGCACTTATCTGTTCATAGTCAATGCAGTTATTTAAAAAAAAAAATTGACCTAAAATGTGATTTAGCCACAAAAGAAATACAACAACAATAACATTACCACTTTAATATGTCTTGTAATTTCCGTGCGTGCAAAGGATCTGCACGATCCTCTTGTTCAATATACTCGTGGTCTGAATTGATATGGCATACATGGCAAAATTGATGAACTTGCTGTTCTGGCAAGGGGCGGGGCAGTAATGAAACACCATCTAAGCTGTTGGCCAATCACAACGCACTGGGACAGATAACCAATCACAACACATTTAGTTTTTTGGAAGGCGGGCCTTAATCAAACCTGGAACTAATTGAGCCGTTTGTGTCAGGCTGGGGATAAAGGTATTGTAATAATGTAAATAATGAAAAAATGATGTGATTTTCGGAAAACCAAGCATGAGCGCATGTTCTAGTACACCCCCAAAACAAAATCAAGACTTTGTAAAAGAGCATAATAGGACCCCTTTAATATATTTAAATTATGTACATATATAATAAAAATATATGAATATAAAAAATAATATATACAAATATATAAATCATTACTAATAATTATATATATATATATATGTATATACATACATACATTTACATGCATACATACAGATGCATCTCAATAAATTAGAATGTCGTGGAAAAGTTCAATTACTAATTTCAGTAATTCAACTCAAATTGGGAAACTTGCGTATTAAATAAATTCAATGCACACAGACTGAAGTAGTTTAAGTCTTTGGTTCTTTTAATTTGGTTCTTTTAATTTTCTTTGACAGTGGCCTTCAGATCATCTGCATTTTTTTGGTCTCTTGTTTCTCATTTTCTTCTTGACAATACCCCATAGATTCTCGATGGGGTTCAGGTCTGGTGAGTTTGCTGGCCAGTCAAGCACACCAACACCATGGTCATTTAACCAACTTTTGGTGCTTTTGGCAGTGTTGGGCAGATGTCAAATCCGCATCTTTAAAAAGCTGGTCAGCAGAAGGAACCATGAAGTGCTCCAAAATTTCTTGGTAAACCGGTGCAGTGATGTTGGTTTTAAAAAACATAATGGACCAACACCAGCAGATGACATTGCACCCCAAATCATCACAGACTGTGGAAACTTAACACTGGACATCAAGCAACTTGGGCTATGAGTTTTTCCAGTTCTTCTTCTCCTTAGCCCAGTTAAGACACCTCTGATGACAACTGTAGCCAAATTCCTTGATACGTCTATGTGTGGTGGCTCTTGATGCCTTGACCCCAGCCTCAGTCCATTCCTTGTGAAGTTTACCCAAATCTTGAATCGATTTTGCTTGACAATCCTCATAAGGCTGCGGTTCTCTCGGTTGGTTGTGCATCTTTTTCTTCCACACTTTTTCCCTCCACTCAACTTTCTGTTAACATGCTTGGATACAGCACTCTGTGAACAGCCAGCTTCTTTGGCAATGAATGTTTGTGGCTTACCCTCCGTGTGAAGGGTGTCAATGATTGTCTTCTGGACAACTGTCAGATCAGCAGTCTTCCCCATGATTGTGTAGCCTAGTGAACCAAACTGAGAGACCATTTTGAAGGCTCAGGAGTTTGCAGGTGTTTTGAGTTGTTGAGATGATTGACATGTCACCATATTCTAATTTGTTGAGATGTGTGCCAAAATCATCACAATTAAAATAACCAAAGACTTAGGGTGAATCCCATTTCTCTGTCTTACCCCTTCCCCTTAGTTTTGCACGTTCTCGTGAGAGTAAGGGCTATCCCAATTCTCGTTTTGATCGAGGGGTAGGGCTAAGAGGAAGGGGTAGATAGCCCTTAAAACCAAGAGTTTTCACGAGCTTACTTGAAACCAAGGGGTACCCAGAACACACTGCGGCCAGATAATCCAGAGAGTATTTTCATCTTAAATAATTTATTTAAAATCACGACAGTCTTGTTTTGTGCTCTACACAGTCCAGTAACTTACATATATATTTGCAACCATGCTCTTAATTGAAACGTTTTAAAAATCGCCATTTTTCCACGCTAACGTCACATTGCTGATTTGCACAACAGTCCCGTTTTTCTCTGAATAGAGAAAATATCATTAAAACCCACGCAATCGACATACACACACTTTTAGACGGAGAGTTTGTGATCAACACTTGTCGCCTCTAGTGACGTAGCAGCCAGCTAGCGACGATGTATGATGACGTAACAGTAACCAAGTGGTGTCTCGTTTCATATGGGTATGTTTTCACCCCTAGTGCTTACCACTCGGTTTCGAGGGACAAGGGCAAGGGGTACGACGAAGGGGAAGGTGTAAGACAGAGAAATGGGATTCACCCTTAAACTACTTAGGTCTGTGTGCATTGAATTCATTCAATACACAAGTTTCACAATTTGAGTTGAATTACTGAAATAAATTAACTTTTCCAACGACATTCTAATGTATTGAGATGAAGCTATATATACAGTATATATAATATATATGTGTGTGTGTGTGTGTCATTTAAAGGCTTTGTTCACCCCAAAATTAAAATTCTGTCATTAATTACTCACTCTCATGTTGTTCCAGACCCATAAGAACTTCGATAATTTTTGGAGAGTACCTAAGAACGTATTTGACATAATCAGCGTTGTTTACACTTATAGGGGAAAGCGTGTGCATGCCTTTTGATACTCTCTAAAATGGCAGACTACGTAACTCGGGGGAGAAGAATTGTTGAATAAATTCTGTTATTTTTGTTTTCTTTGTGAAAAAAAAAAAAGTATTCTCGTAGCATCGCAAAACTGAAGTTGAACCACTGATGTCACATGGACTGTTTTACCGATGTATTTACTACGTTTCTGGACCTGGGAACATTTCAGTTGCATTGCTGTCTATGGGAGGGTCAGATCAGATAGCTCTCTGATTTCATCAAAAACATCTTAATTTGTGTTCCGAAGATGAACGAAGGTCTTAAGGGTCTGGACGACATGAGGGTGAGTAATTAATGGCATCATTTTAATTTTGGGGTGAACTAACCCTTTAATATGAAAAACATGTGAAGGTCTAAGAATCCATACAATATAATATATTCAGAAAACTTTTTGTAAAACAAAGTTTATTGATTTTTGTAAATATATGATATACTGTATACAAATATTTTTGGTTTTTAGGAGAAAATACTATTTCAGTTTTCATACTTCAAAATGTCACATTTAATTAATTGTGTTACTTGCCATTTCTTTGCAATTGTTGCGGTGTCTTTGTGAAATGTACTAGCAATATCTGAGTGAAAAATACATTTCAAATCTAATTTCAGTTTTATTGCATTTCTATCTCTTTGTATGTACAAATGCAAGTGATGCTACACAGGGCTTTGATAAAAATGTCATTAAGTTTTATTTAGTTTTCAAGCTCTATCGTCTGTGGTCATAAATCCTTCCTTTCTTGTAAATCAGAGAAAAGACAAGAGCATTTCTAATGTTATAATTGGGTCTTATCTTTTTAGATACTACATCAAGCCTTTGAGAAGTTTAGAGAATAAATCATCAAATGGGACAGTATTAGCACATAAACTCAGGGCCACAGCGCATCTCACCTTCCTGTTCTAGTCCGGCTTTTATTGTTTGGGGCTGAATCATGGTGCGATCGATCAATTTTTTTTTTTGACAACGCCCGTCCTGTCTTCAACTCTGAATCACCACGCTTTCTCTCACTTCCTCATGCTTGTTTGTGCACAGGTGTGATAGCTCTGTTCTGCCGCCAGTATGACATCATCAAAGACAATGAGCCCAACAATAACAAGGACAAAGCCAAGAACTCATCAGAGTGCAGTACCCCAGAACACCCTACGGGGGGACTACTGCGCAGCAAGGTCTAATTACGACTTCCCCTGTCGGCAATAATAGGCTTTAGCCTCAGGACTGGTATGTTCACTTGTTTGCAGTGTTTGGGAGTAATTAGTTACATGTAATGGAATTACATAATTGAATTACAAAATAAAAGCAACTGTAATCAGTTACAGGTACTGAGAAAAAAAATGTAATTCAATTAAAGTTACTTATGAAAATGTTAAGGATTACTAAGGGGGTTACATCTGTTTTTTTTCACACACTCCCACATACAGATTTAACTGATTTCTTTCATAAATTGCAGTTTTATGAGTGCTCTAAAATACGAAACACCAATGTTTCAGGAGTTTATAACATGCTTATTTTGATAACTCTTTATTTCCTATATGAGTTTATGTAAATGCCTTATTTTTTTAAATTAAAAGTTTTTTTTCAAAGGCATCATTATATTCCAGTGTTTCCTGTCATAGCTATGCAAAGATTTGATTTAAAAAACAGTATCATAGCTAGTAAACTATTTCTTGTCCGTGGAAGACTAAAGGTGATTAGCAAATAATCATTAAATATATATATTTAATATATAATGATTTGCGCAGACATAAACTAATTTAGGTCTATTCGTTATCGCATTACCATCAAAATCAAAGGCTAATCCACTGCGTCCTCAGTAGCTCTGATGTTTGGAGAAAATTAGGACTCTTATATTCTCCTACATCTAACAACAAAACACCTGCATTGCTTACAAGACACTGTTGTTGCTACAGCTGCTCAAGAGCAGAGAAAATGACAGACTTCCTACAACTGGCTGAGGGCAGAAATATGCTAATACAGGACAGTACGTCAGTGGTCGTGGGAGGGGCCTGAGCAATATGACATCATATTGTCTTGATAACTCTTTAGGTTTTTTGGGATAAAAAAAAAGGAGTTAATGGATTTTTATCATTGAGGGATAAAGGGTAGTTGTGTCTACGGACTACCAAGACACATTTATAAGCAAATGAATATATTTTTCCTCCAATCTTGATTCCAGTGATGAAGAATTTTGAAAGTCTGATAGTAATCAGTGTTGAGCACTACTGTAAGGTTAACCCTGCCTGGTTTACATGTTTAAAAATGATTAGCAGTTGAGAACACTGACATTTCAAAAAGTAATCAAATGTAATCAGTTAGATTACTTTAATAAAGTAATTGAAAAGTTACATTACTTATTACATTTTGAGTAGGGTAACTTGTAATCTGTAACCTATTACATTTTCAAAGTAACCTTCCAACACTGCTTGTTTGTCTGCTTGCTTGACATAATTGAAAATACAAAAATATAACATGAAGTGTGATAATTTTTAGCTTGGTAGTTTTTAAGAAATATTTCATTGTTTGCTTTTCTTATACAAATTATTTTACTCACCATTGAAAGGGTTACAAACTTGGGAAATTAAATTAATTACAGTACTTGCAAGGCAGCACTGTATTGATGTTCCTCATTGTAGTTCAGGTTTTTTCTAAACCTTTAAAACAAAGTATTAAACTTCTGAAAGCCTGGACCGCCCACAATCTATTTATCTAATGTCTTTTTTTTTTTTACTTTATACAGTACCTTTCGAATTTAATAATTAAAAATATAAACATTTTTAATGTACAATAAGATAAAAAAATGTGGTGTCAGTAAGATTTATTTTTAATTAATACTTTTATTAAGCAAATATGCATTAGACAAATCAAACGTGAGAGTAAAGACATTCAAAATGTGACAAAATTATTGTTGTTTGTTTGGAAACTAAATTTTTTTGCAAAAAATAATGAATTACGATTTCCAAAAAATATGAAGCAGCACAACTGTTTTCAACACTGATAATAATCAGAAATGTTCTTGAGCAGCAAATCATCATATTAGAATGATTTCTGAAGGATTATATGACACTGAAGACTGGGGCAATTACATAAAGTAATGAAATTCAGCTTAGAATCAAATGAATTAATTACATTTCATATTAAATATATTAAAATATATTATGAATTGTAATATTTCTGAATATTACTGCTTTCACTCTTAATCATTTTAAAGTACTTAATAAAATAAATGCAGCCTTGGTGAGCATAAGAGAATTGTAATAATAAATAAATAAATACAAATACTGTCCCCAAACTTTTGAATGGTATTTAAGAATTCATCATACATTTATATTTTACATATTTTTATATCATATTATATTTATCATATTTTATGATTCTTTTCAAATATGTTTTGGATAAAAGTTTGAAAAATGAGGAAATTAATTGTGATTTTTAGATGGGTTTGTCTTCCAGGCATAATGATATGAAACTCTGATAAGCATATCACAAAAAAAGATTGATTAAATAGTTAATTTGTAATAATTTTAAACAATTTGTAGCTATGCTTTTCAGTATTAAATTTACATTTAGTAGACGCTTTTATCCAAAGCGACTTACAATTGCATTCAGGTTATACATTTTTAATCAGTATGTGTGATCACTGGGAATCGAACCCACAACCTTTTGCACTGCTAACGCAATGCTCTAACCACTGAGCCACACAGGAACATGTAAATGTACAAAATTACAATTGACATTTCTCTCACTTTGTCCACCATGTAAGATTTATTGGTCTGCTCATCGCAATGCATTCTTGTCCACAAAGGATTCATGTGATAATAATATAATTACGCTGCTTACCTTTTAGAACAGGCTTTGTGTCAATGGTAGACCCATGATGCCTTAAATTGCTGCCTAGGCAGTTCACTAGGTTTTGGAATATAGTGTGCCTATTGACTCCTGTGTGTAGCCGACTGACAATAAGAAGCACATTTAATGTCCTAAGCTCACCTACAATTTGAACACTGTTGATTTACTGCCTTGCAAGCAATAGTTATATCTCCCTGAGGAAATGGTGTCTAACTCTCATTTTGTTTTGTCTTCCCCAAAGTGCTCTGAGACAAAACAAGTAAGCCATCACATCACAAAGTTGTGAAGCCCACCTCTCATCCAGAATCAAACAACCTTTTAGTATTCCCATCAATCAAAATGAACTCTTTGGTGCTTGTCTGTTTGGCACACTGACACAAACTTGAGCACGTAGTGGACAAGATGGTTCCAGAACTAGATGCTTGAGCCGTTTGAAGCGAGTTGTTGAGTTTCGATCCACGGCTGCCTCAGCTGAAGGACTCAAACGCTGTTGCTGTGAGCAGGAAAACCAGAGACACCGTATCACCAGGAGTGTCTTCGGCTCCTGTGTATACTCACAGAGATAAGGAGAAACCTGCCACCCCACATAAACCCCAAATAAACCAGGAAGGTTTGTTGTGAAAAAGAAGCAAGGGGATTTTTCCGAGCTCACCGTCATTATCAGCTCCGAACCAGGATCAGGTCTATGATAGGGATGACATTACGATACTTCACTCTCTCTCCATACTCGCCGCTATCTTGTGTATTCGGTTCCTTCTTTCTCACTTGTAGTTTCGATTTCTTTACTCCATTATCCTCCCTCCAGCAGCCAATCATGGACAGTCTGGCTAATTTGATGTGGTTTAATTGGGATCTTTCTTCTCAGCACTCTCGCTCTCAGGGCATTCAGGAAAACATCCAGAGGAAAAACGATGGACCACATCGGCCGCATTGCATTCACCCACCTGCGGCCCAATCACAGCGAACTGCACATCAGCAATTGACGATAAAGAGTTCCATATTATAATAGTGATAGAAAACGTATATAACCACTTTTGTGTCTGAAGTAAATCAACAGTGTGCTGTCTCTAATGAGCACATTACTGTACAGTGATGGTTATTTTGGTCCTCATAGTACATTAATTAGCATATTGGTCACGTGTATGGCTATTTCAGACGCTCAGATTAGCTTTATTTGTCACATACACAATGATACAGAGTATAACCAGAAGTGAAATGTGTTCTCTGCATTTAACCCATCCAAGTGCACTTGGAACAGTTGGGGGTTTGGTGCCTTGCTCAAGGGTCTCACCTCAGTCGAGGACAATTCCTGCCGGAGCCGAGATTCGAACCCACAACCTCGTCGAACGCTCTATCCACTAGGCCACGACTGCCCCAGTCCCCTTTTAGGTGCCACTATGATATAGAGTTTTTTCTACAGGCTTTTCTTTTAGTTTTATTTCCCTTTAAACAATTCAGTCTTAAAGTTGACATGAAATCAAAGCGGACCCTATTTACTTTCATACTACACCGTCCAAATCTTATTGGGAGTGATTCTTCTTCCAGAGTTAAAAATAAGCTTTTTTGCAATCCATTAAATTCTTGATTGATAATCCCATCCTTTTTTTTCTTACTGGTTCAATATATTTTTTTTTTTTTAAGTAGGGTAGGTGATTTCAAAGATGCTAGCAATGGAAAGTTAGCTTTGAAAGCATAAGATCCCACCCTCCCTGCAAATCACTCTCCAAAGCCACACCCCCTCCAAAATGCCTAAACACAGACCAGAGGCTAACCAGCGACACAATGATGGATGAATACAATGCTGTCAGATTAGCTCATGTCTCATTCATCAGTGAGAAAACATTACAGTACAAAGCTCATAATATTACTATAACGCCTTCCATTCTCGCTCGCTCTGCAGTAGCATAATGGACTGCACTGATGACGAATTATGTCTGTGTGAACAGGGTGTGCAAATACATACGTTGACAGGTAGGTAAGACAGTCTATCATGGCCCTTGGATTGAGGATATGATTTGACAAACAGTTTGTTTCCTGGACAATTTAAATACAAATTTAGATCACTAAGCTTAATGATTGCTATCGGCACGTGAAGGGACTTTATTTCTTCAGTAGAGCACAAACAAAGATTTTTAAGTTGTCGTCAGAGGCGTCTTACCTGGGTTAAGGAGAAGAAGAACCGGACTGTTGCCCAGTGGTCCAAAGTCCTCTTTTCAGATGAGAGCAAGTTTTGGATTTCATTTGGAAACCAAGGTCCTAGAGTCTGGAGGAAGGGTGGAGAAGCTCATATACCAAGTTGCTTGAAGTCCAGTGTTAAGTTTCCACAGTCTGTGATGATTCGGGGTACAATGTCATCTGCTGGTGCTGGTCGATTGCGATTTTTTGAAAACCAAAGTCATTTACCAAGAAATTTTGGAGCACTTCATGCTTGTTTCTGCTGACCAGCATTTTAAAGATGCTGATTTCATTGTGATGATTTTGGCTCACATTTAACAAAAACCCACTAATTCTCTATCTCGACAAATTAGAATACTTCCTAGGACCAATAATATTACATTTAATTAATATACTAGTTAAAAAATTTGAGTTGAATTACTGAAATAAATGCACTTTTCCACAACATTCTAATTTATTGAGATGCACCTGTATGTACATACACACACACACTACCTTGCAAATGTATCCATACCCCTTCATTTTTTTCATTCACGTTTTATTATGTTGCTGCCTTTTTCCCCCACATCAATCTACACTCCATACATATCGACAAAGCATACCGAAAAACCAAAACAGAATTGTCACTACTTCGTAAATGTATTAAAAATAAAAACTGAATAAGTACATTGCATAATTATTCTAAATATTATTTAAATATTCTAAAGTATAAATAAATATTTCTATATTATTATTTATATTATCATTATTTTGAAACACACATTTTTTTTCATAAATTGAAAAGCAAGCATTAAGTAGCACACTAGTGCCCGCACATGAAATGCAGCTTGGAAAAAACAAGCTATCAGCCATGAATTGAGAATTTGTTTCCACATTTAATTAAATTGTGGCCACATTTTGCCTAAATTAAAGTACTAAATTAAAGTACACAAATTAGTAAAACGTGGCCATACAATAATACGTTGTGGGAATTTTTTTTACTTCAGCATTTTATATATGGGACTGCATAAATGTTACATATTTTTTTATACGTCATGATTATTTGTTATTTTTCAAATGTTAATTAATTTGAGCATTTTTTTAGAAAATCACTTCTAATTTCTGTTGACAATTTAGTTGACAAAAATAGCAAAAATTAAACAAAATATTCAAACATTTTATATATGATCATCAGATGATTACTTCACCAAATAGGAAGGGATAATATTAAACTGGTAGCAAAGCACACAGTTTACTTGTTTTCATTCAGCTGATCTGAATTTGATTGTTCTAAGATTGGTGTTCCTCAAAATTATTGTTAGCTCATTGGTAACATTCTGCGATGTTTTAAAAACTATAATTTCCAGTCATTTTTAGTAAAATATTCATCATGATGCACATTTTTCATCTTTTTTTCACTATTGTCGAGCAAATTGACTGCTAATTAACCTTGGCCATGGGGAAGAGAGCTCAGGCAGACTGCTGGGTGAAAAATGGCTCATATCAATATTCTGTCTGAGTGGCTGAAAGGCTGGGTGTGAGGACTGGCTTAAACCAGAGAGGACCAGCCACGTGTTTTCTCTTCAGAAATGTGTTGAGGTTTCGGGTCCTGTATTAACCTGCAGCACTTTAATTCAGATTATTGATCGTTTCATGTGACAAGTGGCATAATGAACATATATGGGCTTTGTTCGAAGTGGAATACTAGTGTGCTGCTTACTGCTTGCTTTCCAATTTACTGAAACAAATGTGTGATTCAAATAGTGAAGAATGAGATGTTAAAAATCACAGCTAGTTAATTCATCACACTGGGAATGGAAGATCGAGTTTTTATTCTTTGCTGTTTGTCATATTAAATACTGCATATTTTGGCAAACAACATTGATAATACTCAGACATTTTTCTTGAGCAGCATAATATATTGAGAAATATAATAATGGTCCTAAAATAGGCATTACATTAATTGTCTCATTTCACATATTTAATTTTTTTGGTTGAATTATGACCTGGAAATTTCCGATTAGATGCACCCAGTAGATTTCTCATGCAAACTGAATATTAGTATAGTATTATGCTATTCCGTACACAGTCATAATCATACAAATTAGCTTACATTGTTCCCCTGCATATTAAAACCAGCAGTCAACACTAATAGCGTCATGCGATCAGGATTCAAATGAGCAGTTTGAATTGATTTCAGAAGGAGCAATGTATTCCTCTCCTGCAATCCAAGCTTATCCCATTCTTTACTTCCAAAGTCCTGTCAAAGAGAAATCTCCAAAGAACAAGCGCAAACGTCTGGATTTAAGAGAGGCAGCTCATTTGATACTTATTGAAGAGAATAATTATCCTGTTAGTGACACTCGAGAGAGCTTTTGCAGGCTGCACAGTTGGCGAGATTTAGGAAATGTAATCACATTTTGTGCTCCCGTGCTTGTGTCATCAGTTAGAAAAGCTGGACGGGCTTCTAGTGCTCATCTTATGACGTAGAAAACACACATCCACACTGACACCAATATCTCAACTAATTTGAAAAGCTTAAAAGAGATAGCTCAGACGATGTCTTTTACTCATCCTCATGTCATTCCAAACCTCATTCAACATGAAGATATTTAGCAGAATGTCCAAGTGGATGCAGACCAAAGACTGTATGGAAATGAGCAGCTTGAACATTCTGCTAAATTTTGCCATTTATGTTCTATGCAAGAAAGTCACATTTATAGGGTTAAAACAGCATGAGAGAGTAAATATTACATAATTTTCGTTTTTTTGTGGGGGTGAACAAGTCCTTTAAGACCCAAATGTAACAACCATGTGCTCTACATTAACTTAATATGCATCTCTCATTGTGGAGTAGAAAGTTTCAGGATAATTGTCAAGATTCACTAGTTGACAGATCACTAGTTGACAGATATAAAATAAGTATATTTTTGAAGTTCAGAAAATTGATTTTCATTAGATTTATAAACTCTGACAATCCTACAACGTTTGCTCCAACTATTTTCAGTGTCTTAGAGGGATGGTTTACCCCCAACATTTCAATTTGTCATAATTTCCTCAAAGATCCAAACTCTAATGGCTTCCTTTTTCTGCAGAACACACACACACACACGTATACATATACATATATATATTTAAATCTATTAAAATGTCAATCAAATTTGATATCAAATCTAAATAAAGAAATACAAAAATATATATTAAGCTTATTAAAAAGGTTTTTGCTTGAAATTAAGTTGCATTTTATATACTGTAAGGTGATTTTAAAGGAAAGATTTTAAAGTAAAATTACAACTGTATAAAATATTAATAATTAACGGTAGTATTTTATACTGCCTTTAAATACAAATATAAAATTATTTGGATGCATTATATTTTATCAAAAGTAACTAAATAATTGTATGTGACAAAATATTTCCATTTCAAATAAATGCTTTTCTTTTGAACTTTAAATTCATAAAAAAATCCTGAAAAAATACAATTGTTTCCAAAAAAAATATTAAGCAGCACACCGGTTTTCAATGATATTAAGAAATAATTTCAATGTATGGACAAAAAGAGTTTTTAAAATTACGGAAGACGTAATTTTAATCTTTGGGGGAACAATCTCCAAGTTATATTTGAAGCATCTCAAGCGCCTTTGAAGATTGAGAATAAATAGTTCATCATAAAAAGTTCAGTCCCTGTTTAAAATCATAAACAAAAATAGGCCCCATGTTACTATTTCTATCAGCCTGTCATGATGAGGAACAAACAGCCTTGAGTATGTGTATGCTTATGTTAAACTTCTGTGAGTCAATGCATTGGCCTCTGTATGCACATCTGTATTGACAGTCTGTGTGAAATCATCCTTTCACTCAGTCCACAGCATACAGTTACACCCTAACTTAAAATAAAGTGTCAGGTTAAGATTATGCTACATTGTGTTTGTGTTTCATTGTACAGAGTTATGTGTTGTGGCAACTTAGCATTTCCAGTAAAGCATCCTGAAGGTCTACTGAAGGCAAAGCAGAGAGATCATGCCTTAAAGAACCCAAATGAATGAGATGAACTCTGTAGATGTGATGGCTGCAGTCAAAGCTGTGCATAAATAACGTGACAATAACATTCGTTCCACATATTTACTATAACGCATGGATTTCAAAACAGAAGGAATGTTTTATGTAATCCATTGAGTCTGTTAACTGTTGTTCTTGAACAATGCTTCATGAGGGCTAGCATGTTTCTGCTATTCTACACAGAATTATACAATTTATTTGGGCATAAAATAAATGTCTAATTATGTACAACCACAAAAAATAAAGGATCATGTATTTTCATGCTAGTGTCTGAACCTTTTGTTTTTCCCCTCTAGAAGCCCATTACTGTATATTTTGTAACTACTGTATAATCTGCCTCCACATTATAGAATGCATTATTTGTCATATGTTTAGTTAAAAAGGTGGTTGCTTGTTGGCTACAAAGTAAGGATTGTATTTATTTATTTTAAAGTAGAAGTAACATGTTTATTTTTGGATTACTGTTATTTTTCTGGACTTTTTTTCTTCATTTGAAAATAAAAAAAGTTTAAGTAAAATTTTGAACAATGCATTCTACATTTCAAAGAAATATGTATATTTTTGATCAGTTATGTTTTCCGTACATTTTTCCCTTCATAGTTTTTTTTTTCTTTCTTAAAAACATTTCCAATTGAATTTCCAGTTATATTTTGTAATTAAAGCATTTTTATATTTTTCTCGAAACAGATATATTTGCTATAAATATTTTATATATTTTTTCCTTCACAAAATGTACATTTTTCCTTAAAAACAATACAATTGAACTTTCAGAGTTATTTAAATTTTTATCAAAGCATTTTTACAATTTTCTTGAAAAAGTTATGTACTTTTTGTGTGGACAAAAACAGTTATGTTTTTGTAATTTTGTTCCTTCACAAAATGTAAATTTTTCCTTCCAAAAATTCCCAATTTAATTTTATATTTTTTATTTTTAGCAAAGCATTTTTATATTTTCTTAATACAGGTATATTTTTTACATATTTAAATTTCTTTACATTCCCCCCCCCCCCCCCCCAGAGAGAAAAAAACAAAACAAATATACTAACATTTTAAGTTCTTTAAAAAAATGGCTTCAAAAAATATTACGTAATTATATAAAAAAACTAAATACATAAGAAATATAAATTATAGTATTTATAAATTATAGTATTTTGATATAAAAAGACTCATGGCTGTATTAAATCAAAAGGGTGCTTCTACTAAATACTGAGCAAAGGGTCTGAATACTTAGGACCATGTGATATTTCAGTTTTTCTTTTTTTAATAAATCTGCAAAAATGTCAACAATTCTGTGTTTTCTGTCAATATGGGGTGCTGTGTGTACATTACTGAGGAAAAAAATGAACTTAAATGATTTTAGCAAATGGCTGCAATATAACAAAGAGTGAAACATGTAAGGGGGTCTGAATAATTTCCGTACCCACTGTATATATAACGATACAACATATCTTTAAGCAATGTAGATGATTTTGTTGTCCTCTCGCTTCTTAAAAAGAAAAAGAAAGGAAATATTGGGTCCACCCAGTCCTAAAATATAGAGGACAAAGAGTTCCCCCTCGTTATTAAAGAGCAGCGGGATTATCACGGGCGATTCAAAGTTTACTTCAGGATGTCAGTGGCTCAGTTTGATGCTTTGCTAACGATACTAGAGCCCAGGGGCGCCGTAAGGGGGGGGGGGGAGTTAGGACGATTCTAAGGGCCCGACGATGGGAGGGGCCCCCGAGGGAGAAACGTGATTTCTACCAAGGGGAACGCTAGAGCCCTGCATTTCAGCCCGGCCCCGACCGGGCTTCGATCGGGCCAATTTTCACGTCATAGTACAGACGTGTGCCGGGCCTCGGGTCTGTTTTAGGCTTCTCCTTATGTTTATATTTTAGACATCCATCAATTAGTGATGAAAAATATTGCCGTGCTGGTGGAAACAACACCAGACCGTGCTGCTGCGGCAGTCAAGAGCGGCTCGACTGTGTTTAGTGTCCAGCTGCAGCAGAGAGCCGTCAGCGCAGCTGAAGAGTTCTGCGTTCAAATACACGCAATAAAGCTTGCCATAAAGCCCCAACAAAAGTAATTAACATGAATGTGTCAGAGGGAAATAGTAAGGAGATATTTGAATTATTTACTAATAAACTAGTGTTTTCTGTGTCAGTGTCACAAAGATGAATAATCAGATGAAGATCCCGACTTGCCATCTCCTCATTAAGCGCCTTTAGAGAGAAGTGCATCTTCACGGATTATAATGAAAGAGTTTTTGTTTTCGATTTGATTTATTTCGTTAAGTAGTAATTTAAAGCTTTCTATAGATATATTTATCATGTCTGTGAGTCATGTATTGGCTGACTTTCGGTTCATTTTTGTGAAGTGCTCCTGTTCAAGATGAGACGGCACATCGTTTTCTTTATTTTATAAAATTATTGTATATATTCAGGGCTCTAGACTGCAACCAAAATGCGAAAAAAAATTGAGAGTGTGCACTGTGCAAGTAAACATTTGATGTGGTCACACTTGTGCTAGTGCATGGTCTGCCTGCTCCAAAGCCCTGCCAGCCGCAGCACATTGTAGCAGGAGAAAGATTTCACTGATCAGGCACGAGCGCTTCAGTAGAGCCTGGTTTCACACCGCACGCGTAAAAGCAGAGCAGAGGCAGCGCAGAAGCGGCGCGTATGCAGAGCGGGAGCAGCGCGCGCCCATTGTGCTTTCACTCTAAGCGCAAAGGTGTGCACAGCGGAGGATTTGGTTTTCAAACTAAAGTAAAAGACCGCTTCTTAAACCAGAGAAGGTGAACATGTTGGTATTCTTGTAGAGAAAACATGCAAGTCCTGTCAGCGACAGACAGTTTAGTTTTACTTTTTGTTTTCGTTTTGAAAAGCTTGTTATCTTCGCTGTTTACCTCATGTTACACTATGGAGGCTTTCCTTATTTTTATATATTATTATTATTTGATTCCTCAGTGTTTGCTAAACATTCTGTTATGTATTAGTCAGTATAATACAGCATGTGATGTGTCCTATGCCATACCTCGTCTTATTCGTTTTTGTTAATAAATGTTATGCTAGTTTGTCATTGTAAAGTACTGTTTTATTGTCGTTGTGCTTTTCAATTAAGAATAACAATGAATCCATCTTTTGTTTTGGTCTTAAAAAGTGAAAGGTGTATAGATGTAAGCAAAACAGACAATTTTTATTTTTTTGTAAAGCGAAAGTGATCTTTTCACTTTCAAGATCGTGAAAGTGAAAGCAAAAAGAGGAATTCCTGTCACAAAATTTAAATCACAAATAATACTGATGAAAAAGAAGGGGTTGAATGTTGAACACTTTCGTTACCCTATAGCTATAAACTATGATAAAAGTTCATCAGCATGCATTGATTAATCAAATGTATCAAAAAAATAATAATAATAATTTGCAACCTGTCTGCCGCTGGCCGCTTGGTCGTTACTTTAAGAAAAAAAAAGATTTAACTAACAAAAAAAATGCTCCAAACGTTTTTCTAAATTAACTTTATAAAAAAACGAAACAAAATATAATAATTTGGCCATTACATACAAAACTGAACAATTTTAATAGCTGAAACAGAATCTGATTTGGGAGAAGGGGAAAAAAGACGGGCTCGGGAACGCAATCGCGATTTCTACCGAGGGGGATATCCCTCAGTATCCCCAGCCATACACCCCCCCCCCCATTGGTGCCGTGACCCGGACGGGAGTGAGGTTTAGGGGGGTGAGTGTAACGGATGTATGCCAGTAAGGGCTGTGTGTAAACCTCACTCTCCTGACCTCAAAAAGAGGCGCTCTAGCGACTGACGCTAGAGGCTGTAGCCTTTGGCGTTCCTTGTTAGAGCGCCCGCCTCCCGCGCCGGAGTCCTGGGTTCGCGACCCGCTCTGTGAGTTGGTGCGGACCCGTGTCGGGGGGTTACACTGCGAGATGAAGTGGATGAATTTGGCAATCATCATTCTGGATTTTGGCGTTCACTTGTGGCTCTGAACTGTCAAAACACCTCTCAAAATGCTTGCCACGGATGCGAAAAATGCAACAACAACAAAAAAAAAAATAGAACCCGATCAGAATTTTCTTTATGACGGACGAAAATTTCGGCAGGCAGTGTGTAAACATGATTGACAAGGTGAGGTCGTATTTATTTTTCAACGTGCGGACATTTTGGGAGAAAATTTCGAACTCAGTATGCAATGACCTTGAGCCCGATGTTTTCGTCCGAAATGTTCGCAAGTTTAAAAATAAATACGACCTCACGTTCGGTCAATCACGGGTCCGCGCGCTCTAACTTCGCCTCCCTCATCCGAAACACCAGATTCAACTTGTCTGCTCTATAGTAGAGACTTTAAGACCTGAAGTGGGTCAGAAAATGTAAAGAGAGTTGTGAGAAAATAAGATGCGTGTCAGATCAGCATCACGCAGCAGCTTTTAAAGCAACAGCAGGCAAATAAGCAAATAACCAGCTGCTGTGATGTCTATTAATCCAAGAGAGAAAAAAAGAGAGAAAAATCTATAACTTTTACAGCTTTAAGGGGTTAATCTATATTTAATTTAGAATTTAGTGTTTGGTAAATATTAATTTACTGTATATTTCTGATGAAAGGCACCGGTAGCTAAATGTATTATGGGTTCGTGTGAAGTGTTTCACGTTCACTTAAACTAGAAGTTAAGTCTAATATATGTTAAAATTGATAGCTCTCAATTACATTAATGCTGAATGGCTACAGCCAATGCTTAAATATTAAGGGGAAAAACAATTTTATAGAGACAATGATATCAGTGACGCTGGCCTTCAATCATAAACAATAAAGAAAGCCATTAAGGAAATATAACAAATATACTGTCTTTATGTTGTTTGTACATTTGAAGATTGAATGTGAAATGATTGCAACATAAAAGTAAAAACTTTAATGCTAGGTGGGATTAATCGGATTATTTGAGAGAAAAAAATAGCAATTCATTCATTTTTGAATAGATTGACAGCACTAATATATATATATATATATATATATATATAACATTTCTGTCCCCCTCACTTCTGAAATGATGGCTACGCCCCTGGGCTTCACTGACGAGATGCGCATGACAATCGCATGCGATTAATTGCACAGCCCTAGGTCATCTTGCCAATATATCACTAATCACCTTCCATGGCCACAATACTAGTCATACGTCAGGAGTCCAGGGATTTCTCATGCTGAATGTGTGCTTCAGTAAACTAAAGTACAATCTCTCCGGTGGTATTTTCAAACAGACTCTGCTGCAGCTGCTCTGCATGCGTCAAGTGCAATGTGTGTCATCTGGGACGATTATAGAAAAAGTGAAAGAAATCCACCTCATACACAAAAACACCGTTTCACACAAACAACTCAAATGGAGATGACGAGCCAGAGGAATTTAGAAGGCAATGCTGCCCTCTCCTGGTGACAAAAAAATTGTTAAAAAATAATCATCAAAACTATTTGTCCTGATATAGGATAAAGACCATATTTATAGGATATACACAGATATATATATATATAAATTAATATAACATTACAATTTTACATTTATTTAAAATGCAGTTACATTTAATTAATTTTTAGCAGCTTTTTGATTTCAGTAAATGTATGGTGTAGCAACGTGCACAATTTATTTTGAAAAGGACAAACAAGTATGAATAAGTTATACAAATCTAAATATTAAAATAAAGTTAATAAAACTAAATACTAATGTAATAATATCTGCCATAGGAATACATTCTCCAGAATTCCAACAACCCTACATCATTCCAAAGGTAAATAATTTTCAATTTTAAAATAAAATATAACATATAATGAAATAATAATACAATCACTAAATACTGTATAATGAAATACACACGACACAAATACAAAAATAAATAATAATGGGATACATTTTTAGTTTATATTCACACTTTTATTATATTTTTTAGAGAAATATTAAATGACCCCTTTGGCAATCATACAGTCTGGATAAAACAAATAACATGTAAATATTCACAGGCCTCATAAGACGCTAAAGATAAGCTGTACTGTCAATTTAACGCTGGTTTTCATGCGATTGTTAACAAAGAGCATTATGGTGATAAATGAATCTCAAAGCAGCAAACTACAGGGTTGGACCTTAAAGCAACTCTACAGTGCACCCTGAATATACACAAGGTTACATTTCATATGATAAACATACATGAAACCATACTGACTCTGGTATCTACATATATTCTGTATACAACTTGATTGATAAAAAAAGCATGTAAACTACAGAATATAATATATATATATATTTTTTTTAAATAGTTTTTTTTTTGTGCAAAAATAGACTCATCTGATATTGCTTTGGTGTAATGGACCAGATGATCAGGACGAGAAGGACCAGTGCGCCGCCCTCTCGAATGGCAGAAGAATCCTGCATGAGGTTCCCGGATCTACATCCTCACACAAACCTATCTGTGCTCAGAGGCTGAAGAGCTCATCTGCGTTTGGTGCATTTCCACTGGTCTTGTCCCAATCGGTCTCAGAGTTCCAGTCATGAGGTGTCACCCCAATGTCCAGGACCTGGGGGTTAGTACGAGACTCAGCGAGTCTCCGGGGAGAAGAAACAGAAGAATGTCAACTGACAAAGCTGAATGTCAACTGACAAACTCTTCAATGATGCAGATGTACAGGTTTGATTAACATACAAGTAATTACATTAACATGTTAACCAAACCACGGAAAAGTATAAATCCCCTTATTTCATCACATTTGTAAAGCTGGAATTGCCCGTATGGGTCTAAAGGTTTCATTAAAGGAATGTTTCACCCCAAAAATGTACATTTCCAGAAAATGTACTCCCCTTCAGGCTTTCTAAGAGGAGTTTGTTTCTTCATCAGAAGAGATTTGGAGAAATTTAGCATTACATCACGTGACCACCAGTGGATCATCTGCAGTGAATGGGTGCCATCAGAAAGAGAGTCCAAACAGCTAATACAAACATCACAGTAATCCACAAGACTCCAGTCCATCAATTATTGTATTTATATGTTAGATACATAACATTTTCGATTATTCTGATGTTTTGCTGCACATTGTAGTTGGCGGAGCAGCGGCGCTGATCAAACGTTTCAGGTCGCTGATTTTGGACAGCGCTGCTTAGCATCCATCTGGCGAACCTCCGCTCTCTACCCAACAAAACGGATGAACTCCTCTTGCTCTCCCGGAGAAATAAAGGATTTTTCAAACTCTGCTGCTTTCTTCTCACTGCGGGAGTTTTTTGCTCGTTCATTCTCGTGAGCAGGGGCGTAGATTACGCTGGGGACACGGGGGACTTGCCCCCCCCCCACTTTTTATAAAAAGTAAATTCGTGTGCATACCTACCAGGATTAACCTACAACAACAAACCATGGTTCACTGCAAAACTCATACAGCTCCATCAGGCCAAAGATGATGCCTACTGGAAGGGGGACAAAGTCTTGTATAAACAGGCCAAATACATTCTGGAAAAGGAGATCAGAGTGGCAAAGAGGAATCATTCTGGAAAACTAAGGATTCAGTTCACTTCCAGTGACTCAGCATCAGTGTGGAAAGGTATGAAAGACATCACCAACAAGACACCATCCCCCAGCACTGTGGAGAATCAACAACTGGCAGCCGAACATCTCTCCACACAACCATTGACACCTCAAGCAACCCCCTCTCCCCCACACCTGCAATTCAGATTAGCGAAGACTATGTGCGCAGGTCTTCCAGAAGCAGAAGAGGAAGAAAGCAACAGGCCCAGATGGTGTCACACCAGCCTGTCTGAAATCCTGTGCTGACCAGATGGCCCCCCATCTTCACAAAGATCTTCAACAGATCACTAGAACTGCGTAAAGTCCCCTCATGCTTCAAATGCTCCATCATCATCTCCTTCCCAAAGAAACAGGACTAAATGACTACAGACCTGTGGCTCTAACGTCTGTGTTCATGAAGTTATTTGAAAAACTGGTGCTGGCCCACTTGAAGGTCATTACTGGGCCCTTGCTGGATCTCCTTCAGTTTGCCTACAGAGCAAACAGGTCAGCAACATCTGGACATACCGGGGACTTATGTGAGGATCCTATTTGTAGACTTCAGCTCGGCTTTCAACACTATGATCCCAAACCGCCTCCTGCCCAAACTAACTTTGACCAAATCTGACCTCAGAAGACGTCGGAGGGTAGTCCAGACTGCTGAGCGAATCATTGTTACAAGCCTCCGCACTCTCCAAGAACTGTACTTCTCCAGAATGCGCAAAAGAGCTGGCAAAAATCACTCTGGACCCCTCACACCCAGCACACTCCCTCTTTGGACTGTTAGCGTATGGTCGACGCTACAGAATTTTGAGCACCAGAACGGCCAGACACAGGAACAGTTTCTTCCCTCAAGCAATTAATTTCATGAACCCTTAACAATAATTGTGGTACACACTATTTATACACTTATTTATCTAACACACATACTTAGTTTACATTTAGAATTTGCACATAATATACCTGTACATTACAAAACAGTCTATTGTTATATAGCTGTACATACAACTGCCAATTTGTATATTGTTATTCCCCATTTACGTTCTATTTTTATTCTTTTTGTTTTTTTGTTCTGTCACTGTCACTCTGTTGCGCTGCGGTAGCTTCGGTTATGAAAATAATTCCTCGTATGTGTAAACATAGCTGGCAATAAAGCTCATTCTGATTTTTTTAATTATGGACAGAGCAATATTATGGATAGAAAACTCGTTTAAAGTTACAAACATCTTGATGGATTTATTTCAAACAACACTTCAAACAACGTTGCTCACTTCACAAGACGTTGGACTGGAGTTGTTTGGATTAATTGTGGATTACTATTTAGCTGTTTGGACTTTCATTCTGATGGCACCCATTCACTGCAGAGGATCCATTGATAAGCAAGTGATGTAATGCTACATTTCTACAGATGTTTTGATGAAGAAACAAATTCCACTACATCTTGGATGGCCTGAGGGAGAGTACATTTTCAACAAATGTAATTTTTTTGGGTTAACTATTCCTTGAAAGGCTACATTTTTTTGGTAGCTATTAGGGATGTCAACGATTAATTGACGATCGATTAATTGTCGATAAGAGATGCAATTGATTAATGCTATCGATGGTCGATTAAGCAGTTTAATTGTAATTACTAATTTAAATGTAATTACTAAGTAATTTTGAATTATAATTTCCCCAGATATAATGGTTTCAAAATGGGCTCTGTGCTTTAACAGGGTTGCGGGACACGAGCAAGACTTGTCTATATATAGGCTATATTGGCTTAGGCTATAATTCGTAATTTAATTGGTTTATACATTTGACTTAATACTTTGTGGCCACTGTCTAGGTTTCATTAATTTGTTCCCTAGAAAACCCACGATTTAACTAAAATAAGGGAACAAATTAAGTTATAGGAAAGAATTCTTAACTCATGGCTACAAAATATTTAATTCCCCCCAAATGTTTACCACAGCAAGAGATGCGAAAACCGTTAACTACAGTAAAATAATCTTGCGAAATTAAAGGATGAGATGGTGAGGATTTGGGAAAAGAAAGAATACATTTATAAAAATTCATGGAAAATCGTGACCAACAGATAAATGTATGG
Source organism: Oxygymnocypris stewartii (assembly GCA_003573665.1). Taxonomy (NCBI): domain Eukaryota; kingdom Metazoa; phylum Chordata; class Actinopteri; order Cypriniformes; family Cyprinidae; genus Oxygymnocypris; species Oxygymnocypris stewartii. The sequence continues at coordinate 114,473 of QVTF01021682.1, read as the reverse complement.
CTTTAAATATACAGGTAGGCTATCGAATGCCAATGCATAGTCACAATGTAACATTTGTCCGTTAAACCACTATACCAATGCTTTGCACCTCACTTGTGTCATACTCCCATTCAAATGTTTCATGTGAGCAGCAGTATTTTCCGCAGCACCGCCGATAGAAGAGGTTCTCTAACTGTGAGCCGCAGTTCCGCTTGGTAACATTTTATTTAAATGCTAATAATGTAAATTGCAATGTCTGCAATTGTTTTCAAATACAATGAGTACAATGAAACCATTTAAAGAGGCATGTTCAGCGGTCTCCATGATGGGATCTGAAACTGCCAAAAAAGTAAAATGATCGGTACTACGGTGCGCTCCCCTCATTTTATCAAATGATCATAATCACATCTATTAATTTTACAGTCCTGCTACTAGCCTTTTATTTACACTAAAACCCTTGTCATTCGGGTGAGAAAGCTTGTTTTGAGTGGCATTTGCACATCCTGTCAGCAGGTGAATATATGCCACTGCAATAGACGCATGTTGCAGAATAAAGGATAACGATTAATCGATTAAATTGATCGTTAATTTAAATGACGATCGAAAATTGACATCCCTAGTAGCTATGTTATTTACTATGCTAACAACTGGTATGGTTTTATTTGTTAGGTTAGAAGGCATGCAGTACATCAATGCAATCACATTACACGTAACTAAGCGTTATGTTCAGGGATAAAAAAACAAATGCAGGATGAAAACACAGATAACATACAAACTGGCTAGACTGAGAATGATGGGATATTGGAAACAAACCACATTGTATTTAAATATGGATCATTGCAGAACCTTGCCATCAAATTCACAATTAGATCTGTGTGTTGGGTCAGTACCAACCCAGTATGCTAATTTGGTTGGTTTGATCAGTGAAAGTTGGCAGGGTTCTAGAAGACAACAGGGGAGGGGGGAATGATGTTACAGATTGTCAGACAGTACATAAATGGAACACAGATTTGGGTATGGAGCGGGTGGAAGTTGAGCTCAGGTTAGATTGGTACAGGACTGGACCTGTACTTGTTACCTGGAGAGTACTTATAGCTATCCGAACTGCAGCTAGGAACAAAGAGAGAGCACAACAATCAAGGGCCGCAGGATGCTTTTCTGTACCCCTTTACTAAACGGTTCCATTTTAAAACAAGTGATCATTCATGAAACAGCCAGTTTGTAATATTAATCTTCCAGTAGGCATGAAAGGTTAAATGTGGTATGAGCTGCTTCAGCCCAAATTAAGAGGTTTCTGCTCCATAAGTCTGCACCATCTATAATTAATCTGATAAATATCCCTCAGTCAACACATGGTTCCTCTGATGCAAGACTTATAAGGAAATATTAAGCAATAAATGACCAAGTAAGTAACAAATTGCATCCAGTAAATAAAAAGGTTATATTTCTTTGGCTCAGATTTAATCAATGAACCATATACATACATATAAATAAAACACGTGTTTTGTTTACACTTAAGAAATAAAATTTTTTCTTATTGTAAATCATTTGTCATTTTTATTTTTCAAATTTTTCATTTTCTACAGTTTTTTTTATTAATACAAAATTTGTATTATACATATTTTATTTTCTTATTTACATTATCAATTGCATCCATTATAAGTCTGAAAAACAGCAGTTGAAAGGAAAAAAAATAAATAAAATAAGCTTTTGAGGAAACATTTTCAAGCATTCCATGTTCAGCTTGTTTGGTGGATTTGATTAAATAAAATTGAAAACATTTGTACTCATAAAAGCACAAATATTCTGGTCAGGTTTGTCCCCTTTATGCCATCAAAAACAAATAATTGAAGGCCAACTCTACATTTGCAGGGTGAATTATACCCTGGCAAACTACTGTTAAGTAAAGCTCTAGCTTGGCTCTAATGAGAATAAACAAATATAATCAGAAAATCTGTCTCATGAGACCTCGGTATGGGAAAAATGCCTTTGCTCAATTGCTCCGGATGATTAATCAAAGGCCAAGAAGTATGCGGAGCTAATTAAAATAAATATTTCAAACAGCTCCAACAATCTTTGAGAACAAACACAGAAAGATTAGTCCGAGATCGTCTTGATGTGCGAGAGGTTATCAGCAAGTTTTTTTTTATACATGCAGCTCACTTCAAGGATTTGCCCTTCCTCCGACTCATTGAAGAGAGATAGAAAGGAGATTTAGACAAGACAGAACCTTGTGCGAGGAGATAAGAATAGCTTTGGGTGCCTCGTACCTTGAAAAAGCCTCTTCCAGAACATCATCCATCTCCTGAAAAGAGGAACAAAATGGTAGTTGAATTTTACAAGCCAAGTTAATGGTCAGCAATCAGTCATGTAGAATCCTCCCTGAGAGTCATTTAAGAGAAAAGCCACTGTACAAGGACAAGATCTTACCCATAGGGTGGTGCTGTTGTTGTTTGGTTCGGTAGGATTGTCCACAATTTCCACAGCAGATGAGTATTCATCAATGTCTAACAGGTTCTCTGTAGCTACAGCTAGAATAGATACACAGCCCATTAATGTCAAAGTGCTGAAGGGATAGATCTCACACACACAAAGAATAGAATAGACGGCACAGCGAGTTTGAGGATTTTTTTACCTCCTACTTGAAGGCTGTTCAGGCTGACCAATCTCTTCGACTGTGAACTGTTGGACGTCTCTCCTGCTGAATCCCATTTCACACAATTCTCTCTCTCTGAAAGTAGAGCAACACATGAATTCAATTCATGCTGTACCATAAAATAAAACAGAAATATATGCTTACATTTCACTGAACACTAAACAAAAAGTTCATCCCAAAGTGAAAACGTCAATTGCTCTAAATGACTGATTCAAAAAAGTCACGATAATCTAGAAGTAATCCACACAACTCTAGTCAATAAATTAATGTGACGTGAAAAGCTGTGTGTTTGCAAGAAATCCATAATTCGGGCATTTTAACTTTAAACCATTTAGTCTAGCCGAAATGGGAGCCCATAAAGTCCATAACCTGTTTTCAATTGATTGTGCATATTTCTCGTCTGATTCAGTTGAGATTACTGATATTTTAGCCGGAAGCAACCGTTTAAAGTTTAAAACATTGTAATAACCAACTTATTTCTTACAAAACCCATACAGATATTCACGTCACTAAGTTGTTAACTGAATGACTGGATTGGTGCAGGTTACTTGTGGACTACTGTGATGTTTTTATCAGCTGTTTGGACTCTCATTCTCATGGCACCCATTCACTTGGCGAGTGCATTTTAATTTTGAAAATGTGTAATTCCTTTAAGTATTAATATTATGTTGTATTCTGGTTGATATACAAGGTATTTCTTTGTGATGCATTAACTGGCTTCTGTTCATTACATCTAAAAACAAAATAATTTTGTGTGTCCATCTTTTCTATAACATGAAAAGGCGACAGAGCAATGGTCCGACTGCCATAATCAATCACGACAGCCTCAATGCCCTCAAAGACCCCATCAGGAGAGCATTATTTTCCACTTGTTGAGTATGATGCTCTGCAGTTATATACAACCTCCACATTGTTCTGTGGAGAAATATGACACTATACCTTCTTTGGCAACCTCCCAGAACTCGAAGGCCACTCTGAAGGCCTGAGCCACTGTGAGCGTGACCGCCTGGGCCTGAGAGAACACAACAAGACAAGAGCAAGTCAGTCAGACAGGAAGGAGGAAGACTGTAGTGTCTGTACATTATAGACACACAAGAACAAAATGTATGCATCTTTTTAAGGCGTTTCAACATCAGTCTTCAGTGGTTTGCAAACTTTTTAGACTACCATAGCTAAACAAATCAAACCAAAATGCACAGAAGCAGTCCGAATTTCACACAAAAAAAAAACATATATATATATATATATATATATTCCCCCATGGGAATGTTCTGTGGGCAGCATGTATGACACAATTTTAGCATCTCTGGCATAAATAACAACATAAAACACTTCTTTATGGTAACTATTGGAGACTGACAGACAGACAGACATAAATAAATGGTTGATAAGAGATTTGATTTATTATATTGAATATATCATCTATAAAACAAAAGCTCAGTTCTGAAATCTAGGGAGCATAAAACATATTGTAACTACTGGAGCCAAGTAAGTAAATTAAAAAAGTAATAAATGTTTTATTTAAAAATGTTAAATTATATTGAAGATATTAAGTATAATATATATATATATATATATATGATACTTAATATCTTCAATATAATTTAACATTTTTATTTGTTTTACAATTTATTACATTATGAAATACATTGAATGTCATTAAAACTAGAGCTATGTTGGGAAACCCAGAGAGCTGCCTTACATATACAAAAACACATCTGAAATAACCGCAAAAGCAAACATCCTATTTCAGTATTTCAAAAAGCAAAAATAAATTGCATACACATATACTTGGTAAACTATTACATTTACTAACAGTCAATAATTACATTGACCTGCTTTTATTCCAAAACATTCCAATATTGAATAAAACCAATTTTCAGATTGTTTACAGTCACAGATTAGTCACACCAAGCATTCTGGAAGTACATTCTCTGAAGATAACCTGCAACGTCTTACACTTGGTTAAAACAACGAATCTCTGAATTCATCCAGCTTCCTGATCAGCCTTTGCTTCAGTAGTGCACTTATTATGGTGCCTTCAAATGTTGCCTAGGTAGGCGGCTCACTAGGAAAGCTTTTGTATCTAACCCTCAGCATCTAAGACTTAAACAGGCATGTTTTTGGATGGTGAAGTGAATGCTTTGAAGAACAGCCTGTCCTTCAACAGATATAAAGTGAGCTAGTCAGCGATTCTGGAAAAAAATTATATATATATTCTGTCCCCCTTCTTCATGGTTTGTTTGACTGCTTTTGCTCCAGTCAGATGTCTTTGTGGTGACTGAAGATTCACAGCTTTCATAAGTAAGGCATCAAACACTCACCACTTTCCGTTTGGCACAGAGGAATGCGTGGCACTCCAGCGTCTCATTCTGCTGGTTTTGGGCGATGAAAGCAAACACTTTGTCACGTATCTTGTCAGCTGTGCAGTATGATATCCTGGGGGAAAGTGTCACAAAACAGACCAGAGTTAAGGCCTTGCAGTCAGTTTGGAGTAAATTAAATTATGTTTAGCAGAGATATGGATATGGAGCAGACGCATCTGTCTGTGCTGGATCTTCAAGGACTGTTTTTTGTACTGCCGTTACACATTGAAGAACTGACGGCTGCTGTTTTTCTTTAAACAAATATAGGAACTGAGTGAGTGTGTGTGTGTGTGTGTGGACAGCACATCCAACGGTGAAGATGAGCTTTATGGGAACTACTCCTGGTCTCCTGCAGCATGCTGTATTTCACATGTCCCTAGTGAGAAACTCAGAGGTGAGTGTGTGTGTGTGTGCGTGGTGAAACACTGATGGAAGAATACATCATCTCCACTGTAGAAGAGGAAGCCTATAGAGACCACTACTTTTATAGTCTAATGTGTTTCAGTAGCACAGCATGTGAATGTTTAACAGGCAGGTGAAAGTGAGAGAAGTTGTGCTGGAGGTGTGTGGAGTTCACCTGTATATGGAAATGTTCTCGATCAGCTGGTTGGACACACTGTCACACAGGACGATTCCCTGAGGAGACACTTTCAGGGCCACTTTAGGCGATTTCTTCCCGCTGGCTTTGGCCTAGCAAATTAACAAAGAAAAAACAAAAACAATTGAACAAAATATTTAAATATTGCTGCTTGTATGTTGTCTATTGATTTTCATAGTAGTGCTTGTCCATGCAGAACTTGGTTCTTTATGGTCAAAACAAGACAAACACTGCACAAATTTGAATTCTTTAGACTTTGCCAGTACTTTTCCTTAAATATCTTAAGATATTAAAAGTGATTTCGTTTCAAATCATGAAACAGGTTTGTGCACATTTTTGATCAATATAAAAAAAAACAACAACAGTTACATCAGTTTTTAGATTGTGATATTTCATTATTCTGTTTGAATTGTGTAAAAATTGACCATTAGTCTTCCATAGTAACATACATGTAGATCATGATAACCACACTTAAAACCCACACATTTCACCTTAATATATCAGTTAAAAAATAATAATAATAATGTAAATACATGGTTTCTAGGTACTTATGAAAAACAGTAGTGCAAATACATTAACTAAAAATGCACAAACACTATAGCTTAAATCACAAAAAACACTGTAATTATATTCCATTACTCCTTTAATATTTTTGTAATATAATACAATTAGATATGAATATCCCACATTTCTGACACATTATCATGGTGCAGTTAGTGTTACTACAGTAAATCCATGGTAAATGGCGATTTGTAGATTGTGCACAACTATACAGTCAGAAAGCTTTTCAGTGTTTCTTCTGTCAGCGCTGTCGTAAAACTAGTTGAACTTATTAAACACATTTGTGTTCTTTGCTGAATTCATGTGCTTCACACTGGATCTCAGTGCGGTTTAGTGCTCGCGTGATCGAGACTCATCAGCGGATAAACGAGCTCACGCTGCACCGCCTTTTGCATTTTGAGCCAAAAAAAGTGGATAAACAGTCTGTGTGGCATGGTTCAATTGAGTCGTGCCGTTTCGTTCCACTTTTGGTACATAAACTTTATATTGAACATTTATCGAACTCGTGTTATTGTTTCACCGAGGAAAATTACAATGCGATAATTATTGTTATTATCGTCCAGCCCTAATCCAAGATATATGTCAAATGACCAAACTTACCGTGGCAACAATCCTCTTGACAGCAGCGGCTGAGAGCTCCTCGCCTTTCGGTTGGTCCACCAGAGTCATGCCCAGATGCCTAACGTTGAAGGTCATTCCCTCCAGAATAGTCTCTTTCGTGTCAGTCCAGTTCTCAGAGAGCTCTGGAGCAAAGACGAACAGAGTGAAGAGTTAATGAGGCAACAATAAACCGCTACAAAAACAATTCACACATGTGGGTTAAATCAAGTCAGCACAGACAAACAGCTTCCAAGTGCATACCAAAGCCCTGTGCTGGAGAGGTCATGAACAGTTACGAAATATTGAAAGAAAAAAACACTGCACGAGCAAATATTTATTGGAATCAGCCTTTGCTATATATTCCAGGCCAAAAACATTTTGGATGTCTCTGTACATCCTTATTTCCAGAGCTGACTGAAAACAGAAAGACAGTCAAAGGTCTGGAGTAGCTGTAAGAGATGACAGTTCAAGCAATTAAATACATCTTTCTTGAAGCAGTGTTTCTGGTATAATTTGTCTCCAATTTCTAATATCCTAAATTGTCTTTTGTCTTTCTAATATCCTAAATTGTCACTACAGTCTTGCTCAAACCCATACTGCACACCATTGGGAAGAACAATTTGGTTAGGCTGACTATTAATCCGCATGTATTGTATTATCATGTGTTTTGAATACACCGTTAACAGTTGTGAGAAAGTATTACTTGTAATGTTGATGGCAGGAATGTGTCAATTATAGAAAATGTAAATGTGATTAGAAAACCTCCAACACTTCCACTTTCACAATCTGCATAATTTCCCAATCTGAGTACAACACATTAAGCTCTTTCAGCCATCCATTAACTAAAATGCACACAAATAAACGCTCTCTTTATTTCTGTTGAGACTCACATGTTTGGCTGCAGTCACCTGACTGTTTTTGGCAGTGGAGCTATAGCATTTAAAATTCAGAAAACCCTCACAGACAAATTCTGGGAATAACAACACAAAGGAACCAATCCAAAACAGACAAGACATTTTTCCATTTAGTCAGATGTGTTAAACAGTTATAGTGAATAATAAATACACCCTTTTGTGTTAAATATTTCTGTATGACCTCAATGGTTTGTTAAGTCAAAGTACATCCGTATTGTGTTAATTGTTCTATATGATCATAATTCATGATAATGACCCAGATATGCCATTAAAGTATACATTCCAAATAAATGCTATATTATACAAAAAATGGGGGAAAAAATATTTCTTGTTATTTTCTTGCCATTCACTAGTGCCATAAGTTATAATGAAGCAATATGATGTCAACTTCACTATTTTGAAGTCATACATAAGGAAAAGGCAATCTTGTATCTCATTTAATTTAGTCCGAAAAAGCCCCTCATCTGCTAGAATCCCAGAAACCTCTCAAATGATTAACCATTAAAGCTACTGTACCAGCTGTTCAATGAATCATACATATTTACAGGAATCATAAATCACAGGAAACAGTGAATCATTGTTTTAGAAAGAGAGTGTTGTGGCTCTAATGTGGCATAAACAAAACCAGTCATACCAAAGACGAATAAATCATTACAAATAAACGTAAATGATGATGTTTGACTTCTTGTGTCCTTAAATCACTTTAGGAAGCTGCAGGTCAATATCATTATCTTTCCTGCAGCTCTTGAAATAACTTATCATGCTGAAATTATTGATGATGCTCCACAACCCCAGCATAAACCAGGACAATTCAGACATGCAGAGATGGAAAAGGGCGTAATAATACAGCTCTACTGACATACTGATTAGTGACACACCCAAGGGCCCTTAATCACAGGGGGAAGCACTACTTTGTCTTAACCATGTCCCTGAAGAACCATCCAATGGTGAAGTAACCCAAACCACCACCGGTCTTCAAGCTCCAAAATCAAAACTCAACTGGCTTTTGGGCCAGATATGATTATGGTGCAAAATGGTGAATATTATTGTTTTCATGGCATTTTGGGAATTATTTCAGTCTTGGCCATATAGAGGGAGAAAAAAAAAAAAGTCCTTTGCCGTTTATTTTTCCATTCTGAAAAATAAACAGCACTCTCGGAAACAGGAATTAATTCTTTCTTCGAGACAAATGCAGATAAAAGTAGATGACGCAAATGATGCTGTCATGTTAATGATAAACCTTAATATGAAAGATTTATGTGTGAATTACAAACAACTACTAAATTGACCATGATTTATTTGGGGAAACTATAGCTTTGTGAACAAATCTTCATGAAAAAAATATATATTATCCAGGTCTCCCTAGTAAGTCTTATTTCGTGCTTCTACTTCCACACAACTCCTCATGAAACATAAGAGGTGAATATCGAATGCTTTTATCAAATGGACTGCCTGGAAAAGGCCCAACAGCTGCTGCTGGACGTCTCCCTGGCTCCCTGCGTCAGACTGCTGTACTCTTTAGTATGTGCAGGGCACCAACACACCAAAGATTCAGAGGCACGGGCGATAAATCTCACCATAAAAACTCTTCATTACAATGCAGCCATGTTTGCTGCAAGCTATGCACTTTCTCTGTTCAGGCACACGACTTTGGAGCAGCAAGAAGGACATTTCTGATCACTCTGATGAGAAGTGATCATAGGAGATAGCTTAATGAGATTCTAAGAGGAAGGAACATGATGAACTATATAACAAGGTGAATTGTTATCAAACCTCCTGTTTAAAATTTGACAAGCCTATTTCATTTTGCTATCTTTGCTCAATATAGTCGATTGTGTTAATTTTTCAATAGTATTGGGTCAATAACAAGTCATTATTTTCTTTCATTTAAATTAATTAAAAATACATTAAGAATTCACATTTGCATCAGTATCGAAACCTGTAAAAATATTAATACCTGAAAAACATTTATCAATCAAATCAAAGTTATGTGGTATAACCAAATATGAACACACATTTAAAAATGTTGTATAAAAAAGATATGATAATGATGTGTATGCTCACATGTAAGATTTAAATGTTTTACTTATATTATGGTTATAACAGTACCGTTTCTAGGCATAGGCATAGGCAAGCCACTACATTTTAACAGGGTTGTGATCAAGAGTGGCACGGACACCCTGCAATATGATTGCCACCCCCACTGGATCCCCCAACATCATTGGGCTAGAGTACTGTCATTCTGACGATGCCTGTATGCCATTGGGGTGTGGTATGGAATACTGTGTGAGATACTGTGTGGCATCTCAGTGTGGTATGGAAACGCCTCAAATCAGGACTACAAAGCTCTGCAGAGAGTCGTGCGCTTAGCTGAGCGCATCTCAGGGTCTGCTCTCCCCTCTCTGCAGGACATCTACCTCAAACGCTGCAAAAGCAGAGCTGCTAAAATCATCAAGGACTCAAATCACCCTGGAAACCGCTTCTTCATTTTACTGCCATCTGGCAAGCACTTCCATAGCATGATGGCAAAAACTGAGAGACTTCGGAGGAGCTTCTTCCCTCAGGCCATCAGGCTCCTCAACTCAAACTCGGTCTCATAACATTTACAGGACTCAATTTAATAAACTGTAAAATATTCATCCATATTGCTGCTATGTGTATATACCCTGTACAACCTGTTTGTTTTTATTTATTAAGTTCACAGTATTGCACATTTTACTCTTTATTTTTTCACATACATATACATATATTCATGAGTTGTGTTACATAGTTTGCACTGTCCATTGAGCGGACCTGACCGGACTTATATTTCACTACTGATTATATCCTGTATAATTGAGTATGTGCCGAATAAAAAAACCTTGACCTGTTGGATCAGAGCGCTGTCAATTGCTGTCTGATTGTTGCATGCAAAGTTTACATTTGGATTTGGAGCGCTCAACAATGCCATTAGATCAATGGGTTCTGTCCGTGTTTTGGCAAGGTAATGCTTTTTTTTGCCGCGCAAGTTCAAAGGTCATTTAAAATATTGGTACATAAAAAGTGCACAAAATCAGTATTTTGTTTAGAAAGTATTTGTAGCAGTCGACAATTCATGTGAAACTGGTTTAAAAGGTGTGCTGTGTGCGTTTTTGCGCCAATACATTGATAAAGGTTCAGTCTGTCGTGTAATATACCCATATAAAACTTTTTCAGCCAATTAAAACTATTGGTGTAGTAAAATTTGTAAATTCACAAGATCAATACATACTTTATTTAACCACTTTGTCAAATTTAAAGCATCCTGACGAGTGTCGAAATTAATTCGCTTCCAAAAAAAATACAAATCATTCAAGGGGATTTAAAGGGAGTAGCGTCATACATATAGAGGGCAGGGTGTCACGTTATTTAAAGGGGAAGTTCACACGTCAATGAGTAACAAAAGAACAAGTAGCTGCATTCTGATTACTTTTACGTCACTGATAAGGCTTTTATAGGCCTATGTAGTTTGGGGTAACAAACAATGGGTTTTATTGGTTTGACTGAAATAATAAATGCAATAACTGACACAACAACAACAACAAAACAATAGAACAAAAAACAAACAAACAGATAAAGTCAAAAAGTAGCCGTTGATAATATCTAAACATGTATCCAAATCCAAATGTAATTAAATGAATGTGTGTGTTATTTACAAATAGGCATAATGCGTTCCGATTTGTGGAACTCTCAATGTGCTGAATTTCCACAAATTAGTGTCGTTACGATGACAACCAATTTGAGTGTGACAAGAAACTGATACTGCTGAAACTACATAATATAATACACTATATTACCAAAAGTATTGGGTCACCCCCTTCTAATGAAAGGTTTGACTACTTTAGTCATTTCAATGAGTACAAATCTTAATGTTTAAGCATATAAATTATATTCTAGGGACTTGTGTGCTTCTAATTTTATAGCAACAGTTTGGACCCTTTTCTATCCTAACATGACAGTGTCTCTGTGTATAAGACAATGATCAAAGAGAAATTATGATTCAGTCAGTGTGGATGCACTTGACAGTTCTGCAGAAAGACAAGTCCTAATCCCAGCTGAACACCTCTGGTGTGACTTTAAATGCAGACCTTGAGCCAAAAACTCATCACCAAACACCAATGACTTGTGCATTCATTATATGGACAAAAGTACTGGGACACCCTCTTCTTTAGAAGAGAAAAAGGCACTTCCAAACTGTGGCAACAAAGATGGAAACATAAATCATGTACTTAAATTTTTTATTTCTACCTCGGTTGCAACAGTTTTGAAGTGTATGAAATTACTGTACCCATATATCATTGGTGTTTGGTGATGCATTTTTGAGTCAAACCTTTAATTAAAAGGAGATGACCCAATACTTTTGGCAATATAGTGTATAATATAATTTGTAAACGTTTCAATGTTGTTATTTAAGATTTGAGTGTTTACATAATCAGTTTTCTGTTATTTTGTATGCATTCTTAACGATCTTGTTTGGGTGTGGAATTGGGGGGGGGGGGGGGGGAGACATAGGGATTTCGCTTAGGGCGTCAAAATGGCTAGAAACGGCCCTGACAACACACAGTATTGTAGGGTCATTAAACAGATTATTTTATTTTTAAATTGCATACAAGAGGAAGTAAAGTAATTTTGAACTATAACAAGGCAAATTATTATTGAGCCACCCATTTGAAAGTTCACACGCCTATTCATTTTGCTTTCCTAATCGTAAAAAAATATATTAATAAAACTAGTAATACTTGGGGGATCCACCAAATCGTAGTAATGTGCAACCAACATGAAGAAAAAAAAATATATGCAACTCAGGACTTGACTTGGGACTTCTATGTATTGATTCAAGACTTGAATGAAAAGACTTGGGATTTACTTGTGACTTGCAAAACAATGACTTGGTCCCACCAAAGAATGACTTCTGAAGGGTCATGTGACACTGAATACTAGAGTAATGATGCTGATGCAGGAATAAAGGAATAAAGCATTTTTTTTAAACCGTTGATTTAAATAGTTTTTTTTTTTTTTACTGTATTTTTTAACAAATAAAATGTCTCTCAATTGTTTAGTTTTTTATTCCGATACCAAACTAATGCAGTCATGTAATTTTCTCATTATGAAGTGTAGAGTAGACAGAAAGCAAAGTGGGAGAGAGAGAGCGGACGGCATCGGAAAAGATCCGAGCCGGGATTCGAACTTGGGATTCCTGAGTAATTAAGCAAAGACACTATATGTCGGCACACTTGCCCATAATGTGCTGATGCAGTAGTCAATTTGAGACAAAATTACATTTTAAAAGCAATAGTGGGCCTTATTGGGCATTTTCTTTTATTCACACAAGTCACACTACACAGCCAAATATTCCTAAATATGTTGGATGCATCCTCCTAAAACTTTTAAGAGAGTCATAGGAGCCTTCAGACATACAGAACATATTGCAATTTCAATTATCTCTCTGGAAGATTTATAAAGGTCAAAGCCACTTCACTGTGAGCCTCTGCATGTGCTTTTCCAGAATATATTACATGTGTGTGTGTGTGTGTATATATATATATATATATTAAAAGTTTGTGATAATAGCCCTGCAGTCTTTTCACAAATAGGAATGGCCAGATTTGTAGCCAGTTAAATTTCATACTGAAATGTAATTGTTTTACTGCTGTAAACATTCCTAACATTGGCACAAGTGCAATAATTATAAATTATTGAAGGAGTGAAACAGCAACCCAGGAAACATTTTGCAACTTTTTTTTCCTCTCACAAAATTCGCGCTTAAAACAAAAGTGATCTGCTAAAATAAAATGTCTGGGTTTTTGAGGGCTAATGAAAATCATGCTAGTGTTGGTGACATTCTCCAGCAAAGCCATTTCTCAAAACATAAACGTTTATGAGCATCACTACTGTCTATATAGGTAGCTCAACAGGTTGAGAGAGACCCAGCCAACCATTAATGATGAACCCTAAAACATGTAGTTTCGTATGAAAGTTGTGAATCTCGTCGATAGACGTACGCTAACTTAAATGTTTATCTAGCCTTTCATTAAACACGTTGTTTTCAGAGAATATTTTTAAATAGAGCCATTTAACAACACAGTTTACCCACAAACTAAGCTTCATAACTATTAGGAAAACCACATATTTTGGGTGTATTACCAAACATGATTAACACTTCTGACAAACAAGTTAAAATACTAACAAAAGTCTCGCTGTTGACACGAATAACGTTACTCACTTTGGTGTTTGCCTGAGCTCCAGGACTGTTTGGTCAGGCTGGGACCGCGAATAAAAGCCCTTCTGGCTGATTTGAGCACATCCATGGCAAGGTTTCTAAACGGAGAAGCGTCTTCAGATGCTGCTATTGGCAACGAACTACGTTCTCCCTCTCAACTTTGTTGTCGCCGTGTCGATGCAGACATCTGTGGAAAACTCTTAAATCTCCGCGTCTCGTGGGCGGTGTTTCATCCGTCAATCAAAATGACGTTCGAGTTACGCGACGCAAGTATTCTGTTTCCATGGCAACGGCGTTGAACAACCCATTTAGATGGCCCGTCACGAGATGTGTGCTTTTTGAAATGGCTGTGCGCGAATATCAAACAGCTTAGCAGACAGCGGGTTTGTAACCTGGCGTGAGCGCTGTAATGTGTTCATTCCTCCCTGTAATGCCTGACGTGTCAACATTCATTAGGTTTCGAACACAGTCCGTGATTGCCAGAATAGAACGACACGACAAACAAGTGACAGCATAGTGGAATCTGCTGATCTCATCTTTGTCGCCCTCACGTGGCTATACAAAATGTCCTCCGTTGAAACTAAGGTCTGTTTTGATGAAATCAAATCAAGTTAACCATGTTGCACTTTGGCTATAATTACACAACACAATCAATAGGCCCCTCAATATATAAGGTAAGGTATTTCTGATAAAAGAAGGGGGGGGGGGGGGGTATAATAATTGTATACACAGTATACAATAATCAATAACTGATAATCAATAATTAATAACAATATAAAAAATCTGTATTTTTTTTCCCTAAGGCAGATCAGAGTTGTAGTATTTCGAATTACATTTTATTTTCATATTCTGTGTTTTTAACATTTGAATTGTAGTTATTTTTATAAACTTTGTTGGTTTGTCTATTTTTATGTCTATATAGTGTATAATAACATTTCTATTTGAGTTATTTTAGTCCGTCAAAATGAATTAAACAAAAATGAAATGCTGTCACAGCAACTAGCTGAAAAACATTCTAATGCAAGTAATTGTATTTTACATTTTATTTATTTTATTGTTTTATTTTGTGATCGTAGCCCTGCAGTCTTTTCACAAGTACAAATGACCAGATTTGTAGCCAATTAAATCTCACATTAAAACTGAATTATTTGACTGCTGTAAACATTCATAACATTGGCAAACGTGCAACAAGGATACAAATAAGTAAATATATGTTATGACCCATTACTTATTTGGAAGGCAAAATGACACTGAGAGTAAAAATTATTATGTTGTCCCCTTGTTAATGTAATTGTAAAGTAGTCAATCTCAATCGCATTTGAATTAAGTGCAAATTTCCCTAACTGGTACAGTAATGAGGTCATTCTCTCACACACACACGCACACTCAATATTTAGCTTTGTTCTTCAAACAATAAATCAAACAATGAGAAACAAATTACGTGTTCTTTACTCTCCACAAAGTTTACTATAAAAACACCAAATGCAATCTACAGTAATACTTCCCCAAGGTAGACACATAAAAAAAGAAAGTCCTGTTGTAAAACAAGGACTAAACCAAACAAGCATATTCTGCCTGCATCATGACACAAACCTTAAACCACTGAAGAAGAAATGTGAAGGAGAACTCTGTCATGAAGCATTAATGGATTGATTTCCAGGTGTTATCCCACTCACCGAATGAGGTCTCCATGAAATGATGCATGGTTTGCATTATCCTCAATGACATTAAATGGTGGAAGGGAGAAAAAGTCGGCAAATTTAACCAAAATGAAACCATTCAGCAAGTATTATAAAACGCAATGAGTATGTTAATGTAAATTAGAGACATGACAGAAACAGCAGACCATTGATAACTAGTGGATTAGAGTGGGCTTGCTGTTACTGCATCTTCACTGACAAAACACATGGCAACAACAGGGCAGATGATTTTAAATGCCATGCTGAAAAAAAACAACAATGGGTCATGTGGTGTGCTGACCAATCAGATGGATTCTACGGGTGGGTGAAACGGCATCTATTATATTAAACAAGATATTTCAAGGCACTGTGTAACATAACTGGCAAACAAGACATCATATATTCAGCTTTTCAACTGGTTTCAACTAAATTATATTTCAATTTCGTCCGGTAACAAAAAGGACTTGCATTGACCGCAAAATACGACAATATTCCCGAATATTTATGCAGCTTTTTTTGTCAACAAACACAATGTGAAGATCAGTCCCTTTTTAAATACATGGGTTTTTTCGTGTCTTCAACCTTTTACAAAACAGCAAAGGAGGAAGAGTAACCAAAAATATTTCCAACTCCGATCCAACATCTGTAATGAAAAGCTTTTTACCTCCCTCGAGAAAAAAAAAGAGATGTACAATACTATGGTCATACTTAAACTGAAATGCAGTCTTAATCACTATATTGAAACAAACACAATATTTTTCTATCACAAATACTTCAGTCTCTTTCCCTTTTCTCTGTACAGTCAACAAACTTAAAGATGGTACTTTTACACCAGGGAAGTAAAAGAAGCCACTGGGACATAAAACTGTTTAGATTCAACACAAAGATGAGGAGGCGCTAATAAAATCATGAAAGATCTTCATAAAGACCTCACAAAACAGATGGAGGATGACAAAAGAACCACAACAGGCTGAAGTGCCCTTACCAAGAAAATATTTGAGGTGTAAGAGCTTCAAAAATAACCTTAAACACAAGGAGGGCAGTCCTGGTCAATGTGACATCCCTTTTTCTAATTTTCTCCTCTCTATTCCTCCACGTATTTTATCAACAACAAAGAAGAGCCATACTAACAGAGGAGAGGTAAATCAAACAAAAATACTACCCCATCCTATTGGTTTGCATACTGAACTTCTTAGAATAATCAAAGGGCAAAGTGGACTATGTGATCGGGCATTCACTTCTTGAGCGGCTGGTAGACGGAGGCATTGGGGTCCAAGCTGTAAAGACTAGCGTCCATGAACTTGGAGGAGTAATGCGGGGTCATGCTGTTGGTCTCTGCCGAGTAGGTGATGCTGGGCATGACCGCCATGACCTCTGCGATCTTCTGTTTCAAATCTTTTATCTCCTGCTCCTTCTGCAAAATCTGACCTGTGTGCGGGACAGAGAGAGAATATGTTAGTGAGCAGAAGCAGACAAGCCTAAGAGACACATTAAGACAGAAAGGGGGCAGACCTTGAGTAATTTCTAGCTGTCTCTTGGCATCTCCGAGTGCAGAGAAGAGATCCAGTTTGATTCTGGTCTCAGCACTCAGACTGTTTTCTAGGTGCTGGGTCTTATCCTGCATGGCCGACAGCGCTGACATCAGAACCTCTGTGTCCTTTTCGTTCTCCTTATATTTGCGCAATTCCTGCACGTAAAGAAACAAAGAGTTAGGTATTTGAATGTACGTTTGAGTCAATATGAAACACATTCAAATTATTTTGAATCCATCATTTTGTATATTTTTCTGAGGGAAATACAATATTTTGAGAAATATAAATAAAGAGCTAAATTAATCTTAAGATACGATTTGATCCATCTGAACTGTGTGAGGCTGCTTCCAGACAGGCCAAGGAATCAGGCCAAATCAGACTAAATATCACTTAAAAAAATAAATAATATAATATATATATATATAAATGAGAGAGAGAGAGAGAGAGAGAGAGAGAACTCAATTCTGTTCCAGCACTTAAAGAGACTTCTCTTTCAATATTATGAGTTCTGAAGGATCATGTAACACTGAAGACAGGAATAAATTACATTATAAAATATATCAGCATTTTTTAAATGTAATATTTCACAATATTACTGTTATGACTGTATTTTTGATCAAATTAATGCAGCCTTAATGAGCTAAAGAGATTTATTAACTTACTGACCCTAGACTTTTGAAGGGATGTATATTTTCAGTTTTTTTGTAAATGCTGATTGATACTCTTTTAAATATTTGTTAAATTATATATTGATACAGATGCATTATAGAATAACTTTACCATTTCATAATTTATTTTCTTCAATCGTGTGATATTTGTACTCATATTGCATAGTATTTTGTATGATATTGAAGCATGACAATTGTGAATATATATAATATGTTGTTCGGCTTTGAATTCACTATGGGTACAGTTATAATATATATGTATTTTGGATCCACATGGTGTTTCACAAATCAATGTCCGGTATACTGTAATGATTACAGTAAATGGGCACAGGTGTATGCTTGTGGCCTCTGGATAATACATTAATATTAACTTTTAGGCATGTTTCTCGTGTGCAGATCTTATTTGTTTTTTTTTGATCCTGGTGTATTTTCATGACAATATTTTTTTGCATCACTAAATAAGTTAAATAGTTATTTGGTAATTGAGTTAACATTAACCCGAAGCCTTCATGGCCAAGACAACATTAGCTGAAAAAGAAAGTTGGTCCAGCAGTGGAACAAGTGTATATTTGATGAACAATTACAAAGACAAACATTATTTATTTGGATAAATGGGCATTGAAGTAAAACAAATTATAATTCTGAATTCATGTTGATTTTAAATGTTTATAATGTTCTCCTACAAAATCACACACCAACTTTTTTTGTTATTCTGAAGCACAATGTGCCTCACAAAGGTCTTAAAGAATACGTTATTCTAAATATTGCTCTTGGGAAAGCATATTATAGCAGCATGTCCGCAGGGGTTCTGGCTTACTAGCGCTTTGAGCTCAAGCTCTCTGATTTGTTCCTCCTTCAGCTTCATGTCATGCATGAGCTTCTTGCACTCCGACTCCAGCTCACGTATGCGACTCCTCAATGAGTCCGTGCACTCTCCTCTGTGAAGGGAGACGAGAGTCAGGCCCACCAGCACACAGACATAACAAAAACCAGATGCATAAACACACAGCACCATATTACCTTTTAAAGACTACTACACAGAATACGGGGTTGAAACAATATTTTTGGGTGAAGTCTCACCTGGAGGCAGCTGCCAGAGCAACAGCACGTGCAGCTGTGGCCTCTTCCATCTTCTTTCTTTTCTTCTCTTCTGCAAGCTGCTTTTCCACCGTGGCTCGCGCTTCCTGCTCTGCCTTGAGTCGCTTCTCTAGCTGCACAATCGTTTGCTTGTCCTTCTGTTTGGCCTGCACAGCATTGTGAAGCCTAATACAGAAACACACACAATCAACACTGGCTTAAACAACTGTAGGTAGAGAAGTAAATGGGCATCTGATGATACAAAAGCAGGTGTTTCCACAAGAAAATAATAAGCTACGGCACGCAAAACTCTGCATTTGAACAGTCGATAGCAAATACTTAAACTAATAACAAAACATACTTGCAGTCGCTGATTCAGACGCGCCAGATTGTCATAGCAAAGTCCGAATTACCTCCTCTCCTAGGTTCACAAAGCTGTTGTCCATAAAATGCTTTTCACAACTAATAAAGTGCTTTTGCTTTCGCCTAGAAACACACATCTCACCCTTGACACGGCTGCATCAACACTACTGCGGTTACTGAAACCACGCCTTATGCAAATAGTTCCACACCGTGACATAGACATGTGGGGGCGTGTTTGAATGAGCCATTTTAGGGGGGGCGTGGCGAAGTTTTAACTTTGATAAAGAATATCTCTTTGGTTTTGGGACTTTAGACCTTACAATTTCAGGGATCTTATCTATGCCCAATCAGCTTGTAACACTCCAAAGAGAAAGCAAAACTTGAAATTGCATCATATGACCCCCTTTAAATATGACTAAACCATCAGTAGGTGGCGGCAAGTGTCTGTTTTAATGAGTGAGTAATTTATTAATTCATTCAACAGATCAAAACGGCTGATTCATTCAGAAACGAGACAAGTGACTGTCCTTATGAATGGGCCACTGAATGACTCACTCAATTCATTCAAACATGTCGATTCATTCAGTAACGCCGCTGTGTTGCGCGGAGACACACAAGTGTTATGCTGTGGCTTTGATCTGAACTATTTTCGTCAGCGAAATTTTGCAAAAACAGTCAATATTTTGAATTGAATAACAAACTTAAAGATGGTACGTTTACACCAGGGAAGTAAAAGAAGCCACTGGGACATAAAACTGTTTAGATTCAACACAAAGATGAGGAGGCGCTAATAAAATCATGAAAGATCTTCATAAAGACCTCACAAAACAGATGGAGGATGACAAAAGAACCACAACAGGCTGAAGTGCCCTTACCAAGAAAATATTTGAGGTGTAAGAGCTTCAAAAATAACCTTAAACACAAGGAGGGCAGTCCTGGTCAATGTGACATCCCTTTTTCTAATTTTCTCCTCTCTATTCCTCCACGTATTTTATCAACAACAAAGAAGAGCCATACTAACAGAGGAGAGGTAAATCAAACAAAAATACTACCCCATCCTATTGGTTTGCATACTGAACTTCTTAGAATAATCAAAACAGTCAATATTTTGTCTAAAATCTAAGTCACTTAATTTTAACTTCTTGTTTATTGAAATACTATTGTATTTAATCAGTGTCACATTGCAATCGTATTGATATTCGGGGAAACATCATGCCCGTATAATGTTGCTTACCTAAATCATATTTTGTAAATATATTACATTTTTTCTACCGCAATATGCAGCTATAAATTACTTTATGTGTGCTGTCTCTCTCACACACACTCACTCAGGGTGTGCAAGCCTCATCTGGCATGATATAAATACATTATCAGTTGTTTACACCGAATGCATTTAAAATTAGAATAATTCGTGTTTAATGACGTGTTTACACGTGACTGTGAGTGTGTGTGTGGCTGTGACGTCATTGCCTGCGCCACTGGCAATAAAATGATCGGCTTGGAATTGGCAAGACGTGAGACTGACCGGCCGGTCACCGATCCGAGCTAGTCACGTGAAAAATCGTCAGATTCCGATCACTGGCCGGTCAATTGGTGCATCTCTACTATTAAGCATTTTCGTCTCAAGATAAAGACTAAGACTAAATAAAAAATGCCTGCCAAAATTAACACTGAATTTGTGAAATAGAAACATCATGATTTAGCAAACCTATTATATTATTTTCCCCAAATACATTTTTTTATTAACAAATTTGCATCTAATTTTTATATTTTATTTAAGTTTTATTTCAATTAACAAAAAAAATATTAATTTTAGTTAACAATAATAACAATGGTCTAAATAACCACTTACATTTTTCACAGTGTATTTTTAGTTGAATCACCTTTATGCACTTGTAAAGTATTGTCCATCACAATAATTTATCATATCAATGATGGATTTTCAGTCTTACATTTTCAAATAACTGACATTAATATTCACCCTTAATGAAAAACACCACCTGTCAAGTGGTTCCCAATTAATCAGAGTCAAAGCCCCATGTAAAATGTGTTTTGGCATATACTGGTAATCATCTTGAATGGGTTTTAAGCAGCTGATTTCTCACTTGTTCTGCAGCAACTCATTTTCCTGGCGGAGTTGGCCGAGCTCAGAGCGCATGCTCCTCTCGGCACTGCTCAGAGAGCTGATCTGACTGCGCAGGTCTTGCTCCACCTGTCTGCTCGCCTGCAGATCAGCCTTCAGCTTCTTTATGTCCTGTTCAAGCCTGCCAGACAGAGAAAAAGAGAATGAACAGGACGAACGCACTCCAAATGCTGCATCAGACCACAGTTAGGACTCTTACCGCACTAATGCATCTGGCTTACTGAGCTGGTTGTTAGGTATACAGTTTTCCATCAGATCTCTGTGAGGTGCAAGGTTCTTCCCTGCACACTTTGGTTTCTTTTCACTCCTACTGGACGAGGATGGTACGCTGCCATTAGAGGAGTTGTGGCTATGGGGGGAGTTTTTGTTTTGTTTAGAGGTGGCAGAGCTTCCTCCTCCACCGCCCACTTCCTCTTTCAGGAACAGGTTCTCGGCGCTGCCACCGAGTTCGTTGTGGAGTCTCTTAGCGTTTAGGTGGTTCTCCATATACTCAATGTCCTGTAGTTTAGCATCCACAGTCTGTAGGATGTTGTTGTTTATTCCTATGCTGTGCTGCTGCTGTTGTTGTTTTTTGTCTTTTCCTCCGTCTTTGCCCTTCTCCTTGTACTCTAGTTCAGGCAGAGAGATGGGCAGCTTCTTGGTAATAGCAGTGCCGTTCTGAGAAACTAACACAGAGTCTGCTACAGACATGCCTTTTGAGGTGGCTGCCAAATGAATAAAAGAGATTTTAAGGTTACATGACAATGCTGTCTGACTGGTATGACTACAAATGAAACAAGACACAAAGCATCATGCAAATGAAAAGGCTATTTAGTACTACCATATGACTGATATTATTTTTGCAGTATGTTTAATGTGTACATTATGAAAATTTGCTGTATGCATATAATACCTAGATACCATTAGGTAAAATATGTGGTGTGCATCCAAAGCACACAGCACTGAGTATTGTTACCTATAATGCACTAAGGTTGACCCTTTCATTCCTAGTGTGATGATTGAACCAGGAATTCATCTCTTTGAATGGGTTGCCAATTTTTTTAATTTTTTTTAATAAAACTGTGAAATAACCATGTTTATGATAACTGGTTTCAAATAGTGAAATTAATCATGCAATAATTGTAGTTTGAAATATTTATAATGTATTTTATCATTTCACATAATAGATAAAAATGTTTCAAAAAAGTTAAGATATTTATTTTTTGTTTTTGAAAGAATATCTTATGCGACATTTATTTGATAAAACATACAGTAAAAACCAGTAACATTGTAAATTACTACAGTAAAAAAGTAACTTTTCTATTTTAATGTGACCCTGGACTACAAATCCAGTCATAAGGGTCAATTTTTCAAACTTTAGATTTACATATCATCTGAAAGCTGAATAAATAAACTTTCAATTGATGTATGGTTTTTGTTAACACAGGACAATATTTAGCCGAGATCAAGAATCAAGTTTTGACATTTACGGTAGGAAATGTATCAAATATATTCATGGAACATTATCTTTATTTAATATCCTAATGATTTTTGGCATGAAAGAAAAATCTATAATTTTGACCCATACAGTGTATTTTTGGCTATTGCTACAAATATACTTCAGCAACTTAAGACTGGTTTTGTGGTTCAGAGTCACATATACAATATCAATTGTCATTTGATCATTTCGAATTTGATGCCTGCTACAGGTCTCAAAACAGTTGGGGGGGGGGGGGGGGGGGGACAAAGGGCTAAAAAGCTAGACATTTTTAAAAGATTCAGACGGGAGAACATCTAGCAACTAATTAAGTTAATTGACATCAGGTTTGTAACATGATTTGCCATGAAAGGGATGTCTCTCAGAAGTAAAGATGCGCAGAGACTATCCAATCTGTGAAAGAGTGTGTAAAAAGATTGTGGAATTCTTTAAAAACAACGTTGCTGAACATCAAATTGCAAAGGCTTTGCAAATCTCATCATCTACAGTGCATAACATCATCATAAGATTGTTGGCGGAACAGTCGCGTGCTGTGTGAAGTTTTCAGCGCACTGAAGCGCGCGCACGCACACACATCTGAAGTGCACGCACACAGACAGCCGCGTCAACGCTGTGCGAATACTAAATTGAGCTCTCCTCCGCTTTTTTGAGCATGGATGAATAAATTCAGACAAAACTACATCAAAATGCATGTTTTGGGTAATATCCGTGTCAAAAGTAGGTTAAGAAAAGCATATGTCAATGTAAATAGTGGAGAAAAAAGCATGTATATCAGTATACTAAATCTGTGCTTTCATTCTTAAAGTGAAAGAAAACTAATAATAAATCTAATGCTGTCAAAGAAAAATACAAGTGCTCACTGCTCCTGACTAAATAACCTTTGTAACCTCAAAAAGTATTAATTTACAGGCTATTTAATTTATAAAGTGATGACTATGCAGTTATTTTAAATTTGATTATTACATTTTTTTAGCATACCTAAACATGTATTTTAGACTGAGCTGAAAAACCTGAAAAGCACTGTTTATTCAACTTGTGTCTTTCTTCTATTTTATTTATTTTCTGCTATTGCTTGTAATTTGGTTATCTGTAGAAAAGATGTTTAGCACTGATTCCTAGCAGCATTTTTAGATTTATGTTCATGTTATATATTTTGGTTGCATGTGTGAGTTAATAAAAATATAGATGGTTGTTTAAAATAGGTATATAATATGATAATATCGATATATCGATCGATATACTACTGTATCGAATCGAATCGTAAAAATTTTTGAGGAATCAGCAAATATCACTGGGTATGAGAATCGATATCGAATCGTGACAAACCATCCGATTTACACCCCTAATTTCAACAAGACAATGTAAAACCACAACCCCTATCCGGAATGCTGGATCCCTGTCAACCTTCAAGCAACAACTGAAAACTCATCTCTTTCGACACTACTTGACTTCATCCTAAAAAAAACCCCCAAAAAACAGTCTTTATTTATTCCTTCTCTTGCTAGCTTGTACTTATTTGAACAATGCCTGAGACTTGGTATTACGAGCACTTCCTCTGTCTGTTTGCCTCTTTGAGATGAATCGCTTCATGTATTCCCCAATTGTAAGTCGCTTTGGATAAAAGCGTCTGCTAAATGGCTAAATGACTAAATGTAAATACTGCAGCTATTAAAACAGCATGGCTTCATAGTAGAAGAGTCCGGGTGCTGAATTAGCCTGTCTGCAGTCCAGATCTTTCACCTATAGAGAACATTTGTCTCATCATTAAACGAAAAATACGTCAAAGACGACCACAAACTCTTTAGCAGCTGGAAACCTATATCAGGCAAGAATGGGCCCAAATTCCAACACCAAAACTCCAGAAACTCATAACCTCGATGCCCAGATGTCTTCAAACTGCTTTGAAAAGTAGAGATGCTACACCATGGTAAACATGCCCCCATTCCAACTATTTTGAGACCCGTAACAGGCATCAAAATTGAAAAGGGCTCATTTTGTGCATAACATTTTAATATTTCTCAGTTTAAATATTTATTATGTTATCTATGTTCTATTGTGAATAAAATATTGGCTCATGTGATTTGAAAGTCTTTTAGTTTTCATTTTATTCAAATAAAAAAACGTCCCAACATTTCCGGAATTCAGGTTGTAATAATTATAAAGACAAATTAGGATTAGTTGATGAATGGAAAGTTTAAAGGGTTCGGGAACTGAGAAACCAATATTCCCTTAATCTTTTGACATATTAGAGGTCATTGTTTGAAACCTACAGGATGTTTTTCTTGTACAGTGTTCTGATGAGGGGGGTCAAAGCAGGAAAGAAAATAGCCTATTACTTCTAAATTATGATGTTTTTGATGTAAAAATCTGATAACATTATAAGTGGACAGAGGTGGAAAGTAACGAATTACATTTACTCGCGTTACTGTAATTGAGTAGCTTTTTTGTGTATTTGTACTTTTTTAAGTAATTTTTTTAATCTGTAATTTTACTTAAGTAGATTTTGTGTGAAGTATTGTACTTCGCTACATTTTAAAACACATTCGTTACGGAGTAAAAATAAATCGCTCCGTGGAAACAACTGCAGTAAATAATGGGCAGAAGAAGAAACTGGCGCTAAAATCACAAGAAAGATGCAGACGGACAAGACAGGCGTTAATGGTGCAGACCCTGCTGAAAACCAGACCCCGTCGTACTCTGCTGAAGTTGACTCAAAGGAATGAAGTGAACCCCTGGCCATATTCATGCTCTATTATGCAGTGTTAGCTGTGTTTTCCTCGGGAGACCGAACTAGCAGCTTATAACATCTCGACATCGCCCTTCGCAAGCATGTAGAGGTGAGGTAAATACTTGCATCGTTGCATTGGTGGTTAAAATGAAGCTTTGACGGTTTAGCAAAAGGTTTTGCACAAATGAGCCAAAAAGACAGTGGTGCAGGGTGTGCAATATCATCTGAGATAATATAGTAATTGTTGTTTTAACGATGTGCGATTTGACATTATCAGTATTTTGCCAAAAACCAAACAAATCACTCTAAACAGTGTGCCGTGAAATCTAGTAACGTTAGATCCAGTTAATCCGCGTGCATATGGAGTGCTTTCTTTCACTGCGTGATTCAGTCTGTTAAATGCGTTTAGAATGATCACAAAATTGAAGATATAGAAGCAGAAAATGTATATATTTATATAATTTAATATAGTAAGTCAACATCACATGAAGAATGCCGTTTTTCTCAAAAAATCACCATGATTACATATGCCTGTATTTTTGCTTTTTACAACAGTTCAAAAAACAAGAAGTTAATTAAGAGACTTGCGTTTTAGACACCATATTGCCTGTTTCTGCCCTATTTCGACAACAAAAATAATACCAAACACAGCCACCATACACAGTTTTGCGTCTCTGACTGTGAGCAATGACGTGTTTTGTTCCTTGAATTAACCGTTTAAATGATTCCGTTCAATCGCAATGACTCTCTTATGAGTGACTTGCTGACACCTACTGGTGGTTTTAATTTAACATTTAAAGTATCTTTTAAAACTCATTAGCATATTAAGTAAAGATCATGTTCCATTAATATATTTTGTAAATTTCCTACTGTAAATACATCAAAACTAAGAGCTTAATTTGAACAACTTTAAAGGAGATTTTCTCAATATTTGGATTTTTGCACCCTCAGATTCCAGATTTTAAAATATTGTCCGATCATAACAAACCATACATCAATGGAAATATGATTTATTCAGCTTTCAGATGATGTATAAATCGCAATTTAGGAAAATGGAGCCTTATGGTTTTGTGGTTCAGGGTCACATTTTATGTCTTATTTATATCAAAGCATTATTTCTGCATTTGTAACTGCAGGCTAAATGCATTCATATCAAATACATCTAAATGCCACTTCAGATGAACCTTCTGTGTTTCCTCTGCATTGCAAAGATTAATTTTGTTGATACTGATTTAATTTCCCTGGTAACAGCCTAAATGTGTTATTATTCTAAATAACTGATTCCTTTAATTAAAAACACCTAGTTTGAGATTTATAGGCCCATATCCCAGGTGTGTCAAACTCTGGAGGGTGTTACTGGAGGGCCACAGCCCTAAAGAGTTTAGTTCCAACCCTGCTCCAACACACACACCATGTAGTTTTCAAATAAGCCTAAATGATTAGTTTATCTGTATCAGATGTGTTTAATTAGGGTAATATCTACACTGTGTAGGGCTGTGGCCCTCCAGGTACTGAGTTTGACATCTTTGGTCTATCCCATTTTTTCCTCCCATTGTTAAAATGTAACTAAGTACTTTTTACTCGGAGTACATTTTAAATGAGCTACTTTTTACTTTTACTTGAGTATATTTTTAGACTGGTACTTTTACTTAAGTAAAATTTCAGTAATGTAATGGTACTTTTACTTGAGTACAATATTTTTTTACTCTTTCCACCTCTGTAAGTGGACCTCAGAGAACAGTACAAAATAAAACAACTAAAGGAAGTTCATGACCTCTTTAAAAGAATAGCAATTATATTTAGATAATTATAGTTTATTATTTAACATTATAAATGTTATTACGGTTACTTTTCATTAATTTAATGCATTACATTTCAAAATTCATTTATTTTTAATTGAAAATTATGGAAATTTTTGGCTTTGCATGTTTTTGTCTTTGTTTTGCATGGATTCCCCTTTAACAAATTATGAATGCGTGATCATATTATCAAACTGGTCAAATGGTGATCTTACCCTCCTCTGTCTCTCGTTCTTGTCTCTGAAGCATCTGTTGTTCTGGAGGCAGGGTCTGCTGTAGGAGCTGCATGTAGAACTCATTTTCCTTCTGCACCTCATTTTGTTTGCGCAGACGCATCTTATAGCTCACATAACTCTTGAATCCGAAGCCCAGCGTCACCACGGGATAGCCAATGCTGCATTGAAAGGTTTAGAACATCATGTTAGTGAAAACAGAAGAAAAAAAACATGATTGGCACAACTAGTGATGATGACTCAACATCAGACACCTTCAGATAATGGCAACACTCCCATTTGCTGCTATGGAGATGCCACCAGTGTGTTTACAAATACAAAGCCGACTTCTATGTTATAAGTAGTACAGTTACATCAGCTGTGTTTAATAACTAAAAATTGGTGAAGCATAATGTGGTGTGACTTAGGGCTGCAACGATTAATCGTCATAATCGATCGACAACAAAAACTTGTCGACAAATATTTATGTTGTCGAGTATTCGTTTGATATCATGATATGACCTAATGTAAGAGCGTGGTGCTGTAGTGTGAGACTGCAGTTCAGGTCTTCTGGGTGCAGTTTAAGAGAAGACACACACAGCGTTCAGAGAAAATGCATCCAAACTTGAGCGGCATATGGCTGAATATGTAAATAAGATATATTGCGCGCTTTCCTCTCAGTGACTAAATAAACAACAAAAACTGATAGCAGTGTGAAAGCACTACTGCGATGTGGATGTTTGCACGAGCTCTGCAGTAAAGTTTGGTCACATCATGTTTATTTATATAGTACTTTATGTAATAGATAGCAGCTTTACGGTATTAAGCATGAATGCATGAGTCAGTGTCACTTTAAGTTAGAATTACAACTTGATGTTCTGTTATAAAGCAGCTCTCCAGTGTGGAGTTAGCTAATGATAAAATATTTGTATTAGTAGGAAACAATAATTTCATTAAAGGGATAGTTTGGTTTACAAAGATCAAAGCTTGAGCTAGCTCAGGACTGTTTTGATTACCATAACCCTAGAAGGTATTTTAAGACATTATGTTTTGAATAAATAGTTTATCCAAAGCGTCTTATGTTTGGCAGAATGATGTCATTCAGGTACTTTTTCAAGTAGCTAATTAAATGGTGAGAGTGTGTCTCTGTTTGTCATCTCATTTTGTGTGCCAAATACATCTATTTGTACAATGAATTAGTAACACTTTACAATAAGGTATCATGTTAACATTAGTTAATGTATTAATTAACATGAATGAACAATACATGTATTACATTTATGTTACATATTAATCTTGGTTAATAAAAATACAGTTCTTCATTGTTCATGTTAGTTCATAGTGCATTTACCAATGTTAAAAAACATCTTGTGATTTGTATAAATGCATTAGTACATTTACATTTATGCATTTAACAGACGCTTTTATCCAAAGCGACTTTTTTTTAGTCAGTACGTGTTCCCTGGTAATCGAACCCACAACCTTTGCGCTGCTAACGCAATGCTCTAACCACTGAGCCACAGGAACACTGTGGTAAATGCAGAAATTAACATTAACCAAGATATGTTTTTTTTAAAGGTTCTTTACATGCAGAAATGGTTTAATGGTATTGCATTCCGAAGAACCCTTTTATGCTGAAATGGTTCTTTGTTAGAGTTTAAGGTTCTTTGTTCCCGCCCTTTTGTTTTTCAAATCTTTAACTGTCAAAGCACTTAATTACTGGTTTTCTGGAGTTCAGTGATCCAACTTCACAGACTTTCAACTGGTCATTTCATTCTTAAATTTTAATACAAATTTAACTTTAAATTTGTAACCGATTTCCAAACAAACATGTTCTTATCTTATTTTGTTTGTTTTGGTCATAGCCTTAAGGGGGTCGCACACCGAACGAGCCGCGCCGCGCCGCGCAGCGCCACGTCTAGAACAGCGTTCTAAACAGTCGTTGCTATGCGCTGCGGACAGACGCCGAATGGCGCCGCCGGTGTGCGTACACACATTGAAAACAATGTGTTCGAATTTGAAAGACATGGCGCGACGCGACGCGGCGCTGTGCATCCGGTGTGCGAGCCCCTTTAGTGTGTGCAGCTCTGCTAAGCTTTGGAAACTTCTCTTTTCTTCTAATCTCCACTAAGTTAAAGAGACCATTCATTTATAATTCTTATTGTTAGACTTTTTAAATTATTACTTGGATTTATGCATAAACATACCCAGTCACAAAAAAATAATATTGAAAAACTATCTTTTAATCTTTTAGTAATTTTTAATCACTTTTTTCTATTAAGATTGTGAAAGGGCTCACATGCTGTCCATTTTTGCTTTTGGCCTTCATAAATATAATTGTTTTTACATAAACACACTGTAACTCTAAACTCAATTGTGTATTTCAGATGTATCACATGCTACAACCTCATCACCTGCAGAGAAAAATCACCACTTAATCACACCAAAATAATGGACTTAAAGGCATCATATTGATTTGAATGTGATTGTTTCACTGAAACTTGGTTTGCAACATCTATTTTTGTTCTTATTTTGTGTTTTACTTCTTTATGTATGTATTCATTCATATTCATTGTCGATTGTCATTCATCAATGTATTCAGCTAATAACTGTTGTTATGACGATTTTGCATGTCATTAAAAAACACTTGCTTTCACACAACATGCTGCTGTTGTTGTTTTAATGTGAAACCATAACTGAGGCTACACTTTAAGATGCATCATTACTGATTTTCTGGAGCTCAGCCATATAACTACACAGACTGTCAACAGGTAAATAATGTATTTCTTAAAATGTATATACAGTGCTCAGCGTAAATGAGTACACCCCCTTTGAAAAGTAACATTTTAAACAATATCTCAATGAACACAAAAACATTTTCCAAAATGTTGACAAGACTAAGTTTTATATAACATCTGTTTAACTAATAACATGAAAGTAAGGTTAATAATATAACTTAGATTACACATTTTTCAGTTTTACTCAAATTAGGGTGATGCAAAAAATGAGTACACCCCACTGAAAGTCTCTGGAGCAAAGCTAAATTTTAGACTACAAATGTCTAATTTAACAAGAATTCAACCACTAAATTATTCATTACACACGTGTTCAGCAGACAGTTGACTAGAAAAGGGTGTTACTTAAAGAAAACCCCTTCCCATTTCATGCTGTCAGCAATGGCACCACATGGAAGAGAAATGTCACAAGACCTGAGAAAGAACATTTCTTTACACAAGAAAGGTGAAGGCTACAAGAAGATCAGCAAAGCTTTACTTATCAGTCAGAATACTGTAGCAAAAGCGGTACAAACATTTAAAAAAGATGGAACTGCAACCATCTCACAGAGACGTCCAGGTCGTCCACGGAAGTTAACACCTTGTCAGGAGCGTCTTCTGATGAGAAGGGTTGAAGAAAATCAACATGCAAGTTCACTGCAGTTATCTAAAGAAGTAGAAAGCCAAACTGGGGTGACTATTTCCCGTGACACAATACGGCGTACACTGCAGAGGAATGGCATGCATGGGTGCCGTCCACGAAAGAAGCCTCTCCTAAAGCCCAGGCACAAAAAAGCCCGCCTAGAGTTTGCCAGGGCCCATGCTGACAAAGATGAAGACTACTGGGACTCTATACTCTGGAGTGATGAGACCAAGATAAATGTTTTTGGAACTGATGGCTTCAAAACTGTATGGCGTCGCAAAGGTGAGGAATACAAAGAAAAATGCATGGTGCCTACAGTGAAACATGGTGGTGGCAGTGTCCTTATGTGGGGCTGCATGAGTGCTGCTGGTGTCGGGGAGCTGCATTTCATTGATGGCATCATGAATTCACAAATGTACTGCTCTATACTGAAAGAGAAGATGCTACCATCACTCCGTGCCCTTGGTCGTCGTGCACTTTTCCAACATGACAATGATCCTAAACACACATCTAAGGCCACTGTTGGATTTCTGAAGAAGAACAGGGTGAAAGTGATTCAGTGGCCAAGTATGTCTCCTGATCTGAACCCAATCGAACACCTATGGGGAATTCTGAAGAGATAAGTTGAGCATCACTCTCCATCCAGCATCCAATCTCTAAAAGAGGTCATTCTTGAATAATGGAAAAAGATAGATCTGGCAAAATTGCCAACTTGTTCATTCCATGCCTAGAAGACTTGGTGCTGTCATTAAAAATCATGGAGGCCATACAAAGTACTAGATTTATTACTTTTTGTTGTGGGGTGTACTCATTTTTTTTCATCACCCTAATTTGAGTAAAACTGAAAAATGTGTAATCTAAGTTATATTATTAACCTTACTTTCATGTTATAAGTTAAACAGATATTATATATATTAAACTTAGTCTTGTCAACATTTTTGAAATGTTTTTTGTGTTCATTGAGATATTTAGGGACCGAGCACCGATGGTGCGAGGACCCTATTGTATCTGTGTTGTTTATTATTATTATTATTATTATTTTCCAAACTTAATCACATTTTTGAGGACCTAAAAATGCTCGAAAAGTCAGGAAATTTTGCACACGCATCAGAACTGGTGGAAATTTACGTCTTATATGGGTTTTAAAAGTGGGTGTGACAAAATGGCTCGACAGCGCCACCTATACTTTTTTAGCGGAGAGCCCTCGGGCTACTTTTCACGTACATGTATGAAAATCGGTACACTCATGTAACATAACAATACCTACAAAAAAGTCTCCTGGAACGAAATCCGAAACCCAACAGGAAGTCGGTTATTTTGAATTTTCTCATCATATTTAGTGACATTTTTGCCATTTGCTGGTGTCATACTTTAACGAACTCCTCCCAGAGATTTATTCGGATGAACACCAAAATTGGTCATTGTAATCTAAAGCCCTTTGTGACGTTATATTGCGAAGATCTAGAGTTTTCATCGGAGGGCGTGTCCGTGGCGTCCTGTCAAATTTCGAAGTTTCGCCATGAAACAGGAAGTTGTTATATCTCAGGCATGCTATGTCCGATCTGCACCAAACTTCACATGTTTGATAAGACTCCTGATATGAAGAGATCTATATGACCATATTCAGTTATAGTAATAGCGCCACCTGCTGGCAACAGGAAGTGACATGTTTTACTCTGTAACTAACTCCTCCTAGAGATTTAATGACATCAACACATTATTTGGTCAGTCTAACCTAAAGGCCCTTGTGATGTTAAATTGCGAAGATCTAGAGTTTTCGTGAAAGGGCGTGTCCTTGGCGGCATCACAGATTTCGATGTCTCGCCAAGGGAATAAAAGTTGTTGTAACTCATCCATACAATGTTCGATCTGCGACAGCGCCACCTATACTCATTCAGCGGAGAGCCCTCGGGCTACGTTTCACGTACATGTACGAAAATCGGTACACTCATGTAACATAACAATACCTACAAAAAAGTATTCTGGAACGAAATCCGAAACCCAACAGGAAGTCTGTTATTTTGAATTTTCTCGTCATATTTAGTGACATTTTTGCCATTTGCAGGTGTCATACTTTAACGAACTCCTCCCAGAGATTTATTCGGATGAACACCAAAATTGGTCATTGTAATCTAAAGCCCTTTGTGACGTTAAATTGCGAAGATCTAGAGTTTTCATCAGAGGGCGTGTCCGTGGCGTCCTGTCAAATTTCGATGTTTCGCCATGAAACAGGAAGTTGTTATATCTCAGGCATGCTATGTCCGATCTGCACCAAACTTCACATGTTTGATAAGACTCCTGATATGAAGAGATCTACATGACCATATTCAGTTATAGTAATAGCGCCACCTGCTGGCAACAGGAAGTGACATGTTTTTACTCTGCAACTAACTCCTCCTACAGATTTAATGACATCAACATAATATTTAGGTCAGTCTAACCTAAAGGCCTTTGTGATGTTAAATTGCGAAGATCTAGAGTTTTCGTTAAAGGGCGTGTCCTTGGCGGCATCACAGATTTTGATGTCTCGCCATGGGAATAAAAGTTGTTGTAACTCAGCCATACAATGTTCAATCTTCCCCAGACTTCACATGTTCGATAACAATCCAGGCCTGAACACATCTAAATACGAATATTCCATTATAATCAGAGCGCCACCTGCTGGCAACAGGAAATGGCTTGTTTTACACTAACTTAAACATGCAATGTCCAATCTGCACCAAACTTCACATGTTTGACAAGACTCCTGACCTGAAAAGATCTAAGTGACCATATTCATATAAATTCATAGCGCCACCTGCTGGCAACAGGAAGTGATATGTTTTACTCTGTAACTAACTCCTCCTAGAGATTTAATGACATCAACATAATATATGGGTCAGTCTAATCTAAAGGCCTTTGTGATGTTGAATTGCAAAGAGCTTGAGTTTTCGCTAATGGGCGTGTCTATGGCGGCGTGACAAAATTCGATGTCTCAACATGGGAATAGAAGCTGTCATTACTCAGCCATAAAATGTCCGATCTGTCCCAAACTTCACACGTTTGATAAGAGCCATAGCCTGAAGACATCTCTGTGCCAATGTTTAGTTATAGACATAGCGCCACCTGCTGGCAACAGGAAATTACTTGTTTTAGACTAACTTAAACATGCAATGTCCAATGTGCGCCAAACTTCACGTTTGATAAGATTCATGGCCTGAAGTCATCTACGTGACAATGTTTGGTTATAGACATAGCGCCACCTGCTGGCAACAGGAAATTACTTGTTTTACACTAACTTAAACATGCAATGTCCAATCTGCACCAAACTTCATATGTTTTTTTTTAAAGTACTGGATGAAGACATCTACATGCCAATGTTCAGTTATGGATGTTGCGCCACCAACTGGCAGCAGGTTTGGTACATATAAATGACTTTGACATGTTCCTCTAAATTTACCTTTTTAAATGCATATTGCTCACCGTTCCCTGTCTTTCTGAAGCCACCGGTCGGCGGTGAGCCGGGCGAGGTCCCTTCCATCGCTGCTTGCAGCTTTAATGTTTAAAATGTAACTTTTCAAAGGGGGTGTACTCATTTACGCTGAGCACTGTAAATTATAACTTTCAAATGCTAATTGGTTTTCTATGTCTTTTCTCTTTTTAGTTTAAGAGAACATGTACGAGTGACCAGCTCTATTCAGTTAAGGATATATCACTAAGTAAGTAAAAATATATATTGAATTTATGATCCACTTTGTTAGATATTTTTATTACTAGGGTTTATTCATAAACATACCCAGCTATCCCATGACTTTATATTACTTTTTCCTTTTAACATTGTGAAGTGCTCACACTTTTGGCCTTCATAAACAATAGTTTTCAAATAAACAAATGAAAAGAGACACATTGTATATCTAAACTCAACTGTGCATTTCAGATGCTAAAACCTCATCATCTGCAGAGAGAAACTGCCATTCAATCACACCAAAATACAGATAATGATTAACCTAAAGGCATCATAGAGGATTGTGAAGATATTTTACTGGAGCTTGGTCTTCAATACACTATTTTATTAGGGCCCAAGCCAGAAAGGCGCAGGGCCCTATTGTTTTCCTTAGGATTCTTTTTTTTTTTTTTTTTTTTTTATCGACTATCCGGGCATTTTTGGGGGGCTTAACATGGTCAAAAACTCTTGAAAATTTGCGCACACATTGGAACCCGCGGCAGTTAGGACGCTCCTGAGGCTGGGACCCGGGCGTGGCACAGAGGCTCTACGGCGCCCCCTGGAACACCATCAGAAAACTTGATGTGTAGCTCACACATACTTGCACGTATTCATATGAAACTCAGTACACATATAGATCTTATCGAGCTGAACAACTTTTGCGCTGCATGTCATGGGCTCCGCCCAACAGGAAGTCGGCTATTCAGGGCTGTTTAAAAAGCACATGCTCTGGAATTTGAAATACTCCTCCCAGGATTTTCAACACACGAGCACCAAACCCGGTGAATGTGATCTCAAGACATTGGGGATGCTAAATTGCGGAGGGATTTTTGATATCTCGAACGGTTTGCCCATGGCGAGGCGATGAATTTATGGCGAGAATTGAGAGACAGGAAGTGTCTAATAAAGTCCACATACATTGTCTGATTTTGATCACACTTCAGTGGTTTGTTCGGTGTATGAAGCCGATCGCATCGATGTGACAATTATGAGGCAAAGTTATAGCGCCACCAACTGGCAGCAGGAAGTGTGTGATTTTCAAAATGCTTTGAATTCACCATCTTACTTTTACCCAATTTGCTTCAAACTTCATCAGAATACTGTAAACACACGGCCGATGTGAAACTGTGAAGGAAATATTGATATCTAAAATGCTGTTGCCATGGCAACATGTCAACCCTCAATATTCTTTTTTTGGTGATTTTGAGGCTATCCGGGCATTTTTGGGGGGCTTAACATGGTCAAAAACTCTTGAAAATTTGCACACACATTGGAACCCGCGGCAGTTAGGACGCCGCTGAGGCTGGGACCCGGGCGTGGCACAGAGGCTCTACGGCGCCCCCTGGAACACATCAGAAAACTTGATGTGTAGCTCACACATACTTGCACGTATTAATATGAAACTCGGTACACATATAGATCTCATCGAGCCGAACAACTTTTGCACCGCATGTCATGGGCTCCGCTCAACAGGAAGTCAGCTATTCTATTGTTTTCCTTAGGACTCTTTTTTTTTTTTTTTTTGACTATCCGGGAATTTTTGGGGGGCTTAACATGGTCAAAAACTCTTGAAAATTTGCACACACATTGGAACCCGCGGCAGTTAGGACGCCGCTGAGGCTGGGACCCGGGCGTGGCACAGAGGCTCTACGGCGCCCCCTGGAACACCATCAGAAAACTTGATGTGTAGCTCAAACATACTTGCACGTATTAATATGAAACTCAGTACACATATAGATCTCAGCGGTTTGTTCGGTGTATGAAGCCGATCGCATTGATGTGATAATTATGAGGCAAAGTTATAGCGCCACCAACTGGCAACAGGAAGTGTGTCATTTTCAAAATGCTTTGAATTCACCATCTTACTTTTACCCAATTTGCTTCAAACTTCATCAGAATACTGTAAAAACACGGCCGATGTGAAACTGTGAAGGGAATATTGATATCTAAAATACTGTTGTCATGGCAACGCGTCAAACCTCAATATTCATTTTTTGGTGATTTTGAGGCTATCTGGGCATTTTTGGGGGGCTTAACATGGTCAAAAACTCTTGAAAATTTGCACACACATTGGAACCCAATGTGGACGTTGCTGAGGCTGGGACCCGGGCGTGGCACAGAGGCTCTACGGCGCCCCCTGGAACACATCAGAAAACTTAATGTGTAGCTCACACATACTTGCACGTATTAATATGAAACTCGGTACACATATAGATCTCATCGAGCCGAACAACTTTTGCACCGCATGTCATGGGCTACGCCCAACAGGAAGTCAGCTATTCTATTGTTTTCCTTAGGAATCTTTTTTTTTTTTATCGACTATCCGGGCATTTTTGGGGGGCTTAACATGGTCAAAAACTCTTGAAAATGTGCACACACATTGGAACCCGTGGCAGTTAGGACGCCGCTGAGGCTGGGACCCGGGCGTGGCACAGAGGCTCTACGGCGCCCCCTGGAAAACCATCAGAAAACTTGATGTGTAGCTCACACATACTTGCACGTATTCATATGAAACTCGGTACACATATAGATCTTATCGAGCTGAACAACTTTTGTGTCACATGTCATGGGCTCCGCCCAACAGGAAGTCGGCTATTCAGGGCTGTTTAAAAAACACATGCTCTGGAATTTGAAATACTCCTCCCAGGATTTTCAACACACGAGCACCAAACCCAGTGAACGTGATCTCAAGACATTGGGGATGCTAAATTGCGGAGGGATTTTTGATATCTCGAATGGTTTGCCTGTGGCGAGGCGATGAAGTTATGGCGAGAATTGAGATACAGGAAGTGTCTAATAAAGTCCACATACATTGTCTGATTTTGATCACACTTCAGTGGTTTGTTCGGTGTATGAAGCCGATCGCATCGATGTGACAATGATGAGGCAAAGTTATAACGCCACCAACTGGCAGCAGGAAGTGTGTCATTTTCAAAATGCTTTGAATTCACCATCTTAATTTTACCCAATTTGCTTCAAACTTCATCAGAATACTGTAAAAACACGGCCGATGTGAAACTGTGAAGGGAATATTGATATCTAAAATACTGTTGCCATGGCAACGTGTCAAACCTCAATATTTCTTCTGGTGGTTTTGAGGCACTTAAGTTGTTTAGAATTTCATAAAACTCAACACACACCTCAGTATTAATTATAGATAGACACTGGCAAAAGCTCATTAACGGGCGTGGAGGAGGCACTCTATAGCGCCACCTTTTGTCAAAACATGGGGGGTTAATTTTAGCTACAGTCACCAAACTCAGTACATATATTGTTCTCATCAAGCCGGACAACTTTCTAATTTACACATTAGCTACGACCAACAGGAAGCCGGCTATTTTTATTTTAATGTCAATTTCTGGAATAATCAAGCTGCAAACTAATTCATACTCCTCCAAGAAGAAACAAGTAGTTCACACCAAACTTTGTCAACATGATGCCAAGACACTGAAGATGCTAAATTGCGAACGGCTTGCGGATAGCTTGAACGGTGTTTAAATGGTGGTTTATTAAAGTGAGAGAAAAAACAGATAGCAGAAATATCTTATATCATTAAAAAAAGTTTTCTCCAAAAACTTCAAAACTATTTACATGCAGGAAAAAAGTCATTCTGAGGAAGTATGGTTAGTTTCATGACTTTACAAAACTCTATGGATGAGAGAAAATTAAAAAAACTATCAGGCATTTGATCACACTCTTCTCTCTTCTATGACTGTGTGTGTGAGCAGGGCCGGCCCTGTGTGTGTGTGTGTGTGTGTGGTGTGAAGTGAGTGGGTGGGGGGGATCGGGCTGTCTTTTAAGTTTGACAGAGAGAGAGAGAGAGAGAGAGAGATCAGCCAGCCTCAGGACACACACACACTCACACACATTCGGCCCACACACATTATAAACACTGAAATAAACACTATTTACTAATTTACTTACCTAATAAATCATAGTACAGTTATTTAAATTTAAGCTATCACTGATAATAGGTAAAAGGAGAAGACTGTAATACTAAGGATGAACACCAGATGACAAGTCACATCAACACCGTATGAGTGGGGGGTTGGACAATGTCTATGGTCTCATATTAAGCCATAAGTGACATGATTTACAGTTCAGATACAGGTTTTAAAAATATATACATATATAATCAGATAGGTGTCTAAATGTCAATCAAAAACTTTTTCAATACACAAATATCAAGGGAGTTTATTTCATTATTTACAGGGTATGTGCTGAATTCTTTTAATCAATTTATGGCAATTTATGACCCTTTTTAAGAGATAAACACAAGTCACATCAACACCGTATGAGTGGGGGGTTGGACAATGTCTATGGTCTCATATTAAGCCATAAATGACATGATTTACAGTTCAGATACAGGTTTTCACAAAAACAAAAATCTTAAAATGGCTTTTTAGCCTTTAAACCATTTTTATGAAAAGGGATAAGTTCAACATAAATTATATTAATTTAAAATGTATAAATATTATGGTCTTAATTGTTTAGATTTTTAGTAGGCACATTAACTTTTTTCATTCATATTGATTCTCTGGCACGAGGTGGTGCTTCAGGAGCGGCTTAATATAGTGTATTCCCCGGTAACAGCTGTACACAAAAGCAGCACCGTCCTCGCTCATAAGCGCTGTTTTATCAGGCATTATAGGCAAGATGAAATGAAAATGCCAACGACACATTTCTGAGGACAGTCGGTTCAGAGATATATAAACATCCGCGCTGCGTTTTGACTTTAAAACGTGCAGTGCTCATATTTATTCAATGACATCATTACCTTTTGAATTTTAATCAGCCCTTTCACGATTGAAACTGAAAGACCTCTTGAAATTATAAATGAAGACTTTTCTTAAACCATTTAACGTATTTACAACATTTTACAGCCTTAAATTTGATACAACTAAATTGAGGAGTTTATAAGGACCTGTATTTAAGGTAGCCCATCGGGCAGGACAGTGATACATATTGGTAGCCCGATTGGTAAACACAATAGCCCCGGGACGACGTGCTAGCGATTTTGCTAGAATTGCTGAAATTGCTGGAATTGAGAACCGCTGCTGTAACTATAGTTCAATAATATTGTTTTAAACATTAGTTAATTCAAAACTAACAGACTAAGTACTAACAGCATATTTTGACTGTATTTGTGTAAGTATTTTTTATTTTAGGTCATGGTACAGTAACAAATGTACATTAACACATTTTTATTTATAATGTAGTAGTCAATTTTGAACATAATATTAACTAAGATTAATAAATGCTATACAAACTATATTGTTCATTTTAACTTATATAATGTTAAAAGCTAAAACCTTATTGAAAACGGTTTGTTACAAAAGTTGAATATATTGTTCTCTGTGTGTGTGTGTGAGAGAGAGAGAGAGAGAGAGGGAAGAGAGTGACTAATATTAATAAATGTTGTATAATTATTGTTCATGTTAATTAATATAGTTAATGCTAATAACTGAAACCTTATTGAAAGTATAATGTTAAAAGCTAAAAACCTTATTGAAAAGTTTTCTATATTGTTATTTTGTGTGTGTGTGTGTGTGTGAGAGAGAGAGAGGATAGCTAGAGACTAACATTAATAAATGCTGTATAATTATTGTTCATGTTAATTAATATAGTTAATGCTAATAACTGAAACCTTATTAAAAGGATTACCAAAGTTTTATATTTAGTTTTGTGTGTGTGTGTGTCTTGATGGCTCGGATTAACCCTTCCATTAATGTATCCCTTAAATCCAAACTGCTAGAGGGTCACTGTAATGCATGTGCCTGCTAGGGTTGTGTCGGTGAGGAAATTTTCCCACCGGTTAATCGACCTGATGTCACACCGGTTATAACGGTATCACCGTGGTGGGGGGGTCGTTTGAGTTTTCCCTCTTTTCCCCTTTTCTTAGGTTTTAAATAGCCTGTAAGCACCGGTCGCGTTTTACTTTGACTTTGTTATCAGCGGCAATTCTGCGTCAAGCAGTGTTTAAATAAAATAAAAATCAGCAAATACTGTGGAACCAAATAAATGAGAAACAAATGTTTTTTTTTTAAACATCACATCAGTGATGCCTAATAGATCGATCGTGAAGACAATGCTGGAAGATGCGCTTTAGGTCAGTGTTTCTCAACCAGGGGGGCGAGAGATAAAACTACAATATAATATATTCACTAATATTATGACTCGCCTGTTAAGTCATGTAAAAAATATAGGTTATAAATAAATAACAGTACCACCTCTCTACATATTCTGTGTTTCGGAGCAGCAAAACGTCTCTCATCACACTGTGTGAATACAGACTGAATAGCGGCTCAAAAAATGAGTTGGTAAAAATTTACAATAAATTATCTTAGGTTGACAGTAGCTAATGCATTAACTAACAATGAACAATATATTTTTACAGCTTTTTTTTTATGTTAGTAAAAATAGTCAGGCATTATTAGATGCTTTATAAGTATTGATCATGTTAATTAATATAGTTAATGTTAATAACTGAAACCTTTTCGAAAGTGTTACTAAAGTTTTATATGTTGTTCTGTGTGTGTATGTATTGCGCAGACTTAATGGTTTGGATTGACCCTTTAATTGCCGTATCCCTTAAAACCAGACTGCCAGAGGGTTACTGTAAATGCATGTGTGAGAGAGACTGAGAGAGAGAGACAGAGAGAGAGAGAGAGAGAGAGAGAGAGAGAGAGAGAGAGAGAGATAGCATCTGTTTAAACTGTGTGTTTCACAGAGTTGGTGGTTTGGATTAACCCTTTAATTGCCGTGCCCCTTAAAACCAGACTGCTAGAGGGTTACTGTAAATGCATGTGCCCGCTGGGCACCGCTTTCCTGATGCCACCGGGGTGGCGTTTGCATCGGCTTGGGCCCGCCATCGCTGCTTGCAGCTATATTGTTCTATTTTGTTTTACTTTAAGCATTTATTTATGTTCAATGTCCATTGTCTTCATTAATGTATTCTACTAACAACTGTTGTTAGAACAGTAATTTATGCAACAATTTCACGTCATTAAAACAATAAAAATGACATTGACACGTTGTTGTTGTTGATTTTATGTAAAACCCTAATAGACACTTTTATAATAAGATATTAGGGCTGTAGTGATTTGTTGACGTCATCGATTACGTCGATTACCATGGAGTGCGTCGATGCGTCGCACCTTTAGCCACGCCCATTGCGTGAGCCTCCAGGTATCCCTACTTAAGACTGTTTTTCTGCAATGTTTAACACAAACAAGACTCTAGAGCAGAAGGTAAATGCTAGTATGGCATCATCACTTCACAGAGCGTTCATAGAGCATTCTATTATTATACAATCATTAGTACCGCATATATTCAGAACCGCATATATTCTTATCATTCAATAATGATAAACCGTGGTTTAATGGGAAACTCAAACAGCTTCATTAGGCCAAAGAGGATGCTTACAGAAGTGGGGATAAAATCTTGTATAGCCAGGCGAGGAACAGACTGACAAAGGAGATCAGAGTGGCTAAAAATAACTAAGAAGTTGGAAAGAGAATTTGGAAAAAGAAGTTTAAGCAAGCGATCCGGTGTCAGTATGGACTGGTCTGAGGAACATCACCAAGTACAAGACACCTCCCCCACAGTCTGTGGAGAATCAACAACTGGCTCATGATCTCAATGTGTTTTACTGCCAATTTGAAAAGGCCAGACTGACACCCAGCACCCGCTCTGATCTGCACTTCACACATTCACCTACTCCCTGCAACCCCCATCCCTCCTTCCCCCACCACTCAACCTGTACTTAAGGTCTGTGTAGAGAATGTGAACCGGGTCTTCAGAAAATAGAAATCTAGGAAAGCTTCAGGACCAGACGGTATTTCACCTGCCTGTCTAAAAGTCTAAAAAGGGGCCAGTTGGTGCTTCAAATGCTCCACCATCATTCCTGTCCCCGAAAAGCCCAAAATCACTGGCATTTATGACTACAGACATGTCGCTCTCACGTCTGTGGTCATGAAGTCACTTGAGAGACTGGTCCTGGCCTACCTGAAGGACAACACTAGACCCTAGCTGGATCCTCTTCAGTTTGCCCATAGAGCAAACAGGTCTGTGGATGATGCTGTTAATATGGGACATCATCATCCACACGCAAGGATCTTATTTGTGGACTTCAGCTAACGTTACATGGCGTTTCCTTTAGATTGGCAGGTTTGAGTGCAGGAAAATAGTTTATTCTGCATTCAGCATATTTATTTTGTGATGAGCGATGGACCTTGTTGGGAAACCAAATACTAAATCGCCGATCTGGAATCATTTACATTTATGTCACCCATCTGCATTTGTACAAGTGCCTTCCAGGCACGTGCAGAGGGGGGGGTGGAGGGTGCTTGAGCACCTGCCCCTTTGTCCCATGAAGCCCAAAGTGCCCTTTTATCAAGGCAATTTTTATTTTTTTATTAAACACCCTTCTGTGAAGGCCTGCCCAATCTAACTATTAGTAAAATTAATGATTAATAATTTAGCGTAAATAAAAATCACCCACATGATAACTTTTCACCTGAAGACCTCATCCGAACGATCCGTCACGCTCAGGCACCACTTCAATATCGTCCGCGCCACGGTTGCAGCTTAAGTAAGTGGGGTTCTCAGCGGAGTGGTATGCTTGTTTACTTATCATTATTATTATTTTACAAGAACAACGTGACGAGAACATGCATTGCACAGCTTTTGTTTAAATCGCTGTGTTTAGCCTGCAGCAAACGCCACTTCTAATGTTATACACAGCAGCAGCACCATAAACAAAGGTGCATGTGTTCACTTCGTTCGTGCTATTTGAGGGAGAAAAGTTTCATGGGGTGGAAGGGTCTGGTCTTTTTAATGTCATTTGACTAAAATCTATTCATACTTTTACTTTTATTGTTACAGTATTTATTTAAAAATGTAGAGTGCCTTAAAGTAATTACCTCAACACTGGTAAAACAAGGCTATACTGATTTTCTCATTCTCCGAATTTTATTTATCAATCCTGTTTTGAATTATTATTATCATTCAAAAATGAATACATTTAGAACAGGATTAGAATACAATTATATTTTTAATATGACAATTTTTTTTCTACAAAAGCAACAGTGGTGTTTACAATAGCAAAAACACCTTAGCCTGTAAAGTCAATAACATCTCTCTGGAAATAAATAAAAAAATGTCAGTATAAAACAAATAATATACCTGACCTGACATCACAGTGCAGAGTGAAGAAGATATGGCCCTTATAGATTTCAGAAAAATGTATGAAATGTCCCTGTGTGTTTGTGTGTGTGTGTGTGTGTGTGTTCTGCAGTGCCTCGCAAAGAGAGAATAATAAAACAAAAAAAGGAGCTGCTTGAGGCAGGTGCAAAGAAAATATTATTTAACTTTTAAACTTAAAATGGTCTTGTATGGTACTGTATCAATACAGAAGCATCCGCATCAATACGCGTATCAGCAAGGAATGCGTCACTA
Source organism: Oxygymnocypris stewartii (assembly GCA_003573665.1). Taxonomy (NCBI): domain Eukaryota; kingdom Metazoa; phylum Chordata; class Actinopteri; order Cypriniformes; family Cyprinidae; genus Oxygymnocypris; species Oxygymnocypris stewartii. The sequence continues at coordinate 70,304 of QVTF01021682.1, read as the reverse complement.
TACATTGCTGTTATGATATTTTGTGCACAGCCCTATTTAAAGCCTTGTTTCATGTGCCCCTTTTATATTTTGAGCACCTGCCCCTCCAAAGGTCTCTGCACGGCCCTGGTGCCTTCAAATTCACGTGATCGCAAATGCCCGGCTGGTCAAGTGTGTTTATTGGTGAGGCTTTCTCCAAACTGGCTAAATATGAACGAGACCGTGGTAAATGGAAGATGTTAACAAGAAATGTGGCAACATGAACCATGATTCCTATTCCACAGAGAACGCGTGCAGCAGACGAGGAGTTAACGCGCCCACTTGATCGGTGGTGGAAAAGTAACTGTGTCTAAACCGGATGGCGCGTCGCAACAAAACAGGTTGAGTCTGTCTACAGGACATTTGAACTTTGTGTCAGTACGTCATAAATAGGACGAGGCGGTTTACTGTGAGGGATTTCTTTTGTGTTGTATGGCTCATCGGGTGTAGACAGCATCACTGATTGTAATAGGTTCTCGCCGCGTGAGGTAGACAGGATCACAGGGTATATTTAACATTCTTATTTAAGGCTACTGTCCTATTTAACTGTATTATTTATTTGAGATTTATTTTAGTGTTTTGCAGGCTGTGTTCACTGACGTAAGTGCTAAAATAAACACGCACGTTTGCTTTAGATGATTGGGCCTCATTTATTTATTTTTGCGTTTCAGAATTATATAGGCTGTGTGTATAATATATCTATATCTATATCACAACACCACTCCACCGGCTGTAGTTGGTCAATTACCACCGCGGAGGTAAAAATCTGCCACCGTCACAGCCCTATGCCTGACCTTCTCTCAGACAAACTGACACAGCTCTCCATGCCCACCTCCATCTGTGGATCACCAGCTTCATGACAGACAGGCAGCAGCTAGTGAGGCTGGGCAAACTCACATCCAGAACTCTCACCATCAGCACAGGCAACCCCCCAGGGCTGCGTTCTCTCTAGAGATCGACCGATATATCCCAATATTTTTTTTTTTATTTGTCACATACACATTTATACAGAGTATAAACAGCAGTGAAATGTGTTCTCTGCATTTGACCCATCCAAGTGCACACACACACACACCTGGAGCTGTGGGTACTGTTCACTCAGGAGAATCTCCAGCACGGCCACCGCATGTAACTTTTAACAAGATTCACTTCTTTGAAACACGCTAAATTATATTAACATTTACTATAGAACCATTATTTCGCCAATAAACATCTCTATCGAAATTAATTATTTATTATCTCTGCAAGCGATCGCAGTTTGAGTATAGTTCTGTGTAAATGCATAGGTAAACCATGCTGTCAGCAGTTTTCATAATTTAGAATGACAAACAACATTTTAATAATTCTGATAAAACGTGCCAGCTAAGAAATGCAATAAAATACGATGTTTTGTTTGTTATAGCTTATTTCAATATTCCAGAGAATATTATTCAGTGAATTAACACTATCCAGAGAATTATTCTCCACTCTTTAGTCTATTACACAGCTTATAAACCTTCTGTCTAACTAAGTTTGCGGACGACACTACAGTCATCTGCCTCATCAAGGATGGAGACGAGTCTGCTTACAGACAGGCAGTGGAGCAGCTGGCTGTCAAGTGCAGTCTTAACAACCTGGAGCTAAACTGTGGAGATGACAGTGGACTTCAGGAGGAACCCCCCTGCTTTCCCCCCACTCACCATCATGGACAGCACTGTGGCTGCAGTGGAGTCATTCAGATTACCGGGCAGTACCATCTCTCAGGACCTGAAGTGGAACAATCACATTGACTCTATTGCGAAAAAGGCCCAGCAGAGGCTGTATTTCTTCCGCCAGCTAAGGAAGGTTTTGATCGTTGCTGTCATTTTTCTTTTATTACTATTGTTATTCAGAATTATTGTCTATTCTCTTGTCTATTCGTTTTTTTTTTGTATTACCTTAATTATATGTTGTCTGCACTGTGTTTGTACTTTCTGTACTGGAAGCTCCTAACACCGAGACAAATTCCTTGTGTGTACAAACACACTTGGCAATAAAGCTCTTTCTGATTCTGATATATATAGATTAATTGTATAATAATTGTAATTACATAATATGCTTTTCTAAATCTGAAGTGACCTTTATTTAAGTTAGAATGTATAACTTAGTATTTTAACTAATTGCAAAAGCTGAATAACCAATCAAAGTCTACGGATTAGTCAGTGAAATAATTGGTGATTAGGTGATGAATCATTCTAATAATCATTAGATTAATTGATTATCAAAATAATTGTTAGTTGCAGCCCTAGTGTGACTAGGCGCTTAAAGAGATAATTCACCAACAATTATGAAACCGTCTTTTTTACATGAAACTCAAAAGGATGCATTGTGAGGGAAGCTAGTGAGTTTTTGATTTGTATTGTTTGGAAAAGAGTAGCATGAACGTTCTTCAGAATTTCTCCATTATTTTTGCATAACAGAAAGTAGATCAAACAGGTTTGGAAAGACATGGGGACGAGTAAATTGCAAACAAAGCTTACCAATGAGCTGCAAATGGACGGCAAAGGTCTACATGAAAATGTTTCAAATCCTTGAATCGGATGGCGGCTTCAATGTAGACAAAGAGAATCCAGAGAGAGACAGTCGGCAGACACACACCTCGCTCTGAAAATACAATGAGAGGGAAAACTATGTATATTCAACAATTATATCTAGCCTGTTGTAATAGTTATGTCATTCTAACAGCATATCTGGGAAAGCATAATTCTTCGAACTATAATGACTTCTAGCCCATTAGTAACCTACACTCTAAAAATGCTGGGTTAAATATGGATGAATCCAGCAATTGGGTTGTTTAGACCCAGCATTTGGGTTACTGCGCAGAAGATTGGATTACACATTTAACCCAACTGTTGGTTGAAAACAAAACAGCATGTGTTCTGTCAAATATTTACCCAGCACTGGGTTGTATTTAACCCAGCATTGTTTTAAGTGTAGACATCTAAGAGGTTGCATAATAGGCCACAGGCTGTTTGGGAGATCCAGGGTTGCTGCAGGATTTTTAAGCTCAAATTTAAGACATTTTTGAAGACCTGTAAAATTAATACCTTATGAGCAGGGTAGGGCAATGTCTATGGTAAACTATTAAACTGTAGAAAGCATGGTTTACAGTTCAGATACAAGTTTTTATAAAAAAACGGTTTCTTAAAATGATAAACTTCACATTTCAGCCTTTAAAGAATTTAAGAAAATGGCTGAGTCAAAAGTATTAATTAAAAAAATTATCCATAATGTATTATATTAATTAAATAACATAAACACATTTTACTGTTTAGATTTTTATAATAAATTATCTTCTTATTGATAAACCAGTTCACATTTACAGCTCTGCGTGTTTGCAGGGTTAAAACATGGGTCGATTTTCGCATTGGTCTGAACAAAAACAACATAATTCCTTAAAAAAATAAAATAATAATAAGTTATTTAGCAGATGCTTTTATCCAAAGTGACTTACAAATGACGACAATGAAAGCATTCAAAATCAACAAAAGAGCAATGATATGCAAGTGCTTTAACAAGTCTCAATTAGACTTGTTATAGAACTCAATTAAATGCAGTACATGTAGCAAGGCTGTTTTTTTATAATACAAGATAAAAAGAATAGAGAATAGAGCAAGCTAGTGTTAGAGGCCTTTTTTTTTACTTTTGTTAAAGGGGTCATATGATGCAATTCCTTGTTTTCCTATTCTTTAGCTTGTTATGTAGCTATTTGTGCATGTATAAAATTAGCAGATTTACAAAGCTCAAAGTCTCCCACAAAATGATTTACTCTATCTAAAAGAGAAGCCTGATCCAGACCGGGCTAAAGCGCCTCATTAAAACACACCCCCACATGTCTACGTCACGGTGTGGATATATTTGCATAATGCTGCCAAAATGCTCACTTAAAGAAAGAAGTTGTGGTTTCAGTAACTGCAGTAGTGTTGATGCAGCCGTGTCAGGGAGATGCTGTGTGTTTTATGTGAAAGCAAAAGCACTTTATTTGGCCTTCTGAAAGTAGATGCATTTAGGAATCATTAAGATTACTTACAACAGAACAGCAACTCATTTTATGGACGATGTGAACCTAGGAAAGGACAAGGCTGGCTATACATAGGCTAATTCTAAAAAAAAAAATTGTCAATTCCGACTTTGCTATGACAATCTGGCGCTTCTGAATCAGCGACTGCAAGTATGTTTTGTTATTAGTTTAAGTATTTGCTATCGACTGTTCAAATGCAGAATTATGCGCAGAGTAAAGTATCACATTGTGTGTGTGTGTGTGTGTGTGTGTGTGTGTGAGAGAGAGAGAGCGAGAGAGACAGTGTCACATCACAGTGGAGTCTGCTGTCTTAATTCAGTCGTAATTCAATTAGAGATATCTTCAAATGAGTTTTGACTAGTCGTAATCCAAATTGAAGATATCTTTAAATATGATTTGACTAGTCAAAATACAATTAGAGATATCTCTAATTGCATTTTTTAAAAGATATCTCTAATGCATTTGTAGATATCTGCAATTCATTTGTAGATATCTCTAACTCATTTGAAGATATCTCTAATTGAATTACGACTAGTCGAATTGTAATTGGAGATATCTCTAATTAGAATTACGACTAGGCGAATCGTATTTGAAGATATCTGCAAATATTTTTCAATGGAAGTCAATGGAAGATTATGACTAGTCGTAATTGTTTTGTAGATATCTGGAATGTGTATTATGACTAGTCATAAACACATTGTAGATATCTTGATTCCAATTACGACTAGTCATAATTGTAATATAGATATCTGGAATTACAATTGTGACTATCCGAAATTATATTTATGGATAGTCAAAAAAACGTTTTAGATGTTAAAAGGGCTTGGCATACATTATTGACTGTCTTTATTTTTACTTTGAAAGCTGAAGCTCACGATTATGGAAAGGGGTGTTACATTTCCAACATGTGCTTGTGGTGTTTGGCCAATCACAATGCACTGGGTTAGCTGGCCAATCAGAGCAGACTGTGCTTGTCGGAAGGAGGGGCTTTGTAGAAAACTACGTGCTTGAGAGAATCGGGGCATTGAGGACCTGCAATACTGTACAGTATTTGAAGAATTATGTCTTGTTTGCACGTTAAAGCATGTCAACATATTCTGTTACACCAAATACACAAACTAATTATAAAAAAACATCATATGACCCCTTTAAATGTATAATAAAAAGAAAACAGATAGAATACAAAAAGATGAGAAAAGCTAGTGTTAGTTTTTTTTTTTTAAGTAAACAAGCAGTAAATTAATAAATGTCTAAAAGGAGGATTTTTTTAAATAATATAATTATAATAGAAAGTGCTAGAGTTAGAGGATCAAACAAAGATGAAAGAGACTTTCTTGTAGATGGCTAAGCTATTCAGAGTGAGTTGGGCAGATCATTCCACCAGGAGGGAACAGTTCATTTAAAAGTCTGTGACAGTGATTTTGAGCCTCTTTGGGATGAACAATAAAGCAATGTTCACTTGCAACACACAAGTTTCTAGAGGCACATTAAGTCTGAAGTAATTAATTTAGGTAAAGGGGTGCAGAGCCAGTAGTGGTTTTGTAGACAAACATTAATGACTTGAATGTTATGCAAGCAGCTTGGTAGCCAGTGCAAATTGATAAACAGAGGCGTGACATTCTTCATTCTTTCTGGCTCATTAAGAATGTTATCTTGCTGCCACAGTCTGGATTAATTGTAAAAGTTTGATAGAACTGGCTGGAAGACCGGACATAATATTTACATAAAAAAAAACTAAAAACTAAAGGGGGACCCGTTTTCTCTTTTTATCAAAAGAAAAATGACACTAATTATTTTTGTCAAACCCAGACTCATTGGCCTTGGCTAATTTCCTGTAAAGAACATATATCAGAACAACTTTTCAATAACCACTCACTGTACTCTCTCTCTAGGCTGCAAACAAACCCCTAGTTTGCTGAAAGCACCCTCTCTTGTTGAGACACGCTGCAAGTAGTGTGACAGAAGGAGCAATCAGTCACAGCTCAAGGCGTATTGAAGCAGTTTTCAAGGAACAATCACTCAGTGTCCACAATCATGTTTCTCCTCTATCCTGAGGTTTCACTGAATCGACCCAAGGAAAGGAAATATAATGACAGGAGCACTTGACGATCCATCAAAGATCGCTGCTGTTCACTCAGAGTTCAAATACAAGAGCAGGGTACATCTCTACATGGAAGCATACACAGTATATTCTGCAAGTATGCATCAAATTGATCAAAAGTAACATTAAAGACACTTATAATGTAAATATTTCTACTTCAAATGCCGTTTTCAATTTTCTATTCAAAGAATGTCTGAAAAAATATTGGGAGAGCTGATTTGAACATTGATTATAAGAATAAATGTTTCTTGAGCAGCAAATCAGTATATTATAATGAAAATTCAGCTTTGATAACACAGGAATAAATTACATTTTAAATATGTATTCAAAAAGAAAACAGTTATTTTAAATTGCAATATCTCATAAAATCCATGTCTTACTGTATATTTGATAAAGTTGAGACTTTTCAAAAACTTAAAAAAACACTTTTGAATAAACTATAAATACATAAAACTATGATGTCAATAAATGCTTTGGGGGAAAATAAATACCACTTGCTCATATTTTTCTTTTATGCAATCATCAAACACATTCAAGATAAAGGAATATCCAGAGCGATCTAAATAGTATCGTTTGCATGAGAAAAGCCCTTTCAACATGAACCCTCTCTAGTAACTGCTATAAAAGTGAACAGTTGCGTAATATTTAGCAGAATGCTCCTGAATAATCAGCGACAATGGTTTTGCATGCTAGCAAAACTTCTGACAGAGCACTTCATGGACAGAAATGTTGAGAGAAATTGAAACCAAAAATGAAAACAGTCAATCGGGTTTCCGGAAGCACAAGTGCATACACAGGTCTGAAGTTTCCATTGGTCAATGGAAGCCGAAAGCAGATTGTGAAACTTTTGGTTACATGATAGAGCATTGCTTTCACAAAATCACTTCTCCCAATGCATTCTCTGAATTTAATCAACTCTATAGTGTGTAAGCAGCCTTTCTCCTAAAATGATACTCATGGAAAGTCAAATGGGGCTTGGGCGATGTTGACCTACCTGTATGCCACACATACTGTACCCAGACATACGTGCTGGCAGCGAAGAAGAGCCATTGCTTAGGGATGAACAGGAGGCAGATGATGTCTGATGTGAATGTGACACACACAAAGAACACCGAGAACGCCTGTGGAATCAGATGAGAAGTGTAGAGATGATCGATTTAGCCTGTGTTGAACATGTCACTCAGAGACATTTATAAAGCTGATTGATAAAGAATCAGAGAGCGAGCCATTAGTTGCTCAATTACAAAACACAGAGAGATCAAACACTCACCAGGCCCTGATATCTAAAGGAATCGTAAACGCTCCTGATGAAAAGCCAGAAAGGCCACAGGTACTCGAACCTGAATTCCAGCACAAAATCAGCCAGCAGAACCAGCGCCCAAACGACCAGGAACTTCAGATACAGGAAGGTACTGCCAGATCAAGAGAAATCAGAAGAATCATAACAAATATTATGGAAAACTTATGCAAACCCTTTTTCTAAATTCATTTAGAAATTAATAATAAAAAAATAAAAAATCCAGTTGTCCATAGTGCATGCATTTAAGCACTTTTAAAATAACATATAGATGATTTCTATTAATATGTCAGGCATGAGTTTCATATAAATACAATATATTTTTGATAAATTATTTAAAGTTCATAACGTTACACATATTTGTGTGCAAAAGTCTCCAAAAAGACAACATTTTATAAAGTAGTCTGCTTCTGTGAGCATCCATAACCATATCATTATAATAATTTAAACCCCCAAAATTATGGAATGCACTTTCTTTCAACATCAGAAATGCACCAACCCAGAATCACTTTAAAAAATTGATTAAGCCGCATTTATTTAAAGTTGTTTTGAATTATTGTATTGTTCTTTTTGTGTTTTAGTTTTACTGTAACACTTTGAGTTTTAGAAAAGAGCATAACAAAAAAAAATGCACTGCACTATTATTATTATTAAGACTAACCTCGTTACTATAACCCAAAACATGTGGAAAACAGTGTATATGGCAGAAACGTTACAATATGACATCAACATAAGACCTCTCAATACCCCACTATAAGATTCAGCTGAAGCTTGTAGTTACTTTCTTGGTGGACCAACAGCAATCCAGCTATCAGTTGGTCAAGCTGTTTTTGTATTGAAGCTTATTGAGGAGCCAAATGACCAGCTAAGCACCAACTAACTACCTTGTTCCAAAACACATTTACACAAGCTGGAGCGTATGATGATGGCTATAAAAGACAACTGCATTAGAACATACATGACATGGTCAGTACTATACGTAATACTTATTATTTAATATTCTGCACTATTGAAGCCTATGGATGATACACAAAAGCCAGCATCCTCACATATGCCACACACTAAGAGTGAATGGTCAAACTGAACTGTCATCTGTAACGTTACATCTGACTGTGACAGCTCTTAAACGGCCGAGCTCAGTTCAGAGACGCCATTACGGTGCGGTCGGTGCTCGGGAGCTTCTCCGTCCGTACCTGCTGTGAATACCCTCGGTGATTCGGTTCCGTTTCAACGGGCGACGGAGTTTGCTGCAGTCCGCATTGCGCCGCTTCATTCTCCACCCTTTATATTCCTGTAACTTTGAACACTCGATGGGGAAGCTACCTGACCGTCCTAATACTGATGCGCATCGCTACGCGAATGCGGGACAGTCAGTGTTTTCCTTCCACTAGACACAAAGAAATAAATAAAAACAGTCTGAGTGAGGCCCTCCCATTTTTATTCCTGACGCCTTGTGACGTAACGACGCCGTACGCTCTGCGCTACGTTCCTATGGCAAGATGGCGGTGTCCCATGCAGACAACACTTCTTTCTGATTTTCATGTTTATTTTGTGAAGGTAAGTGTTCACATTGACTTAACTTGCGGATGTGATGGTTTGTAATATGATACTGAAGTGAAACTGGTGGCATATTTAGCAAACGGGGGGGTTTTGAATAGAACATTTCGGATCACTCCAACACATGCCTTCAGCCATGCTTGAGCTGGAAGAGAAGAAACAAAAACGTGTTAGACATGTCGCGAGAATTAATTATTATTTTAATAACAATTGTGTAAGTATAAGTTGTGCGGAGGTTGTGTCTATGTTGATTAGGAAGGTTTTCTTATGTTATTAGTGTTGATCTGATCATGTCAACATTTTATTTGCGTTGCATAATGTTGCACACAGTACTCAGTTTTAATAAAATATTACATACACAAACTTTTGTACCTAGCCTTGTGATTGCATTATTGTGATGTGAAATCATGTATATGATTATTTTGCGTTCATGTAAATACTTGTTCAGCTTTATTTTTTATGACATTCCACGTGTCTTTAAATGTACATAAAGTGTTTTGAACTCTTAAATAAATGTTCTTGTCAAAAAGTTTAAGATGTATACAAACATAACTAAAATTATGAAGAAATGTGATTACTGTGCAGTATGTATTTAATATGTATCACATTGTCACAATTTGCACATACTGTGTGCATACAATGTCTATAAATATATTACAATAATATGAAAATATATTTCCATGTCCACATTCTCACAACAAATGTGGCCAAAAGTCAGAAAGTACAAAAAAACTAAGTGTGTACACCTGAAAACAAATTTGTACTTAATAATAATTTAGAATGATAAAAATACAATTATATTTGAAACCTGTGCTTGGATACTGAAAATTAGTTTTTAAATGTAACTTTAAAAATAAATAAATGAATAAAGAACACATTCAATGACATTTGTTTACAATTACTTTATTTAGTTTCTAGTTCAGAATAGTTTAGTCCAGATATACTATCATTCAAAACGTTTTGTAAGATTTGTATTTATTTTGAAAGAAATTAAAGATGTCACTTTTGATCAGTTTTATTTTATTCAGCAAATATACATTAAATTGATCAAAAGTGACAGTAAATATATGTATAAAGTTGCAAAATATTTTGTATTCCAGATAAATGATTTTTTATCTTAAATATAACATTTTCAAAATTGTATTCTAATTTAATGTTAAAATGTTTGCACATATTTGTACATGTAGTATTGCTGTGACATATTCTGTGCAATTAACAGCCCAGTGCTGAAATTGAAAATGTTAAGAAGCATGGCTTAAAGAGGATGATGTTAAAACATAAAAATAAATACATTTAAAAAATCACCTTTCACTAGCGTGCTTACACTACTTGTTGCTTTTCTAATTTCAGTTTTTAGAAAGTACATAAAGATGCCTGCAGTACTGATCCTCAGCAATGAGGTGGTTAAGATGAGGGCAGAGGTCAAAAGGGTGAAGGTGCTTCTCATCCGAAAAGTCATCCGTCAGATCTCAGTCCTGGAGAAGAAGAAAGGAAGTGAGGCAGACTTGGAGAAGTTCCGCAGACGAGCGGCCAGACTTCGGGAGGAGATCCATGAGCTGAAAACTATCGCGCCTGACAGTGTCACCAAGGCAGCCCTACAGAACGACATCAGCTTTGAAATAGTGTGCCGGAATAAAGAGGCCAGCCTATCCGAACGAGCCATCGCCCGCATCGCCACACACCCACAGTTCAGCAAGAAAATCCAGAGCATAAAGGCAGCCATCGAAGCCTTCAAAGAAGAAAGAAAAGATGCATTAGAAGCAGATACAAATGTCACATCGCTATATCAGTCACAAGCAGACAGCGATGATGATGATTTGGGTTCAGGGAAGTCAAGTGATAAAGATGATGATGAGAAACTGGAAAAGGATGAGGGTGATAAAAAGAAAGATAACGACATGCAAGAGGAGATTGATGGTTCCACACAGGAGAGCCAGAAGACGAGTGTAGAGACAATAAAGGAACAGACCAATCAGTGCCAGAAGGAAGATTCGCCAACAGTTGAGGTAAGTGTATTTGAAGGTGGTGTGGTTGTGAAATATTTTAGTTTAGATTCAGTGCAGGTCAAATTATTAGTCAAAACTGTAATTACATTTAACTTCCCTACTAAAACACACTGTATCTAATTATACAATAAAACAATGTTAAATTAATGTTTCACCCAATATTAATACGCCTAATGTTGTTCCAACCCCGTATGTTGTTATTTTGTTAGTGCAACACAAAATAGAAATCTTTGAAGAATATTTATGCAATATTTTCTCATCTCTTGAAGTCATATGATAGATTTGTGTGGAGAAGAGGCTGATAGTCAATACACGCTTTCAAATCATATATTCCTCCATTACACGTTGTGTCAGGTTAGATGTGTATCTCAGGACCAAACGTCATTGGTGAAAACCATGCCAATAATTTTACTATAATCTGGTAACACTGTTGATAGATGAGTGCCGTTATCAAACTTATTAATTGCCATGGACAATTTCCATATCCACATTCCCACACAAAATGAGGCCAAAGTAAAGAAATAACCAGAACATTCAAAACCTGAATTTGCAAACCTGAAAATCAGCGTTTGCTTACATGCTAAAAAGACTAAACAAAACAAACAAAAAACAGGATATTTGAAAAATGGGTTCTGATGTTAAAAACAAGATTTAAACTTTTTTATTATTATTATAGTATTATTAAATACCTAACAGCACAGCTGTTTAACACTGATAATAGTAAGAAACATTTATTGAGCAGCAAATCAGCATACTACACAGATTTTTTAAGACACTGAAGGCTGGAATAATGATGCTTCTTTACCATCACAGGAATAAATTATATTTTAAAATATATTCATATAAAAAGCTCTTATTTTAAATTGTAGTAATATTTCAGAGTATTCCTATTTTTATTTTATTTTTTACATAAATAGGGTTTTCATCAAATAAATGCAGCCTTTGTGTACAAAGGGACAAACTGAATGGTAGTGTATATGATCATTCTCATTCAAAGAAAACACTGGATTTAAGCATTTTATCAACATGCCACTGCACCGTCAGAGCCTTGGATTAAATGGATAGTTCACCCAAAAATGAAAATTCTGTCATTAATTACTCGCCCTCGTGTTGTTCCAAACCCGTAAAACCTTTGTTTATCTTCGGAACACAAATTAAGATATTTTTGATGAAATCTGAGAGCTTTCTGACCCTGAATAGTAATGTATCTGAAATGTGGAAAAGAAACATTCAGTAAGGATATCGGTAAAATGGTCCATGTGACATCAGTGGTTCAATTGGAATTCTATTGTAATAGTAACAACGATTCTGAGAGTACCACCACAATGCATGCGTACTCTCATGAGTGGCGACAGACGGCGATGCTGAAGAGAAGAATTGTTGAACAAAGTCATTATTTTTGTTTTCTTTGCGCACAAAAAGTATTCTCATTGCTTCATAATATTACGGTTGAACCACTGATGTCACATGGACTATTTTAACGATGTCTTGACTCTTTACTACGTTTCTGGGCCTGAGAACATTTGAGTTGCGTTGCTGTCTATGCAGGGTCAGAATTGGAAAGCTCTCGGATTTCTTCAAAAATATCTTAATTTGTGTTATGAAGCTGAACAAAGGTTTTACGGGTTTGGAATAACAGGAGGGTGAGTAATTAATGACATAATTTTCATTTTTTTGGTGAACTATCCCTTTAGGGTTAAACAATTAGGATGCAGATACAATTGTATGCACAGTGTAAATGAGAACCTTCACAATAAAAAATTTTGCAGCTGCTGTTGATAAAAAACAATTGCAGGACAGATTATTTTTGCTCTATTAAAATTAAACAGAACTGTGACCCTAAAACTGGGGTATATACTACAGAAATTGAATTTTGTGTTTAACTGGAAAACAACAGAATACAGGTTTGGAATGATGATAAGTAAATAAAGAACGAACTTTCCCTTATAGATTAATTATTCCGTTGAAACTAATGTTTTTATTCACTCTTTCTGTAAACCGTATTATACAGAAGAACTCTTTACTTAAAGCCTATTCTGAAATGAATGCCTCTTACAGGAATCAACTGAAACAGTGGACATCCCAGAGGAGGTGATCAGGATGAGGAAGGAAGTGAAGAGGACGAGGGTGCTGATCATCAGTAAAATGGCAGAGCAAGTGGCTTCTCTAAAGAAGAAACAGAAGAAGGGTCAGGAGTCTGAGGTGAAGGAAAGCCAAGAAAAAGCAGTGGAAATCATGAAGGAAATCAAGGCTTTAAGAAGCCTTAAACTGGATCAGGTGACCAAGACTGCACTTCAAGAGAATATTGACCTTGAGAAGGTTTTGCAGGACCCTCGGGCAAGCCCAGTGGACAGAGCCATTGCACATATCGCCACACATTCCCGCATCATCAACAAGCTCCAGAAGCTCAAAGAAGAAAGAGCTAAGGCTGCTGAAGCTAAGCAGAAGAAGACTGGCAAACTTGCTACAGTGCAGTCCAAGAATGAAGATGAGGAACCTGAAGAGGATGAAGAATCTGAAGAGGAACCTGAACAATATGAGGAACTGGAAGAGGAACCTGAACGATATGAGGAACTGGAAGAGGAACCTGAGGAAGACAAGGAACAAGAGGATGACCATAACAGTCATCACAGCAAAGAGGAGGCTGATGTGGTAAATGAAAAATTAAACAGGCCTACCACTGAGATCCATACAGCTAGTGTTGCAGAGCCAACAGAATGTACAGACTCTGATCTTGTAAAGTTGCCACCTTCCAAGATCATCACAACATCTCCAGAAAAATCCAAAAGGGTTGAAGTTAAATCGCAGAAAGCAGAGGCCATGGCTCCTAATGTCAAAAGTTATCCTGAAAAGTCTTCAACTGTAAGTAAGAAGAACATTGATAAAGCAAGCAAAGAAAAGGAGACCACCTTAAAGTCACAAAAGAAAAATGACCTGTCTGAAACCAAGAGGGTTGAGGCAGAAAAGGACAATAAAGAGAGTGATTTATCAGATGAGGAGGAAGAGAAGGAATATTTTGATGACAGCACAGAGGAACGTTTCCATAAGCAGTCGTCTCAGTCTGAAGAGAGTGATGATGATGACTTCTTTCTGGGCAAAGTTAGCAAATTCAAGAAAAGGAAAAGTAACCAAAGTAAAGTCGAGGAGAAAAAGAGCGAGCTTCAACAAACTGAAAAGGAGGCCACCGGCAAACCACATGAGACGAACCTTGGTAAATTACAGTCTGTGTTTTGCCCAGTGTTGTCCAAATCTAGCATGTCCTCTCAGAAAGCAAAGTTTGGCTCTTGCAGTTACGGCCCAAATCCTTCTCGATTCCAGATCCAGAGGAAAGGTTCTGAGGGTAGGATGAAAGCATCTCAATATAAAGGCCAAGACCATGGCGCTGACAGGAGGATGGGTTCATTCAAACCCAACAGAGAGCCTTTTAAAGTTGCTGGACAAAAGCAAGCGGGACTTTCAGGGGCAGGGGGGGGAAGGCCAGGGTTTAAGCAGAAGCGGAATCCCAGAGGTCCACCTGGCAGGATGTCAGACCCACCCCAGCAGTCCCTTCATCCCTCATGGGAGGCTAGCAGGAAGAGAAAGGAACAGATGGCACAGATCACAGTATTCCAAGGGAAGAAGATCAGATTTGATGATGATGATTAAGAAGAAACTGCTAAAATTAATTCAATACATTTATATTTTAAAACATAACAATTCTTCCTGGTAAACTATTTACTATGAATTTGTATTAAAACACAGATATTAAACAGTTGTTCTTTGTTTCAATGTTCAAAGTCAGTGTGAATTTCCTGTTATGTCTTATACATATGTTATAGATTAAACTGTGTAAAAGTTTTTAAGTTTAAGTTTTTAATTTATTATTTTTATATAGCTTTTTTTCCATGCAATTCCAGTTTTTCAATTGCACAACAAAAGACTTCCAAGTACTCAATTTGATTGTAAAAGTTGCAACACATTATTTCTTTAGGGTAGTTTTAAGGTTTCTAAAAATACATAAAGATTATATAGCCATATTATTATGCTGGAGGTAGTGGAAAGAAGATTGGAAAAAAGCCTTGTCAGTGTCATTTTAGCCCATCATTTACACAATATTTAATTCCGGTTTAAATTAGGTTTTTATATATATATATATATATTTAAATTTAACCTATAATTACATTTGAAAGTTTAATATTTTTTTTGTTGCTTTTAAATATCAAAGTATTATGCTTATTTCAGTTTTAGTAATTTGAGTACAATAAATGCTGCTTTTGCCAAGTAACTGAATTGAATTTCAGTTAAGGTTTTTTTTTTACAATTAAAAAATCGGCTAGTTGTTTCTTTTGGTTGTGGGTATCAAAAACTAATATACATATATATTATATTTTATTAGCTTTGGTTGTGTTAATGTTTTGTTCAGATGAAAACATGACCCCCGCAGTTTATTAAAATAGCCTATATCAGTGGTTTTCAAACTTGTTCCTGGGGACCCATATCAGCTCATTAGAAAAGAGCTCCATGAACTCAAATGAGTGTCAGATAAAGGAGACATTCAAAATGTGCAGAGCAGTGGGTCCCGAGGAACAGGATGAAAAGCACTGGCCTATTACACCAAGAATGTGTTGGATATTTATCGCCCCCTAGAGGACAAACTGGTGCATTTAAAAAACAATCCGCCATCGTGCGTTTTCATTGGCTCCACTATACCTCTACGTCAGCACTAGAGGGCGGAAAACCGAACGGTGCTGGCGAATGATATCACATATGCAAATCCATTTCAAATATTTCCCGGGAAATCTGAGTTTCGCGGGAGGACCTTTCGCGCGTAAACCTCATCCCCTACTTCATTGTCCGCTTCCTGGAGCCATTTTTCGCTCTAGCGAGAGGGAGTTTGCATCGCATTTTAATCGCTTACATCGGGTGTTTTAGGCTTTAGCAATTTTACTCATATTACAGCAATGCATTCCTAACACTGTAAGCTTTCATCATTTATGATTATTTTATATCCACTCGCTCGGATTTGAGAGAAAACGAGCCTCAAAGCACAAGTGGGACAAAGGGAACCTGAGCCTCTGAGGATCATGAGAAAGGGGGGTTCCTCGGTCCCAGGACAAGTCATGTTAACAAGGGTTGTTAGAGGTGAACAACACGGTGTTTTTAGTGCGGTTTCTGATCGACGGTGTGTAGCTTATTCCAATGCAGTCCGTATACAAATAAACACACCGCCGTCCACTAATGTCTGTGTGACCGAAGCTGTTGCTGACAGTTTGTACACAACTCCTCTACAAGGAGCGACACATGGGACAGGACTGCGACCCACACTAGGACGACCACCGGTAAGTGTCTGCTTTAGTTATGTGGTCGTGTTGCATATTCAATCCTGTAGCGTTACATATTAAGTCGTTAGGCTAAATCCACTTAGCCTACGTTACCTTTACTGTCATCGTGGCTTCTGCTGGAGCTGCTTTATGTGCATTCATTATCTGGAGTAACTTAATTGTGCAAAACGAATCAGCACGTTTTAGATACGTAACTAATTAAGACCTTTATTGAATGTCCCCCCAAAAATGCGTAATGACGCATGATGACAGTTTAGTTAAGTTACCACAAACGGACAAGCATATTTCCGCAATGTTGTCCCTGCTGTTTTTACGATTTAACTTTAACTGTTAGACAATACGACTGTAACCGTATGAGACAAGATGCTTTAATGCATTGCTGATTTTAAACACAAAAAAACAACAGTGTAACGTTAGTATTTGTAACTGTGTTGGTTGTCCAGTTGCACGCCTTTTAAAGTTTTCTTCGAGAGCTCGAGGGTTGCTGCAGTCGATCGCTTTATGTTGGTCTGATATCGATAATATCAAATGTAATAGCGATTAAATATGGTCTAATATAAGTCTTAGAGTCTGCTTAGCTCGCAAAAACCGAATTAGTGGAGTCTAGGCCCTGGTTTGTTGTCTTAGGATGGGGGATGGAGTCATTTCTGAGCTCGCAGACTCTTTGCTAAGCCAAATGCTTTGCTAACTGTTGTTTTGATATTGTTATTTACTGCAAAAACTCCTGATTGGCTTTTGTTTAGGGAGTAATTTGGCATACGCGAGGTCGATGTTTTTCATATTACCCAAACTTAAACAGCTTGTCAGGAGGTCAAACTTTTTTGTTGTATAGGGGTTTGGACATAAAACAATACAGCAATTATAACTTCAGACTTGAAGAATTTAGGTGGTTTCAATTTAAAAATGACAAATGTAAAACTGAAGTGAATTGCAAGTGAAAAGCAAATGGGGATGAATGAAGGAACAACAATAAAACTAATAATAATGTCATACAAGATTAATTCAGATTATATTGTGAATATTAATCATAAAATAATAAGTGTGAGGCTGAATATACAATGAGCATTCTGAAAATTTGCTAATTTCGAGACTGTTTGGAGGTGGTGTTAAAAAAAAAAAGACATTTAGGCTTACAATTTTCTGTGGCTGTCTATCTATGTCTCATTTGTGTAGAGACTAGCAAGTTATAACTTAACATGTAGGTTAAAAATCAGCAAATCTGATTTTAAGATGAAGTTTATAAACGTATTGTTTTTTACCCCAAATACAAAAATATGATTTTTTGTTCTATACATTTACACGCTGCAATACATGTATGCATTTGTGCAAGCACTTTTAAAAGGGCACTTCCTAGGAAACAGTTTGATTTCATATTTAATGTGTTATGATGACAGCAGTGTTCTTGCAACATGCAAAACAAAAAATAGATCTCGACTGCATCTATAATTATCTTCGGGTCAGTGGTACTAAGTTTAAGGCTTTGCTAATGGAGGACAGCCATTTTGCTTCCCCCTGTTCCAAGTATTGTATTATTAGGTAAAACTAATATCTGCTGTCAGATGAATCATGAATGATTTACAAAAGCAATTTTAGGCAATTACAAGGTATTACTCTTGATAAATGTACTTTTTAATGGCCACAGACAATATATTGGCAGATTTTGTGATTTATAACCCAATAACTTCTTTCTACTTTTTCCAAATAATGCAAGTGTTGGGAACAATCCACTCAGACATCTCTATAAATAATGCACGCATTTTGTTCTTAAAATGAGGACATTGACTACAAGTTTGCTTAAAATTGTGTAGAGCTTATACTGTATATGTAATCTAGTAACCCTGAAAGATCACCTTTCATATTTTATTTTCTTGAAACAGGCTAAAAGGAGACTGGAGCTGGACAACACAGACCACCAGTACAGCGAACCAGCTAAAACCCTTCGGAGTCGCAAAGGAGCTCTTAAACTGAAGGTCCCTAAAGGTATACAATTCATTATTTCATTCCATGGTTTTGCTGATGTGATAAGTGTGTAGAGCCACCTAATATTAAAGGGATAATTCACCCAATAATGTAAAACAATTTGTCATTTACTCAACCTCAAGTAGTTACAAACCTGTATGAATGTCTTTGTTCTGCTGAACACAAAGGAAGATATTCTGAAGAATGTGGGAAACAGAGCAGTTCTGGGGCACCATTGACTTTGATAGTGTTTTTGTTTCCTACTATGGAAGTAAATGGTGCCCTGAAACAGCCTGGTTACAAGCTTTCTTCAAAATATCTTCCTTTGTGTTCGGCAGAGCAAAGACATTCATACAGGTTTGGAACTACTTGAGAGTGAGTAAAAGATGACAGAATTTAAATGTTCGGGGAATATCCCCGTTATAACACGTAATTACATCAACCAGCCCTCCTTCATTCTGCTGTAGAGTTATGAATAATTAAACGACCTCTTACATTTCAGCTCCCAAAACCCCACCGGAGAAGACCCGATACGACACATCTTTGGGATTCCTGACTAAAAAGTTCTGTCAACTGCTGGCGCAGTCCTCCGATGGAGTGCTGGATCTCAATAAAGCCGCCATTGTGCTCAATGTCCAGAAGAGACGTTTGTATGACATCACCAACGTGCTGGAAGGGGTGCACCTCATCAAGAAGAAGTCAAAGAACAACATACAATGGCTGTGAGTTACTTAAAAGTGTGGTTTGCATTAAGCAATGCTGATTATTTTGGTCGTTTAGTATATTTGAGCTCCTGGTCTAGCTTTAAAGAGTTTTAAGATTTGACTTGTTGTTTGCTGTTTGTAGGGGCTCCAGTTTGCCGTCAGATAGTGACATTCTATCTCCAGCCGCGCAGAGTCACAGCCTGGCCAGAGAGATGCTGGCGCTCACTCAGGAGGAGAGACGCCTGGATGAGCTCATTCAAACCTGCACGCGTAATGTCCAGCAGATGACTGAAGAGATACACAGTCAGAAATATCCTTTACTAGCGCTCAGCTGTACTTTCTCAAGTTTGTAATGGCCACAGAAGATCAGAAAATGATAGCACTCGAAGGAATTAAAGTAATTTCCTGTTTTGTCCTTAACCTCTCTCACATATGCCTATGTGACCTATCAGGACATCCAAAGAATAAAGAGCCTAAAAGACCAAACCGTCATAGCGGTTAAAGCTCCATCCGAAACCAAGTTGGAGGTTCCTGACCCAAAGGAGGTAAACCATTTTAAGTTTTAGTTTATGCATGGATGTTAAGCGTTGCTACTAAGGGTGTGCGATATTAAAAAAAAAAAAGATATCTCTATTTTGGGGGATTTTTTTCGATAACAATAATTAGATGATATTTTGCCGAGTGTGTTATTGTGCTGATATCTGAATACCGTGCACAGCTGTAGTTTATGATATTCTTCATATTCTGTGTGGTCAGTTAACATCAGTGATTAATTCATCTTTTCATTTAAGTTTAAATTAGACTTTTACCTTTTAATAAAGCAATTTTGTTTCTAAAAGTGTACATATTTTGAGTCAAATTGTTACATTTAACCAGTCAATTAAGATAATACACATTTAGGCTGCTCCCAAACAAATACAACCAGTATCATCAAAATGAATCTTTGCAGAAGTGTTTAGATGTATTCACACACTGTTTAATGCAGCTCATAGGGACATGGAGTGCTTTAACCAGTTACAAATGCATAATTTTTGACATTTTAAACATAAAACATTGAATACTGATATTTACAATTATTTAAAAAAATGAAAAAATACTTTAAATGTGAAATTAAACCGAGAGCAGGTGGCAGCACATCACTGTTAATAAGTGAGTCGTTGCGACTGAACCCGAATCATTTAAACGATTGAATCATTCAGGAACTAATCACTGAGACTCAAAACATCGATGTAGCTGTTTGGAATTATTTTTTGTCAGCGAAATGCAGCAAAAACAGGCAATAAGGTGTCTAAAACGTAAGTCTCTTAATATTAACTTATTGTTTATTGAACTGTTGTCTAAAATCAATATTACATTTGTAATCATGCTTATTTTTGAAGAAAAAACGGCACCCTTCCTGTGATTTTAACTATATGAAACGTAAATATATACATTTTCTGCCCCCATATCCTGAATTTTGCGATCATTCTTATTGCATTTTAATCGACAGTCGTGCAGTGAAAGAACACTCTAAATGCGAGTGTGCACTGTTTAACTCCTTCATCAACACGTAGGCTAATGCATGCGTGCACTATGTAGGTGTTAGTTGGGTTTTTGCTAAATACTCTATTGTCAAATTGCACATCGTTAAAACAACAATTACGATAATATCGCAGATGATATATCGCACACCCCTAGTTGCTACTTGCTTATTCAGTTCAATCTGCAGTTTCTAGCCATGCAGCCTTTCCCTCTGAATTTGACCGCTGTACCTTTTATGGTTATTAGAACATTAAAACATTACAATCTAAAATGGCTCATTAAAGCTTATATAGAAATAATAATAATAATAGAAATCAGACTTCATTGTTGATGATAATATAAATCTCACTTCATTGAATTGATTCGAGGAACATCCATTTAACTTGAGCTAGTATGGATGTGTTAGCCATCTTGCATTTGATTTGCAGTTACTGCTATCATAAAAATACACATGTAGGATTAAAATTGTGTCATTTGATGCGCAACATCAAATTACCCCGCTTTTAGCATCTCTTATGAAACAGCCCCCTGGACTGCGTTTCCCAAAAGCTTCATAAGCTTAAGTACATCATAGACCCATTGAAACCAATGGAGCTACGATCAACTTAGGCTTACAATGCTTTTCTATACGCAGCCCTGGCTATTTGTTAAGGCAGTGAATGGCTGTTGAGATTTTGAAGTCCAATAAAGTGCATCCATCCATCACAAAAAGTGCTCCGCATGGCTCACTTTCGTACACGTGTTCACGAGAGAGTGGCGCTCCAGCCGATGACGTAGCGTAAGCTACCGTGAGAAGTGACGAGAGCAGAAGTGCAGTGTATAGAAAAATAAAATGCCTGTCAGGAATTAGAAGTATAAAACGGATTTGTAAAGAAAAATATCAGGATTTATATATAAGCCAAGAGGAGACTGGTTTTCCTTTGCTGTAAACAAAACTTGGCTCTCAGGAGACTAGTATATTCTCACCGGAGCATAAGCTACGCCTACGTCCTAATCATCTGCTGGAACGCACGTACAATATTTAGTGGAAAGTCATATGACATGCATCTAGGATGTAAGGCTTTGAGATTTGGGGGGAAATATCTAATTTTGATTTGATATTGCGATTTTCAAGCTTCAAGAAGTCAAGCTTCAGCTCAATATTGTCAATAATGTGCAGCACCGTATGAGTATTGTTACCCTGCTGAAAAATAATAATAAAATACAATAGTAGCTAGGGTTGGGAATCAGATACTTAAGGTCCGATTCCGCCTATCGATTCCTATGTGCTTTTTTTTCTCTTCATCTGTGAGTACCGGTGTGACCTAGTGATCTGCCAGGACCTTGCTCGCTAATCTAAGCCTCCAAAGTTTGCCTGCATTTGCGATCAGAAGCCTAATATCTGTGATATCTGTGAAGAAGTATATCTGTGATAGCTAAACATGTTGCAAGAGAGGTGTCACCACCAACATGACATTAATTTAATAGATCGTTAAAGATCGCGAACATTACTCAAACACTAACGTGATTCTATTCCTAAATTAAAATGATTTGTCTGTTTCATTCCTCAACCTTTGAGGTGTGCGTTCACAATGTTGTGATCACTTGGTTCATCCGTGCAGCAGTGCCACCACTGATCTAAGCTTGGCCACCCTGCTCAAAACTGCACTTTTTGTCCCCTTTTTCTTGACAAGAAATGCCTTTATTAAGACGCGGAACCGGTGTGTTTTTTTGCATCCAAATCAAACGAGACTTTTCAGACGCGCACTGCAGCTTTGCCTCAGCGCCAGGCGCGAGGCAAATGAGCGCGGAAAAGGTGCATCAGCCAAATGAGCTTCGGCAGAACAATGAGATGCTGTCAGGCTATATGTCAGTAAAACAATCTTTCCTGTCCTGTCAGAGAGCCAGCCGTCACTGTGCTCACGGCGCACACTATGATCGCATCATCATAAATAAAAGCACAAGAGACTGCATACGAGTCTGTCGTCAGTAAAGTCATGAAATTACCAAAAAAGATTTAAAGCTGCAAACTGTGCATGCATGTATGAATGCATTACATTTCAGAACGTCTCTCAAATGCATACTAAAATATAGGCTATCGTGCAATGTTTTGCTAAAAAGAGACACGGGATAAATGCTTGATATCATTATCTAATCACATTGGAATCGAAACTGGGAATCGAAAAGAATCTGAATCGATAAGCAGAATCGGAATAGAAATCGATAAAATTCAAACGATACCCAACCCTAATAGTAACCATCACAGAAATTATTATTTTCCATAAAAAAACATTACAAAATTCCTTTTTGTTTTGGGCATTATTCCAATAGGAATTACTGTTGTTCTATTGGTTGCCATCTGCTAGATTACATCCCACCAATAGAATGCAGTAATACCAGTAGACACCATTATAGTTTACATTAAAACCAATACAATTCCCATTATAACCCTTAAATCAATAAATGTTCTATTGTGTTTTGGGAGGGGTTCTACTGTTATTTTAGTTTTTTTCTTTTCTGCAGGGAAGATTATAATGGTATTACTACTTTTACATAATCACTGACTTTTACAGGAAAGATTTGTATTTTTTTTTATAAAGAACTGCATTTCTTTAGTCAATTATTAAAGTATTACATGTTACACGGACTGATTTATTCATTTTTAAGTATTTGGGATTTTAAGAAAAAGTGGGAAATATGCTGAATGTTTCATTTCATCGAAGTGAAATTGGCAAGCAGTTAGACTTATTAAACATTAGTTTTAAACGCGGAGCAAGGTGCGCGTTGACACAGACAGAGACAAATCGACCTCTGTTTTACGATTGGACTGATCACTTAGAAAGACAGGTCCTGATCGTCAATCTTCAACCAGGATGTCATTACTTAGTTAGTTATTCTATGTAATTGTTTACTTGCATGTGTAAATTCTACACATGTAAGTATTTCGAGGTTCAGTAAAACCCTCAGAACACTTGTTTTGTTTTTTGGGAAAATTAAGGTTGCTATGTTGGTTCCAAATGCCATCATTTGCTTTGAGATGATGATTAAAATGTCATCATGTTAAGCATGAATAACTAAAAAAAATATTAATAAACTGCATCTCTTTCTATATATACACAAAAGGTTGGGACCAGTAAGAATGTTTTTTTTTTTTTTTTTTTTTTTTTTTTAAGAAGTTTTTATACTCCCCAATGTTGTTTATTTGATCAAACATACAGAGAAAAATAATATTGTGAAACATTATGTAGATATAAATGTTTTTCTATTTTAATGTACATTAAAATATAATTTATTTATGTGATCAAAGCTGAATTTTCCACATCATTACTGCAGAAAAAATTGTGAAATATCATTTTTTTAAATAATGGTTTTCTATTTTTATATATTTTAAAACACAATTTTTACACATGTAAGTGAACATAATTACATAGAATAACTAACAAGTAATGACATCCTGGTTGAATAATCCAATTTTCTTCAGTGTCACATGATCCTTCAGAAATTATTTTAATATGCTGATTTATTATCAATGTTGAAAATAGCTTAATATTTTGTTGAAACCTTTTTTTTCAGGATTCTTTCAAAACGTTAAAAAGGACAGCATTTATTTAAAATGGGAATCTTTTGTAACAATATAAACTACCATTTTTACATTTGTGGTCAATAATTTTCTTTTTTTGAAAGAAATTAATCATGTACTTTTATTCAGCAAGGTTATTATAAATTGATAGCAAAGACTTATATTGTTAGAAAAGAAGTGATGTTCTTTTAGACCAAAGGAGATCGTAAATTGGAATGTCTCACTTGCCTACTTGTGCTTGGGTTGACCAAAATGCTTCTTAATACGCTTGGTGTAAACGGTGTCTAATAATTGCTTTGGATCTAGTAGAGGCAGCTCATTTAAGTGAAAGTGATTTGTATTTGTTCCATATACTTAACTCCTTTTGGATCATTCCAAACTCCATTCAGAGTTTACAGGTCCACCTGAGTAGCTCCAAGGGTCCTATTGATGTTTTCCTTTGTACGGACGGTGGTGACTCTGGGAGCCCGCTGCAAAACGGCCTTGATGTGAATGGAAATCACCCTGCGTTTCTCAAAGTCACCCAAGGCAAGAACTCCTACAGCAACAATACCTTTGGTCCTTCCAAAGATGTTCATCCTTCAATAATTTTTTTCCTGCTCTTTATCATTTCAGAAGCTGCTACAGATGGAATGGCTGATGGTGTAACAATGAATGGCAGCTCTAATGGTGGTGTCAACGGTTATGGGCCCCTGATTGGAAGTGCCCCCATGTCACCCCTCAGTTCATCCTTGTCTTCCATTCTCCAGCAGCCGGAGGAGTCCATCCCCTTCGTGCCGCTGTCTTCTGCTCTTCTCAGCGATGAATACATGCTTGGGTTGGGCGATGAGCAGCAGGGCATAAGCGATCTGTTTGACTCCTGCGACCTGGACACGCTAGCACTGGATGACCTGCTCAGGATATGAGCGATCCTGGAGACCGACCGGACCTGTTTCCAAGTTTGATGGGTGCTGCTTAGTTCTTAAATAAAAATCAGGATTGGCGAGATTGGTGGGCATAACTCTGGAGATGGACTACAGACTGAACTTCATGAATTCTAGAATTTTCTGTCACATTTGACATAGACCATTTTCGCATGGATCTTACTGCAATGGGATCCAAGGTTTCGGTTGTCTGATACTGTACAGTGGGTTTCTGCATCCTGATAATGTCATTTTTAAAGTTATTTTTAGTGTGGTGAATTGCATGAGTGGTGTGATTTGTCTATGAACTTTGACATACTGGTTTTCCTGACTGCACATCTACAAATAATGCAGAGAGCTCACAATTTCTTAAATTGAGTATTTCTCTACTCTCAATGTGGATGTTGCTGTCCATTTGAGAATCGCTTGCTTTCTTGGGGGAGAGGGGGAGAATATCTCTGCATCATTGGCTGGCTAAGTATCAAAGAAGATCAGAGAGTTGTTTCTTTATTGAATGATCCAAAGTGCATTTGGTGCTCCTTCAGTTAGTATGCCTTTTGCCAGTGTTCAGCATCTCGGCACAGATCAAGGAGCGAGTGCTTTGTGGTGATCTCTGGGTAAAATCAAATGTTTTCCTGAGCTACAGTGTCTTAGCCCTTTTGTTACCAAATTATTTTGTGCAAAGAAATTGTTGATTGTAGTTCGGTGCGATTCATTGTCTAAACAATGTAATGATGCTGCGAGTTATGGTACTTCGGTTTTGGCTAATGTTTTAAACTTTAGATTGGAAAGTGAACTTTGGATATGACCCTAGTCTCCCTCAATGTTGAATGTATTTCAGTATCTGGATTGCACTGAAGACTGACGTCTTGCGAAGCCACCATGTACATCTGGGGCGCCACATGATTATGAAACATTTAGTGTCCCACAGAGATTTTGTTGGTTTTTCATTATCTTTGTTTTTAGTAGCTCTTATTCCCCAGCATTATTTCTCTTTTTCTTTGTCAATTCCTATAAATTAATTTTTATTTATTAGTTTTCACGTCTTCTGGAAAAGCCTCGTTGCGTGCTTATAAACAGGCCACTGTTCTAATACATTTCAATCTGTATTCCTGCAAATTAGACTGCTGATCTGTTGTTCTAGTTATATTTTCTGTAACCTTTTTAGGGGAGTTCAATTGTGGAATACTTCAAATGTGAAGTAACTTGTTAATGCAGTTTTTGGTGTGGTTAAAGTAAATTATGGTACATAATTTTGAATTAGTGCTAATGCTCACTAGTTCTCTTGATTCTGCATTGGAATGAGGGTCTTGGTCATGTATGCAGTCATATTGCATAGAAGTTACGATTAATCACCAGTATGTATTCTACTGTGCAGTTTGATTTACTCCAAAATGTAGATTTTGATTCATTTTTTGTATTTTATTTTTACAGTTAAGAGGCAGTTTTGTGTGCCAATGTGTGAAATATTAAGTTTTATATGCAGATTGTAAACTGCGCATCAATAGTTTGCAAATTATTTTTAATAAAGTTATGAATTTATGCATATTCTGTCCTGCTGCTTTTGTCTGTATCATTGTATTGTATCACTTGAGCAATTATTTCAGTTTATATAACCAGTTCTGTGTAAATTCTGTGGTCATGTCCTGAGTTGGTGCTAAACATCAATCATTCAGTATGTTCATTCTGAGGATGGGTATACATTTCCATCTATATTGGTTCTTGTGAAAATCCTCAATGTTTAAAAAAATATATGTATGTTGCCTATAGTTTGTTTGACAAGTTTTCCATTTAGGATATACTGTGCCACTTTAATGATATTAACAAGAAATTAGACTTGTGAATCAAATTCAAAATTATATTCTCTGGTCAGGATGTTTGGTATTAACTGAAATGAAAAGAAAATGGCTGTCATAAGGACACGAGGGAAGAAAAAAAATGTTGTGACCCATATTAGGAGTAAGCAGGATCAATAGGGAATTACACAATTTCCAGTTTAAATAAAATGTGGAATATTTGAATAACTGTTGGATGAACTGATTTTTTTTAACTCGTGGTTGAATTAAAATGCTAGTTGTATAATCCAGTGTGCTGGAACAATTATGTATTTACGTTTTGATCAGTTTGCTTTTCTTTTCTAATTTACTAGTAGTGAATATATTCTAAATCACAAAATTAGTGAATATATTTTTTCTGTTAATGTGATGCCTGTCTTCCCCTCACTTGCCATTAGATGGCATGTTCTTCATTTGAAAGAGAAACGTCTCTCAACCATAATCTTGACAATGTTCCCACTCAAAATCAATGCAGTGCAAATTAATGTTGATCTGACACTGCTTCTTTCAAAACCCAATGAGCACATGTGTATTTTTTTTTGGCTTGTATTTTCACTTTACATGGCTTAAGTGCTTTTTTGCAAAATATCATCAAAATAATTTCACATCATTTCAGCCCTGGTGACTAAATGTATAATTTAATATTATTGTGTGTGATTCCCATGGCCATCAGCACAGCCAGCATCATCAGAAAAGACTTGTTCATCTACAAACGTCCCTTGTCACTGCACGTGTAGACTAACGTGTCTCAGTCAGATTTGAGTCGGTCTGCTCTTTGTCTGCTAGAAGCAGCAGTGAATGGGCAGACAATCTATGATTTTATTTGTTTTGAGTGGAGCCCCTCTCATCCGCCTATAGGGGGCACTGTTGAAACACCAAAGAGGGCCCAGGCACACTTAACCTAATTCCCCAGTTTTGCTTGCCAGACCCTAGGTTCATGGAAAGTCACAAATTGTATCAGTTATTCAAATTATAGCATCCATCTAGCAGTTATAACAAATGGCTGCAGCTGTTCTCATTGGTTATGTGAAAACTGATATTTGTGTGCCCTTGATTAATGCTTCATTCAGCTGCTGCTATTGTCCGCACAGCCTCCGGTGGGATATTTCAAGCCAGACAGTTGCAAAGCACCCTTTTATTTTTGCCCAAGTGCTCGCACAGCCACAACACCCTGTTGAACTACCACACACGATTGTTTTATGTTCTGGAGCATGTCATTCATTCCTCTAAACATGCATATGTACTAATGTAAAGCTGCAATGTACACATGCACACATGCACCGCATACGCTGCTCCTCATTCATAAAAGCACACGGTGTGTTTTGATGGATACTGATTGGATGAAGGCTACGCTACGCTGCCATTCGCCGCATCCTATGTGGCCAATCAGAAGCAGGCTGCTCTTCATTCTCTCGGTTTCAGAGTTTCAGTAGTGACTGCTCAACCGGATCCTTTGTTTTGCCACACTGTGTTTGCAGCAGTAGCCTGAGGTCTGTGGACACTATAAACAAGGATATCGTAATGCTGTAAATCATAATACACCATATGCATCTTTTTTTTAAATCTATAGGTGCGCAGATCCACAGGTGATCTAATCCAGATTGATTTGTATTAATATGCCTAGTTCAGGAAGATATATTTGTCGTGGGGTGCTAAGTGTTGTAATGGAAACCAAGGCAACTGAATGACAGGATGCAAGTGAAACTAACTGCTATTGATATACTGTGCTATCTTTTGCTTCTTGTTTGCAAGTTTGATTGAAATTACAATTTATATCACATTAGAATCATGTTTTTCAGCATTAGCTGAGTGACAATTGTTATGACAGGACGATAGTGAAACTAACTGCTGTAGATATATTGTGCTATTTTTTTATTCTTACATGTTGTTTGCATGTTTCATTGAAACTATCATTTATATCACGCTTTTTATCATTCGCTGTGTCTCTTATTTAAAATGTATAATGGATACCCAGCTGGAAATGTGTCTTTTTCTTTTTCTTTAAACACAGATGCATCATTTGTGGACTACATTAGTAACTAGACAGTTGCTTCTTCGGACTACTGACTACTGACTGAATGACCACCAAAATATTAGCCCACATGTTTGGCATTATTTAAAATAAATGGCATGCTTGAGTTTTGTTTCATTTTTAGGGAATAGTTGTCTGCATTTATTTGTATAGACATACAGCATGTTGTCTATACGAAAATATATACTTGTATTTTAGCTTATATTTATATGAAATCCATGTAGCTGAACATCATATTGTTTTTTTTTTTGGGGGGGGGGGGGGTTGGACCCACTTAAGTAAGACATTATCTCAATTGTATATGTTTTTTATTGTTTTGCAAATGTTTAATTTATTGCAAATATTTTGTACTGATGAGCATTTATGGTAAACTAAAATGGACTTTAATGTAATTTCTATTGAAATGCGGTATCATGTTTTTAAATATATTTGTAATTGCACATTTGTAATGATGAAGTTGCACTTTAATATATTTAATATATATACATATACACACACACATATATATATATATATATATATATATATATATATATTTAAAATCACATTACAGTTCAAATTGATATAAAAGTTATTTAATTTTACATTATATTACATTACTACACTTAAATGTATACTTAAGAAATATAGTCATGAAAGTGTTTACTTAATGTGCACTTAGCCTTTTATTAAATTAATATTATAGTATCTGCAAGTACATTTTAAGGTCTGAAGTACACTACAAAGGCACATTCAATAGAAATAATCGTACTTCTTTTCACAAGGGATTTTATAAGGATGTTTGTTTGACATACAGGAATTTGATTGATACGTATGTTAGGATGCGTGTCTTACCCCCAGATTGCCTCTGTTTGCCTATTGAACTTAGATAAAATTGTTTAATTATTTATGTGTTTGATATGTATATAAGAACCATTAATTCACAATGCAGGCAGTTCAGTGATGGATAATTAATCAGACAGAATATGCTGTTGTCAGGGAGAATGTGTGTGATTGATCCAGATGGTTTAGTTTCCAGATGGGAATAACATAAGGAATTCTCATGAGGAGTGAATGTACTGTTTGTGTAGTAGATGTCACTCTTTTTGATGGCTCTTCAGGATATATCATAATACATATTCATGCTACATGACAATATTCACCATTCATATTTGTTGTATACATTTGTATGTGTGTGTGTGTGTGTGTGTGTGTGTGTGTGTGTGTGTGTGTGTGTGTGTGTGTGTGTTGTGTGTGTGTGTACCTTATAGTTGCAATGTAATGGAAACTGTGACTTTAGTGATCTTTTATTTGTACGAAAATTTACTCACCATCAGTCCATCCTACATGTAGATGTGTTTGGAAGCATTTATTATGGACCAGTATTTTATCCATAAGCAACAGTTTACAATTAAAACGTCATAATGATGGCTTTGTTTGTAACAAACATGCAGCTTTTCACTTCACAAGATGTCAACTGATGAACTGGAGTGGTAAGGATCACTTGTAGATTATTGAGATGTTTTTATCAGCTGTTTGGACTCTCATTCTAACGGCACCCATTCACTGCAGAGCATGAGCAAGTGATTTTAAATCTTAAATTTGTCCAAATCTATTCTGATGAAGAAACAAACTCATTTAAATCTTGAATTGACTGAGGGGGAGTAAATTATCAGCAAATTGTATTTTTTGGGTGAGCTATTCCTGTGATATATCCTGAAATAGAATCATAATTTTGTACTGAATGATTTTATTGGCACAATCTTCTTACAAGATAAATTATACTGTCTGATTCTGAAGAATGACTGTTGATAGCTCCTATTGGCTTGACTTATTGAGTCCATATGAGTTTTTTTATGTATTTTTTAATTTATTTATCAGGATTCCTATTGTAATGAATTATAAGCAAACTAATGGTGAGATATTAAAACAATTATTTGCATATTCCTACACTAACATCCGTACTACATTAACATAGAATAGAAGCATACATCTTTTAAAGTAGAACCCCTGATGTTTGGCACATTGGCTATTTTCTGCAATGCACTGAGGTAATGTGTGAATTACATTTTAAATTAGCTTGCTGCAGATATGCAGCGCTGCCCTGGTGAGCAGCCAGTTTGTAGTGTTGGAACAGCACATGGCTTCTACAAGCTAGTGACACACTCAGTCTATTTCATATGGTGTTAATGCGAAATTAATGTAACATTTGTTGAAGGTAGCACCTTCTTGTAAGAAGTGACAGACCAGCTGTTGTCTGTGTAACACTCTAGTTGCACCAACACAGAGGCACCTGAACTCTTTTGCTACCTCACCTGCAAACCACAAATTACCGCATGAGGACGGAACAGTCGGTTCCGGAAGTGATCCCAGGTCTGGTCATTTGCATACAATTTGCATATAGTTGCCCCCCAAAGCTGGTTGGTAATGTCAAGAGGCCAAATTAACTAGTTTTCGGTTTGCATCTCATTTGCATGAAAGCTGCTTAACCGAGGTTGCTCTGGTAGGTGACCTTAATTGCCTTCGTCCTTGTGCAGGGAGAAAGCAGCCTCTGATTGCAATTAATTTCATTAAGGAAAGTATCATTATGACCCAAAGAATACATTTGCATGCTGTCAGGATGGGGATGTGCAAGCTGTTCCCAATCAAGTCGCGTTTTGCATGTGTAGATGTTCTGTCATACTTTTCATAAGGATGAAAAATTAGGCCAGGCTATGATGAGTGTTGCCTTCATCAGCACGATCAATCTCACTCAGAAGAGAAGCAGATGCATTCGTTATATTAGCAGGGGCGGTTCATAGTTTTGCCACGTTAAATGGTCTACTTTTGCCACAGGTTAA
This sequence comes from Oxygymnocypris stewartii, assembly GCA_003573665.1. Lineage (NCBI taxonomy): Eukaryota > Metazoa > Chordata > Actinopteri > Cypriniformes > Cyprinidae > Oxygymnocypris > Oxygymnocypris stewartii. The sequence continues at coordinate 38,634 of QVTF01021682.1, read as the reverse complement.
TTTGAAGGTCTAGTGTCCTCACTGTCTAAAGATAAAGAGCATAGGGTTGGGTGAAAAGGAAATGAACTCATTTTAAATGTGTAGTGAGGACATTTTAAGAAAGCTTTCAGATTATTTAAACCTTTGTGTAAATAGTGGGATCAAAAAGTTTGATATTATTTAAACCTATAATATACAGTATCGCACAGAAGTGAGTAAACCCCTCACGTTTTTATAAATATTTTATTATATATTTTCATGTTACAACACTGAAGAAATTACACTTTGCTACAATGTAAAGTAGTGAGAGTACAGCTTGTATAACAGTGTAAAATTGCTGTCCCCTCAAAATAACTCAACACACAGCCATTAATGTCTAAACCGCTGGCCACAAAAGTGAGTACTCCCCTAAGTGAAAATGTCTCTCCTTCTCTCCTCTTTCCCCCTCCACCACTTCTATAATAGCTGATGACTTCGCCACTTTCTTCACAGAAACAACTAGAACAATTAGTAGTCAGTTCTCACCTCCACACACACAGGACCTCCAACCAACCACATCCACTCCTCAAACTCCCATCTTCTCCTTCTGTCCCCTTACTGAAGCAGAAGTATTCAAACTTCTCCTCTCCAGCCATCATACAACGTGTCCTCTAGACCCAACACCTTCTCCAAGCAATCTCTCCCACACTCTTACCAGCACTCACACACATCATCAACAACCCTTGTCATTTCTAGGCTGGACTACTGAAATGCTCTTCTTGCTGGACTTCCATCTAGCACAATCAAACCGCTACAAATTATTTAGAATGCAGCGGCACGACTGGTCTTCAACGAACCAAAAAGAGCCCATGTTACACCTCTCTTTATCTCCTTGCATACATCTTTATGTTCTAAAAATCAAGTTAAAAAATGTATCCTTGCATATAGATCAGCACCCGCTAACTTCCACTCACTGATGACAATCTACATCCCCTCCAGAAGTCTGAGATTCGCTAGTGAGCGACGCCCCGTGGTACCATCACAGAGAGGCTCAAAATGTATTTCCAAAACATTCTCGTTCACCACTCCTAGCTGGTGGAATGACCCCTATCTAGAATTCTGGATCCCTGTCAACCTTCAAGCAACAACTGAAAACTCATCTTTTTCGACACTACTTGACTTTATAAAAAAAAACTGTCTTTCTCTTTATGTATTCCTTCTCTTGCTAGCTTGTACTTATTTGAACAATGCCTGAGACTTGGTATTACGAGCACTTATTCTGTCTGTTTGCTTCTTTAAGATGAATCACCATGAATTCTCCAATTGTAAGTCGCTTTGGATAAAAGCGTCTGCTAAATGACTAAATGTAAATAGCATGAAAAGGGTCAATACCAATGGTTTATTAATTAACTGCATGGAGACAAGGAGTTGCATGTCTGTTGCATAATCTAACGTTTTTCCTCTGGGCAAAATAATTAAATACTTGCCAAAACAAAACACAATCTGTACAAAATATAGTTTGTCAGATGGCATATTACTGCCAATGCAAATGTTATGTTGACACATTCAACAAGTGAAATTCCTGTGCTCAGCTGTAAATTAACCATAGGTAAGTCGCAATGGCAATGCCCTGGTGTTAATTTATCTGTGGATGTCACGAATCACCAAGCATTAAGCCTACATTTAAATTAAAATGAATGGCTGGTAATATGCAGCTTGTTGTGTGTTTGAAACCAGCAAAAATGGCAGGATAGTCTAGACCACGGATTCACCCAAGTTCACATCAGATCATGCACCTGCACCCCATCTGTTGGTCTGAACAAACCAACTTGACTGGTCTGCAGAAAGCCAAGTCCTAATCCCAGCTGAACACCTCTGGTGTGACTTTAAATGCAGACCTTGAGCCAAAAATGCATCACCAAACACCAATGACTTGTACATATGAGTACAGTCATTTCATACACTTCAAAACTGTTGCAAATGAGGTGGAAATAAACATGTTAAGTACATTAATTTATTTTGTTGCCACAGTATGGAAGTGCATTTTTCTCTTCTAAAGAAAGGGGTGTCCCAGTACTTTTTCCAATATAATGAATGTACATGTCATTGGTGTTTAGTGATGAATTTTTGGCTCAAGGACTGAATTTAAAGTCACACCAGGAGTGTTTAGCTGGTAATAGGACTTGGCTTTCTGGCAATATAGTGTGTATATATATGTGTGTGTGTGTGTGTGTGTGTGTGTGTGTGTGTGTGCATGTACTATATTTATATTTATTATAAATGTATTTGCTTCAGTGTATTTTTTATATAAATGTATTAATAAAGACATGTTATAACTTCACTCATATTATTATGCTATTATTATATAATACAATTTGTAATTAATATAGACTTTTTCAGATTTAATATTCATGCTCATTATAAATGTATTTTATATTTAGATATATTTTTTATTATTCAACTTTTTAGTGTTATTCCTATGCTGATAACATTGTACATTTTATAATAATGCCTAATATTCTTTAAACAATAATGGTCTTTATAACAAATAATGTTCTTTGGTACAACATTTGTTGTTTTTAATCATGATTTATAAATAAACTTGAGCACACGCACACACACACACACACACACATATATACAGTGCCCTCCACTAATATTGGCACCCTTGATAAATATGAGCAAAGGCGGCTGTGAAAATAAATCTGCATTGTTTATCCTTTTGATCTTTCACTCAATAAATTCACAAAATTCCAACCTATCATTGACGTAAAACAATTGAAAGTGGGGAGAAAATCTCATGATGAAATAAATGTTTTTCTCCAATGAATGTTGGCCACAATTATTGGCACCCCTAGAAATTCCTATGAGTAAAATATATCTGAAGTATATTCCCATTCATATTTACATTTTTTAGCACACCAGGGTGACTAGGAGCATGAAATTGTCCAGCCATGACTTTATGTTCTACAGGATTAGAAATATGAGGAACACAAAGGTCAAATTCCCTTTATCATCCATCACAATGAGAAAAAACTAAAAATATATTTCTGATGTGAAGAACAAGATTGTTGAGCATCACAAAATAGAAAGTGACTGTAAGAAAAGAGTTAAAACATTGAAAATCTCCATTCCCACCACCAGGGTAATAATTAAGAGGTTCCAATCAACTAACAATGTAAAAAATCTGCCTGAAAGAGGACGTGTGTCTATATCGTCCTAATGAATGCTGAGGAGGAGAGTTTGAGTAGCCAAAAACTCTCCAACGATCACAGCTGGAGAATTGCAGAGATTAGTTGAGTCTTGGGGTCAGAAACCTAAAAAAAAAAAAATTTCAAACATCCCCTAAATCACCACATGTTGTTTGGGAGGGTTTCAAGAAAAATTATCCTCACTCATCCAAAAACATACTCCAGCAAATTCAGTTGTCAGACACGACTGGAACTTCGAATGGCACTGGCTTCTATTGTCAGATGAAACTGAAAAAATAGCTTTTTGGCAGTAACCCCACCAGATGAGTTTAGTACAAACAGGGATAAAAAAGTACCCCATGTCCACGGTTAAATATACTGCTGGATCTTTAATGTTGTGGGCCTGTTTTTCTGCTGGAGGTCCAGAACATCTTGTTTAGACACATGGCATCATGGATTCTATCAAATACCAACAGATAAAAAATCTAAATCTGACTGCCTCTGTTAGAAATCTTATAATGGGCCATGTTTTGATCTTCCAGCAGGACAACAATCCAAAACAAACATCAAAATAAACACAAAAATGGGTCACTGAGCACAAAATGAATCTTTTACCATTGCTGTCTCTGTCCTCTGACCTGAACCCTACAGAAAATGAGTGAGGTGAACTGAAGAGAAGAAGCACCGTCATGGAGCTGTGAATCTGAAGGATCTGGAGAGATTCTGTATGAAGAAAATGGTCTCTGATCTCTTGTCAGGTGTTCTCCAAACTCTTCAGGCATTATAGGAGAAAACTCAGAGCTGTTACCCTGGGAAAAGGACGTTGCAATAATTGGGTGCCAATAATTGTGGCCAACATGAAATAGTGAAAGCATTTATTTCATCATGAGATTTTTTCCCCACTTTCAATTGTTTTACTTCAATGATAGGTTAGAATTTTGTGAATTTTTTAATGAAAGATAAAAAGGATAAACAATGCAGATTTATTTTCACAGCCGCCTTTAGTCATATTTACCAAGGGTGCCAATATTAGTAGAGGGCACTGTATATATATATATATATATATATATATATATTTGCCTTTTTTAATTCAATTTTAATTTAATTTTAATTTAAGTCTCAGACAATTCGTCCTGACTGTAAACACTTCCCCCTTTTTCTTTTCTGAGGATTTTTTCAAATACATAAAACACACACCACCAAGGTGAATGTGCACAAGACTGTGGGTGTGTGTGAAGGCAACAGAGTATATTTTACTTTCCTCCTCAGGGTAGATTTGTAATTAAGCTTTTGGGTTGAGGCTTTTCTGCTCGGCTGGAGCTCCAAAAGCTTTGGAGAGAGAGAGAGAAACAGAGAAGGAAAGAGAGAGAGAGGACGAGCGAGCAGAATCATAATGACACTGCTCCTAGTGGAGTGTGAAATTCACCTCCGAATCCTTATGTCAATAGCATCTCTCACCAAGGCCCCGGCGCCCACAACAGGGGCCTCCTGAGCCTTTTAACCCCAACCTCTTGAAATCAGTTATTAATTTGTTCGCCGCAATCGCAGGTCCTCGGATTGCTCGTACGCCTCTAATAAACGCTCACATTGGCTTCTGAGCGCCGTGGTCCGGAATGAGAAACTCTTTGCATCGTTCCACAGAGACGCTTCTTTTCCTTCAGGGTGGAAGCGGAATGTGTCAAATCCACAAGGAGGATCTGGGATGAAGGAGATATGCGGGTCATACCTGAGAGGCTTCTGTTGATGAGAAGTGGCGCCTCAATTACAATGTTTGGAACACCACTTTTGAGAGCATCGTAACTCCTTTGTGATAGATTTACAGCGCTCGTTCTTTGTTGTCTTTATCTCTCTGCTCAAAATATAGATATGTTTTCCACCCCATTTGCCCCACACGTTGAGATTGCTGCCTCTGTTTTGATACAATAACTGAACCGAAGTGGCGAAATGTTTATGAGATGGAAAATCTATATCAACTCTTAACTGACAATACATCAAACTGTCATGTGTTTGGTATCATGCAGCAACACTCAAATGTTATAAACATCCATTGCTTGTGGTCTCATGACCACAAGTAACTAGCAGTAATTGCTAAGGTAAGCATCACTGTTATGATGACTTGAAATTAGAATTAATATGCCATACACTAGAGATCTGAACAAACCACTAACTATTAATCTATTAAAATGAATGTTTGTTTAGCACATATGTTTAGCATGAACAAGATTTTGGATAGAAACAACCATGGAAACAAACATTCAGCTGAAGTTTTTTATTCATCACTCCACCCAGTATGATATACAAGCATTGAGTCACATGTTCAGAGCTGTTCAAGATACAGATAATAAAGCTTTTTGTGCAACCATCCGTGTGAAAAGGATGTAAACTTTAAAATAGTATACTTCTTTATATTTAGCACATTTTATTTAATATTTTTGTATTTCATAATTGTTTTTAGTCTTTACATTTACAGCCATTTAGCCATTTATGGCACATTTAGTCATTTTGCAGACGCTTTTATCCAAAGTGACTTACAATTGGGGAATACATAAAGCGATTCATCTTGAAGAGGCAAACAGACAGTGCCCATAACATCAAGTCTCAGGCATTGTTCAAATAAGTACAAGCTAGCTGTCACGGTACACACGGGGATCCAGGAACGAGGAGACGAGGATTGTAACAAACGGGGTATTTAATGAATAACAAACGGAGGAGACACTGGAACACGGGGAAGGACATCCAAACAAGCTTGACACACATGACATTAACAATAATCCACCGGAAACATGGGGCAGAACAGACTATATATAGGGAGACATAACTGGAAACACCTGGGACATAATTAAGACACAGACGGAGACTAATTAACTAATGATAGGGAACAGGAAGGACCATATAAGGGTGAGGAAACAAAGGCAGAGGAAGACAAAGTCTGACATTACCCCCCCCCCTTCCAATAGGCGCATCCCGCGCCGTATGACATCGGAAGGGGAGGGGGGGTGGGCGCTCTGGAGGCCTCAAGGGTCTAGGAGACCAGACAGGTGGCCTCCAGGGTGGTGCCCGTTCCGGGACCCATGGCGGATCTGGGGACTCCGGCGGCCATGGCGGATCTGGGGATTCCGGCGGCCATGGCGAGTCAGGGAGCTCGGGCGGCCATGGCGGAGCAGGGCGCTCGGGCGGCCATGGCGAATCAGGAAGCTTGGGAGGCCATGGCGGATCGGGGAGCTTGGGAGGCCTCCATGGTGGGTAGCCCCCCAAAATATTTTCTTGGCGAAACTCTTCTCAAGGGGGCGCTCAGGAGGTGCCTTCGCTCGGGCTTCGTAATCTCTTACGCATGTCTGATGAAACAATTGAGAAATATTAGTTCTGAATATGGAGGTACTGGGGTTGGGAATTCGTCCGCCTCTGGAGCCAACTTCCTGAATTTCTGAAACAGAAAGCGAGTCAGCAATTTGGTTTTCTGAACCTGCGACATGTTTGGCAACTATTACGAATTGGTCACATGCCGAGATCCATTTTAATCGTCTTAGGAAAGGCGTGAGGGCGGGAGAATGGGAACAGCCTTTGTTGACACACTGAACGACTGCTTCGTTGTCGCAGTGCACTAAGATACATTTTGAGGACCATTCGTTCCCCCATAAGAAGGCTGCTACCATGAGGGGGTAAAGCTCAGCGAGAGCTGAGGATTGTGGCAAACCCTGTAGCTGAGCGGGCCATGGAGACGCAAACCAGCGACCTTGGTAAAACCTCCGAAACCAATTGAAGGAGCCGCGTCTGTGAATAGATTGATGTCGATGGGAGACGAAACGAGATTGTTATGGAAGAGGGAAAGGCTGTTCCATTGCTTAAGGAGCATGGTCCATAACCTGAGTTCATCGCGACATTCTTGGGATAGGGAAATTAGGTCCTCGAGCGCATGGGCAGATGAAGCGAGTATGAGGAGATGCGCGATAAAGGGACGACCTTGGGGGATGATGCGCATAGCGAAATTTAAATGCCCAAGCAGTGACAGGAGTTTGCGTTTGTGACAGCAATGGCTGTTTATGAGGGTAGCGGCGACGAGGATTATCCTATCGATTTTTTCTTTCGGCAGCGAAACCTGGGATTTAACTGAGTCTAGATTAATGCCGAGAAATTCGATGGATGTGGCTGGACCCAGGGATTTTTCCTGGGCGATGGGGATCCCTAGCTCGGAAAAAACCTTTTGGACTGTGAGGATGTGGGCGGCTGGGATGGCCTCGGGGGGCAAAATGATTAGAAAATCGTCTAAAAGGTGGATGAGATGGGGGATGGCGTAATTGTTGGATAGAATCCAGCAAACGGCTTCTGAAAGCATGTCGAAGATTTTTGGGCTACTTTTGCAACCGAAGGTTAGGCGGACGGCAAAGTAAAAATGTTCTGCCCATTGTATCCCGAATAAATGCCATGAATCCGGATGGATAGGCATCACTTTGAACGCGGAAGTGATGTCTATTTTTGCGAGCCAGGCTCCTCGACCCGCAATTTTAATTAATTCAAATGCCTGCTCTATGTCGTGGTATCTAAGGGAAAAATCGTCGAGGGGAATCAGGCTGTTAATACTGGGGACTGTGGAATTGTGGGGAGAAGACAAGTCGATGATTAGCCGTTTTTTGCCTGAAAATTTCCCTGTGGCTATGCCAATGGGGCTGGCGCGAAATATTTCGAAGGGGGGGCTCATTGAAAGGTCCGATCATGAAGCCTGATTTGACTTCTTTCCCAATTAGATGGTTTACGACGTCGGGCTCGGCGAGGGCGGATTGGAGATTGTTACAGAAGTGGTTTTGGGAAAGTGCGCATACGACGCCGGGGTTGAAACCGTAACTAAGGCCGGACAGGAGATATTCGCGGAATTCTTTATCTGGATGGTGGGTGAGCTCGGTGGCCGATTAGCCGATTAGTCGATGGGTAATTTTTATATATTTTTTCACAGCTTTGGATACTGGGCATACGACGCAAACATGGGCTCCGCCGCAGAAACTGCAGATATGGAGGTAGCGACATCGTTGTCTGATGCATTTCCGGTTATTGAACGAAAAGCATGGCTGCCTGTTGACCGCCGCGTATGGAGCTGGTGGTTCGTAGTCTGGGTATGTGACGGTTGCTGGTCTCGGGACATAGCTGGTGGACTTCGCGGAGGTGGGTTCTGGGTACGAAGTGGTCGAGGGATTGATCCGTGGGCAATTCGTGGTGGTGTGGGTAACTGCGATGTTCCTACAACCTAGGAACACCCTGCTGTGGAGATCTAGGTCGAGCGCGCCCCAGTAGGGGCATTGGTTCCACTGTGCAACTCGGATGGCGCATTTTGCGGAGAACAGTTTGTGGTACGTGAAGAAGTGCCCTCCTCCATAGGACAACGCGGCTATGTTCGGCTATGACTGCCAGATAGTCGTTGAGCTCGCGTCGCCTGTGAGGGAAGACTGAGCATATGATCTCTGTGAAACGACTGAACGCTATGGAAAATTCGGGAAACGAGAGCATACGAGATGACAGGGGGTTGTGTTTTTTAACGTGACTGAAAAATCTCCACAATCGATCTGACGGTTCGAGTCTGATGTGGGTAGGAGGGAAAGAAGTGAGGAGAGATCGATGTCTGCACCTGCTAAAATCTGCGCTCGGATGTTGTGAGCCACTTGCGGGGGTTCTGTGGCGATGGCGTTTGGTGGGACGGGCATTGGTGTAGCGGTGAAGAGCGAGTATTGCGGTTTCGCTTGGAGGAGAGCGTTGTAATCGGCAGGAGGTGGAGCTGTGTTTTGCGGCTCGTGTGGCCTGGCGTTTACCTGGGCTACAGTCCCTGAGCTGAGAGGGGTAGGTTGAGGGAATGGGTTGGGAGGCCACTGCGGCCATGTGCTTGCTTGGGCTATGGGCCCTGGGCCAGACGGGGCGGGCTGTGGGGCTATGTAAGCCGGCCACTGCGGTCAAGCGTTTACTTGGGCTGCGGGCTCTGAGCAGAAGGGGGTGGGCTGCGGAGCCGGAACTGGAGGTGGCCAGAAGCCCGTTTGAGTTATGGGCTTCGGTATCGCTGACGAGAAAGCCGCGCCGGACGGCTGAGCTGCAGCCGGATCCTCGGCGGGCCTTGCATCTGCGAAATCGGGGGCGCGGTCTCGGCTTGCCGACGGCCTGGTGCCGCTGATTGGTGCCCTTCGGGAGCTGGTCTTAGAGCGAGAGGAAGGAGGAGGAGTCCAGCGAGGTGAGGCCGTATGTTTACGCTTTCGTGTAGCCTTTGGGGTAGTTTTGGGAGAGAGGGTGGTTGGTTTGAGATTCTTATATAATTAATATAATTCTGCTTTAGTGGATTTGTGTGGAGCCTGGATGTCGGAGTTGGCTAGCGCCTGCCTTAGACTAGCCACGGTCCACTTCTCGATAGGCGGAAATGTGGACCTGGTGGACCGGTACGATGACACCGGGGAATCGGTTTGTGTTCTTGCCGGAGAAGGCGAGATGATGCCTGGGCATTTTAGAGGATGAGTGGCTAGGCGAGTCGCGGGCTGTCCGTGAAGAGGAGCCTGGGGCTCGATTGCGTGACTGCGCACGGACAAAGTGGATCTGGAGCTGGTTGGCTGCGGGGATGCTACCGGAGAGATAGATTCGTCTCCCGATGAGGAAGTATCGATACGCGACATGGTGAAAGATGAGCGGACCAGATGCTGCTTAACCGTCGACTAGATGGAGGTAAGTCAGCTGTATTTATGTCCAAGGGTTGATTACCTAGATTGCGTACCACCTGTGTTAATTAGGCTGAGTATCTGACGTGCTCCTCCCGAACTTAGTTTATAAAACTTCATTAAGTGCAATCAAAAATGTAAACCTCAACAAAAATGCAGAATAGAATAATACTTAGGAAACTAAGTATTCCTTCCTAGCAGCAAGTAAATAGTGTAAACAACACATCTAAGAACAAGTATTACAACACTTACACGTACACTGCCGTCCGTTTCTTCTCATGACTAATCAGCAGCCATATCACCCAGTAGCCCAAGACCGGTTTCCCACTGAAGCTAAGCAGGGTTGAGCCTGGTCAGTACCTGGATGGGAGACCTCCTGGGAAAACTAGGTTGCTGCTGGATGCTGCACACTGGTGGTGGGTGAGGAGATATCCCCCCTTACCATGTACAGCGCTTTGAGTGCCTAGAAAAGCGCTATATAAATGTAACATATTATTAATCGGCTTCTCCTATTTTTATTATTATTGTCTTGAAATATGGTAAAAGTGTACTGCTAAATGTTCTAACAAGCATTTATAGTAAACTAATATGTGACCCTGGACCACAAAACCAATCATAAGTATCACAGGTATTTTTGTAGCAATAGCCAAAAATACATTGTATGGGTCAAAATTATTGATTTTCTTTTATGCCCAAAATCATGAGGATATTAAGCAAAGATGTTCCATGAAGACATTTTGTAAATGTCCTACTGTAAATATATATAAACATATTTTTTGATTATAATATGCATTGCTTAGAGCCTCATTTGTACTACTTTAAAGGATATTTTCTATATATTTAGATTTTCTTTGCACCCTCAGATTTTCTAATAATTGTATCACTGCTAAATATTGTTCTATCCTAACAAACCATGCGTGATGGAAAGCTTATTTATTCCGCTTAATAAAGGCCTTCTGAAGTGAATTGATGTGTTTGTGTAAGACAAATATCTCTATTTAAAACTTTATAAACCATAATCTAACTTCTTACTTTCCACTACCTGTCTTACACTCATTCACGAGAGAGTGACATTCCAGTGGATGATGTATTAAATAGATATACATGTAAAGTTTATATATATATATATATATATATATATATATATATACACCTTTAAGATTTGAAGTACACTTCAAGTGCACATTCAGTACACATAAATACACTTCTTTTTACAAGGAGGGACTTCCACAAAGGCCATCTTTAAACATCACACAGATTGAGCATAAGCAGGAAAATTACTCTATATAAAATGTTTGCCGTTCACAAATAATTTAACTGCAGACAAAACCTGTGATGAGTGAGTTTTTTTGTATAAAATATTCCAAACCCCTTTTATTTTTTTTTACTTGGACCTATAAGCAACCACTTGGAACATACTAGTGAGTGCACTAAAAATCACTAAAAACTGCATAGCAATACCAGCGCAACCAACCACAGCACTTTAGCACTACATTTTCTCCAGAATCTTTAATATCCCAAAAATGATCTATGATATTATGCCCCCCCCCACCCCACCCCCCTTTAATTCTGTTACACTAAACCCAGGGGACAACTGTCAAGTAATTAATAGGTAAACAGGAAACATATCACGATGCAGCGCAAGAATCAATGGCAGGTAAAAATAATCTGCTTCTTCCCAGTTCAAACCGATGAAAGGAAGTAGGCGTTAGACTTGATTAGGAGCATCGTTCACGGATAATACACAAAGTCCCAACGGGTATTCAGCCAAGGCTTTGGCAGCGCGCCAGTCTGCCAATGTTCAGTAGCCTTCAGGTTCAAGGAGTGCAGAATCCAGGAAGTGTTGAAGGTGTGCAGTCGGTGTCGATCCCAGAATGCATATTTAGCCCAAAAGGCTCTAGTATAGTTGCTGTAATGCAGCGTTGGTCTTTGATCTGCACGGTGTGCTGGTGAACGATCTCAGCGGGGCATATCTACTGCCTGTGAGCTTTATACATTTGCTTTCATGCCATCATGCTTTTTGTATCAACACTCCAGGCCATTAAAGTGCATGTCTATATGTCTACATAGGGCAACCAGTTTCCGGCTGTGGAAGTCAGAATGCATACAGATATCCTGAGCACTCGTTGAAATTTGAAATCCTCTGGGAGGATTGTGTTAACTCTCTTTAACAACAGTGTGCCTTGTCAACGCATGCATGCAGTCAGCTTGCTCAAAAAGACAATTTTAGATTTGACAGTTGACCTATGCATGCATTTTCTGCTGACACTTTTACTGTATATCTCAATTTTTCTCTCTCGCCTCGCTCCAAATTTGAAGTACGTGTCTGCAGTTGGCCTAGTGTCTTATATAAGTTAGAGGCCAGCATATTTGTTATGAAATATGAAGGTGGCCCCTTACAGAGTGTGGCTTGTGTTCAGCCGAGCTTGAATGTCAGAATGCTTTACTGTGGTGGGTGTTATGCAAAACAAATTTGACTTCTCCCAAGCATATCTTTCAGCATTAACACAGGGCAATCAGCTGTTTTATTGACAGTGTTTAGTATTATTATAGTGCTGGGCAATAATAATCGCATCCAAAATAAATGTTTTTGTGTACATAATATATGTGTGTGCTGTGTATATTTATTATGTATATATAAATACACACACGTGCATTCATATGCTTAAGAAAAATATGTTATGTTTATATATGAATATATATATATATATATATATATAATATCAATTATATGAATATAAATATGTACATGTAAAAACATGTAAAATTGTTCAGTTTTCTTCAGCATATTTCATCTCCAACAACGTTGCCAACTTTTATAAAGACGCGTTTGGTCATTACATTTTAAATGCATCATTATGCTAACACGTGAGAGATCTCTCAGCATTGTTAGAACCATGACTGGCAGATCAACATGCCTCTTCATTTCGCTCCAATACAGTAGTAAATTAAATTCAATGATATGGATTATGTTAACAGTGACAAGATGATTTTCAGGGCAGTTTAAATGGTGACAGGATGCAGAAAACTAAGCAACAGATAGGTCTGTTAAAGATGTAATTAAGACGAAGTAGTATGTCCCAAAGCTTGCCTATTATTCTGATACATACTCAAAAGTATGTAATTTTTCTTCAAAAAAACAGTACATATTTTTAGGGCATAGTATAAGCAAAATGAGACGTAGCCTCTTCTGGGAAAAACATATCCTGCACTATTTTTTTTTGTCCAATCAACTGCTCTCAAGAATGAGAACCTCATTACATCATAGAAACCCTCAGCAAACTATGCTCACTGACACAAGCAAATCTTCAAGATCCTGAATATACATGAAAGCAGTATTTCTCCTTCACAACTTTAAAAGCATTTTCTATTCATAATTGTTACGATCCTTAAAAGTCAAGGAGTTTAGTAGGTTCGTAACACTTAGAAAATAAAAAAATAGATTATCGCTGGATAGATTTAACCAGGCAGAGAAATGACCATAACACATGGACAAAGCTTGATCGTGGATCATTTATTACATAAATTATCCAAGTGGTTTGAATGCACTATTTACAATTGCGGAATGAAAATAATAATAAGAATAATAATTGTTGGGTACCAGAATCAACGAAAAATAACCAACACAAAATTACCACTAACATAGGGAAAAGGAACTTAAGTGGTTTAATTGATGCTTATTGAACTTCCGTGAGAAATAAACAGGATGATCAATGCCATCCTCAGCCTCTTGAAGTAACACTGCGCCCGCACCAACCGCACTTGCATCTACATCCAATTTGTAGGGCAGTGAGTTGTCCGGCGCTGCCAAAACAGGTGCGCTACACAGAAGGTTTTTGATAGCCTCAAATGCGTACTGACATTCCTCAGACCATATAAAGGAGCAGGATGGACTAAGCAATGAAGTCAAAGGATGTGCAATAGTCGAAAAGTTTCTACAAAAACTACGATAGTAGCCAGCCATACCTAAAAATCTCCGAAGTTCCCGCCGAGTAGTTGGAACTGGAATTTCGGCTATAGCGGCCACCTTTGCTTCGATCGGGCGCACTTGACCTTGACCGACTTCTTTGCCAAGGTACGCAATGGTTGCTTGGCCAAATTCACACTTTGCTAGGTTTAAAGTCAGTGAAGCTTTGGCGAGACGATCAAACACAGTTCGTAGCAAAGAAACATGTCCTGACCAATCTGTCGAATACACTACCAAATCATCCAAATATGCATTACACTGTGGGACTCCAGCAAGAACAATATTAATAAGCCGCTGAAAAGTTGCCGGTGCGTTGCGCATTCCGAATGCCATTACGGAGTACTGCAGAAAGTTGTCAGGTGTTACAAAAGCTGAAGATCAGAAGCACGAGGTGTAAGAGGCACATGCCAGTACCCTTTTAATAAATCTAACTTACTGACATACCAAGCTGAACCAAGATTGTCCACACAGTCTTCCATTCGTGGCAATGGAAAACAGTCTGGCACAGTGACAGCATTTATCTTACGATAGTCAGTGCAAAATCGGGTAGTACCATCGCTTTTTGGAACAAGTAAACATGGTGAACTCCATGGACTACAACTAGGTTTGGCAAATTCATGCTTCAGCAAATACTCAACCTCCGTATTCATAACAGCCCTTTTTGCGCTGTTCACATGATACGTGTGTTGCTTGATTGGAACAGTGTCACCTACATCAATATCATGCTGCAGAACTGTGGTACAAGAAGGCACATCATTAAACTGAGTAGGAAAATCGGTAATCAGTTGTACAATATCACATCTTTGTTGATCAGACAAGTGCGATAGATGATAATTTATATCACTTAATATCTCATAATTCTTAAATCGAGCGCACTGTTGAGTATGACGTAACACCACATCATCCTCAATAGGCCTATCAGCAGCATCAATGAGATTCGCGGCTCCACAGGCTGCAACCGAAAGCGAGGAAGAGACAGCATTCCCATCTGTCCCTACGGCATTCTGCATTTGCAACAACTCTCGGTCATGAAAAGCCTTTAACATGTTAATGTGACACACACGGGATTTTCGCCTTCTGTCTGGAGTGCAAATTACATAATCAGTATCACTTAGCTTTCTCAGCACTTCATAGGGCCCAGAAAATCGTGCTGACAAAGCAGAACCCGCAATCGGCAACAAAACTAACACTTGATCACCCTCTGAAAAGGAACGATCAAATTGATATTTCATCTTCTTCTGTGCAGCTGCCAACGAATCTTTCGCCATTGAACAGGTTTTATGCAGACGTTCACGGAATTTACTAACGTAATCCAATACATTGACTTCAGAGCTGGAATCAAACGCTAGCATATTCTCTTTAAGCATTTTCAGCGGGCCTCTGACAGTGTGGCCAAACACTAAATCAGCGGAACTAAACCCCAGACTTTCCTGCATGGCTTCTCTTACTGCAAACAACATCAATGGTACTCCCTCATCCCAATCCTTACTAGTATCCAGGCAGTACTTTCGGAGCATCGCCTTTAACGTTTGATGAAAACGTTCGAACGCACCTTGGCTCTCAGGGTGATAATCGCTCGCAATCCTGTGAGAAATATTCAAAGTTGTCAAAACTTGTGTAAAGATTTTCGAAAGAAAATTTGTGCCTTGATCTGTTTGCACAACTTTCGGCAAGCCGAATGTAGAAAAAAAACTTTAACGACTTTTAAGTGCTTTAACGACAATGTCGAATACACTACCAAATACGTAATATTTCTCAGAGGAATCGCCTCCGGAAACCGCGTAGTGCTACACATTAATGTCAGCAAAAACTGATTACCACTTCTTGTCTTAGGCAAAGGGCCGACACAAATCAACGATCACATGTTCAAACGGTTCGCCTACGGCTGGGATTGGAACAAACGGAGCACTTGGAATTGTCTGATTCGGTTTACCTGTTAGCTGACAGGTGCGGCAGGTACGGCAGTATTGAACGACATCAGCTTTTAAGCAAGGCCAGAAGAAATGTCTCAAAACCCGGTGATATGTTTTTTTAATTCCTAGATGTCCCGGCAGATCGTGGTCATGAGCAAGAGACAGAACTTGTTGTCGGTAACACTCAGGAATTACAACCTGGTACACAGCACTCCATTCAGGATCATCTGCCATAACAGGAGACCACTTATGCATCAGCAACCCGTCTTCAAGAAAATAAACAGATTTTCTCTGTTGCACTCTCTCAACAGAAACAGCAGCAGATAAACACTTTCAAAGATTCACATCTTCCTTCTGTGCAGAAACGATTTTCTCACGAGTTATGGGTAACATAAGGTGACTTAAATTTGAATTGGGTAAAGTTTTCCTTACTTTTTCCTCATCAGTTGGCAAAATGTCTTCAATAAATATAGGCGCCATAAAGGAGGTAGACAAATCATCAACATCCATTTGTCGAGCCTGAGCCCGAGTGAGAACACAAGTAGGAAAAGTTTCAGGATACATTTCTGACAATTCATCAGTGTGATCTGACACAACAGGTTTGTCAAACACTTCCAACATTGGAAAAACCTTCCCACCAGCCAAATCATTGCCCAAGATAAACTCCACTCCATTGACAGGCAAACACCTACCTTCACAAACCCTGTACACAACTCTGACTGCAAATGAACCTGGTGCAGCGGGACTTTGACAAGGCCCATCTCTATACCCTGCACCAGAACATTACTTCCACAAGAAGTCTGTTCAGAGAACGGCAATATCCCTGCAACTACAAAGGACTGAGTGGTGCCAGTATGACGGAGAATTTTAACCTTTACTTGATCTGTAGGTTTACCTAGAAATGAACAGAAATGAACCCTTCCATTAAAAAGGTTCGTAACTGCAATCAGGCTTTTCTGACTCAAGTTTTTCAGCATCTACAGTTTTCACAAATCCAACACTCTTAGTTAGAGAGCTCTGCTGTTTTCGTTTCAGCATAAGACAGTCAGCAATTAAATGACCAGCCTTGTGGCAATAAAAACATTCCCTATCCTCTTTAGCCTTAGGCGAATTCGACTTTGGTCGTGGTTGGTTAGACGAGGTAATGGGAAGAGACACAGTTTTATCAGGGCGAGCAGGAGTAAACACGTTCTTATGTGTCAGCGCAAACTCGTCCGCAAGGACAGAGGCTTGAGATAAAGTTGTCACTTTTTGTTCATTTAAATACATGACAACACGCTCCGGTACACAGTTCTTAAATTCTTCCAGAAGGATTAATTCCCTTGGCTTCAGAACCCTCCACCTCGGCAGTTCCGCTCTGCTCCTCCTCCCCAAACTCAGAGTGGATGTCAGAGGCAAGAGAACCATCCTCCGTTACTTCAGGCAAAGCCAAAACACCCAGCTCCAGTAACACAATGCTTTTAATCTCTCTCTTGAGCTGCTGCTTCAAAACAGGAATTTGGTAATGAGCCACAATGCTAATTAAATCATCTTTTCGACATTTATCGAACTGCTCTAAAGTAGGTGCACTAATAAACGCCTCTAAATCAAAGCCTGCCATACTCGCATCAACCAATCAGCCACTAAGACCATCAATAGCCTAACGTACTTCCCATAAACACATGTATGGTCATTCCGCCATAAACACCAGCAATAATTTTTAATGTCCCTGGACATTAAATAATGAGATAGATCCCGGACGAGCCCCCATTAAATGTTACGATCCTTAAAAGTCTAGGAGTTTAGGAGGTTCGTAACACTTAGAAAAAAAAAATAGATTATCGCTGGATAGATTTAACCAGGCAGAGAAATGACCAAAACACATGGACAAAGCTTGATCGTGGATCATTTATTACATAAATTATCCAAGTGGTTTGAATGCACTATTTACAATTGCGGAATGAAAATAATAATAAGAATAATAATTGTTGGGTACCAGAATCAACGAAAAATAACCAACACTAAATTACCACTAACATAGGGAAAGGAACTTAAGTGGCGCCCAATCAAATAAACAAAAGAAAACTGAATTCCCATAAATCTCCCCAAATCCCCTAACCTAAATACCAAAAAGAAAATGTAGAAAACAAACCGAGATCTTCAGTACATCGATGCTCTAAACTTCCTACTCTCACCAATAATAAACAAAGTACAAGAATGGCGCACACTGCTTCCCTAATGTATCTAGACACTCATCATTCCTATGTGCAAAGTGTATATCGCGATATGCTTACCTGTTCTCTTTTCCCTATTCAAGGAGAATATGAACCGTAACTCCAATACACAGCAAGCTAAGTTTAAAACCCAGCACAACAAAAGATGAGATCCAAACAAACTTCATTCCAGTAAACAAAAGTTTACACAGACACAAAGCACACCAATCAAGCATAAACGAGCCTCCTTCTGAAGTTCGCGGGAGGACCTTTAAACCAGCAGGGAGGAAGCAGATTGGACGAAGAGGATGACGTCACAACGATGATCAGCAGGCGACACATCCAATCAGGAACCTGAGAGCAAGCAGCAGAGCAATAACAAAAGAGGGAGGGACGAGAAAGAATACAAATACACACACCTATGCGCAAGGCACGTAACAATAATGTTCATCTTCTGGGGAAATGGATCAGTAGCTCTGATGATATCATCCTGCAGTAGGTTTCTGTCCAATTGTATTCTTACTAAGTAGTTCATAGTAATAGTTTTTTTAATAACATGCCTGACACAGTGGCTTTTTTGAAGAGCTGTATTCATTGTACGCCTTCCTGAGTCACAACAGGATAATCAACCAAAAGTTCACAAGGTTAACACTCTTGTTTTTGTTTTTTTGTGCACGTGGGTGTGTGTTTGCGAGCGAAAACCGAGAGGTAGATGAAAAAAAAAGATCCTCCTGAAATTCCCCTGCAAGGACATCAGAAAGCTTTCAGTGAATGTGCAAGATGGAGGTTATTGGGTTTCGGCAGTTAGTATTTTAACAGCAGCCCTGGTTTCCTCCCCTGTGGTTGCAATGAGTTCAGTGAGTTGTAATGGAGGCTGGCACGAAGGGGTTTTCCACATGGTTTCAGTGTGCCAGTCCATGTGCCTTTCGGTCATTGTGGTATTTTGGATGTTTATTTTACTAGAACACACTCATTTTCATGCCTTGCAGCCTGACCGCTTTATGCTTTCCAGGTGTGCACATACACGTGCATCAACTTGCACCAACATACAAATGAGTTGTGTATGTTTATGACATTATCTGAACGGTATGGTTGGGAAAGATTCCAAAAATAATTGATTCCTTGATTCTGAAGCATTGGGAATCAAAAACAGATTTTAAAGAGAAGTCCCATTCAATACCAGTTCTTTCAGACTGCATAAACACTGCAGCTAAATTCAGTTGTCTGTAAAATTCTTGTAATTTTATGTACACACACAATTCAGTAATTTACAGGAGTAACAACAGTATTATACAACCAAACTTACTCCCGAAAAATTATGGTAGTGATAACCACAATTGAACAATGAGTTGATAATGACTTACAGTTAGGTCCATATATATTTGGACACTGACACCATTTTCATAATTTCGGCTCTGTGTGCCACCAGAACAGAATTAAAAATAAAACAATCAAGATGAAATTGAAGTGCAGACCTTAAGCTTTAATTCAAGGGGTTAAAAATAAAAAAACTGCCTTAAGTTTGGAACTCATGGACATCACCAGAGACTGTTTTCCTCCTTTGTGATGCTTTACCAGGCCTTTACTGCAACTGACTTCAGTTGTTGTTTGCTTGTGGGCCTTTAGCTTTGTCTTCAACACATGGAATGCAGCTCAATAGAGCTGAAATCAGGACATTAACTTGGCCATGGAAGAATCTTCAATTTTTTTTTTACCTTCAAAATCTGTTTTGGGTCATTGTCTATTTGTACTATGAAGCGCCACCCAATCAATTTTGGTCAATTTGGAGGAATCTGGGCAGACAGTATATCCCTATACACTTCAGAATTCATCTGGTTGCTTCTGTTCTCTGTCACGTTATCACTAAACACCAGTAACCCAGTACCATTGGAAGCTATGCACGCTCATGCCATCACACTGCTCCACCATGTTTCACAGATGATGTTGTATGCTTTGGTTCATGACTTCTTCCAAGTCTTCTCCCCGTCATTCTGGTACAGATTTATCTTAATTTCAGCCGTACAATTTTTCAGAAGTGATCTGACTCTTATTTTTATTTTGGCAAAGTTTAATCTGACCTTGTTTGCACCTAGTGGTGAACTCTCTGTATTTGCTCTCTTTAGTCTTCTCTTGATTGTGGACTTTGGCATTGACACATCTAACTCCTGGAGAGTGTTCTTCTCTAGGCTGGATGTTGTGAAAGGGTTTTCTTTATCACAGAGAGGATCCTCCATTCATCCACCCACCACTGTTTTCCTCCGTGGACGTCTAGGCCTTTTTATGTTGCTGAGCTCACCAGTGCATTCTTTTTTTCTCAGAATTTTCCAAACTGTTGATTTGGCCACTCATAAAACTATCTCTCTGATGGATTTGTTTTGTTTTTGAAGCCTAGCAATTGTCTGTTTCACTTGTATGGAGCGATACTATGACCACATGATATGGGTTCACAGCAACAGCTTCCAAATGTTGGGCAGTCGTGGCCTAATGGATAGAGCGTTGGACTTGAAACTCGAGGTAACCCAAGGTTGTGGGTTCGAATCCCGGCAATGGCAGGAAGTGTCCACGACTGAGGTGAGACCCTTGAGCAAGGCACTGAACCCCTGACTGCTCCCCGGGCGCCGCAATGTTGGCTGCCCACTGCTCCACTTGGATGGGTTAAATGCAGAGAACACATTTCACTGCTCATTATACTCTGTATAATTGTGTATGTGACAAATAAAGCTCATCTGAGCTTAATTTGTATTGTATTTGTAAATGCAAATTGCACACTTAGAATCAACTCCAGACCTAAAATCCAAATGTTTAATACTAGAAATACGCCACATTATTGCAACCTGCACCTGCCTACTTTATTTACTCCATAAAATTGATTGCTTTATGAGCCGAGCCCAAACAACAAGCCCAAAGATGCTTAATAAGCATTGTTTTAATAAGTGGACATGGAAACCCTTTAAGAGTGTGTTGACACAAAACACAATGGCTCTGTTGACAGTGGTTTAGTTAAAATCATCAAACACAATGAATATTTGGTTGTATTACTTTGGTTAAATATAGCAGATACCAAACCCTGGAGACCACAATGTTGCTAATCACCACAGTTTCAAGAGTGAGTTCTGTTCCGTAGACACACAAAAAATACAATATAGGGGATTAATTCCCACTCCTGAAACTTTACAAGGTGCATGTCTTTATTCTATATTTCCACCAAATCTGAGATTCAATCTTTTGTCAACTTGTTTTCTTTCAATTAGCACAAGTTTTGTATTTATTTTTGGAGCTGATTGGTTGTAGGCCCAATTAAAGAAGTAGTTCACTCCAAAAAAGGAAAATTCTGTCATCAATTACTCACCCTCATGTCGTTCCAAACCCGTAAGACCTTCGTTCACCTGCATCATTACTCTTTCCACAATGGCAGCATGCTGCTGGAGATGGGTTGAGGAGGAGAATAATTGTTTAATTTTTGTTTCCTTTGAGCACAAAAAAGTATTCTCGTAGCTTCGTAAAATTATGGTTAAACCCCTGATGTCACATGGACTAAGTACTTTGTGACGTTTCTGGGAACATTTCAGCTGTATTGCTCTCTATGGAGGATAAGAGAGCTCTTGGATTTCATAAAAAATATATTTATTTGTGTTCTGAAGATGAATGAAGGTTTTATGGGTTTGGAACAACATGAGGATGAGTAATTAATATCATCATTTAAATTTTTGCATGAACTATCCCTTTAATATGTGCATAAGCACCTCAATTTTTGAGTGAAACAAACATTATTTGGATAATATTCACTTATAAATGTAGGTGCATAAGTTCTGATAACCAAGGCCTGCAATCAATCAGTTCCAAAAAGATAAACAAAACCTGTGCAAACAAAGATTGAATCCATAATTTGGCAATAATATAGAAAACAAATGTATGTGATGATAAATGTAATGATACAATTTTTTTTTTGGGGGGGGGGGAATCGTTATATTCTTTGAGACAGAAGACAGTACATTTTAGTCCCATGTGATTATATGCATTTTCAGAAAAAAGAAAATCCCTCTCCAAGTCAAAATGACCAGAACACAGCATGATGGTTAATTAGGGACCGAGCACCGATGGTGCGAGGACCCTATTGAATCTGCTCCGTTTATTAGGGACCGAGCACCGATGGTGCAGAGGACCCTATTGAATCTGCCTCCATTTATTATTATTATTATTAGGGACCGAGCACCGATGGTGCGAGGACCCTATTGAATCTGCTCCGTTTATTATTAGGGACCGAGCACCGATGGTGCGAGGACCCTATTGTATCTGTTGTTTATTATTATTATTCTTTTCCAAACTTAATCGCATTTTTGAGGGCCTAAACATGCTCGAAAAGTCAGGAAATTTTGCACACGCATCAGAACTGGTGGAAATTTACGTCTTTCAGAAGTAGGTGTGGCAAAATGGCTCGACAGCGCCACCTATACTCATTCAGCGGAGAGCCCTCGGGCTACGTTTCACGTACATGTATGAAAATCGGTACACTCATGTAACATAACCATACCTACAAAAAAGTCTCCTGGAACGAAATCCGAAACCCAACAGGAAGTCGGTTATTTTGAATTTTCTCGTCATATTTAGTGACATTTTTGCCATTTGCAGGTGTCATACTTTAACGAACTCCTCCCAGAGATTTATTCGGATGAACACCAAAATTGGTCATTGCAATCTAAAGCCCTTTGTGACATTAAATTGCGAAGATCTAGAGTTTTCATCGGAGGGCGTGTCCGTGGCGTCCTGTCAAATTTCGATGTTTCGCCATGAAACAGGAAGTTGTTATAACTCAGGCATGCTATGTCCGATCTGCACCAAACTTCACATGTTTGATAAGACTCCTGATATGAAGAGATCTACATGACCATATTCAGTTATAGTAATAGCACCACCTGCTGGCAACAGGAAGTGACATGTTTTACTCTGTAACTAACTCCTCCTACAGATTTAATGACATCAACCTAATATTTAGGTCAGTCTAACCTAAAGGCCTTTGTGATGTTAAATTGCGAAGATCTAGAGTTTTTATGGGAGGGCGTGTCCGTGGCGTCCTGTCAAATTTCGATGTCTCGCCATGGGAATAAAAGTTATTGTAACTCAGCCATACAATGTCCGATCTGCCCCAGACTTCACATGTTCAATAAGAATCCAGGCCTGAACACATTTGAATATGGGTTTCAGAAGTAGGTGTGTCAAAATGGCTCGACAGCGCCACCTATACTGATTCAGCGGAGATGCCCTCAGGCTACGTTTCACGTACATGTATGAAAATCGGTACACTCATGTAACATAACAATACCTACAAAAAAAGTATCCTGGAACGAAATCCGAAACCCAACAGGAAGTCGGTTATTTTGAATTTTCTCGTCATATTTAGTGACATTTTTGCCATTTGCAGGTGTCATACTTTAACGAACTCCTCCCAGAGATTTATTCAGATGAACACCAAAATTGGTCAGTGTAATCTAAAGCCCTTTGTGACGTTAAATTGCGAAGATCTAGAGTTTTCATCGGAGGGCGTGTCCGTGGCGTCCTGTCAAATTTTGATGTTTCGCCATGAAACAGGAAGTTGTTATATCTCAGGCATACTATGTCCGAATCTACACCATACTTCACACGTTTGATAAGAATCCTGACCTGAAGAGATCTAAGTGACCATATTCAGTTATAGTCATAGCGCCACCTGCTGGCAACAGGAAGTGACATGTTTTACTCTGTAACTAACTCCTCCTAGAGATTTAATGACATAAACATAATATTTAGGTCAGTCTAACCTAAAGGCCTTTGTGATGTTAAATTGCGAAGATCTAGAGTTTTCGTTAAAGGGCGTGTCCATGGCGGCATCACAAATTTCGATGTCTCGCCATGGGAATAAAAGTTGTTGTAACTCAGCCATACAATGTCCGATCTGCCCCAGACTTCACAGGTTCGATAAGAATCCAGGCTGAACACATCTAAATATTAATATTTCATTATAATTAGAGCGCCACCTGTGGCAACAGGAAATGACTTCTTTTACACTATTTTAAAACATGCAATGTCCAATCTGCACCAAACTTCACACTTTTGATAAAAATATTGTCTGAAGATATCTAAATGCCAATGTTCTGTTAAAGATATAGCGCCACCTGCTGGCAACAGCAAATTACCTTATTTTAAACTAACTTAAGCATTCAATGTACAATCTGCACCAAAATTCACGTATTTGGTAAGAGCCCTGACCTGAAGATATCTAAAGGCCATAATTCAGATATAATCATAGCGCCACCTGCTGACAACAGGATATATCATGCTTTACATTAACTCAAACATACCATGTTGAATCTGCATCAAACTTCATATGTTGATAAAAGTATTGGTCTGAAGACATCTACATGTCAATGTATAGTTATAGACATAGCGCCACCTGGTGGCTACAGGAAATTACTTGTTTTAACACAACTTAAACATGCATTGTCCAATCTGCACCAAACTTCACATATTTGGTAAGATTCCTGGCCTGAAGACATCTAAAGGCCAATATTAAGATGTAATCATAGCGCCACCTGTTGACAACAGGATGTGTCAGGCTTTACACTAACTCAAACATACTAGTGTTCAATCTGCACCAAACTTCATATGTTTGATAAAAGTGCTAGACTGAAGACATCTACATGTTAATGTTCAGTTATGGACATAGCGCCACCAGCTGGCAGCAGGTTTGACACATATACATGACTATGACACATTCCTCTATATTTACATTTTTAAATGCATATTGCTCACCGTTTCCCTGTCTTTCTGAAGCCACGGTTTGGCGGTGCTAGGTGCGAGGTCCCTTCCACTCGCTGCTTGCAGCTTTAATTAGGGACCGAGCACCGATGGTGCAGAGGACCTATTGAATCTGCTCCGTTTATTATTATTATTAGGGACCCAGAGCACCGATGGTGCAGAGGACCCTATTGAAATCTGCTCGTTTATTATTATTATTATTAGGGACCGGGCACCGATGGTGCGAGGACCCTATTGTATCTGTGTTGTGTTATTATTATTCTATTATTTTATTATTATTATTTTTCCAAACTTAATCGCATTTTTGAGGGCCCTAACATGTCGAAAAGTCAGGAAATTTTGCACACGCATCAGAACTGGTGGAAATTTACGTCTTATATGGGTTTTAAAAGTGGGTTGTGGCAAAATGGCTCAACAGCACCACCTATACTTTTTTAGCGGAAGAGCCCTCGGGCTACGTTTCACGTACATGTATGAAAATCGTACACTCATGTAACATAACAATACCTACAAAAAAGTCTCCTGGAACGAAATCCGAAACCCAAATGGAAGTCGGTTATTTGAATTTTCTCGTCATATTAGTGACATTTTTGCCACTTGCTGGTGTCATACTTTAACGAACTCCTCCCAGAGATTTATTCGGATGAACACCAAAATTGGTCATTGTAATCTAAAGCCCTTTGTGACGGTTATATTGCGAAGATCTAGAGTTTTCATCGGAGGGGCGTGGTCCGTGGCGTCCTGTCAAATTTCGATGTTTTCGCCATGAAACAGGAAGTTGTTATATCTCAGGCATGCTATGGTCCGATCTGCACCAAACTTCACATGTTGATAGAACTCCTGATATGAAGAGATCTATATGACCATATTCAGTTATAGTAATAGCGGCCACCTGCTGGCAACAGGAAGTGACATGTTTTACTCTGTAACTAACTCCTCCTACAGATTTAATGACATCAACATAATATTTAGGTCAGTCTAACTAAAGGCCTTTGTGATGTAAATTGCGAAGATCTAGAGTTTCGTTAAAGGGCGTGTCCTTGGCGGCATCACAGATTCGATGTCTCGCACATGGGAATAAAAGTTGTTGTACTCAGCCATAGAATGTTCGATCTGCCCCAGACATTCACATGTTTCGATAAGAATCCAGGCCTGAACCACATCTGAATATGGGTTTCAGAAGTAGGTGTGGCAAAATGGCTCGACAGCGCACCTATACTCGTCAGCAGAGAGCCCTCGGGCTACGTTTCAGCGTACATGTATGAAAATCGGTACACTCATGTAACATAACAATACCTACAAAAAAGACTCCTGGAACGAAATCCGAAACCCAACAGGAAGTCGGTTATTTTGAATTTTCTCGTCATATTTAGTGACATTTTTGCATATGCAGGTGGCATACTTTAACGAACTCCTCCAGAGATTTACTCGCATGAACACCAAAATTGTCATTGCAATCTAAAGCCCTTTGTGACGTTAAATTGCGAAGATCTAGAGTTTTTCATCGGAGGGCGTGTCCGTGGCGTCCTGTCAAATTTCGATGTTTCGCCATGAAAACAGGAAGTTGTTATAAACTCAGGCATGCTATTCCAATCCTGCACCAAACTCACATGTTTGATAAGACTCCTGATAGTGAAGAGATCTATATGACATATTCAGTTATAGTAATAGCGCCACCTGCTGGCAACAGGAAGTGACATGTTTTACTCTGTAACTAACTCCTCCTAGAGATTTTAATGACATCAACATAATATATAGGTCAGTCTAATCTAAAGGCCTTTGTGATGTTACATTTCGAAGATCTAGAATTTTCGTTAAAGGGCGTGTCCTGGCGGCATCACAAATTTCGATGTCCTCGCCATAGGAATAAAAGTTGTTGTAACTCAGCCATACAATGTCCGATCTGCCCCAGACTTCACATGTTTGATAAGAATCCAGGCCTGAACACATCTAAATACGAATATTCCATTATAATCAGAGCGCCACCTGCTGGCAACAGAAATGACTTGTTTTACACTAACTTAAACATGCAATGTCCAATCTGCACAACTTCACATGTTTGACAAGACTCCTGACCGAAAAGATCTAAGTGACAATATTCATATAAATTCATAGCGCCACCTGCTGGCAACTTGTTTTACACTAACTTAAACATGCAATGTCCAATCTGCACCAAACTACACACGTTTGATAAGAGCCATGCCCTGAAGACATCTACGTGCCAATTTTTTAGTTATAGACATAGCGCCACCTGCTGGCAACAGGATGACATGTTTTACTCTGTAAACTAACTCCTCCTAGAGATTTAATGACATCAACATAATATATAGGTCAGTCTAATCTAAAGGCCTTTGTGATGTTGAATTGCAAAGAGCTTGAGTTTTCGCTAATGGGCGTGTCTATGGCGGCGTAACAAATTTCGAAGTCTCGCCATGGGAATAGAAGCTGTTGTTACTCAGTCATAAAATGTCCGATCTGTCCCAGACTTCACACGTTTGATAAGGGCCATGGCCTGAAGACATCTCTGTGCTAATGTTTAGTTATAGACATAGTGCCACCTGTTGGCAACAGGAAATTACTTATTTTTACACTAGCCTAAACATGCAATGTTCAATCTTCACCAAACTTTATATGTTTGATAAATGTTCTAGCTGAAGACATCTACATGTTAATGTTCAGTTATGGATGTTGCGCCACCAGCTGGCAGCAGGTTTGGTACATATAAATGACTTTGATATATTCCTCTATATTTACCTTTTAAATGCATATTGCTCACCGTTCCCTATCTTTCTGAAGCCACCGGTCGGCGGTGAGCCGGGCGAGGTCCCTTCCATCGCTGCTTGCAGCTTTAATTATTATTATTTTCCAAACTTAATCGCATTTTTGAGGGGCCTTAAACATGCTCGAAAAGTCAGGAAATTTTGCACACCGTCATCAGAACTGTTGGAAAGTTACATCTGATATGGTTTCAGAAGTAGGTGTGGCAACCATGGCTCGACAGCGCCACCTATACTCATTCAGCGGAGAGCCCCGGGCTAAACGTTTCCACGTACATGTATGAAAAATCGGTACACACTATGTAACATAACATACCTAAAAAAAAGTCTCCTGGAACGAAATCCGAAACCCACAGGAAGTGCGTCGGTTATGTTGAATTTTCCTCGTCAATATTTAGTGACATTTTTGCCAGTTTGGCAGGTGTCATACTTTAACAAACTCCTCCGCAGAGATTTAATCGGATGAACACCAAAATTGGTCATTGCAATCTAAAGCCCTTTGTGACGTTAAATTGCGAATATCTAGAGTTTTCATCGGAGGGGCGTGTCCGTGGCGTCCTCTCAAATTTCGATGTTTCGCCATGAACAGGAAGTTTGTGATAACTCAGGGCATGCTATGTCCGATCTGCACCAAACTTCACGTGTTTATAAGACTCCTGATATGAAGAGATCTACATGACCATATTCAGTTATAGTATAGCGCCACCTGCTGGCAACAGGAAGTGACATGTTTTACTCTGTAACTAACTCCTCCTACAAATTTAATGACATCAACATATATTTAGGTCAGTCTAACCTAAAGGCCTTTGTGATGTTAAATTGCGAAGATCTAGAGTTTTCATGGGAGTGGCGTGTCCGTGGCGTCCTGTCAAATTCAATGGCTGCCATGGGAATAAATGTTTGTTGTAACTCAGCCATACAATGTTTCGATCTGCCCCAGACTTCACATGTTGATAAGAATCCAGCCTGAACACATCTGAATGTTTTTCAGAAGTAGGTGTGGCAAAATGGCTCGACAGCGCCACCTATACTGATTCAGCGGAGAGCCCTCGGCTAGGTCGTTTTCACGTACATGTATGAAAATCGGTACACTCATGTAACATAACAATACCTACAAAAAAGTCTCCTGGAACGAAATCCGAAACCCAACAGGAAGTCGGTTATTTTGAATTTTCTCGTCATATTTAAGTGACATTTTTGCCATTTGCAGGTGTCATACATTTATAACGAACTCCTCCCAGAGATTTATTCGCTGAACACCAAAATTGGTCATTGCAATCTAAAGCCCTTTGAGACGTTAAATTGCGAAGGATCTAGAGTTTTCATTGGAGGGCGTGTCCGTGGCGTCCTGTCAAATTTCGATGTTGCGCCATGAAACAGGAAGTTTGTTATAACCAGCATGCTACGTCTGACCTGCACCAAACTTCAGCATGTTTGATAAGACTCCTGATATGAAGAGATCTACATGACCATATTCAGTTATAGTAAATAGCGCCACCTGCCTGGCAACAGGAGTGGACATGTTTTACTCTGTACTAACTCCTCCTAGAGATTTAATGACATCAACACATTATTTGGTCAGTCTAACCTAAAGGCCCTGTGGATGTTAAATTGCGAAGATCTAGAGTTTTCGTGAAAGGGCGTGTCCTTGGCGGCATCACAGATTTCGATGTCTCGCCAAGGGAATAAAAGTTGTTGTAACTCATCCATACAATGTTCGATCTGCCCCAGACTTCACATGTTCGATAAGAATCCAGGCCTGAACACATCTAAATACGAATATTCCATTATAATCAGAGCGCCACCTGCTGGCAACAGGAAATGACTTGTTTTACACTAACTTAAACATGCAATGTCCAATCTGCACCAAACTTCACATGTTTGACAAGACTCCTGACCTGAAAAGATCTAAGTGACAATATTCATATAAATTCATAGCGCCACCTGCTGGCAACAGTTGTTTTACACTAACTTAAACATGCAATGTCCAATCTGCACCAAACTACACACGTTTGATAAGAGCCATGCCCTGAAGACATCTACGTGCCAATTTTTTATATAGACATAGCGCCACCTGCTGGCAACAGGAAATTACTTGTTTTACACTAGCTTAAACATGCAATGTTCAATCTTCACCAAACTTCATATGTTTGATCAAAGTTCTAGCCTGTAGACATCGACATGTTAATGTTCAGTTATGGACGTTTACCAGCAGGCAGCAGGTTTGGTACATATAAATGACTTTGAAATATTCCTCTATATTTACCTTTTTAAATGCATATTGCTCACCGTTCCCTGTCTTTCTGAAGCCACCGGTTGGCGGTGAGCCGGGTGCGAGGTCCCTTCCATCGCTGCTTGCAGCTTTAATTAGGGACCGAGCACCGATGGTGCAGAGGACCCTATTGAATCTGCTCCGTTTATTATTATTATTATTATTCTTCTTCTCCAAACTTAATCGCATTTTAGAGGGCCTAAACATGCTCGAAAAGTCAGGAAACTTTGCACACGCATCAGAACTGGTGAAAATTTACGTCTGATATGGGTTTCAGGAGTAGGTGTGGCAAAATGGCTCGACAGCGCCACCTATAAATATTCAGCGGAGTGCGCCTCGAGCTACGTTTCACGTACATGTACGAAAATCGGTACACTCATGTAACTTAACATACCTACAAAAAAGTATCTTGGTACGAAATCAGAAACCAACAGGAAGTCGGTTATTTTGAATTTTCTCATCATATTTTGTGTCATTTTTGCCATTTTCAGGTGTCATACTTTAACGAACTCCTCCCAGAGATATTTCATATGAACACCAAAATTGGTCATTGTAATCTAAAGCCCTTTGTGACGTTAAATTGCGAAGATCTAGAGTTTTCATCGGAGGGCGTGTCCGTGGCGTCCTGTCAAATTTTGATGTTTCGCCATGAAACAGGAAGTTGTTATATCTCAGGCATGCTATGTCCGATCTACACCAAACTTCACATGTTTGATAAGAATCCTGACCTGAAGAGATCTAAGTGACCATATTCAGTTATAGTCATAGCGCCACCTGCTGGCAACAGGAAGT
This sequence comes from Oxygymnocypris stewartii, assembly GCA_003573665.1. NCBI lineage: Eukaryota > Metazoa > Chordata > Actinopteri > Cypriniformes > Cyprinidae > Oxygymnocypris > Oxygymnocypris stewartii. The sequence goes on along the minus strand of QVTF01021682.1, from coordinate 8,100 downwards.
GACATGTTTTACTCTGTAACTAACTCCTCCTAGAGATTTAATGACATCAACATAATATTTAGGTCAGTTTAATCTAAAGGCCTTTGTGATGTTAAATTGCGAAGAGCTTGAGTTTCGCTAATGGGCGTGTCCTTGGCGGCATCACAAATTTCGATGTCTCGCCATGGGAATAAAAGTTGTTGTAACTCAGCCATGCAATAACAATCTGCCCCAGACTTCACACGTTCGATAAGAATCCAGCCTGAACACATCTAAATACGAATATTCCATTATAATCAGAGCGCCACCTGCTGGCCACAGGAAATGACTTGATTTACACTAACTTAAACATGCAATGTCCAATCTGCACCAAACTTCACATATTTGGTAAGACTCCTGACCTGAAGAGATCTAAGTGACCATATTCAGTATAATCATAGCGCCACCTGCTGGCAACAGGAAGTGATGTTTTACTCTGTAACTAACTCCTCCTAGAGATTTAATGACATCAACATAATATTTAGGTCAGTCTAATCTAAAGGCCTTTGTGATGTTATATTGCGAAGAGCTTGAGTTTTCGCTAATGGGCGTGTCCATGGCGGCGTGACAAAATTCGATGTCTCGCCATGGGAATAGAAGCTGTTGTTACTCAGCCATAAAATGTCCATCTGCCCCAAACTTCACACGTTTGATAAGAGCCATGGCCTGAAGACATCTACGTGCCAATGTTTAGTTATAGACATAGCGCCACCTGCTACACAGGAAATTGTTTTTACTAACTCACATAATATCGATCTGCCAATCTGCACCAAACTTCACATTTGTAAGAGCCTGCCCGAAGACATCTAAAGGCCAATATTTAGTTATAGACATAGCGCCACCTGTGGCAAAGGAATACTTGTTTACACCAACTAAACCATGTCAATCTGCACCAAACTTCATATGTTGATAAGATTCTGGCCTGAAGACATCTAAAGGCCAATATTCAGTATGGACATAGCGCCACCAGCTGGCAGCAGGTTTGACACATAAATGACTATGACATTCCTCTATATTTACCTTTTAAATGCATATTGCTCACCGTTCCCTGTCTTTCTGAAGCCACCGGTCGGCGGTGCTGGGTGCGAGGTCCCTTCCATCGCTGCTTGCAGCTTTAATTATTATTATTATTCTTCTCAAACTTAATCGCATTTTAGAGGGCCTAAACATGCTCGAAAAGTCAGGAAACTTTGCACACGCATCAGAACTGGTGAAAATTTACGTCTGATATGGGTTTCAGGAGTAGGGTTGTGGCAAAATGGCTCGACAGCGCCACTCTATAAATATTTCAGGGAGGGCGCCTCGAGCTACGTTTCACGTACATGGTACGAAAATCGTACACTGATGTAACTATTACAATACCTACAAAAAAAGTCTCCAGCTCACGAAATCAGAAACCCAACAGGAAGTTCGGCTATTTTGAATTTCTCGTCATATTTTGTATGTAATTTTTTGCCATTTTCAGGTGTCATACTTTAACGAACTCCTCCCAGAGATATTTCCAGATGAACACCAAAATTGGTCATTGTAATCTAAGCCCTTTGTGACGTTAAATTGCGAAGATCTAGAGTTTTCACCGGAGGGCGTGTCCGTGGCGTCCTGTCAAATTTTGATGTTTCGCCATGATGAAACAGGAAGTTGTTATATCTCAGGCATGCTATGTCCGATCTACACCAAACTTCACATGTTGATAAGAATCCTGACCTGAAGAGATCTAAGTGACCATATTCAGTTATAGTCATAGCGCCACCTGCTGGCAACAGGAAGTGACATGTTTTACTCTGTAACGAACTCCTCCTAGAGATTTAATGACATCAACATAATATTTAGGTCAGTTTAATCTAAAGGCCTTTGTGATGTTAAATTGCGAAGAGCTTGAGCTTTCACTAATGGGCGTGTCCTTGGCGGCATCACAAATTTCGATGTCTCGCCATGGAATAAAAGTTGTTGTAACTCAGCCATGCAATACCAGATCTGCCCCCAGACTTCACACGTTCGATAACAGTCCAGCCTTGAACACATCTAAATACGAATATTCCATTATAATCAGAGCGCCACCTGCTGACCACAGGAAATGACTTGATTTACACTAACTTAAACATGCAATGTCCAATCTGCACCAAACTTCACATATTTGGTAAGACTCCTGACCTGAGAGATCTAATGACCATATTCATATAAATTCATAGCGCCACCTGCTGGCAACAGGAAGTGATAGTGTTTTACTCTGTAACTAACTCCTCCTAGAGATTTAATGACATCAACATAATATTTAGGTCAGTCTAATCTAAAGGCCGTTTGTGATGTTATATTGCGAAGAGCTTGAGTTTTCGCTAATGGGCGTGACCATGGCGGCGTGACAAAATTCGATGTCTCGCCATGGGAATAGAAAGCTGTTGTTACTCAGCCATAAAATGTCCAATCTACCCCCAAACTTCACACGTTTGATAAGAGCCATGGCCTGAAGACATCTACGTGCCAATGTTTAGTGATAGACATAGCGCCACCTGCTGGCTACAGGAAATTACTTGTTTTACACTAACTCAAGCATGCAATGTCCACTCTTGCCCCGAAACTACACACGTTTGATAAGAGCCATGGCCTGAAGACATCTAAGTGCCAATGTTTAGTTAAAGACATAGCGCCACCTGCTGACACAGGAATATGTCATGCTTTGCACTAACTCAGCCATAAAATATCCGATCTGCCCCAAACTTCACAGGTTTGATAAGAGCCATGGCCTGAAGACATCTACGTGCCAATGTTTAGTTATAGACATAGCGCCACCTGCTGGCTACAGGAAATTACTTGTTTTACACACAACTAAACATGCATTGTCCAATCTGCCACCAAACTTCACATATTTGGTAAGATTCCTGGCCTGAAGACATCTAAAGGCAATATTCAAATGTAATCATAGCGCCACCAGCTGGCAGCAGGTTTGACACATATAAATGACTATGACACGTTCCTCTATATTTACCTTTTTAAATGCTTATTGCTCACCGTTCCCTGTCTTTCTGAAGCCACCGGTCGGCGGTGCTGGGTGCGAGGTCCCTTCCATCGCTGCTTGCAGCTTTTAATTATTATTATTATTCTTCTTCTCCAAACTTAATCGAATTTTAGAGGGCCTAAACATGCTCGAAAAGTCAAGGAACTTTGCACACGCATCAGAACTGGTGAAAATTTACGTCTGATATGGGTTTCAGGAGTAGGTGTGGCAAAATGGCTCGACAGCGCCACCTATAAATATTCAGCGGAGTGCGCCTCGAGCTACGTTTCACGTACATGTACGAAAATTGGTACACTCATGTAACGTAACATTACCTACAAAAAAGTATCTTGGTACGAAATCAGAAACCAAACAGGAAGTCGGTTATTTTGAATTTTCTCATCATATTTTGTGTCATTTTTGCCATTTTCAGGGTGTCATACTTTAACGAACTCCTCCCAGAGATATTTCCAGATGAACACCAAAATTGGTCATTGTAATCTAAAGCCCTTTGTGACGTTAAATTGCGAAGATCTAGAGTTTTCATCGGAGGGCGTGTCCGTGGCGTCCTGTCAAATTTTGATGTTTCGCCATGAAACAGGAAGTTGTTATAACTCAGGCATGCTATGTCCGATCTACACCAAACGTCACATGTTTGATAAGAATCCTGACCTGAAGATATCTAAGTGACCATATTCAGTTATAGTCATAGCGCCACCCTGCTGGCAACAGGAAGTGACATGTTTTACTCTGTAACTAACTCCTCCTAGAGATTTAATGACATCAACATACTATTAGGTCAGTTAATCTACAGGCCTTTGTGATGTTAAATTGCGAAGAGCTTAGATTTCGCTAATGGGCGTGTCCTTGGCGGCATCACAAATTTCGATGTCTCGCCATGGGAATATAAGCTGTTGTTACTCAGCCATAAAATGTCCGATCTGTCCCAGACTTCACATGTTCGATAAGAATCCAGGCCTGAACACATCTAAATACGAATATGCCATTATAATCAGAGCGCCACCTGCTGGCAACAGGAAATGACTTGTTTTACACTAACGTAAACATGCAATGTCCAATCTGCACCAAACTTCACATATTTGTTAAGACTCCGGACTTGAAGAGATCTACATGACCATATTCAGTTATAGACATAGCGCCACCTGCTGGCAACAGGAAGTGACATATTTTACTCTGTAACTAACTCCTCCTAGAGATTTAATGACATCAACATAATATTTAGGTCAGTCTAATCAAAACGCCTTTGTGATGTTAAATTGCGAAGAGCTTGAGTTTTCGCTAATGGGCGTGACCATGGCGGCGTGACAAAATTCGATGTCTCGCCATGGGAAATAGAAGCTGTTGTTACTCAGCCATAAAATGTCCAATCTGCCCCAAACTTCACACGTTGATAAGAGCCATGGCCTGAAGACATCTACGTGCCAATGTTTCGTTATAGACATAGCGCCACCTGCTGGCTACAGGAAATTACTTGTTTTACACTAACTCAATCATACCATGTTCAATCTGCACCACAACTTCATATGTTTGATAAAAGTATTGGTCTGAAGATATCCGAATGCCAATGTTCAGTTAAAGACATAGCGCCACCTGCTGGCAACAGGTTTGGCACATATAAATGACTTTGATACATTCCTCTAAACTTACCTTTTTAAATGCATATTGCTCACCCGTTCCCTGTCTTTCTGAAGCCACCGGTCGCGGTGCCGGTGCGAGGTCCCTTCCATCGCTGCTTGCAGCTTTAATTATTATTATTATTATTCTTCTTCTCCAAACTTAATCGCATTTTAGAGGGCCTAAACATGCTCGAAAAGTCAGGAAACTTTGCACACGCATCAGAACTGGTGAAAATTTACATCTGATATGGGTTTCAGGAGTAGGTGTGGCAAAATGGCTCGACAGCGCCACCTATAAATATTCAGCGGCGTGCGCCTCGAGCTAAGTTTCACGTACATGTACGAAAATCGGTACACTCATGTAACTTAACAATACCTACAAAAAAGTATCTTGGTACAAAATCAGAAACCAAACAGAAGTCGGCTATTTTTAATTTCTTGTCATATTTTGTATCATTTTTGCCATTTCAGGTGTCATACTTTAACGAACTCCTCCCAGAGATATTTCCAGATGAACACCAAAATTGGTCATTGTAATCTAAAGCCCTTTGTGACGTTAAATTGCGAGATCTAGAGTGTTCATCGGAGGCGTGTCCGTGGCAATCCTGTCAAATTTTGATGTTTCGCCATGAAACAGGAAGTTGTTATATCTCAGGCATGCTATGTCCGATCTACACCAAACGTCACATGTTTGATAAGAATCCTGACCTGAAGAGATCTAAGTGACCATATTCAGTTATAGTCATAGCGCCACCTGCTGGCAACAGGAAGATGACATGTTTTACTCTGTAACTAACTCCTCCTAGAGATTTAATGACATCAAATAATATTTTGGTCAGTTTAATCTAAAGGCCTTTGTGATGTTAAATTGCGAAGAGCTTGAGTTTTCGCTAATGGGCGTGTCCTTGGCGGCATCACAATATTCGATGTCTCGCCATGGGAATAAAAGTTGTTGTAACTCAGCCATACGATGTCCGATCTGCCCCAGACTTCACAAGTTCGATAAGAATCCAGGCCTGAAACACATCTAAATACGAATATTCCATTATAATCAGAGCGCCCACCTGCTGGCCACAGGAATAACCTTATTTTATACTAACTTAAACATGCAAGTCCAATCTGCACCAAACTTCACATATTTGGTAAGGGTCCTGGCCTGAAAACATCTAAAGGCCAAATTCAGATATAATCATAGCGCCACCTGTTGACAACAGGATTATCATGCTTTTAACTACTCAAACATACCATGTTCAATCTGCACCAAAATTCATATGTTTGATAAAAGTAATGGTCTAATGATAATCTACACAATACCGTTTAGTTAAAGACATAGCGCCACCAGCTGGCAGCAGATTTGGCACATATAAATGACTTTGGGACATACTCCTCTATATTTGCTTTTTAAATGCATATTGCTCACTGTTTCCCTGTCTTTCTGAAGCCACCGGTTGGCGGTGCCGGGTGCGAGGTCCCTTCCATCGCTGCTTGCAGCTTTAATTATTATTATTATTATTTTCAAAACTTAATCGCATTTTTGAGGGCCTAAACATGCTCGAAAGTCAGGAAATTTTGCACACGCATCAGAACTGGTGGAAATTTACGTCTTATATGGGTTTCAGAAGTAGGTGTGGCAAAATGGCTCGACAGCGCCACCTATACTCATTCAGCGGAGAGCCCTCGGGCTACGTTTCACGTACATGTATGAAAATCGGTACACTCATGTAACATAACAATACCTACAAAAAAGTCTCCTGGAACGAAATCCGAAACCCAACAGGAAGTCGGTTATTTTGAATTTTCTTGTCATATTTAGTGACATTTTTGCCATTTGCAGGTGTCATACTTTAACGAACTCCTCCCAGAGATTTATTCGCATGAACACCAAAATTGGTCATTGCAATCTAAAGCCCTTTGTGACGTTAAATTGCGAAGATCTAGAATTTTCATTGGAGGGCGTGTCCGTGGCATCCTGTCAAATTTTGATGTTTCGCCATGAAAAAGGAAGTTGTTATAACTCAGGCATGCTATGTCCGATCTGCACCAAACTTCACATGTTTGATAAGACTCCTGACCCGAAGAGATCTAGGTGACCACATTCATATAAATTCATAGCGCCACCTGCTGGCAACAGGAAGTTATATGTTTTACTCTGCAACTAACTCCTCCTAGAAATGTATTGACATCAACATAATTTTTAGTTCAATCTAATCTAAAGGCCTTTGTGATGTTAAATTGCGAAGAGCTTGAGCTTTCGCTAATGGGCGTGTCCATGGCAGCGTGACAAAATTCGATATCTCGCCACGGGAATAGAAGCTGTTGTTACTCAGCAATAAAATGTCCGATCTGCCCCAAACTTCACACGGTTGATAAGAGCCATGGCCTGAAGACATCTACGTGCTAATGTTTAGTTATAGACATAGCGCCACCTGCTGGCTACAGGAAATTGCTTGTTTTACACTAACTTAAATATGCAATGTCCAATCTGCACCAAACTTCACATATTTGGTGAGAGTCCTGGCCTGAAGACATCTAAATGGCAATATTCAGATGTAATCATAGCGCCACCTGTTGACAACAAGATATGCCAGGCTTTAAACTAACTCAAACATAACATGTTCAATCTGCACCAAATTTCATATGTTTGATAATAGTACTGGTTTGAAGACATCTAAATGTCAATGTTCAGTTATGGACATAGCGCCACCAGCTGGCAGCAGGTTTGGCACATATAAATGACTTTGACATATTCCTCTATATTTACCTTTTTAAATGCATATTGCTCACCGTTCCCTGTCATTCTAAAGCCACCGGTTGTTATTATTAGGGACCGAGCACCGATGGTGCGAGGACCCTATTGTATCTGTGTTTTTATTATTATTATTAGGGACCGAGCACCGATGGTGCGAGGACCCTTTGTATCTGTGTTGTTTATTATTATTCTTTTCCAAACTTAATCGCATTTTTGAGGGCCTAAACATGCTCGAAAAGTCAGGACATTTTGCACACGCATCAGAACTGGTGGAAATTTACATCTTATATGGGTTTCAGGAGTAGGTGTGGCAAAATGGCTCGACAGCGCCACCTATAAATATTCAGCGGATTGCACCTCGAGCTACGTTTCACGTACATGTATGAAAATTGGTACACTCATGTAACATAACAATACCTACAAAAAAGTCTCCTGGTACGAAGTCAGAAACCAAACAGGAAGTCGGCTATTTTGAATTTTCTCTTCATATTTTGTGTCATTTTTGCCATTTTCAGGTGTCATACTTTAACGAACTCCTCCCAGAGATTTATTCAGATGAACACCAAAATTGGTCATTGTAATCTAAAGCCCTTTGTGACGTTAAATTGCGAAGATCTAGAGTTTTCATCGGAGGGCGTGTCCGTGGCGTCCTGTCAAATTTTGATGTTTCGCCATGAAACAGGAAGTTGTTATATCTCAGGCAT